>JBAMCH010000005.1:1235000-1835000 GCA_037075245.1 Drosophila mimetica
CATCGAAAATATTATAAAATATTAAAAAAGAAAAAAAAGTAGTGTTGTAAGCGGAATACAACATGAAAACTTACACTTTAAAGTTCGTTTTGCTAGTACAAAAATAGATCTCTTATCCCAAATCTTCGGAATAAACTGCTCCCCACAACCGACAGACATTGTATTTGATTAACAAGCACTGATAAAAATCGGTTGCATTCATCCCACATCCGCTGGCAATTCGGCATCCCAGCAATGTCGCCGATTAACGACAATTATCGGTGGTTGAGTTCAGACCCAGACCTAAATACACTCGGCTTTTATCGCGATAATGGAGGAGTTTCCCGACCGCGCGAGACGAAGATCTCGTTTATCGATGCCGATGAAAAGCGGCAACATGCAACTAGCAACCTGCAACCAGCAACCAGCAATCTGCAACTTGCAACTGGCAGACAGCAGGCTGCACAACCACCACTCCCTTTTCCTTTTCGACAGTTAATAACAATAGAAAGAGCGTAATAATAATAATGATAATCTGTTTCTGTGGCCGCCACAAATTATTTGGCAGTTACAATTAAGTTTCGACAAACAACTGCAGCGGCAGCAACAAGAAAGCGGCAGCCAAAACAAAAGCAGAAAGGCCAACTCTTTGACGGCCTTTCACCTGTTAACTATAAATGTGGGGAGAAGAAAGAGCAACTGCTCAACCGCCCCACTTTAACCCCCGCTGACCGCCACTTAACCCCCCGCTAACCCCCACAATTAGTTCTAATGAGTTGCTGCTGAAGTTGCTGTTGCTGCTGCTGCTGCTGCTGCGGCATCCACAACTTCCTGTCACGCCTCTCGCATTTCCACCTCTCATGTTGACACTTTCCGTTCGGTTTCCGTTCAGCTTTTGGCCAGACTTTAATGGCAAAAAAAAAAACAAAAACAGACACAGAAAAGGGGGAAATAAAAATAACAAGCCTTGACCACTGGCTGATTTTGATTTCCATACGAATTTCATGCTTGGCAATTCCTCGGAAATGTAGAAAGAAATTTCGTCGCTTTTGCTAAAAACAACAGGTAAAAATCTGTGTGTTTACAGCTCGGATTTTTTGGGCAGCCGAAAATGTAGTAATTATTTGTGGACATGACTTTCTCTGCGCACATATGATAATGTTCAGTTGTCCAGCACTCAGCATCCAGTTGGGCTTTCTTGTTACTCTCTTTTTTCCGGGCCTCACGTAGCATTGCAGTGTGTGTTCTCCGCATTACATGTGCGTGACAAGCGCGTTAAGTGTTTTCCCATTCGGATCGAGATCGAGATCGAGTTCGAGATTCGGGTTCGGGTTCTCTTTAAATTGATAATCACGCCCCGTCGCTGGGCTTTTTGTTTCAGAGTTCTATGACTCGATTGCAGCTCGGAATTTCACTACGAAATGTGGAGTACGATGTCGATTAGTCCAATAGCCCTGCGTCATGATCGGGTGAAAGTCGTAAAGGTTCGATCGGTTCTATATAATACGCGTTACGTATGTGCCTCACGGGAGTCAACGCCTGTTGAATGATTTATGCGCCCATTCGGCACACTTCTCTCGCTTGAAAGGGCTTTCCATGCTACACAGAGCGAATTATTCAAGAATATTCGTTCTTAAAAACTATCTAAGAACAAATGTTCTTACTTTGAGTAGAATGTTCTTAATATCAGAGCAAAATGGTATGAACAACAAAGTTAAATGGTGATAAATGGCGGTTATTCAACAACTTTATTTATAATATACACTACTAATTACACAGAGAGAATTATTCAAGAATATTCGTTCTTAAAAACAGTATAAGAACCAATGTTCTTACTTTGACTTTAACGTTCTCAATATGAGAATGGTATAAAGAGCAAGGTTAAATGGTATTTATTCAAAAAAATTTGTTTAGTGTAATATATTCAAAACAAAAACATCAAACATAATATGGAATAAATTCTGGTTAAGATATGAATGAATAGAAACCTAAGAGGTTATCACTCTGAAATACCATAAATTGTCTGAATTCAAGGGCAACTCTGATTGACAAGCGATTCCCTGCAGCTGGCTAATCTTTCAATCGGCGTTTTCTTATAGAGGGAGACATGCCCAGCCACTCCGTGTCGTGTCGTGTCGAATTCCGCTGTTGGATCGTCAAACTGATTTATCTCGCGCGTTCGTTGCCTAAGTCTTTCGTTTCGCCGATTGCAGCAACATTGCTGCTGCTGCTGCTGCTGCTGCTTCGCCTCTAATTATGAGTTCATTCAGCATGATTTAATTGCTCACGTGTCGCACAACAAACAGCATATGGAAATATTTGCACGTATGCTTATTGTACCAGCAGCATTTCTCTCTGTTTTCCAAATCATTTTCGGATTTCGGATTTGAATAGGCAGGAGCGGTACAGCCGCTGAAAGAAATTACAATAAATAAAAGAGAAATTTCTGTCGAATTTGTCGTCCGTTGGACACACACGTGTGCGCTTGCATTTGGCATGTTGCATCTGGCATATTGCATGTTGCATGTTGCTGGTGTCGCTGCTGATGGTGATGCGCACCTGTGCACAGGCTTTTACTTCCGCCGCGGCAATCAGGCAAACGCACGACTGACAACGTGACAAATTGTCGATAATCTAGGCAGCATCCTCCATCTGCGAGAAGCTGCAGCAGGCATTTTTCTGGTGAAAACTCAGCTCCGCTTGCCGCTTATCGCTATCGCCAAATTTG
This sequence comes from Drosophila mimetica, assembly GCA_037075245.1. Taxonomy (NCBI): domain Eukaryota; kingdom Metazoa; phylum Arthropoda; class Insecta; order Diptera; family Drosophilidae; genus Drosophila; species Drosophila mimetica. The sequence continues at coordinate 1,237,708 of JBAMCH010000005.1, forward strand.
CAAGCAATGTCAAACGTGGGTTATGCCACCGAGGAGGAGGATGCGCCATGGCCATAATCGTGATGCAGCGCCTCGGCAACTCCATAAATACCAAATGTTGCTGTCGTGCGCAAGGAAGCCACTGGCAACAGGCAACGAGCAACCAGCAACGAGCAACCAGCAACAGGCAAACTGGCAATCCAGCTGGCTGGGAATCTGCTCCTTCGTCTGGAGAAAGCGCCTTGTGCACTTTTACTCTGGCTCATTTTAATTGCAGAACATTAACAACGATGTGTGGGGGTTAAAGGAAGGTCCGTGTGCCTGTGTAGTTGGCTTTCACCTTCAGCCAATTAAGTGCAGGTTATGCAACACCGGGAAAGGATTGCTTCACAGCTGAAGGGCAAAGCCCCCAATATCCCCAAGTTGGCGCATCAATAGGCATTATTTAGCCATTTTAAAATGTATAATCTTTTTTTTTGGCAAATAAATAATAAAATAATAACCGGAAATATTTTTTCGAATTAGCAACATTGATTCCTTTTTTTAGTACTTTGATACATTATGTTAGGAAAATTCATAAGATTGTTAAATGTTTTTTGTATGCATGATTTTAAGCTATTAGATTAAAAAATTACCATTTTAAACAGCAATTTTTTTTATATTTTTTATACATTACGTTAACGAAAAATTTTTTAAAATGTGTTGTTTTAAGAATTTTAAGAATATGTATAGCAGCAATTTTTTTTATCATATTTTTCAAATGCTATTATTAATTCTAAAGGCTAGATTAAAATCTATTTTAAAGCATTTTATAACAAAAAAAACGTTAAAAACAATTTTTAAACAAATAAAATAAGTATTTTAGGCCATAACTTGGTGAATTTTATGTGGCAGCTGATTGTGCGAGCCAAACGCTTCGTGTGTGTGGCAATGGGACAAAGCCAGAGGCAGCAACACCAGCAACACGAGCAACAGCAACAGCAACATCAACATCGACATCTGAGTTTAGTGAAACGGACGCGTCGGCTGGCAAGACAATTTAAATTTTGCGCTTCAAATCATTCAGCGTTTGATTGCGTGCAAGATGAGCTTGGCCCCGCTGCCTGCCTTTTCATTTGCCTGATTGCGTCAGCTGGAAATTGGCAGTCGCAGCAGCGGCAGCGGCAGCAACATCATCAGCAACACCAGCAACATTCCCGCCCAGCAGCTGCACAATGGCAGCAATGGTAAATGGCAAGCATTGCTGGTGTTTACTTTTGCAGCCCACTGTTTTTTCGGCGGCGAAATGCAACACCAAACACTAGAAACAACCAGCAACATCATCAGTGGCTAGCAGCAACAATCGCCTCATCAAGCGATGCCGTTGCTGCTATTGAACTTTTGCTATTTGGCCAAGATTCCCACACACCTGTTGCTGGTGTTGCTGTTGCTGTTGCAGCTGCGGCTCTTGTTGTTGCTGCTGCTGCTGTTAGTGTTGCTGCTGCTGCTGCTGCCACCCACTTGCAGCGTGTGAAACGCTGAACAACTTTTTGTCCAAGGCGTGACACGAAACTTTGTTTCAAGTACGTTTGCTCGACGTTGCGCCCTAAAGCAAAATGATGGGTGCCGCAGAAACACAGAAAACAAAAAATAAATGAAGAGAAAAAATAACTAAAAACAGAGGGAGTTGCAAAAGGGGTAAATGACCGCTGATGGCGGCAAAAATTGAATTGTTTTGCATAAATTGATGGTTCGCCGTTGCCGTTTTCAGTTTCAGTTGCAATTGTGTCTGTTTGCATTCGAGGGTGTTGGTTTTAATTAAAGTGCCGAGCGGCCCTGTTCCTACTCTAGTACACTGTTAAAAAAGGGGGTCACTTTTACAAACACACTTTTACAAACAAAAAAAAAACACACATTTTCTAAGAGAAACGCCACGAAAATGTTAAATATTTAAGTGATATCGTTATTATTATTATGATTATAAAATCTTGCGCTAATTTTAGTGATATATTAAAAAACTTGTATTAAAAAAGTATACAAAAATAATATATGTGGTAATAACCATTTAAAACATTTAATACTTTTTACATTTTAACAAAAACTAACCCATAACTAATTAAAGTGATTAAAGCTGTTTTGGTAACCATAAAATTTTAATATATAAAAAGGCTGAAATTCAAATATTTGTTTTACATTAGGATCCTATTAAAACCTATTACATTTTTCTCATTTACAATTTTTCATTAGCTTTATTTACAGCACCTAACATTTTTATTGCTTTTCCTGTACACATTAATATTTTCAGATGATAATATAAAATATAAATATTTTTACCTGTGCAACACCATTTGATTTCCTAATAAATCCGAATCACTAACCAACTGAAAAGAGTCCACAACGTTTCCCATTCGACTTTGTTTGTTTACCTTATGAATATGACAAAATTAGGCAGACAATGAGTAGCTTTTTTTCCCTGTGTACCCCTCTGCCCAAACCCTTTTTGTCCAAGTTGCCCACGCGAAGCAGCTGCCCAAAAGCTGAAGGAGGTTCAAAATCAGATCCAGATGGAGGCTGAAGGGGGGCTGGCGATGGAGATGGGAGATGGAGCCACAGCTGGCGGCACAGCTGCCACTTCTGGGTATTTTTCAGTGGGCGCAGGAGAGGATTGGCGGAGGAGGAACGAAACTGGATTGGATGGGCGCGGCGCTGGCTGAAGCCATCTGCAGATCATCATCTTCCACAGCCACAGCGAAAGTTGGGGCGAAATCTAGCCAGGGAGTTCTAGAGCGGCAGTAATACCCAGTAATGGGGGTTAATTCCCCAACGTCATGCCGCTTTTTCTAATAATCCCTTCCATTATCTTACCACTATTATTATAATTTTCCCCTTGAGGAAGCTACTCCATGCTGAAAAACGTCAAGAATTCCCTTTTCAAAGGAACACCGTACTTTGGAAAAACATTTTTTAAAAATCCGGAAAAATATCTGCATGCTAAGCCATAACAATTATGCCCTAATTACCCTAAAAAAAACATAATCAAAAACAACAACAAGGCAAACGTTTACTTTTCGCTAATTTAGCAATGGCTGGCTAGTGGGTTAAGTTGGCTAAAAGGCTTATCCTAAGCCACAAATGCCAGTCTCGGTAGACTTCGTAGACCTGGTAGAAAACCCAACCAGTCCGAGAGTCGCCGCCAATTGTCCGTCCTCCTGTTTGTCCGCCAAGTCCGCCTGGCAAAAATGCCATCTGAGGCTAACTGGGCGGCGAGGCGAACTGGTTGCCCAGGCTGCTTTTTTGCACAGAGAACATTTAGTGGAGACTCATGATTTTTGAATTTAATTAATATAAAATTAAATTAAATTAAATTTTTTAATAAAAAAATATAAAAGGAAAGTTCTGAAAATATGGTTGAAAAAAATGTAATCGAAAATATTACGAAAAGTAGGGGTTAATCAATTACTATAAAAATGTTCAATAAAAATATTGTTTAATTAAAAAATGTAAAAATCTGGCTTCTATTAAGTGGTACACCTTAGAATTTTGATATAGGAATTTATCAGGTTACAAAAATTGTAGAAATTTAAGAATTAAATACTTTAAAAATCCTCTATAACATTAATAAAAATTGTCGGATACTAATAAGGTCAAAAACAAGTCGCGAGAAATATACTAAATACATATATAGAAAAATAGTACAAACAAATATAAACAAAAAAGTATGTGATATTTAATTAGTTTAAAAATATTCCAAAATAATAAAAAATAATAATATAATCTTTAATTACCTAGCAACCAGAAAATAAATAAATAAATAATATAATCTATTTACCACTATAAAATCCTGATTAATATATATTATAATATAATAATATAATATTATACAAAAATTTAAGTCTTGCTTTTATTCCGCTTAAGGATGCCCTTTAACAAGGGTAAAAGGTAACATTTAACATAACCAAAAATCCATGGTTCTTCAAGGATTTTCTCCACGTGTGGTGCAGCTGGTGGTGCGGTGGCTTGAATTACAAAAGGAGCTGAGCCGAGCCGGGCTGCAACTTAGCCTGGGCAGCCGAAGGCAGCGGCGGCAACTGTTTCTTGCCTCTTTGCTTTTTATTATAATTTCAATTTTGTGTATCTATGAGATACGCGCAACGTGAATTGGCATTTTCCATTTGGCAATTTGCATGTGCAATGCAATGCAATGCGGGTCCCGGTGCACAAAGATCCAAGAGATCCAGAGATCCAAAGATCCAAAGAGATCCCTGCCAAACAGTCCGGGTAATTAAAGCGCCATTAACGCCCCATCATCATGGGAACGGGTATGGGAATGGGAATGGAAATGGGCTGGACTGGGACTGCAGATGGAGATGGGGATGATGATGGGTATTCACGATGACGATGACGAGGTGGCCAGGAAATGCAATTAACCGATTGGCCCACAAGCCGTGCTCATTCGAAAGTCGCCGTTTTGTTTGCTGTCCGAGCCAAAGTGTGCCTGTTATTGTTATTGCTATAGCTATTGCTATAGCTATAGCTAGTGTTTTTAACCCACCGCAGGCCCATTCGACCAGGTGCTCCCCAGGTGAGGCTGCGCCAGTCTGCATCTGCGGCTCGAGTGTCCAAATTGCTGGCGGGGATTGCATAAGCAGTCGCGAAGCCAAGCAGCCGAGATGCAATGATCAATCAGGCGGCCCAATCAGTTAGCCAGTCCATCAATCATAACGAGGCCCTCCGCTCGGCGGCTCTGGCTCTCGTTTTCAAGGAAACCGCTGCGTAAACGATTCTACGGGCGGTCTTCAAGATTCTCGTTTATCAGCCACCGGGCTCCGTCTTGGCACATATTTTCTTTTGACCATCGTTTTTCAATTCACAATGGGCTGGGGTACAGTTTTTCACATCGATTCACCTTGTAAGATCTTAGGTAATTTCAAATTAAATTATAGTTTCTTTACTAGAAACGTCTAGGTAAAGGATTTTTCTCTAAAGCGGGTTAAAATTCCACTATCAGTAAGATAATAATAATACTATAATAGTTGTAACAAAATAAATAAAAAATATAATTTTTTCTGAGAAACTAATAGAAATATAAAACTCAGGAGTTCATTATTAGAATGCAAGTTAGCAATGTGATAACTATATTTTACCACTCTTTTGGACCCCGATAAATTCGTGACTAATTCGGACGGCCAGAACTTTCTTATTTTCATCACTCCAGATATTCTCTCTGTGAACTTCAAAGTATTTAGAGCAAATCGAACACGAAGATACAGCAGCAGCCATAATATGGGTAACAAAAGCAAGCGAAACAGTTGAAGGCCGGGCGACAATTAACGCATTATTTATTAATATCTGAAAATTGTGTCGCCCGTTAAGCGGTTTACAGATGACGGCTACCAAGACGACAATATAATACCAGCAATAACAGCAAGACCAAGGCATTAAATTACATGTTCATAGGCTAACACATACTTACTCTTGAGAAGAAGGTACACAGAAAATTGGGAAAATGTGGAAAATGATATATTTATAAGAAAAGATTCCTAATAACTCAAAAATGTTATATTTTAGTTTTGTAGCATAACATAAAATTAAAAAAAAAACATTTTTTTAGATTTTCTGCTAAGCAAATCTTTGAAACTTATTCTCTTAAAAATGTAAAATATTAATTTGTAAATACATAAAATATAAAACAGAATATGCTTATTTATTTTTATAATTTACTTTAATATACTTTGGAAAATATTTAAAAATGTTCGGTACTGTTTAAGATTTTTTGTTCGTCAATTCTTCAGAACCTATTTTCCATGTGTACTTCATGGTGGTGCAATTTTCTTAGCTTATTTATTTTTTTTTCCTTTACCTCATTTGCGGTGCGGGCGTCCCAAGAAGAAGAAAAAGAAGCGGCCGAAGAATTCTACACACGAAACCTGGCAATTAGAGCGCGGCAGCAATAACAACACTCGCTTACGCTCGCAGAATTCTTGCTGAATCTCGGGGATCTCGAAATCGCAACAGCGAAAAGCAAATAAGTAAAAACGATGGAGCGGCAAGAAGTCGCGCTGCACTTTACACTTTTGTGGCTTGAGGCGCTCAGGTGAGACAGGTGCAGCGTTTGCGAGCCCCCGAGCACTTTCAGCACTTTTGCTGGCCCCAAAACCGAGTGCACTGCAGAAAAAAAACAAATGCCAAAAAACACACGCGCTTCAATATATTTTGATTTTTTAAGCCGGCAACGATCGCGATATTTCGTTTGTTTTATTCGGAAAAGTGGAAAACGAAATGTATGTGGGAGGTACTTGTTCTGGGGGCGGGCTTTTCCGCACTGACGACGTGAATCTCGCGAGAGGCGACGACAAATTGAGGCGGCAAATAAATTGGAGCCGTCGTCAAAGTGACCGCGCAGCCGGAAAAAAAGTTGCACCAAACCAGTTTTCCAACTGGCAACGCTTTTGCGCCAACGCTGCCAGATGTTCGTAACCAGTATTTTGAATTCGGAGAGCTTTTTGGTGGCTTGAACTGAATACTTAGTAAGTGTATAGTTACAGAAGTTAATATTTATAATATTAGGAATTCATATTAAATTTGTTACGATTTTTTATACTAAATAATCATGCTCAACTTTTATCCATGATATGGCAACGCCTTGATCCACCCAAAGCTTCAGTGTGACCATCATTACCTTTGAGCGCACCTTTTGAAATTCCATATTGAAAAACAAAACAAACACGCAAATTGCATTTGCTTAGTAAAGTTGCGAAAGCGTTGTGGAATCGTTTATTCATTCATGTTACAAATGCACTCTTGGAGAGTTTTAGTACTAGCCTAGCGCGATCGCGATCGTTTCTTCTACACTTTCTGCGGGCCTCTGCAACTGCACTCTTCGCACTTACACTTACAAGTCATTAGAAAGAGATAGATTGAGAGAGTTGAGATGGGCAAGTAAATAACACAAGTACATAGTTCTCTATATATATTATATATATGTATGTAGATGTATATACTGTATACGACAAAGCGAAAATAAATGTATATGTGTATATATATTTATAATTATAGTATATGTATAGATTTGTAGCGCCGTTGCTAATAGTTTTCACATATAAAAATGTTTCCTTTGTTAGACATTTACAACATTTATACCCAAGTGGCAACTATAATACATATAAGTACATTTATGTATATCAATATATAACTCTTTAGATCTTTCTATAGGCATATAACTGTACGTAGCTGTTTGTATAAGTAGGTATCGGTATCGCTATTGTTATCGCTATTAGCTGGGAGCGAGACAAATCGATGTTGGGTCACAGATACAGGAGAACCCAAGGTCTTCTATTCCCCATTTCCTGATCTGAACCCCGATGTTGTATGTGGTATGTAGGCGTGAAAATATAGGCTAGTAAGCTTTGATTTGATAGTGCAGCAAGGTGGCTAGAATTTGTTCGGTTATGTTGCTTTCGATAATTTCGATATTTCTTCTCTTAGGTACGCACACTGGTACAAAAGTATGCAAGTATTTTTAAAGGCAGCGCGGGACTACTTGGACACACATATGTTTTTAGTATAGGCTCTATGTGTATGCTTGTGTGATCTAATCGTTAATGGTGGTAATCGTGGATTAATGGGCGGCACTGATTTTGTGTTAGTTAACATTCGCTATAAGTTTACATAGGTTACACTCTTAATATAATATGTATATATATAATTTACTGATTTTTTAGGGCGGGACAGGTGCTCGCTGATACATCTTTACAATATTAGAAGTCGAAAAGTGCTGGGATAGGGGGCGTGGCTGGGAGCGGGAGGAGGCTAGAAGGAAGAAGGGGGCGCGGGGGCGGTGCGGGGGCTAAGTGTGAGAAAGTCTTGACTAAATTTAATGTACAGGACTACGTTGTCTACTCTTCTTCGTCATCTTCATCCTCTAATCGCAATGTGATATCTTATATAGCCGATATCCTTGCAATGCTTCGACACTGTTGTACTTTCGATAGTTTTGCTTTTTTGTGCTGGCATGTTGAGCTTTTACTTTGAAATGGTTTTGCCTGCTGTGCTGGGAACTGCGGGCGAGAGAGAGATAGGGACAGGTGGAGAGCATGCAAGTAGTGTGACCAACGTCGTATGTAAGGCATACAAATCATTTACAGTTACATTAGTTTAAGAAGAACTCTTCAATGTTCAAATAGAGTAGAATTCTTGTTTGAAAGTAATACATTCTAAGAATATTGCACCTAAAATGTATAAGATAATACTGATGACAAGTAAGCGATTGAAACAATCCAAGTTCATGGGGTACAGATATTTTATGAAGTTACGAGAAGAAAATCCTGGAGGACAACACAGACTACATTTTTACACATCTAGGATATACCCCTTAATATAATTCACATATATTGTTGGTCGCACTGAAGCAATAACTCTCCGCTGACAGAGAGAGACAGATATAGAGAGTGAGACAGAGAGAGCATGAGATGCAGACGTAGCTGTAAATTAGCCATTCGGGAGCGGGGGAGGGATTACTTTCGGAGGACTTCTGGAAGGAGGGTTGGGAAGGATCCGTTGGTAGGGGCAGGGGCTGCGCCTACAGATCAAAATAAAACTCAACAAGCATGGCCTAAAACTGGTTGACCTTCAGCTCGTTGCCCTGCAGCTGGACGAGACGGAAGGCCTCGCGAATGGTCGGCGTCATCAGGAGCTTCAGGTTCTCCTCGGCCTCGCCGGGCAGCGAGCGCAGTAGCTCCATAGAGGCCACCACCAGCTGGGCGAGTGCGGCCCTCTTGTAATTGGAGTCCTTCAGGATACTGCTCGCCCGCTGCTGTTCGATCTCCGGCGAAATGGACTCCGCCTCCGAGGACTTGGCCTGCCGGTTCGTATCGAACGGATTGCTGCGGCATTTCGGTTGGAACTCACTGATCAACGTGGTCATGGTCACGTTCTCCTCCTCCTGCAGCTGGACGCACTTGCTGGGCGAGGTGCTGCTCCCGGAACCCGATCCCGATCCCGATCCCGTATCCGTCATCTCGGCATCTCCGTTGCCATTGAGGGATATGCACATGGGCTTGCTCTGCGGATGGTGGTGGTTTAGCTGCGGCGGCGGCTTCTGTCGCAGCTTTCCGGAACCACTTTCAATCTCGTGCAGCGCCGAGTTGCTCAAGTAAAGCTCGCACACCAGATTCCAGGCATCCTGCAGGCAGAACAGATACCGCACAAAGTTCTCCTTCTTCTTCACCGTAGTGGTGTTCAGCCGGGAGCAGGACTCCAGGATGAAGTTCAGATCCTCCGGCCCCAGATTGTAGACCACAATGTCGTTGAGATGCGAGTCCACCAGCGCTATGTAGTAGATCATCCACGAGGAGGTCATCTGCTTGTACAGGTTCGCCGCGTACTCAATGTTCGACACCTTCTGCATGAGGAACTTGAGGCCGGGTCGCGAGTCGAACTCCAGGGCGGACATCAGGTACTGCTTGACGCAGCGCAGCAGGATCTCCTTGGAGCGAAAGTCCAGGTCGTAGTCGTGGCTGGGCGAGGCAGCCGAGGCGGCATAGTTATCGAAGATGCACGTGGACACCGCCTGGGGCACGCACTTGAGGCGTGACAGCAGCAACTTGGCCACCAGCTGGAGCAGCATCTGGTTGGCCAGCAGGCCCACGACCAGGTTCTTGAACGGTATGCGGATCACAAAGTTATCCAAGTTCGAGTTAAAGCCATTGTTCAGTGGGTAGAGGAGGAACGAGTAGCTCCGGTCGTCGGAGAGCTTGCACTGCGAGGCACTGGGCGTGGGCGCCTGATTCTGGCCCTGACCCGGCTCCCTCTGGTTATCGGAGAGGAAGACCTGCTGCGCCAGCGCATAGATCCTGGCCAGCTCCTCCAGGCTGCTGTCCCGCCGGGCGGCCACCTTAACGTTGGCGCAATCTCCGTAGAAACTGTTCGACTTCTCGTGGAAGGCGAACGACAGCTGACGCAGTGGAGCAATCGTTACGGTGCAGGCGCGATGGATGGCCGAGCAGGCGATCATCCACTGGGACTCGTTGAAGAGCATGCCGGTGGAGAGGATGACGTGCTTGAGGCAGGACACCGAGATCCTGGCGATTGCCTCCTGCGACTGGGCGGCGCACTCGATGAGGACGAGCAGGAGCTGCTTCAGAGCCAGCGTGGCCGAGCCCGAGATCTTAGTGGGTGACTCTATAAGATTGGATCCGCCTCCTCCTCCTCCTCCTCCGCCGCCGTTCTTCTGCTGCTCCTCGCTGGCCGAGCTGGAACTGCTGTCGTACTGCTGACTATAGCCACATCCCTGATCCTGGACAGGCGGCGAATGCTGCTGCGGCTGCTGCTGCTGCTCCCGCTCAATCCGCTCCGTTACGAACTTGAGCTTGGAGTAGAGCAGGTTGTCCGCCGGATGCACGATCTGCGCCAGCCGCGTCTTTGTGCCCGCGCCCAGACGTCGCTGCTCCGGCACCGACTTCTCGATGAACTCCACCACCAGATCGGTGGTCATGCAGCAACAGTGCTTGAAGTTCTTCTCCACCAGCTGCCAGGAGGCGCCCGTCTTGTTGATGTACCGCAGCCAGTCCTGGATCATCGGCACCAGCAGGTGGTTGATGCAATAGAAACCAAAGTCGATGCCCGGGCTGAGGAGCAAGTTCTTGAAGAGCTTGAAGATCGTCTGCAGGATGGGCGCCTGGTGGGAGTAGGGGCAGACGATCAGCGAGTTGGTCAGCCCGTCGAGGAGGAGGAACCACACCTTGAGCACCCCCGACGGCTTGTCCATCTCGTCGATCTTGACGATAGTGTCCTTGTCGATATGCAGCGACCGGTAGGAGATCATGTACTGCTCATTCCGCGTCTGCAGGTAGTCGTTCCCAAAGTACGTGAAGTTCTCCATCGAGCTGGGTATGTTCGCGTCGATGATGTGCGTGTACGAGATGCCCTTGATCTTGTACGTCGAATGGAAGTTGGGGCACTTGGGCATGCTGTGCATGAAGCCCAGAATGCTGGAGCAGCGCTCCAGGAAGCGGAGCGTCTCGTGCAGGAAGTCCGTCGGCCGGAAGGTGTTGTCCTCCTCCTGCTGCTGCTGCTGCTGGCCACCATTCGATCCATTCGATCCCGCAGTTCCACTTCCTCCTCCACCTCCACAGGCATTGTTATTCCCGCCGCCGGAGATCTCCAGGTAGGAGAGCAGGCACAGGATGCAGTCCAGTCCTGCGTTGGCGAACACCAGCGTGTTGTCCGAGTCGAGGAACACGCGGAATATGTCGATGATGTTGCTCATGTTCAGCATCCGGCTGCGGGCATTGCGAAGCGTTCCAAACAGGGGTCGCCATCCGGAGCGGATCTCCGTGCGGTGGGCCTCCACCACCTCGTACAGGCAGGCCACGATCTGGTCCTGCACATCCACGTCCGTGTCCATGCTGAGCAGATTCTCGAACGGCTTCAGCAGCGCCTCGTTGAAGTGGAAGTACGGCAGCTCCGACTGCTCCACCAGCAAGGCTGTGATGATGTCGTGGATGTACTCGATGGCCCGCTTCGAGATCATTCGGTCCCGGTGGCAGGCGGCCTTAAATGGAATAGGAAAGGAGAATAAATTTACAAAATAAGAATAAATAATAAAAATAAATTTGGATTTTAATACTTTTAAAATATGTATTAAACACCCGTTTTACTTATTTGAAAAGATTATATCGTTTAAAGTATACCAAAAATATTACTTGTAAAATAAAACCGACACATCGGCATGATAAACTTGCGCTGCGTAGAATCTGTATTTCGAGTCCCAACTCTCTAGCTCTATAGTTTTCGAGATCTCAGTGTTCACACAGACGGACGGACATGGCTAGATCGACTCGGCTAGTGATCCTGATCAAGAATATACATATATACTTTATAGGGTTACCTGTTACATACTTTTGCACGAATACAATATACCCCTTTACTCTACGAGTAACGGGTATAAAAACGCCATATAAGAAATGCAAAAAAAAAAATATATATATATATATATATGGGCAATTCTCTGAAGATGTCAACCAAGCCAAACAGCTTGAAACTTGAATAAAACATATTTCTATATGATTTTGCACTGATATTTGATTCTAGTTAGATGGGTCCTCAACTAAGCTAAGAAATTTGAGTATCCTTGGATAATTTTTCAGTACAATCACCATAATATGGACAAAAAAGTCATTTCTTAGTATTTTTTTGGTATTTTTTAAAGTTGCTTTTAAACTGTTTTTTTTATGTTAAGGTTCAAGAAAAACCACCTAACAAAATGACGGAAAAAACTGTCGCGTGCGACATGTACCGTGTGACAGTCACTTCAATGCAAATACAAAAAAAACTACTCAATATTTTGTAACCAACCACATACATTTTAAAGAAGAAAGAACAAGGAATACTATGAAATTTACTGCATTGAAATATTCCTTCACGTTTGGCTACAATCGAATGTTGAGTTGGAAATCAAAAAGTCACTTCTATCGGTGTCGCGTGCAAAAAGCTTAGTATTTTTTATATATCTTCAAAAACAATAATGGCCCAAAGTCAGCTTTAGCACGAATTATAGTGCTGATCAAAAGCTTAAATTTGAGCCTAGTGTCAAAACAAAATAAGTTCTGGAAGATGTTTTTTTCACATGCAAAACGTCGCGTGCAACAGCAGAGAACTGCCCATATATAAAGTAAAAAAAATAAAGAAAATAAATATTAATAAGAAATAGTAAATTAATAACTAAATAATAATATAAATATATTTTTAGCATATATAACAGTGAAATAATACCTACAGAATAATGACTTCAAAAATAGAACCCCTCATAAACGATGAAGCAGCCCCAGTATACTCACATCCATCAGATGCGGTCCCGTGATGGCCCAGACCTTGAGCACGTGCAGCAGCGGGCGCGAGCTGCGAAAGACCTTGAGCGTGACATCGCCGATCCGGTGCAGGAGCAGGGACATGGGCAGCGAGTCGAGCTTCTTCCAGCCCTTGCTGGGCCACCAGATGCGGCTGCCCTTGCGCGCCACCTGGCTCTTGTAGAGCTGCTCGCGGGAGGCGCGGCACAGGTGCTTGAGGAAGTGGCACAGCGAGGGCAGGCTGAGCCGCTCGGCGGCGTCCCCGAAGAGGTTCTCCGCCTGGTGGGAGAGGGCGCAGAGCACCTTGGAGGTGTCGCTCTGGCTGAGCAGCACCGTCTCGTTCGTTCCCGAGTAGACCTTCAGAATGGAGGTGATGTTCGTGTTGGGACTCTGCATCGGTGCCTGCAGGAAGCTGTACACGTCCACACTAAGGATGCGGATTGATCAGTAATCAAGTTAGGTGTAAGTCAAAGGCAATTCCTACCACGTCTCATCATCATCGATGGGTATGGAGGACAGGTTGAGCTTGTCCTGGGCATTGCCGTTGCTCAGCTTCTCGCCCGTCTCCAGATCCCGGCGACTGCTGCCCGGCGATGCGGAAATCGCCGGGTTCTGCATGCTGAAGATCTCGTGCTCCAGCTGGCTGACATGCCGGCAAACGGCGAAGATGCTCGGCCAGCAGTCGGCACTGTAGCTGCCCAGATTGAGGCCCCCCGTGAGCACCACGTCCATGGACATGGCCTGGCTGGCGGAGATGCGCGGTCCGGAGGTCTGGCAGACATTCGAAGCCAGCAGGTTGAGTATCTTCCCGGCCAGGTGCTGCAGATTCAAGCTGTTGCTGAGCGTGGCCGCCTGGGGATAGCAATAGATTGGTTTAGGAAATGCAAATAAATCTGGAAGGGATTAGGGATCCTCACCGAATGCAAACCATCCAGACACATGGCGTACAGGGCCTCCCCATTCGACTTGTTCGCCTTGGCCTTCACGCGGAGCGTTCGCTTGGACAGCGCCACCAGCTTGTTGGAGGCCGAACTGGTCTGCAGATCGCCCAGGCCGGAACTCAGCACGATGACCATCGAGTCCCAGCAGCAGGTGAGCAGCCGGCGGCACAGCTTCTTGGCCGCCTCGCGGCGCTTGTCGTGCAGCTGCTCCTCCTCCTTGTGCTTCACATTGGCCGTCTGCAGGCGCTGCCACTCGGAGAGCATCTGGGTGGCGCCCAGCCCCCCGGCATCGCACAGCATGTCGACGAGGGCGCAGCGCGGCCCCATCCCCTCCAGCTGCTGGCGCGGCATGGCCTCCAGGACATTGCACACGGTCACCGACTGGTACAGCTCGCACAGCCACGGCGAGGAGAGATACACGAGGACCCCGGTGTTCTGCACCGACGTCACGAACTGCTGCTCCGACATCGGCACCAGGATGTCCTTGTGGGCCACGCCCTGGGCCACCTGCTCGTAGTAGCCCGCCCGCATCAGCTGCAGGCTGAGCAGCAGCGAGGAGTAGATGGCCAGGTAGATGCCGTCCGCATTGATGGCCGTGAGGTTGTAGTCGAAGTCCGAGAAGTTCATGCTGTTCTCCTGGCAAACGGCCGAGGCGAACTCCTGCATGGCCTCGTCCAGTTCGACGCAGCTGCGCAGCCGCAGCAGTTTCGGCACGAGATCCTGCCGCAGTGCGCGCGCAAAATCCCTGGCATGCTGGCGATCATTGTCGCTATCGGTTCGTATGGGCATTACGGGTGCCTCGAGGTGGGAGTACGGCCAGCGGTTCTCCACGCGGGATGTCTCGTCGCTGGAGCTGCTGGGATCATCGTCCTCGGGTCCCTCGGTGTCCCCCGAGCCATTGGACGCGGCATCCTGCTCGTGCGGCGGCTCGCCCTCGCTCTCCGAACCCGACGACGTCTCGAAGACGTTCTGCCGGAACTCCACGATGGCATCGCGATACGGCGCCGGCAGACGGGCCATGCTCTGGTAGGTCAGTGGCCCCGAGTAGTCCGCATCCTTGAGCAGGTCGTGCCGTCCGTTGACCACCTGCACAATCTGGTCGCTGATCATCGACTCGGTCAGCTCGCCGCTGCAGAGCACCTGCAGGCTGTCCAGCAGGGCCACCATGCACTCCACGCTCGCCTGCAGGCTGGCCTCGGTGGCCGAGCCCACGCCGGTGGCTCCGTAGGCACACTCCTCCATGGCGTCCACCAGGCTGGAGAAGAATACACAACAATTACTATCCGTGGGTTGAACAAATTTTATAAATTAATCTAATGATTCCCCTAAAACATCTTTGAAATTCCACACAGATTTATTGATTAATTCTCTCTGTGCATCATTTTTATAGTGCTCTTATTCTCTTATTCTGATAACTTACAGCCGGAACAACGCCATCTCATCGCTGCATCCCTGGGCGGTGTTCTTGTCCACATACAGGATCACCGCCAGGTCGATCAGTCGCTCCGGGCTCTTGAAGATCTCTCGCACGCACCGCAGGGGCTCGGTCCGATTTTGGGGAGCCGGCAGCAGGAGCATCCGATGGAACAGGGCCTCCAGCATGGGACGCAGTGAGCCATGGGCCCCGGCAATCCGAAGTAACTGAATGGCGGTCAAGTAGACACAACGGGCCTGCGGTCCATCCAGCCCCGGACCCGTGAAGAAGCCACGAGCCTCGTTCTCGATCATGTGCAGGGCGTCCCTGTAAAGAAATATAATATAATTATAATATCTAATTGATACAGAACTATGTCAATGTGTTTGATTTATATTTTATTATTTTTATACCCTTATGACTTCAGTCAGAAGTTTGCACCGCAGTGAAGCAGACGTTTCCGACCCCATCAAGTATATACATTCTTGATCAGTATGACTAGACGAGCCGATCTTGCCATGTCCGTTTGTCCGTCTGTCCGTCCGTTTCTACGCAAACTAGTCCCTCAGTTTTTAAGCTATCCATATGAAACTATATCAAAAGTCGTCTTTCTATTGCAGGTATTATATAAGTCGGAACCAGCCGGATCGGACAACTATATCGTATATCTCCCATAGGAATAATTGGAAAAATAATTGAAAACAAGAGAGAACGCTATAGTCAAATGACTCGACTATCAAATACCCGTTACTCAGCTAAAGCAAGCAGTCTTAAGCAGGGCAAACCAAGCAGCCGCTTAAAAGTGGCGCCATCTACCGGACATTTCACTGTGGGCGGTTTGTGGGCGTTAGGGGGGAAAGGGGGTTTCCCATTTTGGTCAATCAATATGTATTGAAGAAACGAATACACATTCCTTTTCCCGTTAATCTAGCTTCAAAACTGTGGGTGCCACAGTTTTTCGCGGTTTGTGGGCGTAAGTGGGGGCGTGGCACATCGGCGTGAAAAACTTGCGCTGCGTATTAACCCCTAGAATCTGCATCCCAAGTCCCAATCTCCTAGCTTTTATAGTTTCCGAGATCTCAGCGTTCATACAGACGGACAGACGGAGGGACAGACGGACATGGCTAGATATATACTTGATATGGTCGGAAACGCTTCCTTCTACCGGTTACATACTTTTGCACGAATCTAATATACCCTTTTACTATACGAGTAACGGGTATAAGAATTAGAGCTTTGGTGTTTTTTCAACATATTACCTATTGCTCTTGGGAATATCATTTTTTTAACTGTTCTTAATTATACCCGTTACTCGTAGAGTAAAAGGGTATATTAGATTCGTGCAAAATTATGTAACAGGTAGAAGGAAGCGTTTCCGACCATATAAAGTATATATATTCTTGATCAGGATCACTAGCCGAGTCGATCTAGCCATGTCCGTCTGTCCGTCCGTCTGTATGAACGCTGAGATCTCGGAAACTATAAAAGCTAGAAGATTGAGATTTGGCATGCAGATTCTAGGGGTTAATACGCAGGCAAGTTTTTCTCGCCGATGTGCCACGCCTCCTCTAACGCCCACAAACCGCGAAAAACTGTGGCGCCCACAGTTTTGCAGCTAGATTAACGGGAAATGGAATGTGTATTCGTTTCTTCAATACCTATGGATTGGCCATAATAAACCACCCCCTCTCCCACCCGGAAGACTATATTATATAACTGCCATAGAAAAACCAGATCAATAAATGTCATAATAATACGTAAGCTGCTATAAATTTTTTTTGCAAATCTAAATTAGAATTTGAGTAAATTGTAATTGAATAGGAATTAGCTGCAAGGGTATAAAGACTTCGGCTGGACGAAGTTAGCTTCCTTGCTTGTTTTATTTTATTTTATTCCCTTTTTTTTTCTTTCACTCACTTGTAGGTGAACTTCTTGTCCAGGTTGATCCTGCCGGGCGATCCCAGAGCCGCCGCCAGCGTGGGACAGAACTTCTGCCACAGGAACGAGGTGAAGTGCGGATTGGCGTGGACATTCCGGGGCAGGGCGGAGCTCAGCGTGAGGATGCATTCGGTGAGGTACAGCGAGCTGTGGTTCTCGCACTTCTTGTTCGGGGAGGCGTTCACGTTGGGCTCCACCAGCCGGCTGCAGAGCCACTGCATCACCGGGATGACCTCGTTGTAGACGGCGGAGGCCTGCGTCTGGGTCATCAGGCCGGCGGGCGCCGTCTTCTTCACCTCCTCGGCCTCCTCGATGAGGAAGGCGCAGAAGGTGCGCAGGCACTGGGAGGCGGCGGCCAGCGACGCCGCCTTGGTGGCCCGCGAGCCCATCTCCCAGCACTCGCCGCATCTGGACAGGATCTCGATGAGCAGGCGGCCGTTCAGGGTGCAGGCGGGCGAGCAGGCCATCGCTAGGAAGAGGCGCAGCACATTGACCACCGTGTCCTCGCTGCTCGTCGACGGCAGGATGCCGTTGGTGGCCCTCAGCAGCTGCGACGGAAGCCACACGGAGTCGTCCTCCGGCTCAAGGCCGATGTAGAAGCGCTCGTCCTTGATGACGCGCTGTGGAGAGATTGGCGAACAGGATTAGCAGGATTAGCAGGGGGTGGTGGAACATATAGATGTTGTAAAAAAGAAAGGGTTGGTAAACAGAATGGTGAAAACAAACAAGATTTACCAGGATTAGAGGTCGCAAGGGGAAACTGAAAAATCAAGGACATAATTCCAGTTCAAAAATAGAGCACAAAAGTGCAGGACCAAGTCCGGAATTATTGATTACCATATTGTTAACCAGTCATAAACAAAAGTCACATCCGACCCCCGAGGATTGCCAGCAATTAGTCGATTCCGCCCATTGCCCACAAATGGCCCAGTGTCCCACATATGCCATATGCCATCTCCCATGTCCTTTGTCCATTGTCCTTGCGTCCAGTGAGCAGTGTGTGCACACGAAATGATAAATCCGCTTTGTGCGCCGGAAGTTCCGGCCGGAAAATGTGTGTCAGTGGTTGTTATGGCCATTGTTGGCCCCCATTACCATTACCGTATACCGTATACCCGCCCGGTAATCTCCGTTTCCGGACGCTGCACTTACATGGAGGCCGTTGAGTCCCATCGTGATGAACTTGGGCCGCTTTGTGTCCAGCGCCATCTGCAGGGCGGTAAAGCAAACGGAGCGCAGCTCGTGCGACGGATCCCGGTGGATTCCATGCTGGCGGTAGAGTTTATCTATGGGGAGATTAAAACAGGGTCATCAACGGAAAGGCTCTATTTTCGTATTAAATAATAATATTTAAAGATATGTAACTGCTAAATATAAATAAATGTATATTCCCGAATTGGTATAATTTTATCGATTGATTCTTTTATCGTTATCAACTGGAAATCAAAGATTCATATTTCTAAATACATTTAATATGATTATTATCCTTTGTCAGAATAATATCACTATCATCTATCTGCAAATACGTAGTGTATCTATAAATAATATACGTATTACATTGTCATTTTTATGTTTCTTTCTGCGTTTGCAAAAAGTTACAGCCGGAATTAGTGGTAAGTCGACGCGATTAACGACTATGGCCATGGGCACACAAGTATGTAACTAATGCAAGCAGTAAAATCTGTCCCGATAAGCGGACGGAAGTGGGTGTGGGAGCTGTGGGGGATTCCCACGCTCAACCTCACGCAAATCGTTGCCTACTTTCCTGCACCGTTGAGCGTGGGAACTCCCACCACTCGTTGCTACTTTCCTGCAGCGCCAACGCAAAAAACACAGAAGCTACAGAGTCAGAAAATCAAAAGGAGACAATGAAAAGATTCAGTTGGGGGGATTGGCATTGTCCTTTATAGAAGAGAAATGTTTGTAGTACAAAGGAGCAAAAACATGCATTTAAGAAAGCCAGGAAACGAAAATACTATCTGTTTAAACTGCGGATTAAGCCTGTAAATCGTATGTGAATTATTTTGAGATAGATTCTTCAATAAATTTGATATGCCAACTAAATAAAGATTACGGCTCTTGCAAAAACTAGAAAAATTTTATAATAATCCAATCCGATATAAAAATATATTTTAAATGTTAAAAATATTTAAATTATTCAAATTTTACCATGAAAATAATTTATTTACACAAATACAAAAAGATCCTCGATTTCGATTATTTCAATTTTTTTGCGAATCCAAACATTTGCAGAAACTGAAATGCCGCACTGGAAAATCGAAGGGCATTGCACAAAAGGAAGTAGCAACTAACGGTAAACAACAAACATTGGCCAGGCCACAACAAAAACAACAAACGAAGGGGGGAAAGCGAGAAAGGAAGTATAAGAATTCTACTTCTCTCGCTCTCATTCGCTTTCTCCCTCTCCCCCTCGCACTTTCACACTTCTTCCGTGCTAACTAACAGTAAATTCACACATTTGCAAAGGAAAACTTACCGTAAGCGATTTGCGCCGTTTGCCGCAACGCATTGTGTTTAGTTCCCGTTGATTCCTTGATAATGAGTAAAAAGAGGTCCTCCATATTGCCGCTCTCTTCTTCTAACACTCTCTCTTTGCGTGCGGGTGCGTGTGTGTGTTTTGGGCAAATATTTTTTGGCTGGTGTGCGTGTTTTGTTGTTGCTGCTTCAGGCAATTTTGTTTGCTGCCGTTGTTGTTGCTTCGCCCTTGCACGCCATTATTGGTAATAACAACAACAACTCAATTAGCGCCTAAGGAACGGTAGTAAAATCAATACAAACAAAAAATGTAATAATACAGTAACGGTAAATGGTGTACATACATATGTATGTTGTATGTTGCCGCCATATGTATTCCACTCACACATATACACGCGCATACATACATATGTATGTCATAAAGTTGTGAATGTGAATGTGAGTGTTCACGTCACGTCACTTTTGCACTTTTCAAAAACTTTTGCTCACACACTGCAATTGTGCACCTTCGAAAAGTTCAAACAGTGTGTATCCGTTTTCCTTGAAAAACTTTTTTACTTTCACACACACACATACAGGATCACATACACGCAAACAATGCAGGCATTGCAACGGTACTTTTTCAATTAAATCCATATGCGAAGTCCATTGGCAGCCCTAGAAACACTTTTCACTGTGATTATTCATCGGGAATTACCATTTTCCCAGTCGAATATGTCCATAATGCTTGGCAACGGTTAGCAGCCACCACTTGTGGTTTTTCCTGATGTTTTCCACAGTTTCCACAGCACTTTGCTTCTGCTTTTTCCGTGGCAAAATGCGCTGCACTTGCCGTTGGATGCGACAAATGCTGTATGACGCGAAAGGAAAGCACTTTCTCCATTTACGGCGGAGTGCGCATGGAGTACCGTTAGGTGCGCAAGATTGCGCATGTCTGCAAGTCAGCTGTTCGATTGTACCGTTTATCGGTCAGCTGCAAGTTTAGAAAAACCAGGGAGACAGTTCGTATTTTGAAAAAAAAAAACATTTTGAACTAAAAAAAACACGCATACCAAGTTTTATATCATTCTGAAACGTATTTTAGCCCCAAGAGCCCCAATTTAATTGGGTGCCTCTAGTATTGGCCAGAAAGAATGCTACGATTGACTAAGAATATAAAAGCAAAGAAGGTCCAAAGTATTAAAAAAATGAAATGCTTCAGTTTTGCGAAGCTTTATTTCAATTATTTCGAAACAAAACAACTAAAAACTAAACTTTTAACAGTCAGTTCTCGAGCTCTTTTCGTATAAATTCTTCTTTGTTTTCCAGTTTCTCCTCATCATTATCAAATAATTGATTTTAATAAGTACCAGAAAACTAAAACAGAAACTCTTGAGACGCTACTAGTAGTTTCTTATGCATCCCTGAAAACTCTTAAGTTTGGATGCTTTATTTTGTTGACTGGTCGACAAATCAATAAACAAAAGGAGTTGGTCGCAAATAAGATTTGAGCTAACAAAATGAACACCGACAAAAGGTGGGCTTTTCAATAAATCAGTCATTGCTGCCTAAATCCTGGACTAAAGTCTCCCACTTAGATCCATATACAGCTTTCACCTCAACCTTTTTCCACAGGTGGTTTTCTCTCGCCTTCGCTCTGTCTCTCTCTCGCTCTCTCTGTACGTTTTAAATGCCATTAATTATATTTCGCATTGATTTAAATAGCTTAACTGACAGTGTAAAATTAGGAGAGGAAAAATAATAAACAGGATTCAGTTGCATATATCAAAAACCATTCTTTGCTCTCATGACATAGAAGACTAAAAAGTGCATGTGCAGATTCCTATTTCGCCTACTTCACGGGCTTCGACTTCCACAGGCCGTCGTTGAGGAAGTGGTACGTCTCGATGCCGATGCCCTTGTTCTTCGCCAGACTATAGAGATGGGAAGAGAAATGTGGGTTCATCAGTTAATAAAATTTGGGAAGTATGCAGGCAGTCCTCTTTATAAGCAACTGGACATCTGAGCCATTGGAAAATAAGCTAAGAATCACTTAAGTGTAGATAAACACATACAATTTTTAATAAAAATTTAATAAAATGCTGTGAAATCTATATCCCTAATGGATTTCAACCAAACCATCCAATAGCAATTGCGCTTATTTGGAATCATAATGTAATATGGTATTTAATATGAATGGTAATGTACCCTTCTTTAATCATAACCAGCGTCTATCTATTATCTCGATATTATTCTTGGAGCTGCTATGTATTAAAAGTTGGCAATATATGTACATATACATATATGAAAATGTAGTTGATATTACATTGATTTGATAGTGATAAAATTAAAGGAACTTGATCCTAACTTCTTTGAGTTAGAGAAGTGAAAGAACAATCTTTTAAAAGGGTTCTGTAAACATACTACATACTACTACTACGTAAGCTAGCCTGACAACACTAATAGACTACAGACCTCTAAAAAGGCTTCTATTTGCATAGAGTTCAAGTGTCCAATGACCAAGCTGAACCAACTAAGTTACAGAACGCTAGAGTGGCACTCACATTTCCTGTGTGGACAGCGTGAGGAGTCCGATGGCCAGGGCGTGCTCCTTGCCCTCGGCCATGATGGCCACCACGGTGCTCTTGTCCGCCGGCGTCATGCAGGCGCCCGGCGAGGTCAGGCCCGGGCACATGACGTTCGCTCCGCTCAGGACGAACCGGATGGCGCCCTTGTCCACCTGCTGCATGGTCACGAAGTAGGGGAACTTGTGCAGCAGCCGCAACGTGGGCATCCAGGGGCCATCGCGATGGCGGAAGAACACCTGTTCGCCGGCTCCGTTCAGCAGCAGTTCGATGTGGTCATGGCTGCGGAGGGAAATGGGATCGGATATCAATGGAGGCACATGGTGTCGACTTGGCCGCGGCCATCCTACCACTTGGCGATGCGGTACGAGTCCTTCTTGGGCAGGATCTGGTCGATGTGGGTCTCCAACTTGGGATATGCCTCCAGCAACTTGGCACGTATGCCCTTCTGCACCGACGACTTCAGCTGCTGAATGCTCGAGATGCTGTCCTTCTCCTCGAACCTGCACAGATCGCAAGGCGCTGGTTAGTCGCAGCCCGCCATTAACCCCATAATATACGTACTTTTTGAACATTTTGCACGACTTCCTTGCGTTTTCGTTTGCAGCTGATGTGAGAAATGGTTTCGGTGTGAATGTCAACCAGTGCTGCCAGCTGCTGTTTTTGACGGGAAGAAAAGTAGCTAGAGAAGTAGAAAACAAATAAAAAGCTAGATTTTCGTCACAACTGCAGTTATCGGACGCCATTTCATCAACCATAGTTTTAAGAACTTTTTTAATTTTAAAATCTATTTAAAAATTATATAAAATTATATTTACTTTTTATATTCAAATTTAAGCAACAAATTTAGACTTGACGGGAAAAAATAGATATTGGCAGAACTTATGGCAGCATTTGTAAATATCGATATTTTTATTCAATATGTTTTTGTTCCATGTATAAATTTAAATTTAAAAAATAGGGAAGGTAAATCATCGATAAGAAATATTTTAAAAATATTTTCACAACTTTTGCTATCCGCTTTTAAAAAAAAGGGTAAGAATGCCAACTATCGTCCATAAAGTGCATAAACACTTTTAAGGTTATTTTTACAGTTGAATAAAAAATAGTTATGTGTAGAATAATTAACTAGCTAAATATTAATGCATTTATATTTAAATATATTGTGTATAAAATATTGGATATTTTTCCCCATTGCTCGAATATTTCGAATTTAGGAGGCGCTGGAATTTGAATTGCCCAGCCGATAACCGATGACTGGAAATCGAAGCCAACATGGTGTAGAAAAAAAGTTGGCAGCTCCGCCATTGGTGTGGAAAAAAAGTTGGCAGCTCCGAAAGTGTGGAATCGAAACATTCAAGTGACGTTCTATCGACTTTATTTATTTTGTAAATTATTTATATTTTTTTAAGTGAAAAGCCGCATGAACGGCGCTTCTGAAGGCAATAAGGCAAGCAATGAACGTACCGGAGCAGCACGGTGAGTGGCGATCCGCGGCATGTCGGCGGACATCGAAGGCTGATCAACTGATCAATTGGAATCCCTCTCTTTGCAGCGGGGACGCCCTTGGAGGTGGTCCATGAGTTCATCAAGGGCGTGGACGATGGCACCGTTCGCCGCGACCTGGCCGAGGACTGCATCCTCAGCTTCTACAGCCGCAACGTGCGGGGCGTCAAGGCCATCACCGGGTTCCTGCGCACCCAGGTGACACAACGCTATCGCCATGAGGGCTTCGACGAGGCAGCGCCTCCGAGCCTGGGCGACGAGACGCTGCTGCAGGAGCGCTTCGGCCGGGCCTTCGACCGGGAGCGCCGTCGCATCTACGAGCAGAAGGAGCGCGAGAAGACCAGCACGCTGCATCTGCGGCCCGAGAGCGATGACGAGGAGGTGACCGAGGAGTTGCCCATGTCCCACATCACGCCGCCGCGTCCCTCGAGCCACGCCCTGAACACCCTGACGTATGTGGAGGCCGTGGGCCAGCTGAACAGCCGCGGAGAGTTTCGCTACGGCGGCCTGGACCTGGGCGACTCCTGCACGGTCCACCTCACGTTGGGCTATCGCAGCACCGAGCTGCCGGGCAGCCACGTGCGAGGCTTCGAGATCTGCCTGGCTGTCTACGACCGCGGCCTGAAGAGCCTCAACCGATCCACTTTGGTGGCTCCACCGTCCGCCAGATCCTTGCCGCGACGTGGCAGTGCCCGCTGCAATCCAAGCACAGACGACGAAGCCGACGACGCTCCCCCGGCACCGACCAGCCGTCGCGGCGTCCGTCGAACCCTATTCACAGAGGAGAACGCCGAGGAGGAGGAGAAGGAGGAGGAGGATCCCGACCCAGATCCCGCGGTGGAGCGGGAGCAGCCAGCTCGGCAGGCGGAGACACCGCAGGAGGAGGCGCATACTCCCGTAGATTCACCGCGATCATTGGAAGTCCCCACTTGCAGCAGCTATACACCAAGGAAACGACAACAGCCAGCCAATGGCAATGAAGTGGCACCCAAACGCACGCCGGGGCCTCAGCGTATGCGTTTCTAGGCCTTGCGTCTAGCAGACGCATGCAGACAGATCATGAAACAGTTTTAGTCCCTAGTTGCTTTTCCAAATCTCCGTAGCACAATTTCTCTTTTAGGCTTTAGAGGATACCCCACAAATTTCCGTAATTATTTGAAGAAGACTGATTGCACCCGTTTCGGTCCCGCCTTCAGGGACCCCGCGTCGCGCTAGGCTAATCTTGAATATGTATTGTATTACATAATCTCATGTATTTATTTGTGTATTAAAGTTCCGTGTTAATTAAGGCGGGCTTTCTTTTTGGGACATTTGCAGTTATACAAAGCAAAATAATAACCTTATTTACATTTTATAAGGTAATTGTTTACAAAAAGATCAGTATTTTGCCCAAATCATATGAAATATTGGTCCACATGGAGTGTCATACCTCGCTGAACTCGTAGTTAAATTCCCTATCGTTTGGCATTTAAACCTCGACTTTTTCAATTTTTTATACAAAATTGTGAAAACTTTTAATTTTTAAAAAGTGATGGCGATCGTTAGCTTAGGTTTCTCCTGTCCATAACAGTGAGTCTTTTCAAATTTGGGAAGCAATTGGGATGAAACTTTACCAAAAGTCGTATATTGCAGGTTGTATAAAAGTCAGAGCTAGCCGGATCGGACAACTATATCTTATAGATCCAATTGGAACTATCAGAAAGATGCTACCTTCTGTTTTTTTGACATATTACCTATTCCTCTTGGGAATATAATTTTAAAACTTTTCTGAATTTCGAATTAGGAACGAGCGGAAAATTAATGCGAAATTAATAGAAACAAATTTAGTTTAGCTAATTTTTATATTAGTCTCTTCTCTGGAATATAAATTTATTTTATTATATCAGAATTTCGAATTAAATTTAACATAAATCGGACGACTATATTATATAGCTGCCATAGGAAGGATCGATAAATGAATGTCCAAAACATCTATAATTTTGTTTGTTGCTAATCTAAATTCACAAATTTGTAATTGAATAGAAATGATCTGAAAAGGTATATGTATAAACTTTGGCTGGTCGAAGTTAGCTTCCTTTCTTGTTATTTTTAATAGCCGTTAGGAATTTTGTACAGTAGATTTGGAGCTTTTAAGTCTGGTGACTCAAATGAAATTAATCGCTAGAACTTTAAACACTTGAAATTAAAATATCAACTGCCAAAAGAAGGAATCCAAATATTTGAAGTACCCTTCTCCTTATCTTGAAAGATTAAAATAATAAAATTGTTTTTGTTAAAGGTAATTTTATAAAAACAATTGACCGAATTTATTTCATTACAAAATGTTTGTTTACATGTTTAAATGTTCCTCCAATTTTAGATTGTATTCGACTTTCATTTTTATAAGCAAACATTTTTCGCAGTGCATATAGCGATTGTGAAGAAATAATATTCTCGCCTTTCAGTCCAACTTGGAGTTCAAGAGCCAACGGTTCACTTTAAAAGAAGGCCGGAATAAATCATATTTTAACGCGATGCCGCTGATTCCGGGTGCTGTAGTATATAATAGACAGGACAACCCGAATTTAGGAAGCATAATTGATGTTTTGGTCTATATGGCCTTCCTTCTAACTGGTTTGCTTACACTTCAAATCATCAATCTGCTGTTCAAGTTGCATAAAATGTTCAAGAAGTGGCAGAAACGCCCTATTATTGTTATCCGACCGGAGGAACAACCAAAATTTTCGATGCCCTAACGGAATGCACAGTTATTTATTTCCGAATAAATGCGTTGAGAATATGGGCAGAGAATAATAGAGAATAATAAAGAGAATAAGAAAAACAACGTGTCTGTGAATTCATTTTCAAAGGTGTGGGGTTTCACCAAAGCGTTTATAGTGAAATTTCTTCTCAATAAAAATAAATAAAAATATATTGCTCTTACCATTTGTTTTAAAGTTCTTATTGGTTCGAAATACACAAAAAATATAGGTATGTATATTTCAATTGGAACAACATGTATATTAATTTTACTCGTTATTCGTGGAGTAATGGTTTTCCCTGCCTGCCACTGCTTGCTTTAGCTGAGTAACGGTTATTTGATAGTCGAGACAGTTGACTGTTTTCCTTTGGTTTTGTGTGTAGTTGGACGTTCCCTTTACTTTACTTTACTTTACCTGATTTGTAAAATTTTTAGTGGTGTGTGTCTCGGATAGATGACATCGTACAACTGTTCCCATTAAGTTTAGCTAAATTTTATAGAAAATCAGGATAGCCATAAAAAAGTATTATAAAATAAATATATAATCCGTTTATAAAAATATGTTTTTAAAATCAAACACTAGAAAAACTTTCAAAATTAAATATTGCTTAAATGGTTATATTATTTTTGGGCACTCATTTAAAAGTCAACTTTGAGTTTCTTTAAATTCAAATAACTAGATGAAATAAAATGTAACTCAAGGGATTATCTATAAAGTTTGTAATCCTAAAAAAAAGGAAAAGAAAAGTATAATATATAACTTATAATATATTTTTGTTTTATCGCAGCCACGCATTGTAATTAATCTAATAAATTTTAGAAAACAGCAACTTGAGATCCTATAAATATGGGCCGCTGAAATGCATCGTGGTATATGACACGGGGCCATGAATAATGCCTGGCACTCATGGGCTATGCCGTATAGCCGGCTAATACCGGCAGAGATCAGACGTGGAGGAACCTAATAAATCGTGGCTCCTGTTGTCGCCGCTCTCAAGTGGGTGGGCGGTTTATTCGGCAGGTCTATTTCCGTACCGCCGCGGGGGAAAATTGGATGGAAAATAGAGGGAAAATCCATTTGATTAAAACGGTACGCCCGGGCGGGAAATTCGTAAGCAGGGGGTGGTTCGCATTAAGACATCAAATAGACAACAAAGTGGATGCGGATGCGGATGGGTGGTGGTGGGGTCTGCAGATTCTCTGGATGTTCTCTCTGGACCCGGCGAAATCCGAAATCCGAAAACCCCGACAGCAGTTCGAATCGTTAAGCCAGCCAAGTGGAAAAGGCAGCCTCCACCACCTGCCTCGCCTGCTCTCTGGTGCTTGAAATTAGATTTCTGCCGTTGGCCAGCATTCGTTACGAGGTTTACGGCGGCACACGCTCTCCAGTTCGCCGGTTATGCGATTCTTATACACTCAAAAATTGCGATTAAATTGGAGCCATTAGGAGAACTGACATCTAACAAAACATGTCCAGCCAGCTGAATTTTTTAAAGATTTTTCTGTGTTATATTTAATTTTGAAATTATTTAAAAAGTATCAGTGCACTGGAAAAATATGTTTAAAATTAAATAAACTTATATCTGTAATGTAGAGAGAATTTTAGAATATTAAAAAATATGTTTAATTTTTCCACGTTTTAGTTAATTGTAAAATTTTTCAAAAAGTATCTGAGCACTGAAAAATTGTAGTTAAAGATTAAATATATCAGACGATTTTTTTTATTTTATGAGAGATTTTTTAAAAATTTTAAAAATACATATAATACAAAAAGTAATAAAAGAAATGAATTCCAATCAAAAATATTTTCTACTAATTTTTGTATATTTATGGCCAATTGTTCTCATGCGTTTTTCTTCGAGTGCAGTTGTGAATAGAGCCGAGTTGAGCCTGGCAAATCCTTGGGTTGGCTACAGCTGATTTATGTTTGGAGCCCAGCGAAGTCACAGAACGAAGGTGGGGAGTCGATGTTTACGAGCGGATTAAGTTTTGCCTTTCAAACAAATTCCATTTGAATTTAATGAGCCCCGAGATTACATCACCGAAAGGGAGGCGAACTGAAGGATGTGCGCGGGAGTGGGATGCACTTTTAATTGAAAGATGTCGCCGCGATGCAGACACAATTTGACAATCCATCAGCGGGCGTCCATCGGCTATGGTATGTGTGTGTATATAGTAATATGGTTCCCCGATTCCTATATCCACTTAGGCGACGAGCGTTGTTTAATTTATGCCGCCTTGTCCTCAATTAGTTGCAACTGCAGCAGCAACATGGGCGGCTGTTTACCCCCGGGAATTTCGGAGGGGGGGGTGTATTTAAAATGGGGCGACTTCTCCACTTACAGTTACACGACAAACCCAAAACTATTCGTCTAGCATTACACGATACTTAACCGCCGTTTATTTATGTCCCTGTCATCGCCTCTCAGCTGCTCCGCCTTCTCCTCTGAAACACCCCCCCCCCCCTATAAGGGGGATTCTCCATCCAAAACATGCAAAATTCAAGAGCCTGGGGCACATACTTTTGGTTAATTGAAACCTGTTGTAAATCACAAATCATATTGACGGCTGACGGTCCCCGCGCCACGAAGCAGACACAGAAACTGAAACTAAGCTGCAGCAGATGTTGTCGGTTTTTCATAATTTTCCAGTGGGGAAAAAGCTTTTCCAAGGCAGCTGCTAGGGGGTGGGGATCTGGGCTCTTCTAGAGATATGGGAACTTTTTTATAACATTTTCCTAGATGTTAGCAAGTGACTAAAGTGGCTTTTTATGAGCTGCCAAAGCTCTGAGAATAATTACACATTAATGGGTTTGGAAAAAAAAAATTTCACATTTTTGATTTGCCTGAAACTTTTTTTACACGTACTATTCGGAAAATAAGGAAACACGTGTATCAGGATTTGACCGAAAAAAAATTATTTTTTTTATTTTAATATATGCGCCATAGTGTTAGTTACAATCGGTTTTGTAAAAAGTTGGAGCCATTTTTAGTTTTTTTAATATCAAAGTTTTTGTAACATGCCCTCGACTTTCTTCTATGAACGCACGCCAAAGCATGTTGTGCATCTCGCTCGCTCTTATTACATGCTTATGGCTTTTGATGCTTACGAGTCATTTAATCATATCTGACTAACAAATAGGAATTCTTAGCTTAAAATATTATCTAATTATTTTTTTGTTTATTATTGATTTTTTTTAAGTTTTTTCAACATTAAAAAAAATAATTTTTTTTTAAATTAAAAAAAAAATAGTTTGTTTAACATTAAAAAAATATTAACTTTTGTTAAAATAATGACCTAAGTAAATAAAAAATAATTAGATAATATTTTAAGAAGAAGAGGTTTTAGAGGAATTAATGAAAAAGACATGAAGTCAATTGGATTCATATAACCGGAGATACAGATTTTCAAAGAGAGGGTACTTTTCCAAATTTGACAATTTTTGGCAAACTTAAAAAAATTCTAACTAAAAAAATAATTTTTTTTCGGTCAAACCCTGATACACGTGTTTACTTATTTTCTGAATAGTACGTGTAAAAAAAGTTTCAGGCAAATCAAAAATGTGACCCAATAAAAAGTGTTCGGTTTGTAAAAGAACCGCCCATATCAATTATATTTTCGTGCATCCCTCAATCCTTTAATGTATAATACTAAATAATATAATATCTGAAATTAACTTCAGACTAAATAGTATAAAGATTATATTATGTAAAAATAAATTCGATACCAAAAGTTTCATTTTAACACTTGTTTTTACACTAATAGTAAAGGAGTAGTGCAGAAATATTTTATTTATAATAATAATAATCATATATGATCATTTCTCTCAATGTAGGATACACACATTTCTTAAGTTAGATTACGAAGATAGTAAACCATATATTTTTACATATTATTTTTAGGTTTGTTAGATTATGAAGATGGTAAACCATATATTATTACCTATTATTTCTTTTGCAGTTACCAAACCCAACAGATTGGAAGTTTTTGGATCTAAGAAAGTGCCTGACCAAAATCCATTTGTGCTAACCATTCAACCCCATCGTACTCCCTAGTTAACCTATGAAAGCCTCGTTTGGGAGACGAAAGCACTTCCAGTCCATAAACCTTGCCCTCAAACTGAATTTCAAGTTGATTTCGCTTGATTACTTCATTTTCGGAGGGAGACAACTAATGGTGGAAATATTGCCACTGCTTTTGCGACAAGTGCGCATTTGTTGCCGCATTCACCCGACTTCTCCCCCACCCTATATGCGCACTCATAAATATATCTTCCCGGCTGCTATTGTCCATTTCCGATTGTCGAGGGTGTCATTTGGTAATTGTTACAAGCTGCCGCATATTTGGACAAGCAGCTCGCAGCACTCGAAAACAGAAAACAAACAAATGATTTGGGAGACGAGTGGATGCGAGTCAATGGGATTGGGATTGGGACTGGGACTGGGACTGGGATTCGAATGGGAACCACCCTCGAGTGGTTACTGGTTCGCACTGGTGGTGAATGGACCGGCCTCTCGCTTGTAAGCGGATACGCAGTAACAAGGACTCAGGACGCAGGACCCCCGACCCCGATTCCGAATCCGAATCCGAGTTTACCAAATGTCATTAGTTTACAGTTGTCTGATTTCCATCCTCGGGCCTCGAGAATGTTGTGATCGATGATGACATCTCCATCCGAACATCGCCATCTCCATTCAGTCCGTGGGTTTGTTGATAATGATGTTGATTCGGGTTTGTGGATCTATTTGAAATCGGAAGGAGAACTTATTTCAACATATGGCAAGATGATCCCAAGGAGATTACCATCTGATTTTGTTTCTAGTTCTTGGGTTAGATCATTAAAAAGGGGTTTAATGAGAACAGATCTTGAGTTATTTAGTATTAAAGATACAAATATATGGTATCTTGCCAAATAAAGGATACTACATTCTTACCTCCTCCAATTTCCTCTTCAGTTTTCCCAAAACTCTCCAAATGAATAGCTAATTGCATTAGATGCAGTCTCTCTCCAATGCGGAAAATTCCCAATTCCCCGACAACTAATTAATGTCAGTCGTCTGGGAATGCCTAATTCTCAGTCGAACTCCCCGGCTGTCGTAACCCCAAGGACCCCAGAACCCCAGAACCCAGGGAACTGGTTCGCAGCAGCGGCGTCGTAACTCAAAAAGCACTTAACCCATAAAAGTGAAATAATTTGGTGGAATAACAAACGCACTTAACAAATTACAGATGTGAAAATTTCATTTTCAGTGTCCAACCTTCAGCCTTCCTTCCTTTCTTCCTGCTTTTCCGCCGCCGGGGGATGTTTCTCCCCTCGATTCGCCCACAGGCCGCCGCCGCCGCCGCCCTCTGCATTCCACAAATTAGAAAATGATTAATGGACTCAACCGGTTGCACAGCACATTCCCCCTGCCCCCGCCCCCGCCCCCGCCATCGGGATCTCATCCACTCCACTCCACTGGTGGCGCCGTCGTAGTCACATCCTCGCCAAAGGAGCATCCTTGCCACCAGCCAACAGCCACCAGCCAAAAAACAGGAGGAACAGTGCGTCTGGCACACTTCGGCATAAAATAGCACTCGAGAGAATCGAGTGGCTGGGGATAGGTGCACTGTGAGAAAATTAGCTGGCAACGGGTCAAAAATTATCGTGGCTGAACGGGGAAAAACATAGAAACAGCAATATTAAATAATTATATATTTTATATTTTTAAAATAGCTTATAAAATTTCTAAAATACTTTTTATTATTCTATCAGTTAGGATAAAAAGTGTAATTTATTTAAATAAATATATGCAATAAAATATGTGACCCCTAAAAATAATTATTTATGATACATTTTATTTTTCTGTATTTTGAAGAAAGTTATAAGTATTAAATAATTGTATTGTAAAAATAGATTTCATAAATATTTTGAATACTCTACAAATTAACATAAAACTGCAATTTATTAAAGAGATATTATATGTAGTAAAATATGTATAAAATATATATATTTTTATGATACATTTTATTCTTTCAGTTTATTAAAGAAACTCATAATATTTAATATATTACAGAAATAGCTTTAAAAATGTATAAAATATTTTGTATTATACTATCCATGTAGTAAAATATGCTTCCCTAATTAAGATGTTGTATAATATATTTAATATATATATAAATTATATTATATTACAAAAATAGGTATATAATATTTTTCACTTTATTATAGAAAGTTATAAAAATTAGATTTCTATATAATTTTTGGAACAAATTATCATTAATCATTTTGAATTATTTGCATATTATTTATTTTATGTATTATCTATCATTTTCTCTCAGTGCCTGGGCACCCTGCTGCTTTTCGTCCTGCTGCCGCAGGAGTCGCGTTAAAATCACTCTTCCGTTTCGAGCAGAGGCTGCTGGTTGCGAAGGGGGCGGGGGCTTCAGCCAAAGCCACCCCCGACCCTTCAGGAGGGGTGTGTTTGTTGTCATTTATTGCTGTTGTCCTGGCCTCCTCCCCTTCCGGCCTCTCCTCTCCCGCTTTGTGTGATTTTTTCTGGGGTCACGCTTTGCTCTTTTGATCACTTCCACATCCACATCCACATCACATCCAGTGCCAGTTCATCCTGGCCGTGAATCAAATTACACTTTAAATCCTTGATTTTAATCTGAAGGGGCTGACAAATGGATTTTTATGTCAATTTCCCGACAAAGGGCTAAGCAATTGAATTTCGCATTCTGACATAACCCCAGGGGTGGTGTTTGTCCGGGGGGTCGATGGTTTTGGGGGGGTTGTGTTTGTGTATATCCGCAGGATGAGCTTTGAGCACCGGAAGGAAGCAATCAGTGGGCGTTATCTCTGCGGGGCGGCTTTTTAATCTCTGATTGGATTGCCGAGCTGTTGATGCTTACTGTTTATGAGGTTGCGCACTTCCCGACACCTTTCAGCTCCCCCGCATTCCCTTCTAATTAGTGAGTAAACAAATTAAACACTGTTTATAAGTTGATATGGCTAAGAAATGCTTTGACAGCTCCACCTAGGATACAACTCTCCTAAGAGATTGATGTAAACATTTTTTTAAAAAGCTGAACTCATCATAAAGTCACTCATATTATATCATATTATATCGTTAAATTTGTCAACAATGTTTCTACACACAAAAAATAAGCTATGTAAAATCAACATAGAAAAATAGTAGTTTACTATTTTCTGAATTTTTCAAGTATTTTGTTGTTTTATTTTTTGGGTTATTAAATAGTATTTAAAAATTAAAATAGTAGAAAACCTATCTAACCTATCTGGCAAATTAATAGTAACGTCTCAATTAATATCGTAGCAAAACTACTTTATTTGTTCGCGTGTATTTTGTTGTTTTATTTTTTGGGGCACTGAATAGTGACACCACAATTAACAATCGTAACACAACTATTTTTTTCCTTCATGTATTTTTTTGTTTTAAAAATACAATTATAAATTGTAGGTCAACTATTTTTCTGGACTTAGGGTGCCTAGAGTATCCGACTCATAATCTCTGGGTCGTGAGTTCAAGTCCCGCTTTTGCAGATGATGTTTTTCC
This sequence comes from Drosophila mimetica, assembly GCA_037075245.1. NCBI lineage: Eukaryota > Metazoa > Arthropoda > Insecta > Diptera > Drosophilidae > Drosophila > Drosophila mimetica. Next base: position 1,271,669 of record JBAMCH010000005.1, read on the forward strand.
TTTTTTTTTTTTTGGTAAATGTTGATTTCAAGTCTATAGATTTTCCTCTACAAAAATCATTTTTGTGTGGCCTACTGGTTAGAGTGCTGGACTCCGATGACTGCGGCCCCGGTTCGATTCCCAGCGGAGGCAAAAAACCTGACTTGTAAGTTTAAGTATCTGTGAAATGTAAGTGTCTATAAATAGCTTCGATATAAATTAATATAACAAATTAATTTAAAAATAAAAACAGTTAAAAAAATAAGTTTAAAAAAACAACAATTTTTTTCGGGTAAAATACTATTTTGTAGGTCATCTCTTATTTTATAGGTAACTTACTATTTTTTGGGCATTTTTCTATTTTTTATGGGTTGGGGCAGTTTTCACTATTAAATCGTTGATTTTACATAGTTTTTTTTTGTGTGTAACATTTTTTTATATTTGTATTATTAATTTGGAAATTACTAATGTTGATTAAATATATTACTATATTATATTTAAATGTAATTAAGAATAAAAGTAACTTATAGAGTAAGATAAGTGACTCATGATCGAAACAAAGACAAAGACAAGACTGCTGTGGAAAAGTTAGCCAAGTTCGGCAACCGGTTTGGGCCAACTCCATTCGCCAGCGGAGTGTGCGAATGCAAATCCTTATTGGCAGGAATCTGGCGATCTGGTGGGTGCCCGGTAATTAGCCATGCCTGTCGCTGGGGCCCCAGAGATACACCCTCGAGTATCTGGGGTATCGGAATGAGTAGGGGAATGGGCATGGAAGTGGAAATGGAAATGGGAGTGGGAATGGAAACAGAGACAGAGACAGAAACCGAAACAGAAAAGGTGGGACAGTGTCATAAAAATTTATAATAACAATATTTCAATGTCGCAGCGGGACATCATTGTTGCCATGTTAACGCTTATTTTTTGTTTACATTTTTATAATTTCCAGCGCGTTTGCTGCTGCGGCTTAAAAAGCCAAAAACTTTGAAAAGCAGACGCAAGAAATTCAAGAGCGCAGAGCGGACAAAAGGAATTTCGCGGTATTTTCACGCTTGAGGCAACAGCCAAACGAAAATCGGGGATCGCAATCGGCATCGGCATCGAAATCGGGATCGGGGATCTCGGGATCAGAATGGTGATGGTGTGGTGGCTGCTCCGGTTTTGGGTTTCATTCAAAGGAAACGCTCCGGTCATAAGTTCCCCGCCCTGCACCTTCGCCCCCTTTGGCAACTGCGGATTAAAATGATAACAAGACTCCAGCGAACAGCTTTTGTTTCGAGCACTGAAAAAAGCAGAGGTTTTTTTGAGTGCAGCAAGGGATCTCATAAAGTGATTTTTATTATATTTTAATATATTTATTATTTATTATTATAATCATATTGTAAACCTGTGTCTCAACATAATTTTAACACACAGCATTTTAAAATCAAAAGAAGTAAAGGTTTTTTTTTAGTGCATCAAGAGGCTCCCATTGTTCGCAACATAACCACGGCACCTGCCTGAATCGCTCCCCTGCTCCTCTTTTTCCCAAACTGCCCTTTTTCCGACTTCAATTCGGTTTTTACGCTTGGATTTCTCGGGACTGTTTCAATTTGGACCTGAAAGGAGCATGTTTGTAATCGCGTCAAGTTCGAGAAATGCAATGATCCATATGAAAGATGCGCTCATTTTCGGGTTTTAGGGGTTTTAGGGGACTTAAGTGATTTACATTTAAAAAGTTGAGTTTCTTAAAAGCTCTAATATTATAAAGGAAAATATCATATTATATTTTAAAGATCCCCCCTTGGGTTTATCGCTATCGCTCATAAGGCATCCCACACTGCGGACTCCCAAGGCGATCAGTGAATTTCAATTATTCCTTTTAATGGACATCTTCGAAATGCCCACCCATTCACCCGTTTGTTGGCGTAACTTTAACGATCCATTCCACAGGCGATCATCATCCGCAATACAGAACACACATCTATATCGAATAAGCAGCGCAGCCCAACACACGAGAGTGTTGGCCAACAACTCAATTGGGTTTTGGATTTTATGGCTTCATCTGCGACTGGCTTTATGGGGCATAATTAAAAGTTTATGGTTAACGCCGCCCAGCGGCCGTGTGCGGGGACGGAACCCAGGCCCCGAAGAGCATCCAATGGCGCCCGTTTCACCCATAAAATGCGGCACTAAATCTGCACAGCATTTGACTAAGACAAAAGCCATCGGGCGGCACTGTGACTAAGAACTGATATAAAGATTATCTTTATGGATCGTGTTGCCGTTTAGTTTAATTCGCCTCAGCTCACATTCGATCCGATTCGATCCGATCCGATCCCATCCAATCCGATCAACGATCACTTCTCCACGGGGGTTCTTAAATACACCGAGGGAAATCTAATATGTGTTTGTGTAATCTTAAGAGATCAATACAAATATTTTATACATTTTTCATAAAGCTTTATAGTAACAAAAATATAATAAATATAATATAATAATATAATATATTAAGAGTTTTGAAGAGATCTTAGGAGATCAATGAATATATTTTACAAATTTTTCTTTATGCTTTATAGTTACATATTCAAAAAAGGAATTTATTTTTTTAAGATAAAGATGTATAATTAATATAATTAATTACTTATGTTAAGTAGAGATTTCTCACGCAATATTTTCAAGCCCAAAGATTTATAGCTTTTAAATTGGAATCCCCCATTATTTTCTCTAAGTGCAAGAATATTTTGGCTGTTCTGTGTGTAATAAAATCTGCATAAATCATCGCCGAATGGGATTGGACTCGTTCTGCCCGCTTCGACATCTTCGTTTCTCGGCGGATATGGTCTGTGACCTCTTTGAATCCATGATTCTTTGGTTTTTTGGGATCTCTGGGATCGGCGGTCGGGCTAATGAGGGCGTTGCCAATATGTCAATTTGAGCGCCCCGCAATAAGCGCGCAGTCCGTTCCGCTCGAAGCCGACGTTTTTTCCCCCCACCGATATGATAAATGAGTCGCGCGTGCCCCAAAAGCCGATCTTTAAGCCGGGGTCATCGGTGGCTACCTGTGTTTGTGTTTGAGGTCCACCAGGTGCTAGTTTGATGCATGGCCCGCCATCAATTAGGTGCGCAATTGATTTTCGCCGTCTCAAATTGATGGACGCCTATTTGTTTGGGTTCATCAGAGAGCTAGCGTATTATAGGTGTCTACCATCCCCCTCCCCATCCCCGGACCCCACATCGTAGAGCACAGATCGCAGATCGCAGATCTCTTGATGGATAACGCGCATTAGGGCTGCCTTGACATAATGGCCCTTTGAGGATGACACGCCCCAGAGCAGGAGACCTATCCGAAGCGATGCGATCCTATCCGATCCCGTGCGATCCTATCTTATCCCATCTGTAGCTCCGTTCCCCTGGCTGCATCTCCTTGCTCTTTGTGTTTGCTTGTTTTGTTCTCTTTGCAGATCTCTTTGCGCCCCATTCATCAGCGCATTTCCGCTTTTAATTATTGCCACGTCGCGTTTGCCGCTGGAATGACATGCAACCAAATTGCCGGCGATAAATTTTGCGCACATTTCAGCACACAGTCCAGGGAAAACTGCAGGAAAATAAGAGCAGCATGCGGCACATCAGCCGCATGCTTAGCTCTCTATAGGAAATGCGGCCAAGGAGGCTCTACACACAAAAAAAAACTGAGTAAAATCAACTGTAATAATTGTCAAACAGTCCCCAACCAGCAAAATTGTCAAAAATAGTTACTTTCACAAAAACAAATACACACAAAAAAGCAAAGACACACACCCAAAGCAAAAACAAATCACACATAACTATTTTTATAGTTACTTAACTATCTTCATTTGTAAATTTTAGCAAGCAAATTTTTTTGTGTGTACACGGTTGCTACACAGAGACAAAAACGGAAAAATATGGGCCTGATATGTGTTCATATCAAATTTTTCATAACAAAATGGTACTATTTCATAACAATATGGTACAAAATCATATGTTCAAAAATGTCATTTTCATATATGAACACAGAATGGACCAAAATTGAAATGAAAAAATACCCAATGGATGATTATTTTTGATTGGACCTCTGCAAAGAAAACAAGTCTATAAGTATCTAAAATATCATAACAATATAATAACAATTAATTTATTTTATATATACATATTTTTTAAAGACAGATGTTAAAATAATTTCTATATTTATATCTATCTTAAAAAATATGTATATAAAAAGTAAGTAAATTATTATAATACAAAAGTTTTTAGATACCTATAGGCATAGTTTCTTCCCAAAGGTCGTTCTATATATTAATTTAATAATAATTATTAAAAATATATTAACAACTCTACAGATGGGCTACACGATTATATACTTTTCCGACCCACTGTACCCCATTTTGGAGCGTACTTCTCTGGATCGAGTGGCGAGGATTGCCAATTACATGCAGCTTAACATAATTATTTGTCACCGGGCGGAGCACAAAAAATGAACGTTAGCTCCTGTCCAGCTATCGAGGGAGAGGAAGCGAGAGGGCAGGAGTGTGCGAGTGAGAGGGGAGAGGGCACTGGAATGCTGGCAGCAATTGGCGCGGCAACAAATTGCTGGAATAATTACGCACACATTTACAGATTGATTCGTCGACGACGACAAAAAGGCATTCGCAAAAAAAACGGAGAGGAAAATAAGAACGGGAATGAGACAAGTGAAAAACCTTGACGAAGTGCTGAGTGAGCGATCTGAGCTGTTGCTGCTGTGCAGATGTTGCTGCTGGGATGTTGCTGCCTGTTGCTGTTGCCGTTGCAGCGATTCATTGATGAACGTGAGGTGTCAAGCAAATTGACTGCCAAGCTTATCGCGGCGATCAGAGGCGTGGATGCTAATCGAAATCAGTGGGAAAGGTGCGTTTCAGTGGAAAAAACAATCAAATCGATAATGTTATCGATTGAATTGATAGGTTAGCTAAGCTATTATAAATCGACGAAATCGATTAAAACGATAATGTTATCGGCCATATATTGATCTGCTAGTCCAAATCAGTGGAAGCGTACATACAAAGCTATTAAATAAATCGGTGAAAGCGATTAAAACGATATTGATATCGATAACGACACCAAAATGTATTCTATATTCCTAACAAAAATGAATAGAAGTACATTATAATATTAATTTAATAAAAATTGGATGCAATTTTAGTAATTATATTTCTTAATTTCTTGGAGTTATATGTTTTTCCAGGTATACAGTAAACCCCCTTAAAAACGCCTCTGGAGCATCGAGGAATTCGCCGTTTATGTGAATTACGCTCAAATTACAAGAGGCAGCAAAAAAGGCTGCTAAATATCTGAGAGACACGCGGACTGAAAATAGCTGCGACGCAGTGAAAATGCAAGGCAAATTAAAATTTCTCACAAATCGGCAGACGTGCCTGGCCAACAGGGTATCCAGTGCTGGGGTTTTATACCTCCTATAGTTACTTATTTACCCAAATCGTTACTTACACTGAAACTAATAATATAAAAGTCCTGCTTGTATTTTCAATTTTAACCACATTAGAACACCTTCTTTGAGTCAATTTCATTCCTGTGTGTCTGCATGTTTTCTCCTTTTCGCGCCCATTGAGCTCGTTAGGCGATAAGTTTATGCGGCATTAAATTTTATGCGGCCATAAAACAAACAAATACGCCGGGTACACTACAAATATTACGGCAACTGAACACGACAAAACATCGGAAAACAGCAACGGGAACAGGCAATAACAATAGCCGGCGAATGGAATGCGCCTTTCGAGGGGATGGGAGTGGGAGTTGGGCCTTTTCGACATTTCAACAGGAGCAGGAACAAGGAAAGGAACCGTTTTGGGGGCCAAAGGAGCGAATGCGCATGTTCGGTATGCAGGGCGTATACATAATGTGGAGTGGTAGTGCCAAAAAGGATGGAAGCAGAAAAAACACAAAACAAATAAAAAACCGGAACGGAAAACATGGTGCTTTACGCCCCACTACAACTCAACTTGGCCCACTGACAATGGTCAAAATATGGCCAAATATGGCCAACGAGTGTGGCATTGTTGAGGAAGCGAAAGAGTTTATGCTATATCGATGGAGCCCACTGGGAACAAAGTATCAGTTCTCTATTTAAACTTAGAACTATTCGAAAAACGTCCAGTTCTTGAAGGTTTTCAATCATATTTTAATTTCTTTCATACGTAAAATATCTGAACTTAAGTACCCTTATTTTAAGTATGACTTTATGATATTATTTATATGATCCTATTTAAAATTGTTTTGTAATTTAAAAATATTATTAAATATTACATAAAAGTGTTCATTTTTATAAATTTTGTATTTATTACTATTTTATAAATTAATTCATCTAAAAATACTCTAATTCCCTTTTATTTATTTGGATCAGTGTATGTGGAGAGCAGATGTTTCCCCAGCCAACTGACATCGTGATTATGCACCGTAATACGAGTCTAATCGTCGATAAATATTTATGGAAACTGCATTAGCAAACGTGAAAAGTTTCTCAGGGGGAGTGGAATCGGGCTGAAAATGCAATCCAATAATTATTCGCTCCCTATCTCTCCCTAATCGCGTGTCAAATCGCGGGGCATTTCTCACTTTTTGACATCGTTTTGATGGTAACCCAAAACCAAAGTTCGCCATCGCGATAAGGCGGAGGAACAGGATGAAAGCAGGGGAATCGTCGAAGGAGGGAAGTAGAACCTTTGGCTGTGAAGTGATTAACAAGCCCGATAGGCCGTGTGCCTTTCTTTGTGGCTCAAATTTGCCACTTTCCGCCCTCTTCGCCTTTGTTCCTTACCCTATTTTCATTATATATTTGCTCCTTTTTCAATACCACAGCTGTTCCAATAAGTAATAATAATGCATCAGCGATCACGGAACAACAGCGAATACAATGCAATCCATTCTAGTTTTCTTCTCTGCGGATTAGCTTTCAAATACTAGATCTTTCTGCTGATTACCTACATTATTTTTATATATTTACACTATTGAAAATATTTATAGAATGTTAATATACAGAAAAAACAATTCAAAAGTTAAGATTTAGGGTATTTAATGGTGTTGCAAACGTTTGAAAAGTGTAAGAGTTTAAGCTGTTTCAACAATAATTTCCATACAAAATAGTTTGCCAGGCCTACAACACCCCAGCCTATGTATGCATAGTCTATGGATTGCAGCTTAAGAATTCGCGAATTAGCGGCCAATGTCATTATTCTTGTTCAATGCTATGGCTGAACAATAAAGATCATATATAATCCAATGAATTCGCGGATATATTTTTAGGTGTTTTTATCTTTACTTGAGATAAGACATAAAGGAAGTGAAGTGACCAGCTGAAGATATCGCGGTTTAACTCAATTTTCGCTTAGAACAAGTAAGAATAGTCTACAATGCAAGTAATTAGCTTTAATGTTCACCTTCCGCCAGAGGGTACTATGATTTTAGTCAACGCAGTGAAGGAGACGTTTCCGACCCCATACAGTATATAAATTCTTGATTGATTGATTTGATTGATTTCGAATTAAATTTTAGAAAAATCGGACAACTATATCGAATAGCTTCCATAGGAACGATCGAATAATGTAACATATACGCAAGTAAATCGAAATTTAACGTATTGTAAAGGATTGATCTGCAAGGGTATATAAACTTCGGCTGGCCAAAGCTAGCTTCGTTCTTGCTTTTCCTATTTGTTCAAAAAATACTAAATGTGGTATTTTAAGATAAAATTGCTGATATGATAAAATATCAAGTTGATGTGTTCAAATCAAAACTTTGACAATAATCATATAAGTTTGATATGAAATGAATAATTAACCCAAATTCATATCGGATTTATTTCTTTGTGACTAAAAAATATTTATAAAATGCTATTATAATAATGAGAAATAAAAAAAGTATCCGTTTTTTCCCCTTAGTATAACCGCAATTAGTCGTCGCACACGTTATGCAAATTCAGTCCAGGAAAAGGTGTCCTTCCCGCAGGATTCGAGCATTTTCCACCTGCAGAAACAGCCACAGAAACCACAAGACCAACACAACAGGAGCCATGAAATGCTGGCAAGCAGAAGGAGGACAACAAATGATGTGGCAAGTTAATTTCCCAGTGGTCATAATCCACTAGATTAATGGGCGTGCGCCCCCCTGCTCGGGGTTTTTATGGGCGTGGCCGTGTTTTCATTTAATGAGCGCGACAAACTTTCGACATTTCTCGGTTCCTCGAACGATGATTTATGCGGCTGTTCATTAGGTTCATTAAAAGTGAAAGGATGTCGGGTATCGCCAATCGGCAGGTGGCTATATGGCCGATCCTCACCGATCTCGACCCGTTCTGGGCGTTTATTTGTTTGTTTGTTTGTTTATTCGCCCCGAAATGAGCCGTAACTAATAAATGTTTACGACTCTCCCATCTAGAAACCCAGCGGCCCGGGGATCGGCGGAGAGGAGACCGCAAGTGTAACCGAACAGCCCAAATGAGCACAATAAAAATCATTTCGAGCAGCATTAAAATGACACATTGTTGGGCCCCAAGCCCGGGTATTTTATTCCCCTTACTTTGCCTCTTTTACTACACTGAAGAACTCAAGAAGTGGGTACTGACTTGTAACAAGGAGACTATTATGGGTTTACGTAATACTCTCTATGTCTTATGCATACCAATTTATATCTAAATATATCTATATATAAACTAATAAATATTTATTACATTATAATTATATATTATAATTTTATATATAATTTATAAATAATATAATTTTTTTCAATGAAACTTATTTTTTTATCGACTTCATATTATTTACTCTCTTATTTTTCTTACAGTGCACCGTTTTCGATTGCGATCGGGTCAGCAACTCTTGGCCGGGCGCCACTCAATGGGTTAACGGCAGGTCAGCGGCGTCTTCGCCGGCGGACAACCCGCAGCGCCCGAGAAACAACAAATACCACACCACACACAATAAGATACTTACACACAGCCGACCGAGCGGAGAGGGGGGTAAGAGAGAGAACAAAAAGCAGAAAAAACAGCAGCCGTAATGAGCTGACAAAGGCCAGAAAAGTGAAAAAGGTGGAAATTGGTTGGGCAGCGCATCGATAACACGCGTAGCTCATTGTTCGCGCACAATCGATGCGGTCACAATAATGCCGGTATCACACTGCGACTTTTCGGGGGATAGACTCAAAGAGAATTACACACAAAAAAAAGCACGTTCCCGTAAATTCGATATGGCCAATGTAAATGGCATGTAATTTATACCCACATCGTTTTTACATGAAATACTCATCAAATTTACATTATCAAGGCCATTTTGCCGAATTTTCTCTCTCGGAGACTCTGTCACTTAGAAAAAGAGAGCAATACGGCATATGGGGAGCAAAATGACGTGAGTTGAAACGAGAAAGACAGATTCGAAATTCGAACTGACGTACTTCGAACATGATGTTTACATTTCGACCATATCAATTTTACACGGGTCAATATCAAGTTAAAATTGATCTTAAAATATGTAAAATTGACCTGCGTTTCCTATCGAATTTTTTTTTGTGTAGTTACTTGCTTTAATATTATTTTATTGGAAAAATTAGCCAATCGATTTATTAGGGATGAAATTTAAGGGAACAAAAAACAATTCCGAAATGTAACCATCCACATTACTACAGAAACATTTTTTCGAAAACCAATTTTATTTAAAAATATGAAATACATTATTATGTATACCTTTAGTTACTAGTTTTTTGGGGTGCTCTATGCTCTATGGCTTTCCTTTTCTCCTTTCACCCATCTAACCAAAGACATTGATCAAATTGAAAGAAGTACGTTGACAACCTTAAAAACATATACATTTTTAAGGGACAAAATTGAAAAAAAAAGGAAAAGGGAAAGGGACGAGGACATGGGCAGAGTACACGAAGTCTACGAAGACTGATGGCCTTTTTATCTAATGTCCAATGCGATAAGGATGATGTCAGTGGAGGAGAGCCAGGTGGATGAGGGTCGGGGGAAGCAGATCGGATCGGATCGGGGTCTCATCTCCATGTGGAAACAGTTGGCGATGGAACTGCGGCCTGTCAGCGGACATGGCCATCCTATAAATCATATGTTCATTGAGCCCTCGCCCCCGTATTGGTGACATTTTCCCCCTCCAAAGAGGCATTCGTACGCCAGCCCGCTTTTTACTCCACTGCCTTTTATCGGTCCGGATCAAGCGATCAATCCAAGAGTACAGGTAGGAAAAGTAAGGGGAAAAGGAGAGAGAAAAACAGGTACAGGTGCATTGATGGCATTTTAATTATTGCGCCCGCTCCGACGTTTATCCAAGCAAACAACCTAAACAACGAGCACAGATGGATCTTTGGAGGCCCCGAGATGCCTCTTTGGAGTCCGAATCCCGAGTTGCAAATATAGCTGCGAGGCGTGAAATTTCCCCAATGCGGTGGGTCCACCCGTACAGTGGGCACCCCGAGATCGGCATCGGAATGGGGATCGAAATCGGATTCAGGATCCGTGGCAGGTGAACAAACTGCGCTCCAAGTGTCCGCCCCTCCATAAAGGAACACTTTGCGAGGACTGTAATTATGTGCGGTTCGCTATTTGTTTTGCTCGCTGCTCGAGTGCCAGGACAGTGGGCTTCAAATCCTTCTAACCTCGATATTTTGTTGGAATTTTTGGTATTTCAATGTATTATAATATTATATAATGTTTCACGGGCTCACACACATAATATACCTTAATATTTTTTAGGATTTTTCGTTATTTAAATACTTAAAAATAGTTGAGTTTTAGTCTTTAAATAACGTTACCGCAGTGGTTTTAAGTGGTTTAATTTGTATTCCATTTTGGAAGAACCACTGTACATTGATCGCGACGATCGCACGCACGCACATTTCACTTTATTTATGAGGCGTGCGCTGTGGGCGTGGCCCGCTTGTTGATCGGCGCTACATTCCAAGCCCCCCTTGCACCGACCACGCCTCTCCGCCCCCCGACCACCGCCCCTTGCGAGCGTTTTCAATCAACGTTCGTTCCCTGGGCTGCCAGGCGAAGACAAGCTCGGACCACCCTTTTAATGAAGCCCTAATTACAGTCTTTATAACAAAAGGTGATTACCAAAGCAAACCAACAACACCAAGTCTCCAGTGGAACTGGGTTCTGGGTTCGGGGTTTCGGGTTCTGGGTTCTGGGTTCTGGAGTGGGTATATGGGTTGGTTCTGGGTATATGGGATTGAGATCGGGCCACATCAGCGGCTCTTTAGCAGAGGGATCGGCTCTACGAATCGCTTCTTCCGCCTTCGGGGCTCTCGAGTCTTGAGTCTTCAGTCTGGGCCAAAAGCCTGACTTTGACTTGGGTAGTCGGTGGAAGAGGAGTCTCCAGATCCTCCAGCCCCTGCACTGCGAGAAAATCAATTAATGAATATGGGTTGGTCCACTGTAAGTGTAGTGTTTTCGAAAATATAATATTATGAAAACATAATGATATAATATTATTTTGTATAATAATGGACACTGAATCTACCTTCAAAAGAGACTTCGAAACAGCCAGTTACGGGAACTTACAACCTTTTATTATTTTAATTTTGTTATAATGCAAACTATAAAAATTATTAAAGGTAAGTTAGAATTTTTTAAAGATGTATTACACTACTTATTGCACTACACTACTTGATTTAAAGCTCTTTCTCGCAGTGCATCCCCTTCTTCCTAGCACGGCCCATCATCGTCGCATTATTTATAACTTTTCATGTTTAAATTTGTAATTTTGGCGCACTGCAACAGATCCCCGGCTCCCTTGAAACGTCCCAGAAGAATCTCGTGACTGGAGCTACTCTTCACCTGGCCGTCTTTCTACGGTCTTTCTTCCCTCTGCCCAAGCTGGCTGAGCCTTGTAAATATTGATTTTAATCGAAATTGCCCTAAATTGCTTGTTTTTCATGTGCTCGGGTATGCCATTTAAGACACTTTTGCTGTGAACACAACTGCGTGTGGCTAACAAGAGAGGAGCGGATGAAGGGTAAGAGACGAAGGGGGGACGGTAACTGATAAAGTTGGGTAGAGGCAGAAAAGTTGAAGAAATTGAATCAATAAGTAGTTATCATTTTTTATTATTTCCCTTCACAGATTTACTTAGATTTCCATTTTAAATGTAATATCTACTTGAGAAACTTTGGTTAGTTATTGATAGAAGAGATCCATAAACCTTATATATACATACGTCTCTCCCCTCTTCGCGTTTTCCCATTCCAGTTCGATAATAACCGATAATAACCCCATCGTTCGAGGGGACACTGGTTTTGCATTTCGCCATTTGCAAGTAAAACATCAATATTCTTAAGCCAAGCGAATGGGAACCCAACTTGAAAGGGAACCGACGTCCTGCCGACAGAGAGCAACTTATCATGTCCAAATTAAGTTCAATCCCAAATAAACAAGCCCAGCAACAACGGGCATTGCAATGAGGGAGGAGGAGAAACAATAACAGCTCCAGTAACCGGGGACATGGGCGTGCTGGGGTTTATTGAGGGGGTATTACGGTTGTACATTTTATGAAGAAAATATAATTTGTTTCCTCCATAGTTTATATGTACATATACTCTGTTTATTTCGCTTGGCAAATATTATTATTTAGGATTTTACCCTTTTTTTCACTACGCCCATGATCTTTGATCCCTCCTGAGTGGGAGGGGGCGATGTCGATTTGCGATTCTTCCTGCCAACTCTATTTGCAAAGAGACCCCGAGTGGGAGGGAGATGGAGCGGGCGGAGGGAGCGAGAGGGGTGCGTTACCAAAGGCGCTCAGTTATGCTTTTTTCTTTATTTCGCTTGGTTTTTTTTCCTGTGCGTTCGCCTTTGTTTGAATTAATCGAAGTGATATTTTGCTTGTCCCAAAATAATTTATCCCAGCCGCAGTCACGCTGCTTCAACCCTCACTTCTCCGCTACACAGGAAAAAATAATGTGACTATTATATTGTATACTACCTATTCAATAAAAATATATATTTGGTAAACAAAATTGCATATATGTTAAAAATGCACCCAAAAGTGTTTTTAAGTAGTCTTAAAATACATATACTAGAACAAATTATTGAACTTAAGGATCAAACGAAAACCTTCCTTATAAACAAGATAATTCTAAAATTTCAATATACATAAGTAAATGTACTTTAACTACTTCAAAGTGATTCCAAAACATAGTAGTAATAATATTAGAGTTCTTAAGGATCAAAACAAATTCTCTCAAATTATATTAGAGATCCTGAGGATCAGAATAAAATATTTATATATCTAATATTCTTTTTTTTATTTTTTTAAAATTTTATTTTACTATTATTGAATTTTTTCCTGTGCACCCATCTGCGACTGCCCGAAGCTCCAACTGGAATCGGAGCTGGAGTCGCTCGCTTTATTGGTTTTGCGTGGCTTTTGGGCCGTCGGGCTGTTGTTTCCACTTCTCATTGGGGCGAGCGTCGAAAGCCGGCGCATCGAAAAATAAATATAAATATTCGCCATACGGTGCCCCTTGATGCATTCTGACGTGAGTTGTGGCCTAAGCGCGCGTTATTAACCGCAATTTATGCGATTTTGAAGAGAGTAACTCCGACTTGGATTCTGGCTGCAACTGCGAAAGCGGCGCCAGCGGTGCTGCTTCTCGACTGGCGAGGATTTGGATTCGATTCCGATTCCGATCCTTTCTCCGGCCAAATTGATTTCGAACATCCATTACGTGGCGCGAGTATAGGGGAACTGTGCTGCGTGGTGTGTTTGCGGGGGAGATCAATATCGGGGGGACTCTTAACCCATATGAAACCATTTGCCAATTGTTTTGTCAAGGATTAAAAAAATTTTTAAATTTTTTAAAATTTATTTTAAAATTTACATAACAATCAGTTACTCAGGTTATGACATTAAAAAAATGTATGACTTAGGACTTAATTAAACCCTAAGTATATAATCAGTTATATCATTATTTTCAATTGATCGATTAAAGACAACAACACTTTGGGTGATAATTCCGGTTTGAAATGCAAATTTATCAATTGCAGTGATACGATTTTCTCGATTCTACCATAGTTCCCACAATGGTAACGGCCAGTGGATAGTTTCAGTACCTGACAGTCGGTTAAGTGTGGATTTCCTTTGGGAAAATAGCCATTTCGTGTTGTGTTTCACTGCATTTATATCATTTTGGATTTGCGAGTTCTCATTAGCATGTTGTTGGTTTCGTCCCTCCCTTTTGGTTTTGCCTCCAAACTTTTTCTTACGCAGCTGCCGATCAAGTTCGTTGCCTAAGTCTTTCGTAGCGTGCGTGCCACAAAGAAAGAGAGGAAAAAACAAAAGAGAGGGGGAGAGCGGGAGAGAGAGGGGGATTTTCTGTGCAAGTTTATGTGCAATTAACAAGATTCGCATAAAATTACAAAACTGACATAATTCAAGATAGCAGCGGTGATCAGCTCTCTCAGAATTATCACAATCGACTTGACGGCCAGTGGATGGCTCTGTCGGACAAACGGACAAATGGAGCGAAATGACAACGGACAACGGACAGCAGCTAAATGGCCTGCTAATGGCCTAAAGTGTACTTGCCGATAATATTAAGCACATGTGCATCACTTAGCCGCCCCGGCGAAATTTATAAAGTTCCAACGGCCATTTGTCCGCTGTCCGTTGTCCGCCAAACGAGAGATAGCCGCCTCCTTAGCTCTCGTAACCGAGATAGAGGACATAAAACCGGCGAAATTATGACCGCTGGTAGATGAAATCAATTTACATGCATTCAATTACAAATTGTGAACGATCAGAGACAAGACTCGCTCTCCAGCCTCATCAGTTTGGCGAGTTTATGGCGGGATTTGGTCAGCTCGAAATGGCCAACTGCCTTGTAACTGCCTCGTTTTAATGATCCTGCCCAGAAGATCTCGTCGTCGTCGTCGTCGTCATCGTTGTGGGTTTGTTGCGACAACTTTTGTGGCGCAGTTAAACGTTTGCATGATTTTGATTTTAATGATGCCACAGATGCCTCGGTTACCAGATACTCCGATACTCCGATACTCGGATATGGCAGCGAGATTCCAGATAGCAGATAGCGCAGATACCAGGCAACCAGAGACGGGGGACATCCTAATTAGCGACTGGCTGTGATGGCCATCAAAATAAACACTTGTACAATACGAGCCAACTGGGATTGCTTGCTTGACGTGCTTGCGCCATAAATTTGTCAACTTTACAATGGGAAATGCCACCAGGAGGAGGGATCTCTAGAGAGGAGGGGGGGATACAGAGATCCCGAGAGAGAGAGAGAGAGAGAGAGAGAGAGAGAGAGAGAGAGAGAGAGTGGTGATCGATGGTTGGTGGGGGACAGGCGATGAGTATGCAAGCCCCATCATGAAGATCCAGTCCCAGTTGCGATAATGCAAAGTGGCCCTTGGTAGCCCGTTTCTGGGCCATAATAGCAATTTCATGTTTATGGGCGCCAGCTCCAGTTCTCTTATCTCGCTGTCTTCCTCGCCTCTTCCCCGCAGATTCCCCCGGATTCTCCGGGATTCTTCTCCACCCAAATCACTCGATTCCTCGCCTCGTTTAGAGGCGACTAATGGCCTAATGGCTCATCAGCGCATGTTGCGCGATCTGCAGGAATTGCATTAAATGCAAAGCAAAAGCAAAAAAAAATCTGAAAAACAGAGGAGAACGACTGCCACTCGAAATTCGTTGCCATAATTTAAATGAAGGCGAGCGATAAGACAGCCTGCGCTCCAAGTTGCCCACTATATATGTGCACATATAGTAAATCCCAACCAGTTCGACCTGTCCCTCCAGACTCCCTAAGACTCCCAACTCCAGATCTCGGATTCCCGACTGACGGTCAGCGCTGCATGTGTTTTTGGTTATAATTTAAATGAGAACGATCGCTAAATGATCTCATTCCCGTCTCGTCTCGGAAACCGAATGCTGTGGGAAGATCTCCTCGTGGCCATCCTGAAAGTGATCATGCTGTGATACATGGCAGGCGAACTGATCAATTGGGGATCACTTTACGCTTTGTAATAGGTAATATGCAAATATGGAAAGTCCTCAGAGAATAGAGCTACTTATAGAGACCACGATCAACTGTTAATCGATCCGTAATACTTAAAAAAATCGATTCCTATTGTTATCGATTATTTTCTAGGTTTTCTTAGGTATAATTTGCCAAAGGCTGATACTTAAACTAATCGATCTTGATTATTATCGATAATTTTACATTCTTATACACAATACTGATGTATGGGTTATCGATAAAAATGCCTTCTATTGTAATATGCACGATTACAAGCGGAAACAATCGATATACACTAATCATCTCATTTGATGAGCACTCCCTGGCATTACGTACTTCCTCTACTCCAGATTGTGGCCCATGCAATTACGACTGCTACTACCCAATTACCGAAGTACCTCCGAGGCCCAAGGACCAAGGCCCAAAGCCTTCTTCTCAACTTTGGGGAACGTGTCAGTGGATCCGACTGGAGAGTAAGAAAATAAGAAGGAGAAGATTACAGCCCGTTGACAAGGCACCAGAGTTGGGATTAATCAATTGCTCTGCAATTATCGGGGCCTCTGGACTTCCAGGGGGGACGACGGAACGAACAGGAACCCATCAGGCCGTACAAAGCCTAATGGCCATAATGAATGGATTAAGCGAGCATTTACGCAAACGCGTTGATATTTCCTCTGACCAAACAAAATATAAATCGAGCCAACTACATGGGACCTGTCCGAAGGATGGGGGCCTCCAGCGGGGATGGTTCGGGGGCTAACAATTTGCATGATCTCGCCTCTTTCTCTCCGCCAGCATCTTGGCATCTACTTAATTTCAAGTTGTCCGCGGAAAAACTTAAGCATATTTAACCGCATGTCGCTGATTTTAATGGCGCAACTGGGAGAGAGGAGAGTATATGTTATACACTGCGCGTCACCAGATTAGCGCCCCCCTTGGTGTTCTCGTTTGAAGTGAAATATTATCAAAACTATTAAAGATTGAACTGTACAATTATTTTCCAATATAATTCGATTAATTCTCTAAATAAAAACATATACTAGAAAGCAGTTGAGATTTGTATAGATTTTTATTAAATTAGAAACTAAAGAAACATGTTTATTTGGAAGAAACAACTGCGTCATCAGGATAGCGCCAGCTACGTTAACTTAACTTTTTTCGATGAATTTCTTACAAAATATTATCTTTAACAATTTTATGATTAAGTTAAAGCATTTTTAAGGAATATTAATAATGGGTTGCCCCTCCCTTGTTTACAAGGACTTCGCAAACTTGATTGGGGAGAGAGTCATACAAGTTTTTTGATATTCCAACGTTATTGTTGACCAGGCCTGTTTAATACTGGAAATTAATTCCTCCTTGGTGGCATATTGCTTGCCACCCTCGTACACCTTCCGAGCTAACCATCCCCAGGCGTTTTCTATTATGTTTAAGTCTGGGGAGTATGGGAGCCACTCCAGGACACTGACATTTTCCCTTTGAATCCATTGTTTTACGGTCCTGGCTGTGTGGATTGGGGCATTGTCGTGCTGAAAATGCCATTTGAGATTTCCAAATAAGTTTTTAAAAACGGGAAATGCAGTTTTTAGAACGCAATTGTAATTTTCCGCGTTCATCTTCGGGGTTAAAAACTGCAGTTCGCAGTTGCCATAATAGGATATGGCTCCCCATACCATTACTCCACCAACCCGGCTATGTAAGCGATCCAGATGATGCTCTTCCTTGCGTAAATCGTGGAAATAATAATTATATCCGTCAGGACCCTCTAGGTTAAATTTTTTTTCATCTGAAAATACGACGTTATGCCATTCGTTGGACCATGTCATATGCGTTCGAGCAAACTTTAGGCGTAGTTTATTTCGCACTTTGTTAAGAGGTGGCTTTTTTTTTAGTTTTAACCTTTTTAAATGGTCAGCTTTCTTGATCACTCTTAAAACAGTCGATTTGCTTGCCTTAACACCAGTTTTTCTATTATTTTGGCGGTAGAGTCGTGGGAGTTGGACGCCTCTCGGAGTATAGCCCTGCGATCTGCTGCACTAATAACACTGTTATTACCTCCTTTGTAATTTTTTCCATAGGTTTCCTTATTTTGAAGAAAATTTGCAATGGTTTTGCGATGTCTTCCCGTTTTTTCTGCGATTTTGTGGAAAGAAAGTCCACATTCATTAAACGCTACGATTTTCGATTTTTCCTCCGAAGATAAGATTGTTCCTCTGCCCATATTGTATGTCAAATTAAAGAAAATTGTTTAATTTAACAGCAAAACAAAAATGGTTGCTGTGCTTAGCAAATTAAGAAAGATATTTAAATTTTTATTTGGAGGGCGCTAATCTGATGACGCAAAATACGTGCAGACTTTTTCGGCGAAAATAGAACAAAGTAGATTAAAAATGTAACGGTTAACCTCACATGCTTCATTTTATTCTAAATGAGAGAGATACCGTTTAAGTACATATAGCAAAAAAATTAAAAATTTAAGAGCAATACAAAATAAGATAGGAGAATTCAAAGAGAAGAGTAACAGGGGGCGCTAACCTGGTGACGCGCAGTGTATATACATACAGAGGGTTAGGAACTGAATTGCGGTGTGAGGGGAGTGTCGGGGGGCTTGAGTTCTTGTTCTCCAGTCTCATTTCGTGGCGACGCTCACGCATATTCCGCATATGCAGACGACGCACGACGGGATGCAGGCGCCACTTGGCCAGCGAACAGAGTCAGGCGTTGGGATCGGGGTTCAAGGGGTTCCCGGGGCCTTTGGGGATCTCTGGGGGTCTCTTTGGGGTCTCTGGTACTCGGGTACTCCGGTACTGGAAGTAGGTGTAGTGACAGGTAAATGCTAGCTGCGGAATGCCATTGCCCTCTCTGCAGCCAGCTGACCTCTGCACATGCCACCAATTCCGAAAGGGCCAACAATCAGGGGAACAATCAGCGGAATCGGGAGCATATATATAGGTGCCCCGGTACCCAGGACAAGCGCCAGCGGTTGTCTTCATCAAAGAACGCCTGTCAACGGGGCCATCATATCGAATGACAAACTCGAGTGCACAATAAGAAAGGCTTACGACTTGGCCGCTCCGCACAACGCAGACGAGAAGGGGTAAGGAAAAAGAAATGAAAAAAGAAGAAAAGGTTATATATCCCGGGATTATCAGAGCTCCGGCCAGCTCAATCGGAAAATGATCGATGAGCGATTGTGGCAAGATGCATCTCTGTTTGGCCCAATTAAGCATAGTTATGTGGGCTGGCTAACCATCCTTTCTTCACTCTCCATTCAGTATTCGGGGGCCACGAGTTCGGGGAAAAGGTTCCGTTTCCATTGAGGTAACCCGATGATATACTCGTTGAAAACTTAGGTAATCCGATCTTCGATCGTGTGTGGTTTCTAGGAATGAATGTTCGAGAGCTTTCGGCTTCATATCTATTTCTTATCTGGGATATTATGTAGCAGACTGGTATCAATAAGTGATTGATACACGCATATATCATTTCAGATCTCCGTTTCCATTAGAGATTTTTAGATGAGTTATCTCTCTCCAGTTGATAGACTTAAATCAGGGCTACTAGGGCTTTTCGATATCATAATACTGTTTTTAAGGTATTTTTATAGATTAAAACTCCTATTTTGAGGCCTGAAAATACAACAAAAAAAGTACCGACTATTATATCTTCTTCGTCCATCTGCTGGACTGGACTGAGTCTCCATCTCCGGATAAATGAACATGTCCGCGTCAATGTGTCGCCCGTGCGAAAGCGCCACGAAGGGGTAAAGGGGTAAACGGAAGGGGTTAAGTTCGGTTAGTTAGGGAAAGGTAGGGAAGGGAAGGGAAAGGAAGGACCAGTGGATGGGGGTCAGGGTGTCGTGTAGGAACAGCAGCTGCTGGACATCGCTTCTTAGCAAGGGAATGCCGGGCACAAAAGCTGGGGGAGATCGCCAGGGAAGGGATGTTGTTGCTGCCAGCGATTGCAATCTCTGTGCTGCAGTTGTCGCTTCTGTTTCTGTTTTTCGGTCTCTGGTGTCGCTTCAGAGCCTCCTTTTCCTCCGGTTTCTGTTTAATTTTCCGCCATTTGCTCATTTGCTGCACAACCACAAAGCGTATGTGCCCTACAGAGAGAAATAAAATAGTATATACCTAGTGCAATATATAATTCCTAAATAAAACTAAAAACGAGCAAATAAAGAAAACTATTAAGGATACTTATTCTTCTATAGACTTAGTTCCATTTATTTTTAGTAATGTTAATCGACAGGATCCACTCGATTTCTCGCTGTGCAGATGCAGGGACGGATTGAAGGTGGAGATCTCGTGCAGCTGATAAACGCTGCCTCCCGATGAAGTCGTTTTTTGGAGCCCCCAGAGAACCGGCGACACACTGGCAACATACACAATTTAATTAAAGACTCGACTACCGGATCTGGGATTGGATCGAGAACTATCGATCGATTGGATCGCCCATCGCTGACACGCATAAATCCTGCACATCGATGCTATAGATCGACGATATCGGGCTCGGGACCTCTTTCCAGACCTCTCGATCTGACCTTGGCCACTAATGAAGATCTCGGGACGACGCTGCTCCTGCGGCTGTTGCATAATTCATTTCCAATTTATACGCCATAAAAGCGATAATGGCCGCAATTAAGTTCGTGTTCCTTTGATAATTTTCCACATTTACGCGGCCATTAAAATGATTCCCAACGCATTTTTCAGACCCTCCTATCAGGTCGCCTCATTTCCATTTCCATTCCCCAGAACCGACAGGCTCCATTCTACGCTTATCGCGGAGTGAAGTGAAGAAAGGGAGGCGGAGGGATGGGCCAGGCATCTGGGGGAATTGGGAATACTATAGTACAGGTATTGGTATGGGTTTCGGTTTCGGCATAGGTATAGTATACGTCCAACCCCGAGGTGTTAATTAGCATTATCTTAATGCACGTTCCGGCACACAGTTCAAATTGAATTATACATAATAATTTGTCCGCCGCTCTTTAAAGTGCAACTTAATGTTCGAGTGGACAGGCCATCTCCATCTCGAGGAACTCTAGTCTCCGGTCTCCGGTCTCCGGTCTCCGGAGGGGTAAGTGGTGACCCCGACCCCACCCCAAACGAACCGCAAATATGGTGGAGTGGCGTGGAGTGGACTGGGGTCCAGCGAGCTCGTGTTAAGCGCTCATTAATCACATTAGATATGCATTAATTCGGTAAGGAATTCAATGGCGTGTAGACGAGAGCGAGACGGCGAAAGTTGGGGGAGGGAGATAAATAGATTCTGCTTTGGCGGAAAAGGAGGAACCATTTCTCGCAGGAAAATGTATTGCTTAGAATTCAAGTAGATGGACATTTTTTGCTAGGAGCTTAAGCAGCTTAGCAATAAAAATCTGAATCTTATCCCTTTGTAAGCCCAATAATTTCATTGGTCTTGCTGAAAGGTGACCCAAAACTTATTTTTTTATAACCCCCATTAACATTTTTGATAATTGAAAAAAAAACATTTTAAATTCAGTTTCCAATGACAAATGTTATTTCTGGTCAATGTTATGATGTACTAGGAATTTGGTAACCCCAACACAATAGCTATACCAAAATAATAGTTAAGATTATAATATTATATGTGTTAAATTTGTCCTACAATTCTGCTTTCCCATTTCGAATTACTTGCTATAAAAAGTAAATAAATCAATATCTGCATAATCCCAACTCTCAAGTAAATTTATATCGCCTGTACTGTCTGGAATATTGTGCTTTTCCTGGGACCCCAAACCCTGTGTACTCCCCTTTCCCCCTTTTCGAAAACCCCAATAATTCATTCAGTCCTCCGTTTCCACCCACTACAAGAGCAATAACAACCCCGAGAGCCCAAAACAAACAATCCAGCGAGAGAGACTCTAAGTATGCGTGAGTATCTGTGTGAGAGGTAACGCGCGGATGCGAGTGTGTGAGTGAGAGAGTGCCAAAGGGGGCGGAGCCAAGCGAAGGGTGGCTTGAAAGCCGGGTTTATCTACAGGGATATCTACGAGCTGTAGAACAAACTACAGCCAAAGATCTACAGTGTTTTTCTTTTACATTACTTTGTGTTTCTGTTTGTTTTTGTGATTATAACCACATAAGCGAGAGAGCCACAGCCATGTTGGGGAGAACGAGAGCGAGCGAGAGCGCATACGCTTTCGAAGAGCGCGTGGCTAGGGCTGTCTCACTCGCACCCGAAAAGGGGAGCCCATTCGGGCAGAGGCGTCAGCCGAGGCAGCGACGCCGGCAGCGACAGCGGGACTTTTCTTGCGGTGCGCCCGCCATTCGAAATCAGTCAATGTTGAGTTGACGGCGCGAGAAGACGCGGGCGAAAGAGAGCGGAGAATTGGAGAGTGTGAGAGTAGAAGAATCAAGGAATCAGAACGTGAGAATCACAACTAAAAGAACCCAAGTCCCGTCGCTGTGCCGTTTTTGGAGAATCAAAGAATCGCAATCCACAAATCTTCAAAAAAATAAAAAAAGAAATATTCAGATCTTAAGAACCAAAGCCGTCGCTGTGCCGTAGAATTACTTGTTGTTTTTTGTGTGTGTGACCGACTGAATGTGTGCCTCCTAGGTGATGAGTGAAGCTGGCCGTGTTCCCAGTTCCAACTGCAGAGACTAAAGACTTTGGGCGCTGAACCTCGAGCCCCGCCGCGTGGAGAATGCTGGTGCCGTCGGACATGATTGCGGCGCAATCCAAGATGGTCTACCAGATGAACAAGTACTGTGCGGACCGCGTCCAGGTGCGCAAGGCGCAGATCCACAAGCAGATCCAGGAGGTGTGCCGCATCGTCCAGGACGTGCTCAAGGAGGTGGAGGTGCAGGAGCCGCGCTTCATCTCCTCCCTGAACGACTACAACGGCCGCTTCGAGGGCCTGGAGGTCATATCGCCCACGGAGTTCGAGATCATCATCTATCTGAACCAAATGGGCGTGCTCAACTTCGTGGACGATGGCACGCTGCCGGGCTGCGCTGTGCTGAAGCTGAGTGACGGCCGGAAGAGGTCCATGTCCCTGTGGGTGGAGTTCATCACGGCCAGTGGCTATCTGTCGGCCCGCAAGATACGGTCCCGGTTCCAGACGCTGGTGGCCCAGGCGTGCGACAAGTGCGCCTATCGCGACATCGTCAAGATGATCGCCGACACCACGGAGGTGAAGCTGCGCATCCGGGAGCGCATCATTGTCCAGATCACGCCCGCCTTCAAGTGCGCCGGCCTCTGGCCCCGGTCCGCCTCCCACTGGCCGCTGCCGGGCATCCCCTGGCCGCACCCGAACATCGTCGCCGAGGTCAAGACGGAGGGCTTCGACATGCTCTCCAAGGAGTGCATCGCCCTGCAGGGCAAGAACTCCGCCATGGAGGGCGACGCCTGGGTGCTCAGCTTCACCGACGCCGAGAACCGGCTGCTGCAAGGTGAGTTGCCGTCGGGCGTACGAATCCAGGTGATGCATATCACACAAGTACGGGCATTATAATGGTGAAATCCCTATTATGGTCCCTCTAAAAATACAACTTTTTGTTTAGAATTTACAAGAATTATTAGAATTATTTTAATTTCCATATTAAAATATTTTCTTCTTAAATGATTGTCGGGAATGTAGATTAAAAGGAGTAGTTTTGTTGCTATTAATGATAAGACACCCTGCTATTTCCAAAAAAGATAATGTATAGGTAATACAAATATGTAGGTTCTAGAAAATGTAACTCGGAGAGTAACCTTTCAAAAAACTAAAGCCCGAAAATTACGAATGCTTGATCTAAAAACTATTTCTCCCAGTGCCGCGTGAGTGGCTACCGTAATTCGGGCATGTTTTCTTAGTGCTCCCAGTGTCCCCCAATCAGTAATCAGTGACACACTTAAACTGAATTGATTTATTCCCATCAAATCAGCGACTTCGTCTTGATACGCCCGTAATTGGTTGTAAATTAACCGTCGGACGGGGGTACACCGTATAAATTTGGAGATCGTTCAGCTAGATCGGAACTTCCATTTCGGACTATGGCTTTCAAGGAACTCATTGAATGGAGCTATCATATAGCTAACCCTTACTGATTTCTGATCATCAGCTGCTTTACGGAGTACGCTAATTGGATTCTACACTTGGGTATATCTCGATTAAATGATCTATCTAGATATCTATACAGAAAGTCTAATAGTCTGACTAGGTAATAATATTACAGGTTAATAATTAAAGTTCAGGTCAAATTTTATAAATAGTTATAGTCTTTGATTATTTTAAAAATCCATTATAATATTGTGTAGTTTGTTTTTACAATTAGTAAAGATTATGTCACAATTTAACAGATATTTTGAAATGATTTCATTTTGTTAATATTAGATATCTCTTAGCAATTTTTAAGTGAAATGATTTCAAGTAACTTGACATCATCCTAAAAAAAGCTATTTAAAACGCTTTGCCAAGCCGAAAAGCCCATTATCTCTAGAATAATGGATATTACCTCAAGATTAATGGATATGATAAAGACTTTCTTTCTTTCGAGCCCCCTTAGTATCGCTAAAAGCGTATGCAAATCTCAAACAAGATCGTTTCACGCACCTCCCAGCGATGTCACGTGGGATCTGCATAGTTGGGGAGAAAATTGCACTGCAGATTCAATTAGGCAGGGCGATAAGATGGCTGGCGATTAGTGGGGGGAGCCACTCAATGAGTCGACGACTGCCCAACGAGACATCCGATTATCGGGCCAGATATGATATGAGATACGAGCCAACGTCGCCCGGTTGGCTACGATCATAAATCTGATGTTCGATCGAAGGGGGGAGTCTTCAGTTCCTCAGCTCCTCAGTTCCTCAGCTCCTCAGTTCCTCAGCTCTCCAGGTCTTGGGCTTCTCGGTTTTCTTAGTTTTTCGTTTTGGTTTTTTTGGTCGCAGCGCGACAACGCACACAAATCTGCTGATCCCCGAGAGATAAGCGCAGTCTCGGTAGTCGTAGTCCCAAGGCAGTTAGACGGTTAGTTGGTCGGACTACGGGCCACAGGCCACTGACTGCGGACTACAGACTACGGAGTCGCGGGAAACTGGTTTCCATATGAACAATGCCAATGGCTGGGCCATAAATAAATTTCTAAACGATTTTATAAATATTTTAAATCTCGGCGATTAGATAAAGTCAACAAATAAATAAAACAACAGCGGGCCAAGCATGAGATGACACACGAAAAAAAGGAAAGAAAAAAAAGAAAAATTAAAAGCGAAGAAAGAGGTAAAATTATTGGGGTTTGGGGTTTCGGGGGAGCAAAAAGCTGAGAGCTGAAGCAAAACAAAAAACGAAAAACCAAAAACGAAACAGAAACTGAAACAGAAAAAGACACGAAGACCAAAACCCCAAATCGAAATCAATTCTTAGGCCCCGTGACAACGATCTCTGATCGATATTGATCCGGCTGGTTCCCCCGCGTGTTTGTCATTTAATTTAATGCTCCCAACCGAACCAAAACCGAAGACCGAAGAACGAAACTTTCCTTGGTTCTCTTTCTGTGGATAAGGCATATCGATATCTCGGATACTGATCGTGACTATAACTACACACAAAAAAAAAGCACGTTCCCGTAAATTCGATATGGCCAATGTAAATGGCTTGTAATTCATACCCACATCGTTTTTACATGAAATACTCATCAAATTTACATTATTAAGGTCATTTTGCCGAATTTCCTCTCTCGGAGACTCTCTCACTTCGGAAAAGAGAGCAATACCCCATATGGAGAGCAAAATGACGTGAGTTGAAAAGAGAAAGACAGATTCGAAATTAGAACTGCCGTACTTCAAGCATGATATTTACATTTCGACCATATCAATTTTACACGGGTCCATATCAAGTTAAAATTGATCCTAAAAAATGTAAAAGTGACCTACGTTTCGTATCGAATTTTTTTTTGTGTGTAGCACTGTCACTTGCAACTCGAAATTAGCGACCACTCGACATGGACTCGATTCGCACTTGTGTTTTGCCCAATTTTCTAAACCCCCAATGCGGGGGCTGAATGAGTCGACGAGTGCCAATATTGTGGCAATATCGTTCAATATTGATTAGCCGAAATGTGAAGCGGAACACACGGAGCAAGACGATCCGTAGACGCGATTATCGGACCCGGAGCCGAGATTAGCCCGCCTGACATCGTGCCAACGTAGCCATGATTTATGTGCTCCAACGCACTCGAGCCGTAATAAATAAGGAATCGGCCGGACTATATACCTATACGGGTGTACGTCCGCCTCTCAAGGGAGAAATGGAGAGCCAAACACAAGTACACCACACACGGTTGATCAATCAAAGTCGAGGGCCTAAAACAGGAAGAGGGTTACGTTACAACGTACCAAGGCGTATTATGTACCTTTTGTTTTAGAGGATATCTTTAAGGATATAATACTATCATTCAAAGGGAACCGCTTAAGTTGACTCTCAATGAAATTAATATATTTTCCCATCTAGAACACACCCACCTTAAGTTCCGTTCTTTCAGGATCCTTGCCATTAAAAAGATCTTATCCTTGTCTTTAGTGCTTTTGAACTAAATAAAAAAAATTACCTCCAACTTAAGACAATTGTTATTTAAATTTCGCATATCTATTAACTTGGAATACTTGTATTTGATATCAATACATATCAGTTCAAATGGCATGAGTCAGTCCTAAGAACTGAAAGCTTTTTCAAGTAGGCAAAACACTTGGCGAAATAAGTACTGACCGATGTACTCGAGATAGGAAGAGTTCTAATGACCAAAGCCATCGATCAGTTAGTGCTTATCTGACAAAGAACAAACGCACTATAGCTCTGTCAAAATCATTTCGCCTCAATAGTATCGATACCATCCCGATCGACAGAATGATGCATTGAGGCAATAGCAATCTGTAAAGCTCCGAAGAATACCTTGTGAGCCTTAGATTTCCATCCACTAAGCCAATCAATATTATTTGTTTATAGAACTTTCAAATAATATTCCAATTTAATAGGAAATTATATCGATTATATCGATATTTCATAAAAATATTTATTTAATATTAAAACCCATCTGCAAGCCTAGGTGATCGTGTATTATTATTTATAAGTTAAAACTATAACGATATAGAGTTCTTAACTAGATCCCCACCATTTTCCTTCCATTCTAGGAGCCAGTCGACGTCGCTGCCTGAGCATCCTGAAGACCCTGCGAGATCGGCACTTGGACCTGCCCGGCAACCCGGTGACGTCGTACCACCTGAAGACCCTGCTGCTCTACGAGTGCGAGAAGCATCCGCGCGAGATGGAGTGGGAGGAGAACTGCATCGCGGACCGGATCAACGGGATCTTCCTGCAGCTGATATCCTGCCTGCAGTGTCGCCGCTGTCCGCACTACTTCCTGCCCAACATGGATCTGTTCAAGGGCAAGTCGCCGGGTGCCCTGGAGAACGCCGCCAAGCAAGTGTGGCGGCTGACCCGGATCATGTTGACCAATGTCCGTTGCCTGGAGGAGCTGTAAAGGCGCCACCATACCGCATACCATACAATACCATGCTATACCAGATAGACCCATTGGAATTTTGGCAACTGCGGGGGGCAGAACCGCCACTGGGCTTTATTTTATATTCGCCTTTTTGTTTTTTACCGATATTTTTTTTATAGACCTAAAGACAAGGGATCGGAGGATCACTGAGGCGATAGGGGAGGGAACGAGGAACAGAAGGAGAGGAGGATGGAGATGGAGAGCAGTGAAATTGTAACCCAAATACTATTTGATATTTCGCTAGATCGTAACTTAAGTTTAGGTGCTTTCGAAAAGTATACGCCGCTTACAGAGTTTCCTATAATTAGAGCATACTTAGTGTTATCCATTTAGATCGTCATCGTCGCAAAACGCACACAAGTTACCATCTAGATACATACGTTTTTTTTTTTTGGCCCATTTGCTGACAGCAAAGCGCAGAGCAAAATTAGCTAAATTAGCCGTAAGTCCAATGAAACTGAAAAGCCGATGCGGAGGAATATTTCCCCGACGGTTCTAAATTATTTATTCTATGTTTTTGCCTTCTTATTGTGAGTTTAGTCAATAAAACGTAAGTTTTTCAATGAACACAATCATCTTTTGGTGGTTTACGGAAGGTTCTTAATGGAGGGGGTAAGTATTATTATATGAGTAATATAATATAAGAATATTGTAGGGCAGGGAGTGCTTTCTAAAATGATTATCCTAATAATGAATTGATTTGGTTTCTAATCTTAAGTTTTGATAAAAATTCTCGATCTTTATGAATGGAAATTCGTCATAAAATGTATGGAAATGAAATTCAACGCCCAACTGGTTCAATTATTCCATCCTTGTCCAGTTATGGGTTATTGAACAGCCTTTATATAGCGGTTCGATTTTCGGTATGCGGAATATCTGTCAGGAGCTGCCAACTTCTCGAGGGTCTCGTCTGTCGATCATCGGTTGGCCTTTTGATGTCTCGCCGGCATTATTGATAGGCCACGACTTTTCGCATTCGCATTCGCATTCGAATTCGATTTCGACGATGGGCCGTGGAAAATGTCAGAGACTGACATTTGGTCCGCTGCCGACAGGTTGCGCATTTTAATTGCGAATTAACAGCGATTCCGCGGACAGCTAACAATCCCAATAAACTACAAAAACGCAGGGGTTTTTGTGCGTGTGTGGTAGAGATTCCCAGCTGCCACGCCCACCGCCGCCCATCGCAAGACTGACTCACAAGAGGATATTATATATGGGTATATATATCTTACTTAAAGACGATCCAACATTTTGGTCACGTGTCTGTTTCGGTTTCGAGCGACAGACATAACATTCAAATTAAACTTTATGTCATTCATAAATTAAATAATTTCATTTCTGCTGATGTTACTTCTTCTGTTTCAGCTTTTGGCAGTCGACTGTCCACTTTTGCGGCTTTCCATTATTTTTAGCCTTAATTTATACTTTATTGCGGCCGAGTTGATTTATGCCACGGCGGCTTTTGTATTTTATAGTTGTAAATTACCCTGCAAATGACAATTGCAGAGGCGACACGAATAAAATGCCAAGTCGGGATAGTCCCGCCTGTGAATACCCTTATAAGGAGGATCAATTGAAGATTAAAGAGAAGAAAAGTATTTAGACAAATATTTAAAAATAAAACATTTGAATGTGAGGGAAATTATTGGAATTTTAATATGGAAAATTATTAAAATCTATCATTTATTTGAACTCAAAATAAGTATTTTATTTCATAGACATTTAATATTCCCCTCGAATCAATTTGGTTAGAATCCAGATCGAATGGATCGTATTTATTCATGTGGGCGATTTGGTTATTGCCATTTATGCCGGCGGTGATTTTCGGTTATATTCGATCCAAATGGCTTTTATTTGGGCGACTCGTATCGGGTTGTTAACCGCCTAGTTGCGCTTTTAATGAGTTGTGTTTTATTGGATTTGATTTGCATTTTAATGTGGCTTTTTCTTAAATTTATTATTTGTTGTTGACGCTGCGCGTTCGTGTTGTTTCTTTTATTTTTTTTTTGATATTCATTTACTTATTTCGGGGGGAGACAGAGAGAGAGAGAGAGCGTTTGATCTGCCGCTTCCCACACAAATTAAACCATAATTAATAAATGATAATTTGGCCATCGGTCGGTGGGATGCGCAGCCCCTCTGGACCCGAGGCTTCCTGATTGCTGTCATCATCGCCGCGTCGCGTCGCCCCATGAATTCCATTTCCATGCAATTTATATACATTTATATTTTAATGGCCGCAAAAGCAAATTTTATGAACGTCTCATAATCGCATTTTAAACACACAATTTGTTATACGCCCGCCTGACAATATCACTGCATATGGCGAAGCCATCAAAAATATTCATTATCATTTCCACACCAATTTGCTTGCAATTAATAATAACATTTCCAGCGAACGAAATATTGTATTTTGCAGTTTAACTAGGGTTGCAAAATATAGAAAATCTTAAAATTTTTTTTTTAAAGTTTTTTAAAATTATAATATTGAAATTAAAATTTATTAAAATATTTTTTACATTGAAAATCTTTTTATTTCCCATTATCCATACATTCCAATAAATTGTAATAGTTACCAACATTTTTTTAAATTATAATATAATAGGTATTTATAAATTATAATAAAATATTACAATTTTTTTTTTTATCTAAGCTGAAAGTTCCTTGTCTAAACGGACAGACAATCGAGCTTCCTTTATTATTTCCTTAAAAATCAATTGGTGCGTGCAAGGCATTTCGCACATCGTTGCGTGACAAATCGGCGGGAAATGCACACAGAGTGGGGATATATAAACGCCTCCTTATATACCGGCTAAAACTGGCGCTGAACTCGGGTCTTTCTGGCCTGGAATTGCCCGGGACTTCGTTCTGCTGACCGCCTGTCAGCCAGCATGTTGGGGCGATCCCCTTCACCTTCGCCCTCCTTGGCTGGCAAGGCAAATCAAAACAAATGTTTTATTTAAATGGTTAATTTGATCGGGCCAGAGCATCTGCATCTGTGCCGGCTTGTTGGCCATGGCCAAATGAGCAGCTTACAAGGAGATGATGAGGCCCGAGGTACACAAATGGCTGCCAAATCGTGAGAATTGCATTTGGAATGCCACCAAGCTAAGCGGATGGGATTCGGATTCGGATGCGGATTCGGGTATGGGTTCGAGTTCGAGATCTCGAATCGTGGCACCTGGCAGGGGATTTTAATTTGCTGGCTTCAATCAAACTGCAGCAAAAAGCAGAAGGATGAGGTGGAGGCAGTGCATTAAACCCGCAAATATGCTGCAGCTTGGGATGAACTGGCGGAGGGAACACTCGAAAAAATCTCGGGTTGAAGCTATGCTATTACAATATAAATTTACAAATACTTACATATCGCAACATTTTTGAATAGTATATACTCGTTTGCGATGTGTTTAAATTTTAAGTAAATTTCTTAAGATACAGAGTTAAGATCAACAGAAGATGGTATCATATGATCTCCTAAAACTTGTTAATTATTACTGTATTCCATAAGTAAGTTTTCGCTTATACAAGAAGTTCTCAAAGTGTTTTTACATTTCCCTAATGAAATGTTTCAAGTGCATAATTGTGCTTCTGCAGCGAGGATCACGCGAAGTTGGATTGCGTGAAGGTCGGAGGATGGGGATGGGGATGAGGGCGACGACGGCGCTTGCCACTTAGCATAAACGGAAGACGGGGTCCCAGTCGAAGTAGAAGTCGCAGTCCCAGTTCCAGATCCACATCCCGATCCAGTCCAGGTCCAAGTCCAAGTTGAAGTCCAAGGCGAAGGCGAAGGCGAAGTGAGCCACGACCTGTGTGGCCGCTGCATCAGGGTAACAAGCTGTAATTAGAGCCTCTTAGCCTGTCATCGCCAGCGTGCTTGATTATAGCCTTTTGACAAAAAGTAAATATTAATTTAATACGTCCAAAGGGAGCGAGGCAGCCAGGAGTGAGTGAGGAGCGAGCGAGTGCCTCGAGGCAGCCTCCCCAGCTCGAAAATCGCACAGTGGATTGCACTGGATGACTGGTCGACTGGTCGACTGGACGACTGGGGGACCTGCAGAGACTCCTCCCATTTTGGCTGATAAATTTCACCTGAGCTCCACGTCTTACATTTACAGGTGATAGCGAACCGAAGTGCAGGACCTTGGAGCAACGGAAACCCAAAGGGTCACCAGGGGGTAGGTACAATACTAGAAGATGCATCGTATATGAGAAAAATATAAATCATTGGGTATTTTTATTTGTTTTGTATATATTCTATATCAATTAAATACTTATTTTATATTTTTTTTATATTTACCAAGTTATGGAAAATGAAATTTTTTTTTTTAGAAAATTTCAAACTTGTTAAAATTTTTCCCTAAACCCCATTTTTCTCCATAAGTCTTCGGTAACGTATTCCAGTTAATCAATTTTCACAAAACAGTTATAAAGTCACCAAAACCGTAGAGCAACTGCCCCAGAAATCGGTGCCCTACTCAATTCCCCACTCGTTTCTCATAATTCAAATGAGCTACCAGCGACAATTTCCAGGAAATCATATCAAATGCATTGCATTTATCGATCCAACTAATCCAGCGCTATCAATTAACATGAGAGGGGTCA
Source organism: Drosophila mimetica (assembly GCA_037075245.1). Lineage (NCBI taxonomy): Eukaryota > Metazoa > Arthropoda > Insecta > Diptera > Drosophilidae > Drosophila > Drosophila mimetica. The sequence goes on from JBAMCH010000005.1 coordinate 1,303,807, forward strand.
CCTAAAGGGGAAAAAACACCATACCATACCATACCATACCATATACCTTTTACCAGTTCTCCAAGACGGCAGCTCACGTCGTCGGCTTGGCATCGTCATACGCCCTTTTTTCCTTCGTTTTTGGTTTTTTGGGCCAAAAACAATGGGTTCAAACGGCTGCGCTTCAGCGGAAAACAAAAAGCGGCCCTAAATCAATCACAACCGGCGACATGTCAACAGTCGAGGGGATCGGGATGGGGACATTGGATCGAAATGGAAATGGAGAGGGACTGAGACTGGGAGTGGAACTGGAGATGGGGATGGGGATGGGCGATGGAGATCTGGGGTATCTAGTGGGGCAAAGGCAACTCCCGCGTCCAGGCGAAAATGTCAACGTGATCGTGGCATCTTGAAAAGGGCCGCCGCCTCGCATATATTGGCCATCCCAGGCGATCCCATGCGATCCCTCCAATCTGGCCAAGAAGAAGAGGAAGGAGAGACCCCGGAACGTGGCCACATTTTCGGCCTCTGTGTGCGCGTGATATCTGAACTACGAAATTGAGATCGATTCCCCAGTACGTGTCTGAAATGAGAATTCGCCACAGAGGGCCCATGGCCGAGTGCCGAACCCTCTGCGCCGTTGTAACGATAAATTATGATATTATTTGAAATTAATGTTAAGTAAAATGACATCAGTGGGCCCTCAGTTGGCCCAAGTGGCCCGAGCGTGCACTTGTTGACGAGATCGTAGGACGGGAGCGGGCCGAACAAAAAATGAAGATCTCGCCACATATCGGCTGCATTCGTCACAATTAATATTCCAATCAGATGATGAAGGAACACATGTCCGCGAGTAGGCGATGTCTCGATGTCTCCAAGTCGATGGCCCAGTCGCAGTCCAAATTGCATTGCGTTGTGGACACTCAAACAAAAAAATCAAGGCCGATAAGTATCTTATTTTTGTAAAGAAATTATACAAAATTTTGATTATTTATTTAAATAATCCAAAGGTAATTATTATTATTTACATTTCAACTTCCTTACCAAAAACCTTCTTTATTACTTGTTAAACATTTTGCGATACACAGAAAATCCCAAAAGATTTCTTCCAGTGCAGTAGTGAGATTCGAACCTTGGACGGCGGTGGCGCATGCGCAATGAGTGGAGAAAAAAGGCGACCCAAATGGGTCTTACTGAGTATGGAGAATCGATGATCAGAGGATGCACTCCTCACTCGCGGATCGTGTCGCTGATTTGTTCGCTGTCATAATTCAATAAAGTAGTCAAATGTCAGACGGACTTAAGCAAAAAGTGGCGGTCCGTCGTCATCTGAGGTTCCCCCGATCTCCGAACTCCGATCTCCGGTCTGCCATATCCCCCAATCCTCCAGTTCAGATCCATAAGAGCCACTACACACGCACCTGCGCCGGGTTAATGGCCATAAACGCAAATCCTCTTAGCGCTGCACCAGGATGAAGGATCGAAGATCGAGGATGGAGAATTGGGGGAACCCAGAACCACTTGCAGTCCGGAATGGAATCGCATTGGCTGCTTATTAATTCATCACACGTCTCTGCTGGGGACGCCGACATGCGATGGGAATAGCATGGGCGACCGATGGCCAAAGCCTCCCAACAAATTGGGAATTACAAAGTGCTAGTGGATTTCGAAATTATTCCAGAGTTTTTAAAGTAGTATTGTAGCTCCATTTTCCAGTTGTAAGAAAATATGTGAGCAAATTATAAGAAGATCAAATGAAATCTTAGATTTTAAAACCAAAGATAGATTTTAATCACGAGTGAAAACTGAAAGAAAATGTGGTATTCAAAAAGTATGCAGCCACCAATGTAACTATTTTACTAAACACATATTTATTACCATTGAATTGTATCTACGATATAGTTCTTGCTATTTAATCTAGTGTTTGGCGGGCTGGTGACTACACCACATTTTAATCACGAGTGAAAATTGAAAGGAAATGTGGTATTCAAAAAGTATGCAGCCACAAATGTAACTATTTTACTAAACACATATTTGTTACCATTGAATTGTATCTACGATATAGTTCTTGCTATTTAATATAGTGTTTGGTGGGCTGGTGACTACACCACAACTCGCTTAGATCTAGATAGATGATCTTATAAACGGACTCTAGTGTGGTTGTCTCTTTTCCCAGAATCGGTGGGCCCAACTCAGCTGGACAGCCTGATATATGTACAAGTACCGGCGGAGCAAACGACTGCGATGATGGTTGGTGGAGGGACGAGGATGGGATCGGAATCGGATCGGATCGGATCGGGATGGTATAGGATCGGGGGATCGGGGGATCAGGGCACCGAGACAACTAAGACAAAAGAGACGATGACGCGACAACGAAGGAGCAGAGCTGGCGGAGCAGCGAGAAGACAAACGGGGCGGCGACAACGGAGCAAGTGACAAACGTTTAGATGGATGGATCGTTCTTCATTTCGGGGGAACGAGAACGGGAACGGGAACGGGAACTTAACCAAACTGAAACGAACCGGACTTCGAGAACAGGCGGTCAGCGAAACCGAGGCAACCGAAAAAAGCGACGATTGCACATAAATTATATTCAAATTTCTTTGAGATCTAAGAGATATATAAAATACGGGAAAAACACACACGGCACATGCACACATGAATGGTCGGCGACCCCGAGACGATCCGACGATCCTGAGTCTCTCACAACAATTTCCAACCCGAATCCACGAGAAAAACACACAAATACGTAGTCCTCCTTGCTTTTTTGTTCCCTCTTCCCTTTCCTTGTTTCGTTGAACAATTTATGCAGATATGCGCCCATCTAGATAGCAGTTCGACCGCCACCTCCAACTATCTTTTTACGTGGAAGTCCAGCGCGCCAAAAATCAACCAAGTGCCATGGAACCCATGGAGCACCTGGCATCGCGTCTATCCCGGCGGAACGATCCCCCATCGCATGCCATGGCCTCCCATTCCCATTCGATCTATGCCATCCCATCCAGTCCAATCCAGAACCAATCGCGTCCCATTCATTGGGGCTCCATTAAAATTCAGCTGACAGCTTCGAATCACATCCCCAACAAATTGGAATGGGCTGAATACTATTTAGATACGGCTAGATCTGCTCAAACTGCCACTGATTGATGTCAATAGGACCGAACAAAAGACTTAACAGGCACCAAAAGATACAGTGGGCATTCGGTATGATATAAAGGCCATGCAAAAGGTTGACTAGGAAGTGAACAATTGTTTGTGCTGTGATTAAATACCGAATATTCATGTTAAATTATTTTGTTTTAATCTATTGATCTTAATATTAATCTCCTTCCAAAAAAAACAGTTTTTACTTTACTGCCTAATAGGTTTTTTCTTGTGTATGGAATGAAATATTTTGAGGAGCTTTTATGATATAATTTTAACAAGTCTTAAAATCCCAGGCCAAAGTTCAATGGATTTATTTGGCATTTCTAGAACCAGATGCTTTCGTCACCATTTCCTTTTGCAAAATTGCTGTTCGGTTTGTGTTTCGCCTCCACTCGAATTAGTGGCTGCGTCTGGGATTTGTCTAATTGGAGGAGGCGACGGGCGCTTTGATGTTGCCACATGTCCATCAAGTATACAACTTTTACATACCAAATATATATGTATATGTACAAGATATATATGAGTACATAAGATACACTGTGCACGGAGGAAGTTGCTCGCTTGGAACTGCGAGGGCTGTCAGAAATCGCCAACTGGCACATTAATCCATGCGACATATTTATGAGTGTAAATGTATCTCGGTGTGTAAGTGTATCTGTGGCCGCGATGCGAGATATAAAGATATCGGGCGGCGAACATGGACGAGGGTTGCCCGTCGCTGCTCTTTGCTAAATGAGTGCACATTTCAGATAAATTATTGCACACAACTTGTACGCGATGGCAGGCCGAAATGTATTTAACAAATTAAATTTACACACAGATACACACACTGACACCGCAGTGGACTTCAAAGGGGGCGCCGCAGCGTGACGGCCACCAAAGGGGGCGGGGCCTCCGCAGACCAATGACAGCGCGGCGCTCTCACAGATACACAGCCAGGCAACCCCATAGATACACCCATACGCAAACAGGCCACGGAGTGAGCAAGAGAGAGAGAGTGTTTGTTTAACGTACACGCAGAGAAAAAGTGTTAATTTAGTAATATAGTTGTAGTGAGTTAAAGTGAGAGATGAAACTTTGGTTTTAGCAATGCTTTTTTTATATTTCTTAGAAAGTGTGTACTAATTGCTGAATAATTATTTATTGATCTTTATGAAAATATAAAAAGTCCATATATGTATGTTCCATAAAGTGTAAATATAATTTATAGGAGGACAAAAAAAAAACAAAATAAAGAAAAAATTATAATAATTCCAAAAGAAAAAACCTTAGTATGTTAAAATGAAAGATGGTTTTGCTGTCTCTGAGATTTATTGGATATGAAATTACCATAAATGTTTTTCCAAAAAATTTAATTTATAGAAAAACAATTTTTTTTTAAATAATAATAATTCGAATATAAATAATATCTTTATTTAATTAAATCTAGCATTAATTGAAAACTAATTGGAAACCTGTTCAGTTACCAAGAATATACATTTCTGTAAGCAATGCCGAATTTTTCTCCCTGTGTATCCGGCAGATACGACAGATACACGGTGCTGTGGCGAGTATCTCATCGATTTTTTAAGCGTCGGAATGCGTGGCACGAGACAGAGACCCCTGTCACGTGACAGCCCCGACATGTATCTGTATCTCTGCCGATGTATCTGTATCTGTAGCTCCGTATCCGTAGCTGAGTGTGTCCGAGGGCCTCTGCATCTGAATCCCATTCATGCCACCGAGATGGCGGATTCGTTAGATACACCGATATATTGAGATACTCTCGGGTGCAGCTGGGCAAAACTGCACTTTCAGCGCTTTTTATCTGCCGAAGCTGTAAATATCCGCGAGATTTACAACGCCAGCTGCGAACTGCGAGCTGTGAGCTGCGACTCGAGTATCGGTATCAGTATCGCTTGGCGGACTCCGATTCGTACTCGGAATCGGCACTGGTATCGGGCATCGGCAGTATCGGCAGTCTGGGGGCATCGCGTTTTCACGTTTCAACGCATCATTCGGCCCGCGATTCGCCAATTCAGATACTGTATCTTCCGGCTGCAGCTACCAAGATACAAAGTACAGAATACAAAGCAATCCAGATATACATACTATACACCTCGCTGGTCGTGCTCCACTTGTGCCCATTGTTGCTCTGCTGTCACCATAACTCACAATTGAATTGTTCCTTTGTTCTGTTTCGGTTTCGGATGCGGATTCGGATTCGGTCCGCTAAAAGGAAGGCCCGCTCCCGAATTTCGCATAATTGGCTGGCAAAGCCAAAGTCGCTGGCTTTCAAGTTGGCCGCCAGACCAAGTGTCGCCGGTTGAAAGATACATATACATAGATACATAGGTACTTGGTGCTCGATAGGCGGTACTTGGAAGCATGCTGGTGCCGCCGGACATGATGGCCGCCCAGACGCGCATGGTCTACCAGATGAACCGCTTTTGCGCGGAGCGGGTGCAGGCCAGGATGTTCAGGACGGCCACCGCCATCCGCGAGATCTGCAAGATCGTCCAGGACATCCTCAAGGAGGTGGAGCTGCAGGAGCCGCGCTTCATCTCCAGCCTCGTCGAGTGCAATGGCAGGTAAATTGCCAATTCAAATTAGATACACGCAAAAAAATCGATTGGTAAATTCAACCAGTGTAATAGTAAAACGGTCCCCAACCATTAAATAGTAAATTTGACCCATCAAACAGTAACCCTCAAACAACAAAATACATACAAGTGACTATTTTGTAGTACATTCACTAATAAGTAGTAGCCAATGCAAGAACAAAATACACGTTACTATTTTTTAACGGTAATAAACTATTTTTTATGGTCGGTAAATATTACCCATCAAATTTGTTTGTGTGTATTAATATTTTAAATACCAATTTAAATGAAATATGAATATTTTGAATACCCATTTAAATTAGATTAGATCAAATACGTACTTAAATTGGGTATGAATATTATAAATACCCGTTTAAATAAGATATTAATATTTTAATTAGCTTTTTAATAAAGATATGAATACTTTAAATACCCATATAAATTAGATATGAATGTTTTAAGTACCCATTTACCCATTATTATCGTATGTTATAATTTTAAATACCCATTTAGACTAGATCTAATATCTACTACTATAATTTAATATAAAAGTAAGTTGGGTAATGCTTAATCGATCAGATCGGTATAGTGGTCCATAACAAACCACAGAGCCTTCAGCGAGTTATCTGCGTAATTCCAGTGCTCGGATGACTGTCACCACTGCGTCCACTTCAATCCTCTTCAGTCTTCACTCCATTGGGATCATTACAACAAAAGTGCAGCGTCATTGTCAATTAACTGTCAAGTCATGCTCATCGGGATTGTGCACCCTAAACGAGGTGCATTCGCCTCTTTTTAGATGCGTTGAACAAGGAAATCTATCAGTTCCATACTTGAACATTTCAAACTAGATTTATTATAGGTATATAATATTAGGTACTTAAAATATAGATAAAACATATTAGCTTACGTTTTAAAGTATATTGTTAAGCATAAACCCTTTAAGAGCTTTAATATACCCTTTTTATTGATATTTATTATACAAAATATCAATATGTAGCCAATTAGAGCTAGTAAAGAAATTTAAAACAAGAGAGAACGCTATAGTCGAGTGCCTCGACTATTAGATACCCGTTACTCATCCAAACAACTTTAAGCTTCAAAACTGTGGGTGCTACAGTTTTTCGTGGTTTGCTGGCGTTAGAGGGGAGAGGGGGTGGCTCATTTTGGTCAATCAATAGGTATTGAAGAAACGAATACACATTTATTTTCCCGTTAATCTAGCTTCAAAACTGTGGGCGCTACAGTTTTTCGCAGTTTGTGGGCGTTAGAGGGGGCGTGGCACATCGGCGTGAAAAACTTGCGCTGCGTATTAACCCCTAGAATCTGCATGCCAAATCTCAATCTTCTAGCTTTTATAGTTTCCGAGATCTCAGCGTTCATACAGACGGACGGACAGACGGACAGACGGACACGGCTAGATCGACTCGGCTAGTGATCCTGATCAAGAATATATATACTTTATATGGTCGGAAACGCTTCCTTCTACCTGTTACATACTTTTGCACGAATCTAATATACCCTTTTACTCTACGAGTAACGGGTATAAATACCTCAAGAAAATATTATCTAATGCATTTCTAAGCATAAAACATTCATATCATTGGTTTGGGTAAAACAGGTCTTAGAACTACACTGAAAATACCATAATTTTCAATGATATGATATAGATCCCCCCACTTACAGGTTCGAGGGTGTAGAGGTCATATCCCCGAATGAGTTCGAGATAGTGTTGTATCTGAATCAAATGGGCGTCTTCAACTTCGTGGACGATGGCACTCTGCCAGGATGTGCTGTGCTGAAGCTGAGCGATGGCCGCAAGCGATCCATGTCCCTGTGGGTGGAGTTCATCACGGCCAGTGGCTACCTGTCCTCCCGGAAGATACGTGCCCGCTTCCAAACGCTGGTGGCGCAGGCCTGCGACAAGAGTGTCTATCGCGACATGGTCAAGATGGTGGGCGACACCAGCGAGGTGAAGCTGCGCATTCGGGAGCGCTTCGTGGTCCAGATCACGCCCGCCTTCAAGTGCTCCGGCATCTGGCCCAGATCGGCGGCCCACTGGCCGGTGCCCCACCTCCCGTGGCCACATCCCAATATCGTGGCCGAGGTCAAGACGGAGGGATTCGACCTTCTGTCCAAGGAGAGCGTCGTCATGCAGAACAAGAACAACAATGCCGCCAGCATGGAGGGCGATGCCTGGGTCCTCAGCTTCTTCGAGGCGGAAAATCGTCTTCTGCAAGGTAAAAAACATAGACCCACTACACTCCCAAAAAAATTCCACATTTTAGATGACCGATTTTAAGAAACATTTTAGAGGAAATTCTCCGCCACTTGCGTGCAAATAGGACAACGAGAATTATTTAAATAATATTAAATATTAAATAATTTTTTTTTAAATCTTATTTTCAAGGACAATCCTTTTTATAAAGATTTCAAAATCGTTTTTAATATTTTAAGCAATTATCCACATCGCAAAAATAATACCCAATATGTTTTATTTTAAGTGAATGGTGATCAGTTATTTTCATTGTAAAACTAATTCCTAAATCCTTAAAAAGAAACAATTTATACATGTTAACAATCCTTACAGGAGGCTGTCGCCGGCGCTGCTTGAGCATGCTGAAGACCCTGAGGGATAGGCACATGGAGCTACCAGGTAATCCCATCAGTGCGTACCACCTGAAGAACCTGCTGCTCTACGAGTGCGAGAAGCATCCGCGGGACTTCGAGTGGGACGAGGGCTGCATAGCGGACCGCATCAACGGGATCTTCCTGCAGCTGATATCCTGCCTGCAGTACCGCCGGTGTCCGCACTACTTCCTGCCGGGACTGGACATGTTCAAGGGCAAGACGCCCAGTGCTTTGGAGCAGGCTGCCAAGCAGGTGTGGCGACTGACCCGCGAGCTGCTCACGAATGCCAATGCCTTCGAGAAGTTGTAAGGGGTCGATGGGGTCGAGGGTCACGATGGGTCGATATAGGGAACAGGAATATTTCACACATTTTTGGGGATTTTAATCCCAATAAATTAAATGAACCCTCTATTTTAGTCAAAATTTGGCGAAACTCATAAAGCTATTGGCCATAAAATGTATCATCTTTATAAGTTTTATTGAATTTATATTTTGTTTTTTATTTAATTCATAAAAATGCTAATAATTTGTAATTTAAACTAATTTTTAATTTTATTTTCTTTTTTAATGTTTTTAAATTCTATTAAGAGTTGAAAAATTGTAACTCTTAAAGATGGTATTATAAAGAATATCATTTTTTCGTTCAGTGTAAAGCGCAGTACTCACCCTATTCCAAAAGGCAACGAAATGAATATTTCTATACAAACTTTGTGAACTAAATTTGGTATGGAGATTTTCATTTCGTAGGGTTTTTGATTGAGGCGAGTACTGGGCTTTAAGCAGAAAGAGTGTTAACATTTCCTAATGTTATCCGTAATAAATTCAAATATTTTAAATTGCATAAGCATTAAATTTTTCAGTGTTTTTGCAGTCATCCAAATATCGACCCATCCGAAAGTGGGGTGCTAAGTCTGCCGGAGAAATAAGATAAAAGATATATCGATATATATATTTAGCTCCTTGGCGGCCATTTTGTGCCATGTCCGTGTGCCTGTGTCTGTCTGCGTGAGCGTGAGCGTGATGGTGATGGTGTGTGCGTGTGCAAAAGTGTTAATGCGGAGATGCGAGATAAGTCCACTCCCCAAGCGACTCGACTCTGCTCGATTCGATTCGAGATATATATCTGCCCATCCGGGCGTTCCGGCTAAGCCTCAAATATTGTTTTTAATAACTCGGTCCTCGCCCCTCGACGCTCACGAGGCATCCTTTGTTTGCAAAGCCAAACAATGGACTCGCCAGTTTCCAGGTCCCGGATGGAAAAATCGACGAAAAAAGAGCATTTGTCCAGGCGGCTCCTTTTACACGGGGGCACTCAGCGTATACGATTGTTTCACAGTTCGCAGATCCTAGATCAAAGCAAATTGAAACGCAAAAAAAAATGTAAAATAACAAAAAAAAAATAGAGAGAGAGATATATTCCATTGATCGTTCCAAGTCCAACTTAACATTGTTTTTTTATTTTGTAGTTGACTACTTATACACACATATGTCGATGTCTATTATGCGATGCCTAACATTTACCACGATTATCCACAGTTTGTTTTAAGTACAACATAATCCTAGATTGCCTAAGTAAAGAAAGATATGCTTGAATAAATTCAAGATTAGCCAGTGGCAACACTCAAGGTACTGCTTTTTTTGAGAGGGGAAATCACCTATTTTCTTTCATATATATAAGATTTTATTAAAAATAGTTTTGGCCACAATTCAAAGATAAGAACTTATAAAATAGACTTAAGCTTTTATTAGCTTTGATAAAAAAAAAAGATATTTATTTCCCAATTACCTACACCGAAAAGTATGTCAGAGGTGTTAAAATTAAACTACTGATATAGAATTTACATTCCAAAATATAAGCTTTAAAATATTTAGTATGAAATTAATACTACAGAGTTCAGATATTATATTATTTAGTATTAATTCAATACGACACTTTTATACTGGACCTACGTTTTAAGAGTTAAACTCTGCTTTTTTATCGGTGTAGTTAATATTATGCAGTAATTATTATCTGTTTTCTGTCTAAATTTCAAAATATTATTTTGATATAGATCGGGTCCGGTAATGAACGGATGTTATATATTTCTGCGAGTTCAGGATTCGGCTTGGAGGAATACTCTGAAAGACAAATTCCGAATTTGCGAAAGGATGTTCTGTGATCTCATTAGTCCCCTCGGCGAGTGAGTTAATGTTATGATTATTGGCAGTGCCGAGTATTTATTTGCGATCGGCGACGTATCTGGATCGGAATCGGACGCGGACGCGGAATAAGGATCGGGATCTGAGGCTGGGAAGATGCAGCTGCTGCAGCGACAACTGAGCATCACTTTTATTACCCTTATTTATGGTTATTTGCTGGGTTCGCGGGGGCTGGGACCTAAAACCAAGTGGTTTGGCTGCTTTGTTCTGCGGTTCTTTTGTCCCTTCTCTTAGTTCTTTTACTTATTTCTGTTTGTGTTTTCCCATTTTGGCGGAACGAAAACTTTCAGCGAATGTAATCGATATTTTCTTCGACGGCCAAGTCGACAAAAGGTGTCTTTAAATGGGGAGTACGGGGTGGGGGGTTCGAGAGCATGGAGTTCGGCAAATAATCAGCGTCAGCACAAGGATATAACCATAATGCGTTGGCCAAAATAACAAATTATGCCGAGGCACGCAGGGATCATGTTTCGCGGCCCTCCATCACCAGCAGTAACCCCTGCGGAAAACCCTCGAGTGGGTGGCTTTCCTTTCGCTCTTTGGTCCTGGGAAAAGCATCATCAGGTGACCGAGCGAATCCGCATCCGCATCCGCAGCCAAATGGGAATCCTCTGCCCAGGATGCGCACTTGGCCGCCAGCGGCAGGACACGTGGCAGCGTGTTTTTGTTTTTAAAGTGGGTGGGTGGCTAAACAGAGGGATCTGAATCTGAGACCATAACCATGTGCCAGTAGCCCCGCATCGATAAGGCACGAATCCCATTTCTCTGCTGACAAATGGTATTTGAAATGCTATTAAACGGGGGGCAGGACACCAGTCATGAGTACCAGGATCCGTGACGCAACACCTGCCCATTCACATGGCATCCCAATACCTATACCAAAGGCCATAGAAAACCCAATCCAGAGAAGCCTTTTCATTTGGTTGGGCTGTCACAACTTTGCCAAAGCCACAAAAAATACTGCCGCCTTTCGCCATTCCAAAAATGATACCCCTGGAATTGGGGTTATACACGTTAAGCATTGAAGTGCAAGCAAAAAACACAAAATATAACAAAAAAATGTATTATTTTTCTGAAAAATAAACCGAAAATTTGATTAAAAGTTCTTATAAACAGAATATTTTATCATATGATAAGTAGGTATGTAGGGAAACGATAATGTTATGATCTAATTCACTTTAAAACTAAAACCATCACTGCACGGATAATCATATTACTTCCACTGAAAATTAAAAATTTGCAAAATATGGGATTCATATGAGCAGGTTCATTTTATATTTTTTAAAGATCAAGGCTTTAATATCATTTTGATGTGAATAAAGATACTGTTTATCTTATTTTTCATTGTTTGTTCAAAAAACACTAAATTTGGTATTTTAAAATAAAATAGCTGATATGATAGATACTCTATATTTATACATTAATCATATCGGCTTTTTATTGATTTGAAATAAAGTAGAATTGACCCTTATTCACATCGTATTTTTTTTTTCTGTGTACAGAGTTCTAAACTCTAGGATATCCTAAATTCGACTCCTGCTGTTTAAATTTCTTTGCGTTTTTCTTGTTGACATTTATGCGCCCTCCTTCCGCCGCAACCAGCCACGCCCCCGAGCGATTCGTGGGCGGTGACAGGAGACTTGTGATGGCGTCACATTGTCCTGGTTTTTGGTCCTTTGGCAGCGGCTTCTGTTTTCGGCTTCCTGGGCTTCGTTTGCTGGCTTTGTCGCATTTCTTTGTTTTAATTGTTCACTAATGATATTTAAATTAGTGCTCTAAATGACCGCGGGCGGTTTTCTGTTCTCGCTCCTTCGCCTCCCCCATTATCCATTATCCCTTTCGCCTTTCGCCTTTTGCTTTTGTTTGTTGTTTCTCGTTTGCATTTTGACATTTCATTTGCTTAGATCTCTTGAAGAGGGTTGACAAACTAGTAAGGATAAGTAGAGGGAAAACCACAGCAAAATTTTATAAAATATTATATTCAATTTTAATTTTATATGAAATAATGAATTTAAACTAAATTAAAAAAGAAAAATCTTATTTGATATCTTCTCAATAACTTGTTAAATTAATTAAATTAAATAATAAATTTATTTGAAGACTCTTTATAAAGCCAAGGGGTTTAAATGATCTATTTTTATAAATTCCCAATGTTGGTGTTATTGAAAAAATTTAATATTTTATAATATAATATAAAATTAAATCGAAAAATATTATTTTTAAGAATTATAATTAGTTGGCAAATGCAAGAACATATTTATAATATGGTTTGAATTATATGTTTTTTTTAGTTTAAATAAAGATAAATATTTATATATTATTTCCATCAATTTTTTATTCACTAATTATATTGCAGTAAATCCCCGCAAATATGCATTTAATCGCTTCATAATCAGATGCTCCTACTATTTATAGTTTCCTCCCATCTTCCTCGACTTTTGGCGTAATTATGTCGTCATTATCAAAAACACGTGGTGCAATTTACCAAGCTGACAGAATCCTGCGGAGCTGGGAAATGGATTGTTTGGGAGTGAGAGTGGAGAGTGCGGGGGGAGAGTGGAAAACTCGGCGCACACGCCACGAATTATGAATATCAGAGAAATGCACAAGATGAATGGCACAGGAAAATGCCAGCGGGATGGGAGTGGGAAATTAGTTTTCCACGCATCGCCAGCAGAGACAATGGAGCGCAGGAAAGGCGGCGAATGAGAGCGGGGGGGAGCGGCGGCGGCACCTACATGTGATAATTTAGAGCAGATTGTCGCCTCCCATACACTATATAGAGAATGCACACTCCCGATACATCCGAGGGGAACACTTTGGGGCATCATCGTATTTTTGGATGGACATTTGCATTCAATTACGGCAGCTGTGAGCCGGCCCTGATTTATATTTATGCACGCGTCTCTGACGGCCCATAAAGGAAACCCCAAAATGCGCCACACAGCGGGGGGAAAACTCGGGAGGGATTTTCCCCCCTTTCACTGCCATCTCTCTAAAAAAGTGAAATCAAAAATAAAAGAGTTGCCTGCGCTCAATCATAATTATGTGATTTGTTTGCGACGCCGGCGCGTCCGACTAATTAAACGGCGAAGTGACAGAGTGGGTGGGTGGATCCATAGAGTCTAAATGGGAGGGGGAAAGGGTGAATCCCGAGAGGGGATGTTGACGTATTGTCGCTGATGTTGCCCCGCTGAAATTATGACATTTTGATTTGAGCTCGAGGCCCATTTGAAGTCCCTCAGCCGGCGCACTCGTCTGATTTATGCCACACGTTTCGGGGGGAAACGTCGACTGGAAAGCGAAAGGAGTCGGGAAAACTTAGAAGGAAGCCGGGGCCAAGGTGAACTAATTAAGAGGCGGATGGCTAACGGATTGCAGCTGCATTTTAGAGCAGAAAGGGGAGAAAGGGGAGGCACTTGGCCATTTGCTCTGCCGCAAGTCCCGCGAGATTCGGGACATTCGGTGGCCGAGATCGAAGGGTTATCCCAAATCGATTAACATTATTAATGAATGCATATCATGGGAATAAGTGGGCACACACCGTGGGGAGGGGGTGGGGGTACAGGTGGAGCAACGAAAGTCAAAACATGAAAAGGTTTTCAAACAATTTCGATTCCCAGAAACGAATGAAATGAACTCCAGCGAAACATTGTCAACATGATCAGCAACTGTCTCCCTCTTTCCTTCCCTCCATCTCTTTCTCTCTCCGTCTCTGTCCCTGTCAACATATTTATGGGCCAGGTTCATTTTGAGACTGAGACTGAAAGCGATATACACTGCGGTAAAATAATCGTTTTAGGTCTTTTCTTGCTTCAGAACGTAATTTAACTAACATGAACACGATGGTATTTTTTATAGCAATTGAAAAATACTAAAAGGTTTAAATAGTAAAAGGATTAAATACTGACCATTTAATTTTTGGTACATTTTAGAAATATAATTCATGTTGAATCTTTCCCATTTAAAAGCTATCCATTTCAGGGTAATCTTTACATTTTTACCAATGGTATATTGACACTAAGCCATTTTATTGTAACAAAAGCATCACATTTATTTCTGTGTAGTCTGTGCTGCCTTGGGGCTGCCCGGAGAGCATTGGAATGTCCAAATGTTCGATCATAAAACAAAGACCCAGCCGCAGAAACAGAAACTTTAGCTGAAACTGAAACAGAGACACAAACAAAAACAGAAACAAAAACAGAAACAGAAACCAAAATCCTAAATCGAAATCGAGACGGCAGCGAACGAGGTTGAAAACGAGTCGAATCAATGCAGATAATATCAATTATATGTAAAAGATACACATGCATGCGATAGATACATTTGCCGATAAGCATTTAAAATATTAACATCAACAACAGACTGGGGATCCGTATTCATATCCACATCCATGGAATGTCCCCCGTCTCCAGGGTTTCGTGTTTGTGTTTATAATTCATTAGAATCCACAGCTGATTTGAGTTATAGTCGGTCAGGGGGCCTGCAACCTTTTATCACAATTACCTACTTTAAAATCCTTATAAAATCGACATTTTTCAAAAATAGTTTCTCATTTAAATATACGAAATATGTAAATTAAACCAAGATTAAATACAACTTTTTTCCCAAACGTGAAAAATCAGGATTTTGGCCATAGCAAAGGAACTGATGGCCCAAATGTGGAACGCAATACCTTTCTGAACTCTAGTTAAATTCTCTTTTTTTATTGTCCCAATACCTTTCTGAACTCGTATATTATTTTCTATCACTTGGGATTTAAACCTAAAAAATATTTTTTTCAAAAAATTAAAAAAACGGTTTTTTTATGTTGTATGGGCTTGCATAATAATTTTTTGAAAAAAAGTTTTAAAAAAAATACATTTCTAGGCTTAAATGCCAAGTTATAGAGAACTTAACTATAATTTTAAGATGACATTGCATTCCACAATTGTTCCAATATTTTCTTTATTATGGCCAAAATACAGATTTTTTTATAAAAAAAAACTTTTTTTGTAAAAAAATGTTAAGAGTTTGCATAGAGAACTTAACTATAATTTCAAAACGGTATTGTATTCCACAATTGTGCCAATATTTTTATTTATTATGGCCAAAATACAGATTTTTGTATAAAAAAATACCTATTTGTAAAGAAATTTAAAGAATTTGCATCACAATTAAAAAAAAAATTTTATATAATCACATTTTTTTTTAAAATAAAATAAAATAAAACTTTTAGGTTTAAATGCCAAGTGATAGAGAATTTAACTAAATACTTACTAATTTCTTTTTAAATAAAAAAACAGTTATTTTTTGTAAAAATGTTAGAAAATCTTGGAAAAATATTAAAAATTTGTAAACCGATTGACACTTAAACCTGTAACTTTTAATTTTTGGCCCTATGCCAAAATGCTAAAATATCTTAGATTACCTTTGGAAATTAAGTTGGTTGCTATAAAAAAGACATCGTTTTCTTTAAATATTCATTTTTATTTACATTAAATTATGCTACATCAATGTCCTATGACTACAAGTACATTTAATATACTCAAAAAAAAAGAAAAAAATAGATTATAAAATAAATAACGGTTTGATGATTATTTCGTTTTGCGAACTATTGAAATACTATAATAAAATACAAACTGTTCTCACTTAGCCAGTTGCTATACAATTCGAAGTGGGAACACTTGTCGATCTTGCACTACTTGCTCCGTTCTGGTTGTGTACTCAACTAAGCGGTGACGCTCACCCGCACTGCTTTCTCTCATTTTCTACATAAGGCAGTGCTGCACTTGATGATTAAGTAATTAGCCAATTAATTATAAGTAATGAGCGCAACTTGCAATTAATTAGCTAATTAATAAATTTTGAAGTGTACAGGCAATTCCAAATTCAGTAGATAATTAGTTAATTAAATGAATTGGTTAAGGTGATAGCATTAATCACTAGATGGTTCATCAACTAGGTTCAATCAAATTTATAGTCCAATACCATAATCAATAGACATCGGATTTTAGAACAGGCCTGTAATCCGATGTCTGATATCAACTAACCAATAAGCTACCAAAGTTGATGGCTTGCAAGTTGAACAGAGCCAGTTGGCTAATCCTTGCAATAGCTGGAGCGCAGGACATTTTCGGCGCCCGCGAGAATGGCTCCCTCGTGCTCGGGACACAGTTTGAGGTAGAGCTCACTGGACTCCATGGCCTCGATGAGGATGTACTCCAAGTAGATGCGTGGCGCCGAGAGGATGCGCCAAGTGAGTGGGTTCAGTATGTTCGTGGGATATTCCCAGTGCACGGTGGCATAGTCCGGCTCCCGGAGATTCCGACCGGCCACAAGGGCCTTGTACTCGTAGCCCGGCTCAAAGTACATGGCCTTCGGGGAGAACTTCATCATATCCGTGGTGGCACGCTCCTTCTTGCCGCCCTTCTTGGACAGGGCGTCGTGCAGCTGAATGGACAGGACGCCCACCTCGCCGCCATGGAGGGTGCTCTCGTCGTGCCCAGAGACCCGCACCGTGATCCTGTAGTGCAGCCGGCAGAAGGGCGCTCGGTCGCCCGTCCACAGGTAGAAGACGCCCGGCGAGTCGCCCTGCTCCAGCTGGCCCAGATCCACCTGCTCCTGGTAGTCCTCCTGGCTGTGGTAGCCCATGCGCAGGCACGTGTGGCCAGGCTCCTCGCAGCTGGTGCACTTCGTGTCCTTGAAGCTCTGAAAAGGGGGCAAATAGCAGATTATTACACACAAAAAAGAGCATGTTCCCGTAAATTCGATTTGGCCAATGTAAATGGCATGTAAATTATACCCACATCGTTTTTACATGAAATACTCATCAAATTTACATTAATTAAGGTCATTTTGCCGAATTTTCTCTCTTGAAGACTCTCTCACTTCGAAAAAGAGAGCAATGCGCCATATAAGGAGCAAAATGACGTGAGTTGAAACGAGAAAGACAGATTCGAAATACGAACTGACGTACTTCGAACATGATGTTTACATTTCGACCATATAAATTTTACACGGGTCCATATCAAGTTAAAATTGATCTTAAAAAATGTAAAATTGACCTACGAATTTTTTTTGTGTGTAGATTTGAAATAAGGTACAAAGTTTAAGACTCAAAGTGTAGAAAAGTATTAAAACGCGAATTCTTCAGCTTTAAATTATTAGAAGTAATTAAAATGGTCTTTATCTCGGATTTAGATTTGTTTTTAATATATCAGTACCTTCAGTTACTCTTAATACTAAGATAATAATAGACTAAGTAAACTTAAATAAGATAACGCGAATTCCTCAGGATTAGACAAATTTTAGAAATTCTATTCCGTATCTAGTTATCAGATATTTCTGCAAAGTACTAATTCCCCACTCACCTCGAAGGAATCACACGTTATTCCCAGGAACGGGCACTTCGAACCGATGCTCTCGGTGAAGTACTGCTGGCTGCGGATGTGGTTGCAGCCGAGGAACTCCTGCATGGTGAGGAAGAGCGTCTTCTTCTTGACGACGTCCTGGAACTTCTTGTTGCAGCCGGGATTATCGAATCCGCCGTTGGGAAAGAAGTCCACGTGACCCAGCCGCATATTGATGCCCAGCCCGCCCTTCATCAGGGGATTGGCGTCCGTGTGGACGATGTCCACGAAGTGGGCGTCCGTCTTGTCCAGCCGCACGATGGGATCGGTGTCGGTGAAGAGCGGCGCCGCCGGATCCAGGCCCGTAATCCTGGCCGGCTTCAGGCCAAAGTCGTGCTGCAGATGGTAGCCAGCATAGCCGGACAGGTGGGCGCCCAGCGAGTGGCCGATGATGTGGACGTTGTCCAGGTTGGGCAGGCGCAGCTCCTCGTACAGCATGTGCACCACATGCGCCGTGATGGCGCCCACCAGCCGGATGTTGGCCACCGCCTGGACGTACGGCGGACTGGCACCGCCGCCCCAATCGATCAGCACCGCGGCCGCCCGGCCCTCCGGCTCGTGGGCCAGCAGGGCCCTGGCCATGTCCCACATCCAGGGTATCTCGCCCGACTCCAGGTAGCCGTGGACCAGCAGGAAGATCTTGCCTTTCGGATGTATGCCCATGCCCTGCACGCTGTCCGGATCGTTGAGGTCCAGGTACTTGGGCTGGTCCAGCTCCTTGCGCAGGTGCAGCGTGAAGTGGGGCTCGATCTCCGAGGGCTTCTGCGGATGCACGTTTATGGAGCGCGTCACCGTGTTCCACGGCCCGTTGATCGGGAAGCAGCCGTAGACCCCAAAGCACTTCACCTCGTTGATGTCTGCGGGGGGATTAGGGCAATCAGTGGGTTATTACTCGAGTACTTGGTCTACAAATCAGCGTGGCGAACACCTGAACCCAGATCCAGATAAGCTAGTTTTATGTTTGCAGTTCGATAGGAAAGTCGATTAAGTTGGAATCTCACAAATAATCTAGACTATCATCAGGAAACTACCAATGAATGTGGGAGCTCTAGAAACTGTATTTGATATTATGACTCGGATATTTTTGCAAGATCTACCTGGAACTCAGCGAACCATGTAAACCTTTGGTAATTCTCAAGACGATCCCAACTAAAGTCTTCTCTTCGCTCAGACAGCTGTGATCCATTAAGTATTTCAGCGAGCCGTGATGATAGGTGGTCGCAAATCGATATTGGCCCAAAGACGCCCATTCGTTTGGCCACTGGTGCATGGACGATCGTCTCTTTTATCGTGGTCCTCTTTGGCTTTCCGTTTGTATCGGAAGTTTTCGATTAGATAGGCGTGTTCCGCGTCCCCCGAACCACTTTACTTGTATGTACGATATATGATATGTATATCGAACCATGCCGGACGGGACGGGAAACGTCATTAGCCTCTGGGACCCTGATTTCCAAACCAAATCGAAGCACGCTGCGTTGCCACCTGTGTGGCCAGCGAGAAACACCTGATCGCAGGTGATTGAGAACGCCGCGGGTTTCGTGGCAGAGCTTTCCCCACTCATCAGCATCTTTAACTCTGGCTGTTTAACCAGCCAGCGACCCGAAAACTATTTGTTCGACACACAAGAAACCACTTAAGGCGAAGGAAATCCCAAATTGGTGGCCCAAGCACAGCAGCGCTCAAAATAATAGCTCTACGGACTGTGTTTTGTAACCCACCAGAGCCTAATTCAGTATTTATGGGCCATAAGAAAAACTATTAACAATGTTAGAGTCTACAAAAATCAGGAATTTTTAAAGTTTCCTTTTGATTTATTTGATAGAGCTTTTTTTGATTCAATTATTTTTAAACTTTAAATTATATAAATATAAAATTGTATTTATTCTTTAATATATACGGATATTTCGAAACCCACCAGCCAAATTTTATATTTATGAGCCATAAAAAAATATTTAACCTGAAAAATCTGGAATTTTTAGGGGCTTATATTGTTAGGAGCTTTAATTAAAAAAATATTTCGAAGTCGTAAATAAAAAATACAGGAATATATTTTTATATGTATACTATCTATTCTCTTATTTAGGTCAAATTCTACGAAACCGTTTTCTACCAAAAATTAACTTCTCTTTAAGAAGAAGGATTCTATTTCCGCGACCGCCACTGTGGCGCAGATCAAAGATACTTGTGGGCCACTTTCGGTGGACATGTTCTAGTTACGCTGGGTGGTGCAACTTGTTGGCCAAAAGCGGAGCCTGGGGATCGGATTACTCACCGCTTTTGGGGGCTGGTGGCAGGTCGACCAGCGTGTTGACGGCCGCCCGACTGGTGTGGTTGGCCAGGTACAGCATGGTCTGCAGCATCAGGCCGCCGGTGGTGTTGGCCACGTACATCTTCTTCGCTCTGTCCCGATCCCCCGGGGATCCGAACTCAGGATCGCGATTGAATTGAACGGCCCGCAGTTAAATCACACACTTCTTGAACTCGGTTCTCGAACTGAACCACAATCACAAATCACTTGAACGAGCACCACTCGAGTTGGCTGTGTTCTATTGTACGTATTATCTAAGGCTAAGACTATATGGTCGAGTTACGATCGATCGATCGATCGCTGGTTTGGTGCCTGGCTTTTCGTTAGTTTTAATTAAGTTGACGTTAATCTTATCGACTGTCTTTCTGTCTCGAGTGTGCCGTTAGTTGGCCCTCGGTCGCTGTTCGACTTTGACTATCGCTGGTGAGTCGGCTATATGGGCGGCTATATCTCCGCCGATCTGAATCGCTTGGGAACCGTCGCAGCACTGAGCGGATCAGCTGCGCCGCACGCAATTTTTATGCCCACCGCCAAAGACGAAGACGCGGCGAGAAATCAGAAGCGAAATCGAAACTGAAAACGAGCCGGAAAGCTGCATCCGAAGCTGCAGCCGAAGCCACCGGCCGATGACGCTGAGTGCTGACCGATAGTGCTGACCAACCCGCCGATTTCCCGACTAAATGTCGGCTATGCGACACTCTTCCAAAGGTCAAGTACAATAAACTGGAGGAAAATGCTCAGGAAACTGCTAATCTATTATTCCATTCCCTTGTCTCTAAGCAATATCCTACACACAAAAAAAACATGTTCCCGTAAATTCGATATGGCCAATGTAAATGGCATGTAATTCAAACCCACATCGTTTTTACATGAAATACTCATCAAATTTACATTAATTAAGGTCATTTTGCCGAATTTTCTTTTTCGGATTTTCTTTCACTTCGAAAAAGAGAGCAATACGCCATATGGAGAGCAAAATTACGTGAGTTGAAACAAGAAAGTCAGATTCGAAATTCGAACTGACGTACTTCGAACATGATGCTTACATTTCGGCCGTATCAATTTTACACGGGTCCATATCAAGTTAAAATTGATCTTAAAAAATGTAAAATTGACCTACGTTTCGTATCGAATTTTGTTTTGTGTGTATCATTTAGTTAAGATCAGAAATGTATCTTATGAATTCAGTGACTTTACATTTTATTTAGATCTACGAATATTTTGTAGTGCCGATTTTAAAGACAATTGCATTAGTTATATCATATTATTAAGACAAGATCATATGTATCTTATGAATTCAGTGATTTTAAGTTATATTTTGGCCAAAAATATCCAATCTACAAATATTTCAAAGAGAGGTTTCATAGAGTATATCATAAATATATAGATCTTAAACAATCAATATTTAAATGTTGGCGAAAGTTTTAGCTTTATTTTTATTGAAAATAATGCTAGATTTGCGCCATAACGCCATCGCTGATCGGCATCGGCACGCGACTTCCAGCCGAGCAGAGAGCGCGGAAAAGAGAGGGAAAGGCCCTGAGCTGCTGATAATGCGAAAGGCGCTCGTTTCGCTCAGTGTAGATGCAAAGTACACCAGCTGGCGGGGTTGCTCTTTGTTGGATGCACCTTCTTGATAGGACCGAACCGACGACAACAAAGTGACCGCCATGGAGGCGTTGGGCAATCTGCCCCGGAACGGGGGGCGTCCGAGAGGAGGATCCATGTAGGGTCAGAAATAGAGGATGAGACACCCCGTCTTCGGCTATCAACAGCCACCCTGGACAACCCATTCTGCACAGTGAGAAAATAAACTTGTAAAATACAAATTGGTTCTCAGAATTATTTAGTTTAGTTTGTGGCACTGAAGTAAACAAATTTTAAATTACATTTTAATGTGTTCAATGCGAAATTAAATATCAATCTTTGCTTTTAAGATGATATCACTTTTCTTTAAAAAAAACTGAAAAGTTAATGTATGTTGAGGAGTAAATAATCATACAAAATACCCCTTTGTACTGAAGAAATACCTAGTTTCCGACTTATATAGGTCATTATTTTCCCGCATAGAGTGCATATTGAGAGGGTTAGTGTATTTCCCAAGAAACTGTGTCAACTGACGGGCGACAGACACGCCCCTGCCCCACAGCCTGCCGCCCCTGACAGGTGGTGTCAATGTCTGGTTGGTACTACATGTTATATTGCATTCCCATTAGCACACGTTATCAGCTGGAAGCGATTCTCGCAGAATCCCATTCCGTTTCGATTCGTTTCGCTTTCGAGGCGTCCAAAGTCCGGAGAAGGTGTTTACGGGTTTTCGATCGCTCGACATTCCACCAGGATCTCGAATATTGCCCATTGACGTCAAGAGAGGCGGCCTTTCAAAAGCGTTATCACATCTTAAAGTCTGTATTTTGTATTCTATAGTCTGTATTCTGTATTCCGTTTTATTTTGGTTTTTGTTTACGACCTTCTTCGCTTGCTGCAGGCATCCCCTTCCACACAGAGAATCCAACTGAATAGCCTTTCAAATAAAATTCAGATCTCTAGGATAAATCTTGAAAATCACAATTGCTAATACAAACTATATTTAGGCAATGGTGACTCAGTAATGTATCACTTCCGTGTAGAATCAGCAGCTAATGACCCCGATGATAAGCATCGAACTTTGATCCCGAAATTCGATTCCGGTTCAAGAATCCACTTGCATTGCAAATCAACCGAGGTAATTGTTTTGCTATTTTCATTTCGACGGGGTCCAACGTCATCGTAGGTCCCCTGCCACGCCCACTTGCCACTAGCGAGTGTAAAAATACAAATATTTTGTTTACAACCGGCATTACATGAGGCGTATAGATTAAAAGGAAAATAGCAAATTGAAACTGGAATGCACAATCAAGAACAGGGAATATTCAATATTGAATAACAATCGCCACAATCACTCTCAATGACATAAGCCCCCAAGGGGCTTATTGTTTGCATAGATCAGTGGCAGATCGGAGGACCTGAGTTTTACAGGGTACAAAGTGTAAAGTACGCGCAAAAAGTAGGGGGGCTTGAACTGAGGAGCCACAGGTATTACGAATGGATTTCAGATTAATCCAAAGTCTGGCTACAAACTTGAAAGATCCGGTTCTGAAAGACATTTTTACAAAATTTGTAAAAGTTTAGTTTCATACTTTAAGTCTTCTGAAACTGAATGAAATAATTTTTAAATAAATAAAGAGATTTTAGATTATTTCAAAGTCCAACTACAGACTAATATCCGGTTCTAAAATACATTTTTACCATAAATAATGTATTGGAAAAATTACATAAGTTATGAAAGTGGGTTTTGCATCTGGAATTTAAATAAATGTGATTTGAATAATTAAATTATTAAATTAAATAATTAAATTAAAAAGTGAAAATCAAATGGAATATTTTTGTGTTACAAACAAGAAATTGAGGTTACTCTATATAGGTTACTATATATAATGCTATAGCAAATCTATGTTCTAATCTTAATTTTTGGCATACATTTCTTAGTGAATCTAGGTCATAACACCAGCGAGCATACCCTTGAATTACCTAATCTTTAGGGGCAATGAAATTACTCATAGTTCCTGATTGTTTAGTTTGAAACAAACTGTCGGTATGATTATTTATTTGCTAGACAACAAATTTAGCGTAGAATTAAAGTAAGATTATGGCAGATTTATTTTAAACAGGACATTATTTGGTTACGGCAGACTGTTTGGAGCTTATTGTCCTTGAAGGTTGGTTTTTCTGGACTTCGTTCGGTTAAGAATACAGAAGAATACGTTCGGGGATGGGGATGTCGTATATAAGATTATGGGCTAGCAATGGCACTTAGGATTAGCTTAGCGTACAACTAGTTTAACATAAGGATCTGGCACTCGCACGTTCAGGACTAAGGATCACTCGGTGCGCTGCATGATCATCTCGATTTTATCGCCAGCGGCGGCGATCAGCGGAACAGTAAGGCAGCAATCAAAGTCCTGCGTCTTCATTTCGTTAACCTGAAGAGGAGTTTTGAAGTTGATAATAATGTCTTTCACTCTTTGGGATAAACTTCACACTCGGACTCACCTGCATAATGCGATCGAAGGGCTTCAGGAGAGCGCACATATCGGCGGGACCGCCGCTGCGAATCCTGTTGATGAAGACGCCCCGCTCGTAGAGTCCATCGGAGACCGAGAAGCCGTAGTCGTCGTACACCTTGTCCTTGTACAGGGTGACATGGAAGACGCGGGGCTTTCCGCTGCCACTCCCACTGGTGGTCCCTCCACATCCTGGCATACTGGCACTGCCATTCCCGTTGCCCGACTCCTTGCTGGCCTCCGTGTTGGCCGAGGGACTCCGCGGTCGCCTCTGGACCTTGGCGTAGATGGCCTGCGTCTGCGGCAAATGGCTGCCGTTGGCCAGGTCGTGGCTCCGCAGGATCTTCAGGTCGACCAGATCCCCGAGGTTCTGCAGCAGACTGGTGGCATGCGACAGGGGCATTCCCTGCACCGAGTGCTCATCGATGGCCAGCAGCTGGTCGCCCACATGGATCTGGCCATTCTTGTGGGCAATGCCACCTGTTTCGGGGGATGCATACGTTAATATACGATTTATTTGAATCACATTCGCATGGGCACTCACCTTCCACAAGGCCACTGATCGTGATGGGCTTGGTGATATCCTCGCTGCCGGCCAGTGTGATCCCCAGCAGTCCCCCCTTGGGCTCCAGGCGCACCGTGAAGATGATCTGGTGCAGGCTGCTCCCGCTGCTTTTGCTGCTCGAACTGGCCGCCGAGCCGTAGACCTTGTTCTCCATGGGCGGCGGCAGGGCGGTGCAGTCAACGCTACGGGGGGAAAAAAAGCCATTTTAGTTTTAATTATTAAAAACAAATAATTACATATTATTTAATTAAAAAATTAATTATTTAAAGGCTTTTTGAAATGTTTGTTTGCAAACTTTGTTTTATAGCCATATTTATACATTTTGAAATTATTATTAAAGTCATTTAACCAGGGAATAAATAAATAAAATACTTTAAATACATGAGTGTAATTTTTGCTATGAAATAAAATAGTCCCTAAAGATTATAAATAATAAATATAATATTAAAAATATAAATTATACATTGTGATTTTTTTAAAATAAAAAAAGTGGAGAAATTTGAGTTATTCTTTTCTAAACATATTAAAAGTTCTTTCAAAAATGTATTATATTAGAAAACAACTTTGAAAAAAGAAATAAATACACTTTTTTAACCAAATAATAAATTATAATTAAATTAATTGGAAATAATATGTTATAGGTCCTAAAAATATTCAAAATCTAAACAGATTTTTTATAAGAGTTACAACAAATTTAAAAAGTTAAGTGGTTCTATGATAAGATTTTAAAATTGATACCATAAACTAGCGAATTTCTCTCACCTGGCATAGCGATTGAGCTCGTAGCCGCCGGGATACAGCTGCTCCTGCTCGTCCTCCTCCTCGGGCAGCTCGGTGGTCAGGCTCTGCGTGTTGGGCGGCGCCACAAAGGAGCGACTGTTGACCCCGGCCGTGGACCAGCCATTCGAACACCCGGTTCCGGATCCGGATCCCGAGCCGGATCGCAGCTGCACCGACTGCAGACTGGCGTCGTCCATGCTGGGCACCCGGAAGTAATCCGGCTGCGGAGTCCTCGACTTCAGGGAGACACAGTCGGCATACTTGCCCGCCGTCACGTAGGCGCTGCTATACAGATCGTGTTCCGTGCTGCTGGACGAGATGCCCACTCCCATGCCCATTCCCATGCCCATCGCCATCCCGCTGGGTGGGCAGTTGCTGTAAATGGGACTGGACATGGGCAGGAAGTCGGGCAGGACGATCCGCTTGATGGTCAGCGTGGTGAAGTCCGAGGAGGCCGAGGAGCTGTGGCCGGGATTCGGCGACCTGCCCTCCTCCTTGAGCAGTGCGTCCACGTTGAAATGCTGCACCGGATGCTGGTCGACGGCCAGCAGGATGTCCCCGGAGCGCAGGGAGCCACTGCGGTGCGCCGGACTGCCCATTTTCACATCCGAGATGACCAGGCCGCCGTGGCTGGAGCCACTCACACTCAGGCCAAGGCCACACTTGCCGGCCCTCAGCAGCTTGACACTGAAGACACCGCTGGCGGGCACCACGGCGTCCGGCATATCGAACTCGATCTCCAGCTCCAGCCAGTTGGCTGGTGGAGTGGCGGAGTTCCCTCCTGGCCGATTGGAGGCTCCGCCCTCGAGCAGCTGCCTCATGGCCGCCGCATCCAGGCTGTACATCTTGTTGATCGCCACGATGCGATCGCCGGCCTGAATGCAGCCACTGCGATCGGCCACCGAATCGGCCAGGATCTGGGCAATGGCTATAGCTCCTCCTCCGGATCCTCCTCCTCCTCCGCCTCCTCCTCCGGCAGATACGCCTCCCGATTCGCCCAGGATAATGCCCGCTCCGTGGCTGCAATCGAGGAGAACGGGAAAGCTCTCGGCGCGGCAGAGGCCCATGCCCATGCCCATGGTGCCTCCCACCGATCCTCCCGTGGATCCCGGGGCATTCTCCAGCGGCAGGGAACTCTTGCGGGCGAAACGCTGACGCTGGCGACCCGCCGTCGAGGATTTGCGGGACTCCAGGGTGCTAAAGCTGTACTTGGGACTGCCCAAGGCCGTGTGTCCTGTGGGATTCAAAAAGGAAAAGAAATGGGGATTAAATAGGGCTTCTTAATAGAGATTGAAATATATTTAAACATATATTTAAACATATATTTAACATGAGTTTTTCCTTGAAAACATCGGTATTATCGAACCAATAATGTAAAAATATCGAAAATATCGATCTTTTTAAGTTCTTCTTCTTAGGGTTTTGTAATACAAAATGTACAATATATCTTCTATAGATAAATTGAAATATATTTAAACATATATTTAACATGAGTTTTTCCTTGAAAACATCGGTATTATCGAACCAATAATGTAAAAATATCGAAAAATATCGAAAAATATCGAAAATGTCGATCTTTTTAAGTTCTTCTTCTTAGGGTTTTGTAATACAATATGTACAATATATCTTCTATAGATCCCCCTCCTATTACAACAAAAATGGGAGTGGTGCTGCCAGCACCTCCATTTTTACCCCTCCTTCCCTAGCAAAGTTAAGTAGTTTTCCCCCGTCCATTTCTATAAATTTCTAGTATCCAGTACATTCAATCACACCTCCCCCCACTGCCAACTTATGGAAGCTTTTAAGACCTTTTCCAAAGACTCTTCTCCACCGCGAAGACTGCGTCAATGATCCGCAGCTTAGCCAGCTGCGTGTCCTCTGCCCAGACCACTATTTATGACCTCCACTCTCCTCTATTATTTTCTATTCCATTTGGTATTTCCGATTTGGTTCCGATCGATTGTCAAAAAACGACTGCTTCGTCTTTCGTCTTGTCTTGGGGAGAACACACGACTGCGTGTTTGCTTAGCAAATGGAGGGAAAAACTTGGAAAAACAATTGATTGGCTGCAGCGAGGGTGGATCGATCGATTCTTTGAGGAGGTTTTTTATAAGAAATGCGTTGACTTCAAAATTACATCACATTATCAAGAGGAACATGGGATTGCTTTTAAAATTGTTTCAAAAATATCTTCAAATGTAGTATGCATCTTAGAATTTATATTTAATACTTTATTATTAATCGTTATTATTTTTCTAGAAAGTGTGTGAAAATTGCACGTAAACTATGATCGTTTAAAATGTATTATAATGTTATTTCATACAACTTTTATTCAACGAAGTCCATTGCAAAAGAAAAATTACTTGTATTAATGATTTTCACCCTATAAGTCTATCAATGCTTTCTTAGTTCCCCCGTGATATATCATAGAATTGAGCCATCTTGAAGCTAGAACCTCTGCTGAAACCCCTGGATCGCTCCTCGCTCTTTACTTTATAAGGCCTGGCGTCTCTATTGTTTCAGCCGCCACTTCTTTTTGTGCTTTTTGCTGTTTTTGCTGTTCATTAGCCGTGACGCCCACGCCAGACCTTCGTCGCGCCGCTTGGGAGCCTGGCTGATTTGGCCTTGCAGATCTCGACTGGCAGATAGCCGAATAAATGAAGGAGGGTGGTCGCCACCAGAAAGAGGGGGGGCACTACCAAAGCAAAGCAGCACTCACCGCGACGGGCCAACGCGTGAGCGGGCATGATCTGCATCTGCGTGTAGCCGCGACCCGTGCTGGTGTCCAATATGGTCATCACCTCGTCGGGACTGAAGGCGGTGTGCTCGATCATTGTGTCGTCGATGGAGAGCACCTGATCGCCGACGGATAAGGCGCCGCAACTGGAACACAAACGGAAAATGGAAAGAACGGGGACATGAGAATAGATCTTGGGTTTGAACTCTGCATTAAATCCATGAAGTAACCTACCGATCTGCAATGCTAGCGGGCAGGATGCTGGCTATGAAGACGCCCGCCGAATCCTCGACCTTCTCGCCACTGGATGGCGTACTGCAGCCGGAACCGGAAGCGGAGGCGGCCATCGCCGGCGTATAGTTGCAGAGCACCAGGCCCAACTTGTCGTTCATCGGCCGCTCGATCTCGATGAGCAGCGGCCCCATCGAGAACTCAACGCTCTGGACCACAGAAACATCGTACTCGATGGTCAGGTTGGTGTAGCCGGACACATGACCACCGCACTTGATGATCTGCTGCGCCTCCGCCAGCGTTTTGCCAATAAGTGAGACCTTTAAAATGATATAGGAAATGTGAAAACGATTTTCAGGGCAATAAATACGTTTTACAAAAGTTACATTAGGAAATAATATTAAAAAAAAAAGGATTTAAAATAATAATACTTTATCATAATATAAGAAAATATTTTCGAGAAACTTTCAAATCATTAAATTGTAAAGCTTATAACAATTATTAACTTATTTTCCAAGAATTGGTAAATATAAAAAATATAATATGTATATATTAATAACATTTTATAAATTAAATATAAATATAAAAACTCTCTTTGAGGAATAAAATATATTAAAAAACATTTCTTAAAAATCGGTATTTTTCGGTATTGCAAAATTCTGGAGAAAAAGGGAAAAAACGCTGAACTGGAACCGGAAACGGAAGTGTCACTCCAAATCGTTTAAAAATCACTCACATTATCGACGCGCAACAGGCGATCGCCGGGCTTGATGCGACCGGTCTTATAGACGGGTCCATGGGGCCGCACATGGGTGACGATCAGCGGATAGTCGGCCCCGCCCCTCAGAGTCAGACCCAGGCATCCACTCTCCCGCTCCACGGTGATCTGCGCCAGCTTCGAGGTCACACAGAGGCTGTTCTGGGAAACTGCTGCGCCGCGGCAAGAGGGAAATCATGAAAGTCGATGAGTTTTGGTAGAGGTGACCCAAATAATTCTACGAAATCGGATAGGTTCACTTACTGTATTCGGGCAGCGAGTACTCGATCTCCACGATGGCAGGACCCGCATCCGATCCTCCGGCGCAGAGCATGTTCATCACCTTCTGGTTGCTCAAGCCAATCGTCGAGATCCCGTCGATCTGATGGAGGCGATCGCCGGGCGCCAGAAAGTCCGCCGCATGGCCCACGGGACTCAGAGCACCCACCACCGGCGGATATGATAGATCGTTGCGTTCTGGCAAATAAATATGATAATATTATGTAATTTATAATATACAAATAATATGAAATGTAGACACATCCTGATGGTTCCTTTAAATAATAAAATAATAAAAGTATAAATGTCACAATCAAAGTTTTTATGAGGGATCAGATAAGATAATTTATTTTCCATTACTTTCGAAATGGATTTAAATTTTTATCAAAATTATAGATCTACTAAACAGTTGAAAATTTTCCAAGAATTTTGAATTCATTTTTTTGTAATTTATTTATGATTTTTGAATAAATATATATATATATTTACTTTTAAACTGAATCTCATTTATGATCAATTGATAATATTCGGCTATTTATATTTGTGAAACCATCAATTTAGATTCTCTGTGAGCAATCCCCGCTGACTGGCCAACACCTTTTCGAATTAATTACTGCTCCTCCCGATGACTGAAGATTCTGGAGATGTTATATGGCCCCCTCGACCACATCCCCCTCCCCCCTATCTACCATTTGGATTTCCTGTGGCGACTCTGTCAGCGACTCGTCAGCCGACACAGAGGAAAAACGCATGAAAATCGGGGTGAAGGGGGAAAAACAAGATACTCGTATAGCGGCGCGTAAATAAAGAAATCGGGTAAAAAGAAGAAAAAGACTATGGCCAGTAGTTTGGGGCCAGCCGCAATGAGAGCGCAACTGGCAAATTGCCAAAATAATAAAAAAAAACAAACTAACTGAAAAACTAGCCGTCGGAAAACACAAAAAAAAAAGACGATTTGCAAGAAAATGAGGGGGAAAACCGACGCGACGCTTTATGACAACACACATTGCAGAAGCAGAGGATGATGATGATAATTCCGGGGATTCGGAATGGGATTGGGTTAAATGGAGGCGATGCTTACGTCAGAAGAGAACCCAAGGAGTACCCGGGGTCCAAGTCTAAGGCTAACCCGCCCCCCAAAAGAAACAGGCGACCCTTGGCCACTTCACACACCAAATCACCAAATCACCAAATCCCCAACGCAACAGATTAGTCAAGAATACAAAATCCGAATGGGTGGACTTTATATTCTGATTCAGAATCGGATTCAGACGAAATCAGTCACGGGCACAGCGCAGGTCGAGTTTTTAGGACTGGGCATAACAATTTTCAATTATTATTTATTCTAATAAAACCAGAACAAAAATACATACGGCAAAAAAAAAAAATGTTTGAATACCTACTATTATAAAGAGCAACTCTTCATTAAAAAATTTCCCTAACTGTATGTTAAATTAAAAAATTACGACTAATTTGTTTTTGAGAGAGAAACCTAATTTTATATTATGTACCTATACAATTTGGCGTTTTTTTTTGTTTTTCCATTTGATAATTAATGACTACTTTTGAACAAGAAAAAAAACAATTTCAGTTTACTACATATTGTTATTTAGTTCTTTCCCTATAAAGTAATACTAAAGTTAATATTTTTTAATTGATCAGTAACTACAGTTTCGAAGGCTACTGTGACTACGTGTACATACTCATTATTATGTCTGGCATCGGTACCCCGTCCCGCCCCCACAACTTGCCCCTGGGGGTGGGTATTCTCTCTAGATTGGAACGATGATTTATTTTGGCAGCGACAACAGCAGACGGAGACACGAATACGGACGAATACAGTCGAATACGAATACGACTACGAATACGAATACGGAGCAACGGCATTATCGACGGAGACGGAGACGCGTTCCGCATTCAAATCGAATGATTCGGGGCCGGCCGGCCCACTTTGTCTGGCGATCGGCGGAATACAGTTATATGGCAACAGCTATAGCTGCAGACAAGAAACCACCCCGAAATGGTGGCCATGCCATCGCATCTCTTGCCATCCCATATCATTCCATACCATCCCATCCCATTGCAAACAAAATCATAGGGCATCCCATCACAGACCCGACCCCATCGACAATACGATAAATCAAAGCTGAGCCCCAGAAATTAGTACAGCCATATGATATATGCGGCCATAACCGTCTATAAGCTCTTCGATGTTAAAAACTTAATTGTAAGGATCGGGGAATGGAATTAATAAGTTTTTGTGAGAGCTACGGTGATTTTTACCAAAATATGCATGTCAAATATAACACTTTTTACCACCATTCATAGGAAAACCCATCTACTTTTGACCTCAAACGAAAAAATAAAAAAAACATATGTGGTTTTAACATAAAAATAAAAACAAATTGGAATTCAATTTGATCAGTTGATCTATTCCTAAAACCCATTTACGGCTTATTTGTTGAAAACTAGAAACTTAACACTTTTTTTAAACAATATAACTTCAATAAAGCAAATAACCTCCATCTATATCGTGCAACTTCAAACCCCCTAAGAACTGAATCGGATTAGATCAGAGATTTCCATGGGTGAAGCCATCTCGATTAGCGACCCGCATAGCAGCGCTGCCAATTGATTTGATTGATTCGTGGCTCAATTTGTGTCTAATATAATTATACAATCAGTGCTGATTTCCTATGACAGCTGTCAGAAGACTTTCTGTGTTCCCCCTAGGGCCGCCATAGAGATATCGACTTACCCCACGGATCCCACACCCCAATCCTTCTTCCACGTTCCACTTGAGATGCATTAGTGGACGTGGCTGTGGATGAACCCCCTTCTCACCTGCGAATGTGATGGCCAAATGCAGGGCATTCCGTGGCAGCGTGATGGTGGCGTAGGTGGTTCCCCTTTCCGGTGCCAGTCCGGAGTCCTCCGATTGCGCCGGACTCATCGCCCGGTCAACTGAAAGGGAAAGAGTAGAAGTTGAGAAAATTAAACATAGAGATCACACACATCAAAGGGGAGTCGCTGGCTCCCTGACCAACTTCTTTTGCATTTCCTTAATCTATTCTGCCACACTAGACATCAAAGGAGGCACGCCCACCATCCAGATGCCCACCTCCCCACAGAAATATCGTATCCAATTCGATTCGGAGAATTCTCAATACAAATCGACGACCTTCGGCGTCGCCAAAAAAGCTTCAATTAAAATTCCGCCAGCGAATGAATCTCACTCGAGGAATTATAAAACCACAAAAACAGACATGTACATGTCTATTGAAAAGTATACATATAAATGTGAACTCAATTAATCTTGCATGATGCCCCCAAACATATGGCACAAAATAACAAACAGAAAAACAAACGAAGTCAAGAGTAGAAGTGGCAGATCACTCTGGAAAATTGGGAAATCAAATCGAATGTCTTGATAAAAGACAAATGCCTGTGAAATGGCCAATTTTGCAATACAAATTAAAAACTTTATCAACTTGAGTCGCTACTTCGGGCACTCCAGCTAGCAAAGAACCCTGGAAATATCGTAAAATATACACACAAAAAAACTACGCAAAATAAACAATTTAATGGTAAAAACTGTCCCAACCCACAAGAAATAGAAAATGCCCAAAAAAAGCAAGAGGGAACGCTATAGTCGAGTGCCTCGCAAGCAAGCAGTAGGAAGCAGGGCAAACCAAGCAGTCGCTTGAAAGTTAATACAACCCGCAAGATTTTTTTTTTTGACCGGAAGTAGTTATCACAAACCACAAGGAAGGATGCAGTTATCAGTTCTCGCGCTTGTTTTTTCTGCACATGGTATAAATACTGCATGCATAGCAGAGCTTTTTAATTCGTTGTCTAAGATAGCTATAACAAGAAAGCTAAAAGATAGCTATAACAATCCTGTGCCTAGTGATACAATTTAGTGGTGGCTTAGAGGCGGGGCCGAGCTCGTTCCTCTGGTCCTGAAGGCTCAACTTGACGGACAGCTTAAATAGTGTGAGTTTATATAGCGAAACAAAGCAAGCTATTTGTCAGTTGCTCTAGTGCTACACAGAGAAAAAAAACACCAAAAATATTCATCCATCGGGTATTTTTACCTGCCCGTCCGCCTGTTTGTCCGTTTCTTCGCAAACTAGTCCCTCAGTTTTGAAGCTATCGAGATGAAACATTACCAAAAGTCGTCTTTCTATTGCAGGTAGTATATAAGTCTGAACCAGCCGGATCGGAAAACTATATATTATAGCTCCCATAAGAATAATCGGAAAAATAATTTAAAAAAAATTATATCTTCAGTGTTTTTTGATAGGTAATATCTATTGCTCTTGGGAATATCATTTTTTAACTATCCTGAATTTTCGAAAGGAAAATTAATAGAAACTAAATTATAGCTTTGTTAATTTTTATTGTATTCTCTTCTACTTTGGAATATAAGTTTATTTTATTATTTTAGAATTTCGAATTAAATATAACATAAATTGGATGACTATATTATATAGCTGCCATAGGAAGGATCGATTAATTAATGTCAAAATACTCCGTAAACTGCTATAATTTTGTTAGTTGCAAATCTAAATTTAACATTTTTGTAATTTCAAATAGAATAGGAACGATCTGCAAGGGTATATAAACTTCGGCTGGCCGAAGTTAGCTTTTTTTTGTTTTTTATTTATTTATTTTTCATATGGAAATATTAAGTTTAAATATTCTATATCACCAAATTAAAACAATATTACATAACAAAAAATGTTATACATTGATTAAAAAATAAGTATTTACTCAATCTAATACGATTATTACTAATTTTTTGTTGTATTTAGCTAATGTATAAAAGTTACTATTATTTTGTATTTAATACGCATATTTGTTAATATTTTTATTTGTACTATTTCATTTTAGGACACGCATCTCTGGGAAATAAATGGATTTTTAGTTTTAAAAGGAAAACATTTTTCTCTCAGTGGATTTTTGAGCACCGGCACCCAGCACCCACTTTATCAATTAGGAGAGTGATTTGGCAACATGATTTATTTATTTGCCAAGTCTTGGCAAGGTGGTTTCTCTACCGGAGTTTCGGAGGAACCAGTTCGGAGACTAGGGTTGCCATCTAGAGGGTCTCCATTTTGCGCAGCTCCTCGTCGTCGTCGATGTCGAGTATCAGGGTGTCATCGATGGCATCCTGGCCATCCGGGGTCTCTGGGGGATCCGGAGAGTCTTTCGTTTCATTCGATTCCTGCGACGGGGGAGAGTCGTTTGGCAGCTTTTCAGGAACCTTGGCCATCCGCTTCCTGATCTGATCCAGCTGCTTCTGGACCTGCTCGAGTTCCGTGAGCTGGCTGCACAGGATACCCAGCCGCTGGTGCAGCAGGCTGCTCGGAGTCGGACTGGTCTTCTTCTGGCGGTAGTCGGATCTAAAGTAATGCGTTCGCCGGAAGCGGGCATCCGACTTCGAGTGCGAGGAATGCCGCCCAGGACGGTGCGACTGGAATTTTCCCTTCACGTTCTTCTCGTAGTAATCATCTGGGAAAAGGGGTTTCTTTAACTCCCGGAACTTCCCTCGCCAAAAGAAAACTCTACTTACCCAGCGACATCGAGTCGTATTCCTTGTTGAAAACCCTTTTTTCGCGTTTGTTTTCCATCTTTTTTTTTCAGTTGAAAGAGAATTACTTTTTTTGCAAGTTTTTCGTTTGACCAATGCTTTTGGCTTGTCAGGTGAAAGTGACAGTCTGTCGATGATAAAGTAGAATCCATCTGGAACAGTGTTTAACAAGTTTTGTCCTTTTGGGCGAGGGGTTTTCTTGACATCTACAACTGGTTACACTTCTATTTTTCCGTGTAATTGTACTGTAACCCAGTAACATTTTTCTAAAACTAGGATAGGGTTGTCACATAGTTTATTAATTCCAAACTATTTTATACCCTTTTATGTAATGATTTCAGTCAGAAGTTTGCAACGCAGTGAAGGAGACGTTTTCGACCCTATAAAATAAACTAGTCCCTCAGTTTTAAAGCTATCGGGATGAAATTGTACCAAAAGTCGTCTTTCTTTTGTAGGTAGTATATAAGTCGGAACCAGCCGGATCGGAAAACTATATCTTATAGCTCCCAAAAGAAGAATCGAAATAGCTTCCGTGTTTTTTGACATATGACCTACGGCTTTTGGGAAAATTATTATTTAAACTTTTCTGAATTTCGAATACAATTTTAGTAAAATCGGACGACTATATCATATAGCTCCCATAGGAACGATCGAAAAATTAATGGGAAATTAATAGGAAAAAAATGTTAGATTAATTTAGAATTTCGAATTCAATTTTTCATAAATCGAACGACTATATAATATAACTGCCCTAGGAAGGATCGATCGAATAATTTTAAAATAATACGAAGACTGCTGTAATTTTGTTTGTTGCAACAAATACGCAAGTAAATCAAAATTTAACATTTTGGTATTTGTAATTGAATAGGAAAAATCTGCAAGGGTATATAAACTTCGGATAGCCGAAGTTCGCTCCCCTTCTTGTTCCATATCAATTTTGGTCCATTCTGTATTCATATCAAAATTATATTTTTTAACCATATTGATATGAAATCTTACCATTTTGTTATGAAAAATGGATATGAACCCGTATCAGTTCCATATTGTTCCGTTGTCTTCTTTGTGTATGCATACAGTATTTATACCATTTGCAGAAAAGCGCAAGAACTGATGTTTGTGATAACTGCATCCTTCCCCGTCCCCAACTTTGCCTCAAAGATTATCCGGTCTGTTCCAGTTTTCACTCGGAAGGGAATTTGCTAACATTTCCAAATGTCCCTTATTTGTTTTCAAATAGTGTTGGAAACTGCTCGAGCGTACAGAGTTGCCAAAGTCCAAAAACAAAGTTCCTACCAAATTTCCCCCTATCAAATTTCACATAAAATAATGTGGTATTCCGAACCAAAATACTTATGTGACAACTCTACTTACGTGACAACTCTAGGCCATTTTGACCAAATCCGAGTGGAATTTAGAACAAGAGCGGCGGATTTGCATTAATTGTAAGGGTAGAATTTACAGGTTTTGAGGTGCAACAACTAAATAATTCCTAATAAGTCAAATATGCAATTAATTCCAATTCCAATAATGCAATTATGAACATAAAACATCAAGGAATTTGATAAAAATAATATTATCATATAAAGATGACGCGAAGTATTTTTAAAAAACTAATTTTCATGCTGGCGGATTTAAATCCGCCTGTGAAATGCTTGGCGGAAAGTTTCCGTGTGCATTTTTCGGAAGTAAACAGAGTAACAACAGAGGTAAAATTTAAATCCGTGCAGTTCTTTCGGAAGTGAGTCTTGGAACAGGTCTGGGAAATTCGATTCCGTGTGAATCTTTCGGAAGTGAAAACTAGAACATGGCCGGTACGTCTTTAACTTTACATTTTATTTCTCTAACCAACAACACTTCTTAGTAATTAAAAAAAAACCGTTGTTGGCCCACTATTAAACACGGAAATACTGAAATCAATAACACTGAGAACGTTTTTTTCTCAGTGTATGTATGTTACAAATAAATAATTTTAATTTTTAAATAAAATAAAAATATTTTTTTTTATTAGTGATTTGATGACCTGTTGAACATAAATGCGAAGATTTTTGCTAACTCGAGGTCATTAGTTGGTTATAACCAACAATGTTTAAGAATTTCAACACACTTCACTTGGGGAGTGAACCCATGACTTTCCGGGACTTGCAAATTTCGGTAGGTCGTCAGCCGAAGGGGGGATGTGAGCTGAGCGTCAAAAATAGTTATTAAAATGTGATAAAGAAAAGTGAGGTTTATCATAATATTTATTTCAGATTGAATCAAACGGAAAATGTATTTTGGTATTGTAAAAAATCTTTGTGCTAATTGTTATGTTTTAAATAAAAGAAGACAACAAATAAAATAAATGATGAATAAAAACAATGCGAAGCCTATTTCCAGATTGTTTGCAATAAAATGACAAATGTTTTGGGTGGCAAAAAAGTGATTATTCACTGTACCGCATACAATGTATACAATGTACATACCTCTCCCTCCATTTCCTTCATTCAGTTTTTAGTAATTTTTTTTTTTTTTTTGTTGGTGTGTTCTGTGTGGCAACACTTTTTGTTTTTCTTTTGGGGACCATGCGGCGTATACGCGATCTGCTACAATTACGCCGTGTGTGCGTAACGAGTGAATTTTCCTCACGCACACACACTGGCAAAAAAAATCAAAACTGAAAAAAAAAACAAGAACACACGTGGCAGCGTTTGACGCAAGCGGACGCGACTTTTATTTTCGAACGCTTCAATGGCGCATAAAGTTTTTCTTAATGCGCCCGCCCGACTATGAAAAGCAGCAACAATAATTAGGCAAAAGCCCCCTAAAAGAAAATGGAAAAGCGGAAAAACTAACAGGGGCAGTGAGCTGCTAAAAAAACGTAACGTTTCGCTTCATTTGTCCGACACACACACACGCACACGAAATTTTCACATATAGAGAGCTGATTCGCTATAATTTATTTTCATTTAATTTGTTTTCTTCGGTTTCGGCGCTGCTTCTTTCGGCCTCTCCGCTGCCTCCTCTTCTTCTTCGGCGAAGGAAGGTGTGCCAATTTGGTTCAGTTGCACCTTTGGCCACACTGAAAACAAATTTCAATCACTTTCACATTTTCCTTCTTGAACTAAAAATTTAACATGGTATTTGAATTTTTTTTACATTTATTAATTAAACATTTATTATAATACCTAAAAAAATAATTTATTAATAACCGACTTTTATCATTACTTATTCTTAAGATATACTTTCTCTTAAAACATGGTCAAGTTGCAATCTTTTCAAGATTTTTTTTCAAATATTTTTTTTTTATATTTACCCATTTTCTTCAATTAAATGTTTGTACATTTGTATTTATTTTTATTTAACAAAATGCTTTACTTTTTGTAAGCCAAAGATTTCTTGATCATTTATTGACTTTTAGCACAATCAAAATGAATGAAGTGGGAACTTTGCTTAAATCAAACATTTATCTTCTAATATCAGGTGTAAAATTGAGCTTTTTTTCTGCCCATCTCGCACCTTGTCCCTCCCCCTTCGTTTTTCTTTATTCTTTCTCACCGTCTCCACTTTGATTCGCATTCGCTTTGAAGTATTCACATTTCTCTCTGCGGCTTGTGTTTTTTTTTTGGATGCGCTTTTCATTTGCTATTTTTACATGCGCGCTTTTCATTTTCATTTTGATTTCCACTGGCAGGCAAAGGCGCTATTAGTTTTTTTTCGATTTGTTGTTCTTTTTTTATTTTTCTGGCTAGTTTGATTTTTCTTCGGTGCTTTTCTTTTTGTTTTTGTGCCTTTTTTGACATAATTCATTGGAGTCGCTGGGGCCGGCGAGCGGAAATTATATGTACGCGCCCGGTTTCATAAATAAATGTAATCAGAATTAAGCGAAAAGCGGGAAAAACAAGGCGAACACGAGATGCCCTGGAAGTGCTCGACATTTTCCCCCCTCGCAACCAAATTTTTTTTTTTTTTTGGTGGGGGGGGGGGGGGTGGTGAACAAGTCGAAATGAGCCAAGCGCTAAATGAAATCGAAAAGAGCCCATAAAATAGCCAACTAATGTGATGGAGTGCGTATGGATTTATGAAATACTATATACGAATACATGTGCTGGAAACATATGGAGGTATATGTATATGTACATATGTTCCGACTTGATTCCGGAACTGATTTACACATTCCCCAAATTAAACTTGGGTAAAAATGATCGATAGGCAACAAACTCAGCGATTATACCTTGTGCCGTAATCGATCACAAAAGAGATCGTACATTGCCCATCTCTAGTTTAATGCTAGTGATCATCAAACTCTAACCGTATACCTAATAATATCCTATACGCCAGCTTCCTGCGATAATTGACTTATAAACATAATTACTCTACTTTATGTTTCCGCACAGCTATTAAGTATTTCCGGGAGGCAGCTGACGACAAGGAAAGTGTCATAACATTAGGCCCAAATTAACTTATGGACGCCGTCTAATTCGGATTGCCATTTGCAGTTCCGTTCTGGAGAAGATGAAATGGATTTGGAACTCTCGGATCCCTGGGATCTCCAGATCGGTGGGGCAGTTAAAGTTATTTTTGCATTCTGTCCGCTTTGCGTGCATTCGTTTTTATGGCCACACTCGCGGAAAAGTTGCACGCAAATTTATCGGTGACAGTTGCCAATTCCTTCTCTAGCGGAAATTGCGCTCATCCGAAAAGATTTCGGCGGGTTGTGGAACGCGAGCGGGGAGTGGGAGTGGCAGTGCCACCCATTATATGGAGTACTTCCTGAAGTCATCCTGGCAATTAGACATATCGCAGATGATAGTGGTGCTCCGTGATTGAAATAGACCCCAGGCGATGATCCGTTCGGGGTTGGGAAATTGCACAAGTGCCGATCTAGACAGACAGCTTCTCCATCGCTGGGGGTCGTCAACGTCAGAGTTTCCCAGCTTTGTATACTCCCCAGCCCTTGGGCCTCATGTAGATAATGTTGTCTTCTGGAATGGTTCATTTGCCGCCTGGAATTCCTCGGCGATCTGCCACATTTACTTGCAAAATAGACATCATTCAAGGGAAATCTGCC
This sequence comes from Drosophila mimetica, assembly GCA_037075245.1. Taxonomy (NCBI): domain Eukaryota; kingdom Metazoa; phylum Arthropoda; class Insecta; order Diptera; family Drosophilidae; genus Drosophila; species Drosophila mimetica. The sequence continues at coordinate 1,344,139 of JBAMCH010000005.1, forward strand.
CAACGCGATCTGTTCATTATAACGCTGGAAAAGGGGAGAAACTGGCATTCCATTCTTCTCTGGGAATTCGAGATCATGGGGTTCTTCAGCCACTCCCTAAAATATCTGTCAAACAATAAGGCTAAAAAACAGTCTGAACGAGTAGCTTTTAAAACTAAAATATCCATATATTAAGAGTTACTAACTGTACCCTAAATTGTATTTAAAATACCTATCCATATTTCAAAAGTTTTTACAATCTATACGATCTTCATCAGTCTTCCTCGATAAGATCGGCCTCTTTGATTGAGTTGTTCCTGCAGATGCATATCGAAGTGACAGGTGCTGGGAGATCCATTCGATGTGGATGTGGGCCAAACAGCCGACTAATTGACTGATTGAGTGTGTGAATGTCCAACTGACTGACTGTGCGATGAGTATTGATTGATTGACATGCCAATCTATTGGCAACTTGACGCTCTGTTATTGTTTGCATTTAGTGGCGCTTTTCTCCACGCAATTTCCAGTTTATTTTTCTGGCCACAAGAAAGGGAATGGGTATTTTTCGTTGATAGACTGCGTTGCAAAGGGGAGACACTCGGCCACCAGGGGGTTAAGGCGCAAGGGGTTAAGGGGACCGGGAACAGAACCTGAAACTGCGTAGTTTTTACGTCCGAGTAAGTGCCCATGTATCCATTAACCCACAAAACGCTGACTTTGTCTGCACTACGAAAAAAAAGGTTTTTTTACAAAATCCGTTTTATAAAATATGTAATTTTAAAACTTTAAAAACTTTTATTTTGTAAAAATTAAATTTAAGTTTTAAAAGTTTTAAGAAAAAAAAATTAAAGATTTTTAAAAACATAAGTAAATAAAATATTATTTTTACCTCTTAATTGAATAATGTATTTCAAAAATTATAAAAAAAAAAACTAACAGCTTGCGAATTTTTAATATTAGGCTTATAAAAATAAATAATGAAACAATGTTCTTTTTTCTCTTGCGTTCTGTATTTTAACTTAATTTTTTTGCCCAAGTGCCTAAAGACTTATTTATTAATGGACACGCAGAACAGGGCGTGAAAATGCGAGTATGTCAGAAATTTCACAATGGAATCTATTTAGCACAAGCCTCCTCCGTTCGACGCCCCCATCCTTTATTTTCCCCCTTCTTCCTCCCACCGAAGACAACAAGAAAAACCAATTATTGCAAATGAACTCGAGTGTGGTTCCGCAAAAATGTCAACATCTGATAAAGCCGCAACAAAAGCGAATTTCCGAGGACAGCCCTCCATGGGCGTCGGCGGTATAGGGGGGGTTTTTGGCCGGGGGGTCAGGCCCTGCAGCCAAAGTGCAACAGCCGCAACGAACTCAACTTAAATGAACCGAACTTGGCGAAAAAAAGGGCGACCCTTGCCTGCGAAACAACGAACAAAATAAGAAAAGAAAATGGAAGGAAAACTCAAGGAAGCGAGGGGAAAGCGCGCCACTCCATTGAGATCCTCGGGTATTTAGCAAAACGTTGACATTCATTTGATGACTGAGCCACAACACTAAAAAATAATCATAAATAAAGCGAAATAAAAGAAAAGCCAGGGATGCAAAATTTCATTAAAATAAAATACCATTTTGATTCGAAATATTCGGAATGATATTTGAAAAAAAATGAAAGTGAATAACGTTTATTTTAAAGATAAAATATCTTCTGAAAAATAAGCAGAAGATGTATATTATTACATAATATCTATAATGTGTAATTGCCAACAATTTAAAAACTAGATCCCTTGGTTTTCTGGAAGTGTTGATTTAAAAAATACAATGTTCTTTTTCCGGAATTCTTTGCAGCACCCAAGGATCCAGATCCCTAAGTTCCCTGTAAACCGTATCCCTGGAACGACAGTTCATGGCTGCTCGCACATCGCACATCGTAACAAATGTAGCTGTCGCTGCTCCTCCGGCTCTATGTGCCTCCTTCTCAATGCGAAAAAAGCACCCTTTCGCAAAAATATTTCAAGGCGCAGATGATATAGCTAAAAAGGGGGCGCGGCGAGTGAGGAGGCGGGGAGCCGCCACCAAGTCGCGTTGCAGTCGTGGAACTTTGCATCAAAATTGATTTACGACCATTTCGGTATTTTTTATGCCTTTTTACAGGGGGAGGAACTCAAGAAGTTACACTTCAAAAATTAATAATTAAGTTAGGAAATATACAAAAAATATATTTTTCAGAGAGGAAAAACTTTTTTTACTTTTCTAAATGAATTTAAATTGTTTTTTCCTCAAAAAGCTGAATTTAAGATCCCAATAACCCAATTTACTTGAAAATCTTTGCATAATAACATCTAACACTATTATTTTCAGTGCATATAGAGTCATAATTTTGTACAGAACATTTTATTTGCACATCAGCGAATGTAGGAAGCACATTTGACAATTTCAGCAGCACTTCTCATATCGCTCGCCATGTGCGACAAATTCCCCCCACCAGTTGCAGTTGCAGTTGCCCAATATTCGGGCGTATCGGTAAGAGGCCTCAGATTTATGCCCCGAAATGTTAATTACCCGTAACCAATCCCCGGCCGCACCAGCAACACACGCACAGAACAAATCTCCCATTGATGATAAGACGGGATACTTGCAGCAGTTCCCGAAAAAAAGGTTCACTTTGGATATCTCTATTGAAATTTTACCGTTTACAGAGCCAAAAAGGCGATAACGCCCCCCGATTTTTAGAGCCGGGGTTAGTACTTCACGCAGATTGTCAAGTGGGCGATTGGGAAAGAAAAAAGTCAAGCCGAACCATCATTAAATTTGTTTCGGGGAGGATGCATACAAATTGTTAACAACTCATGACGCTCGAAACTCAATTAAAGGGCCACCAGTAGGAAGATATAGAGAGATATATATGGAGATTTAGACGGGGAGGCCAAATGCTGGCGGCTATGAGAAGTAATGAAGTGTTATGCCGCCCATAATGAGACTGTGACAGATCACTGGATGGCCGGAATCCAGTTTTCCAAATATTGAACGCCCTTATTGAAAACGAAAGTGAATTTCCCATGAAGCGAACAGCATCATCATCGTTATCATCCGACAGGGAAAACATCCACCCATTTTATCGTTGTTTCTGCTGATAAACGTAATTCGATCGTTATGAAATTTGATTGATGTTTGGATAAGGGAATTATGTTGCTTTCAACAATTTTAATTTTTGGTTTTTCAGAACTTTAATTATTTTACTTGAGTAAAATTTCAAGCGAGTTTTCCATGCTCGAGTGGAGTTTCATCTTGTCTCTAGATAAATGACTTCATAAATGGGAGCTCATCGTATACGTACAAAGACTATATGACTTGTATTTATGCACTGAGATATTTGCATTCATAATTAACAGAGAAGAAATAATGAGGGGCAGGGAAAATAGCGACTTTGAATGCTTCATAATATGAGGAAAGTGGGTAACAGGAGGTTGAAATTTGGTTGGGGGCGTACTACAGGCAGACAACAAATAATTATGGCAACTGCTCTCAAAATAAATAAATAAGGAAGCGTAGTGAAAACGAGACAGGAGAGTTGTCATCCGACAGCAGACTTTACAAATTAATCCAAAATTCAAGTGGTAGACGCGACAAAAGGAGCAAAACACAAACAATAACAGCAACAAATTATATTAAACGTGTGCTGCGAACAGTGGCGGAGGTGGGTTTCGGGTGAAAAGGGGTCTGAAATCTCAAGGGGATTTGGAAATAGTTATTTGATATTAAGATAAGGCGATATCCTGAAATTCAGCTTTTAAAATCAAAACTCGATTTTATAGTTGCGTTTTTGGGGGTTCTGAACCCCCCGGCATACACCTCTGACTCCATGACTGTTGTTGTTTTTGCTTTCTGTTTTTGTTGCTATTTTTACACTGCGCTGCACCGTCAGCCGTTGAAATTGTGACATTTTCCCCTCGCCACGCATATTTCTGGATGCAGTAGGAAAATGGACGGGGAAATGGAGTAGGAAGGCGGGAAAAGCGGCGGAAAAGGGGGTGTGGATCGTGCGCATTGTGGAGTGTCTCACACAAAGGACAGCGTCTCGTGGAAAATAAATGTATTTTCAATTCCAAAGTGCTACTTCATTAAAATAATCTCAATAAAATGGGAAATCAAATTAGTTTAGGAGGAAATACACTTATGAAAAATTTTAAAGTTTTGTAAAACCTGGCAATACAATTTCCAAAACTTTTTAAAAAATAAATTGGATTTTTTCATTATTTTCAAAGTTTTTTTTTGTGATTATAAATGCTTCAACATATGTTTTCATTAACTCAAATTGAATTAAATTGAAAAATATTAATACAACAATTTTTTTTAACTTCATTACATTTTATGACGGTCTAAGTTAAGAACCTTTACTGTAGATATCACTATGTGTATATAAAATGTGTGATTCCCTTGCCGTCTGCATCTCCATTTCTCCCCCCATCCCTTTCCCTTACCATTTCTCTTTCTCTGTCTCTGTTTATGTTTGCTGCTGAGTGACGTTGTTGTGGCAGATTTCGCGGCAGCAATAGGAAAATTAAACAAAAATAAATGGCAGCAAAATGTTTGCAACATGCTACTGCGGCAACAACAAGAAATGCATAAGCAATTTGTTCACAACAACAACCGTGGAGACCACACAAAGCAAAAGTGACCATAAAATTGGTTTGAAATTGGTTCTGGGGAGGCACAAAAGTAATTGCCAAAAAAAGGAAAAGTTGAAAAACTTCAAAAGGAAAGTGTCTTGAAATTGAATACATTTTTACAGGAAATTGTAAAAGAAAAAATATATATTTCCAAAGTTGCAATGGTATTATACTTTAATGTATTTCTTTAAAGTATTTTGTTCAAAAGCTTAAAATTTGTTTTTAGGTTAAAATATTAATTTGTTGTAAATTATTTAAAATTACTGGCAAAATATTTGAAAATCCACAAATTATTTAGAAATTATTTATCATTAACTTACAAATCCGCATTAAAATGGCTGGAGTACAATTAATAAATGCACATGAAATCAGTTGTCTAGGGTGAACCCTGTTCTGTGTGCCTCCATTTACCGGCCGGAGTTCAACGGAAGTGCAGTGAACTTTTATTCAGTTATTGTGGCGGAACTTTATTTGCGTTATCAGTTGGCAGCAGCTGCCACTCCACGCCGTGCACCACCCTATTGTGCCTACGCGGCCCACTGTGCACGGTGGGGTTCGGAAAGGGGTAACAGGCACAAATGTCATTTGCCTGCTGGGCCGCTTTGTTTACGTGCTGCTTCTTCGTCGTCGTCGCTTCCGTTTGATTTGGCAGCTTTATGATATGGGGGCCCCAAAGGATTTTCACGCCTCCCAAAACAAAAGAAGTACTCTTCTTTGGCACTCGAAAACAAAACACTCAAAGATCAGTGACATGGGCTAGATTCTTTCAAGGGGGATTCAATACATTGCAAGATAGGGATAGATATTCGCAAAAAGATGATGTATTTTGTATTACTTAGTAATTTATTGAGGATATTTAAGCTTTGCATGTCCTAATTCAATTAAAAAACTTTCTTTTTAGTTTAGCAAAAAAATCTTCAGTAGAAAACTGGGGATTTCTGTCTCCCGCGTACGCCACTGTGATAAACAACACCAACTGTTGGATGGACCGCGGAATCCCACTCGCTCCGTGCTCATTTCGTTTTAATTGCGTAAAATTGTTGAGTTCTCTTCGGCTCTCTTCAGAATCCCCTGCCACGCCCCCATCCCATTCAAAGTGAAATCCCACCGCCGCCGCCCATGTCCGTGCCGCATCGTTGTTGCTTTTTGTTTACACTCGATGGCCGCAATGTGGCGAAAAATAAACACACACACTCGCACACGGGCACACACGCGGAGAAAACTCTTACGCACATGGCATGAAAATGGGAAAAGTGGGAAAAGTGGGGGGGGGAGGATCTATTTGATTGCCCAAAAACGAATGGGGAAGTGCAGCTGGATGGGTCTGAAGAAAGGGGGTTTCCAACGGGGAAGTGCCGCGCGACAAAAGCAACAATTTGTAGCACTCGAAAAAAGATAAAAAAAAAAAGATAATTTGTTCAAAGTTTATAAAATTATATAATTGAAAAGCAAGAAAATATAATTTGTAATTTAATTTATATATTAATGTAATACAAATCAAAATACCATAATTTAGTTGAGTCTACAAATTATGTATTTCACTTTAACTTCCATATTTATTTATTTAAGTATTCATACTTGTTAAACTCTTTATTTATATATAAGTATTTTTTCAGTGTAAAGAACAAACATTTTAATATTTACCCATAGGCATAGACATCTTGTCGCCTGCAACAATGCAGTGAGTTAACCCGCTCCTTTACTCTGACGCCCTGGCCCATCCACTCAATTCCCCAAACTCCCAAAAATCCCCCCATTTCATCCATCACATATCACCCAATTCCTTGGAGTACAAATAGTGAAATAGACCGGGAGTTATGGAAATCCCTGGATGAGCGAACCTACTCATGAGTTTTATTGTTGCTGCATGGCGTATAATCCCCGGAGAGGGCTGTTGTGTTGGGAACCGGAGGAGAGGAGTGGGTCTCCAGGGAGGGAAATAAACCCATCAACAACAATGAAATGTCGCCAACGCTTCAGGAATTGCAGCTACACAGAAGCATACACAAAGGAAAATATGCATATAATTACAGTAAAATGAAGGCGTTAGTTAACATACAGTAGCGGAATAATATCTGTAATATAACAGACAATTTATAATACAAATTATAATACATATAAGAATTCAAAAAAATAAAGAAAATGTTGCAAAAAATACTCATGTATGTAAAAAAAATTATTAAGCTATTGCATTTTTTAAACAAATTTTATAAAAACATCAAAGCATCAACAATGCATACTAAGAACTAGCAATAAATCCATGGACACTCCCTCCAAAATATCCGCTCCGCTCCTAAAAAACCATTTTACATACGCGCAATAAACGGTTAAGTCACAATTGCTTTCAAATCAGTTGTAAATATCGAACACTTCAATTTACTGGTAATAAAAAAAGGAGAACAAAACTGGAAAGTGAACAACAAAAGCCATACTCAAATAGATAGTACCCGACCCATTTCCATTTGGTGTTTTACTTGTCTTTCCAACAATTACTCGGTGTTCAATGCAGCTCGTAAAAAATCGACATATGTATGCAACAGAAAATCACATAAAATGACTCTCAAAACAGGAAACAACTCGCATCTTGAGATATTGGAAAAACAAGAGAAGATCCCTCATCGATTAACTCTCGATTTTGTCCCTGGGCTTTATTATAAACGTTTAAAATCCATAATTTTAATTGCCCCATAAGTTTACCACTTTTCCATGTCAAACGTGATATTTTTCCGATTTGGCAGCACAAATAAATCCAATTTTTACCTAAATTGCATTTTAGTTTCCGTGAAAAATGTATCTATTTATGACAATAGTAGCATTCAGAACTCATAAATATATAAATGAAACATGGTCAAAAAATGTTTCCGATTCAAAATATACCAAAATAGCAGAAAAGTCCTGCGAATTGAGTTCATATTCCCTTCGCCTGTCAACGCTTATAATTTTATCTGTTGATCTATTATTTCAATCCGACATTTTTCGAGTATTTCGAACTCTTTTTACGATTTCCAATGTTTTGTCGTTGATTTTATGGGCATTTAATGTGCCATAAAAGTGGACAACAAAGAGGGGAGGGTTTTTCTTTGGTTTTTGGGGGAGTTGTCATCTGTTTGATTTCGCTGGCTCTCCGTTTTTGGGTCCGATTTGGATGCATTGGGCTTGGTGCATCGACATTGAACACCTTTCAATGTTCTCAGGCATTTGTTTGCATTTCGGGGGAGTCGAAAGAGCAGTCAAATCAATCGCCTCAGTTGTTGTTTCTGCTGTTGTAGCTGTCATTACTGTGTAAACAAGTGACATCTGGTCATCCTCCCCCCTTTTCGATCCCCCTCCGTGGATGAGTGCACGCCTCTGTTTGCCTTTGGATTGCACAGCAAGCTAGCAATTGCAGATGCATCTAAAGTGTGTGTGTGTGTGGGTGCGTGTTTTTGGATTTACGGGAGGGGGTCAAAACAATAGCAGATCAAATGTTATGTGTTTTCTTATCGAGCTATCTAAATAAATTGAATATTTTTGTCTATATAAATTGATTTTCCTATCACTAAAATGTGTATATGGAAGCACCTTCAAGATTTATTCCATCTATAGATCTCTAGTCCTATAAATCAATATCATCCTAAATCTACTTATTTTTAAAAATTAAGTAAATCTAAAACTTGGATTAATTCAAGATCAGATTTTTCCTTTACGGATTACAAAAAAATCGTTTTACAATATTAAATATCCTGCGTTATAAAATATTGCTTCTGAAATTCTAGAGTGCTATTTTCTTGACCCCCGTTGTGCGTCGCTATCTAGGCGTTTGGCATCAATGGGCGATTGTCTGGCCCAGTAAGCAGCCACATCCACATCCACCAAGTTTTCCACCAGCAGAAGCTGCATTCTGGCCAGGCACTTGGCCTTATCTACCAGATACAATCTGTGGCATTCCGCGCAAGAAAATTAAGCAATGAAAAGGGGCAGGCAGACCCAGCAACAGCAGCAACAACATCAGAAATATTTAATTAAATGCTTAATTACGCTTGCCATGCCATAAATTCATCAAATGCAATTTAAGCCCGCGCACACGAACAGATGCAGATACTTTTTGTATCTTCCACTCGGCTCTCCACTTTAACCATTCCGTATCGGTATCTCGTTCTCCGCTTTCCATTCATTGGAAAGTTCAGTTGCAATTGCAGTTGGTCCATAATTTTACCCCATCTTGCTCCTTAACTGACATAAATCCCAGCCGTCCTGGCGGCACTTTTAGATCATTAATCCGCGCAAGATCTGCAAAAGAGCCGAACTGAACAGAACAGAACAGAACAGCGTTCGCGGAACGGCCTCTAAGATCCTCTGAAAGATGGGGGGATCGCCTTGTATGGATCCCATCTAGATCTGCACTTTTGATAGGTCAAAGTTGAAACAGAAACTCTGTTTGCCTTTCTTGAAGGTAGATTTATTTTCCTCAAAAACGAAATACATAAAATTCTCTGTATTCCTTTGTCAGATTGCGCAATCCATTCAATTACGTCTCAATTGATGGAAAATGCATCCGATCAACCGATTATCTGATCAGCTCCAATTAGCCATGATATATATATATGGTATCTATATAGCCCGATCCGTTGAACTCCACTGATTTGGCAATTCAATTCGATTGCCATCCGGAAGGCCGGGTAATCCATCAAACTGCCTACTGATCCCAATGAACCGATCGCTGGGAAATCAGGGGTCAGGTCACCGAGCTCCATTGGCTCCATGGGGGGTTTTTCGATGGGGATGGGGATGGGGCGTTGCAATTGACAAATTTCGAGCGATCAGAAAATGAAAACGAAATGCGAGCAATTACTTTCAATTGAAAATGTCAAACATTGTCTTGGCCCGCAAGTAAACACTGCACGAAAACCTGTGTAGATTCGATATATGAAATATGGAAGTTACCATATCTATAAAAAATTATATGCATAAATAAACCTGTTTAAAAAAAATTAAAATATATTTGATTCTCTATTTCTAGATAAGAATAAATACAAAATTTGCAACCCAGTATTTCTCATAGAAATACATAGATTTTCAGCAGTGCCCAAACTATTCGAAACTTAGATATAAAGATACAAATACGCCGTCGGATATTTGTATACAAATCTATATCTAAAGTCGAGCACTTGAGGGCCGTACGCAAGCACCTTGGGCGGAAATGCGATAACCCTGAGTGGGAGGGGAAAAAGCGGAAAGTCGGAAAAGCGGAAAATGAGAGCGCACATGTTGGTGGGCGCCTTTCCGAAGATTTTCGGCTGGCTTCTGTGTTGGCTACCGCTGGGCGAGGAAGTGGATAGTGGATAGGTTGGGGGAGAAGGAAGTTGGAAAATGGGAAAAGCCCCCTCCAAAACACTTACCGGATAACATGGGCGCCAAGGCGGTCTCCGTCGGCGGATGATGGTGTCCATTGAAGGAGTTGTTGTGCGACTCCTGTTGCTGCTGCTGTTGTTGTTGCTGCTGCTGCTGGTCCTGTTTGAGGGCCGCCGATTTTCCAGGCACACAGCCCACAATGGGCTTCTTCGATTTCCACAGTTTCATTGTGAGTTTTCTTTTGCTGCCACTTCCCAAAAAAAAGCAGGGACAACGCGATCTTTACGATTTTCCAACACTCATGGCAGATTCGGCATTTTCACAGCAAAAAAAAATTAATAAAAATAAAACAAAAATATTTGCACACTTCGAAATCGAATGGGATTTCAAAATCAATTCGCTTTCCAATCGAAATTGGGAAATTCCGAAATTCAACGCCTGCGACGGCGACTGCGATGCGACTGAACCTGAACGATGCGCGCACGTCCGCGGAACACGGCCCGAAATTGCACAATGAGCGATCTTGCCGCCAGTCCCGCTCGCTCTTTCTCTCGCCGCGAGAGCGGCCAGCCCCCTTCCACTCCCCCACCGCCCTCCCGGCGGACGACAGGGCGCACGCTCTGCGCTCAAAGAATTTCTGGGCGCCGCACAGTGGGTGTGTTGCTCCAAGAAGCGTTTCTATTAAAAAGTATACAAAAATTAAATATAAAATGTTTAAATAATAATAAAATAAATACCAAAATATGTAAATATAAAATTTAAATGGAATACATTCCATGCATAATTCCCGTATAGAGCCAGGATTTATTTATTAATATGTACTCTCTATATAATAAGATTATTTCTGTATAGATCCAGAATTTTTTAGTTAATATGTGCACACTATATAACAAAATTATTATTACATTTCAAAATAACTTCGAGAAATTTCTGTTAATAATCCAAAGACTGTTTATTATTTTCATGAACGAATTACTTTTATATCTCGGAAAATCTATTTCTTTAATTTATTATCTTAAATACCATTGCTCTGTGGTATTATGCCTGCTTAGATTACAATTTATAAAGAGATAACAAAATTGCCCCTAAATCCCCTTTGTCCTTTTACTTTCTACCCACAAACATGTGACACTTGTCCCACAGTGCAGCTCTCTCTCTTTCTCTTTCGTTTGGTGGCGTGACTCACAGACACTCGCGTGGAGTAAAGGAAATGGAAAAGGAAAAGGAGATGGAGGGAGAGTGACGCGTAAGTGGAGCACTTTTTGGGGAGTTTGGCGACTCGCGAGAGAAGTATGCCCTCTCTCGCGCTCCCTCTCTCGCTCTCGCATGAGAGTGGCCCATTGGGGGAGCACTCAAATCACAGCCCGCCACTCCAAAGGCACCGTTATGAGCCCGCTGATGAGCCGCAGGCATGACAATCAGCTGCTTCTGTTAACCGTTAATCGGTGCCTAAGAACGGGGGGGGGGCTTTAACCCATGACCCCAAACGCTAAACGACAACCGCGAATAGAAATGCCCCCAAACGGGTGTCGCGAATTTGCTAATTAGTCACGAAAAGCGCGACGGCAACTGCTCGAAATGGTCAACGAAAACAGGACAACGAAAAAAGCAAAATGAACCAAATTGGCAACACGCAAACAGCGGAACATCTGCTAATGACCACAAGGCAACAGCTGGTATACGATACCTTAACGTCCAAGCCACATCATATAATACCAAGGATATACCAATACCCATTTTTAAAAACAAATCCTAAGTGAATTTTAGTTTCTAACCGAAACCTTTTAAAAAGATCCCAATACTACAAAATAAATTAATATATTTTCTAATATTGGTATAGTCGATCACCCTCCCACTATAAGACCCATTGCTAGTTCTTATTTTAATATACTTCATAGAAATGTTTAGAAACTTAATATTATGATAGTATAAACTGTATAAACTGTGTAAGATCAAGATAAAATAATTTATTAAACCATAGGTTTATAATATAATATAAATTATAATAGTATGATATTACTAGAAAACTTCTTGAGCTTCTTTCCAAATCGAATTTAATTTAATTTTCACTTATTTTTTACCCACATATGCTGTTTATAAGGCTGGAATGTTGTTTATCGTCCATGTCAATGTTGCGATCAATCAGTTTTGGGCAAAGTAAATATTCCAGCCGATATTTACACCAGATGCCCCCAAATCTTGACCCCGAGGGCAATGACATGAATTTCATTTCACTCTCGCTCATTAAATCCGCTGTGATTGCAAGTACAAATGTGGCCACCTTTTAGGTTAAAGCTGCGGATTTACGGGTGATTCGGTGAGTTCCGCTCCCCGTTCCGCCAGGAAATAATATTCCGCCCCTCTATATATATTTTATTTTTATGCGATTCCCGTCTTCCGTGTTAAATGCTTTCTTCCTCCTTTTCTCGGGGGCGCGGGGGTTTTATGTCTTTAATGACCTCGACTAATGATCGAAGCTGATTGATTCAGCAGAATCGTCGAAGGCACTCTCCAAGTTTGTCTGCATTATTTTTAGATCCTCACGCCTAATATATGTATATCCCCCATTCCCCTACCTACGAAAGATTTAATTCCCAGTCCAAGGTGTCACTGCAGACGGCGGAGAAAGCAGAACGCAGAGAGACTGATTGACGAGTGCCGAGAGTATCGGGGAAAACTAATGCGACGCATGGGAAAATATCGTTTGCGGGCGCTATGGGTATTTTTCGTAGCATACCTCCAGGCTGATCACAAATCTGAGAACGAAGAATCACAAAAAATACCGGGCACTTGCATACTTGCTTTCGATAAGTATTAAATTAGGTAAGTAAATTAGTAAATATACGTGTATAAGTATATACTATGTACCTCATTCCTAAATTTTATCCCACTGTTCCTAAATTTTATCCACTGTGCCTTAAACTCAGATCTTTCACTCTCATTCTCTCATACGTTTAGCATTCTTTTATACTCTCATTTCCGAGGTAACGGTTATCACTGTGGTTAGCAAAAACGTGGTGACAAACAACAAAAAATTGAGACCGAACTTTAAGAAGTTTGATATAAACGACTTTTTTAACTTAAGAACATAAATTAAAACTTTTTTCTACTTCATGAAAAAAACTTGAATAAAATAAAGCCAATCTTTGAAATTGTAAATATTTCGCTTATAAAATCATTGTTTTGCTTTCATTATTTGCTAACTTTTGTCTGTTGAAGGTGCGTTCGTCACGACTTTTTGCCTCTTTAAGAGGTATTTTCGGTTGATAGTAATTCCCTCTCACGACCAAAAGAGCCAAGTTCACAGTTAAACAGAAGAAAGGAATAGGAGTAGCAAAATCGAATTGCCCATGTGAATGGATTGAAAAATTTACTTCACCGCCGACCGTGTGAAAACTCCGTGAAATGGCGCCGCCCGCCGTATGCGCAGTGTTATTTAGTGTCCTTGTGTTCCACATAGCCCGAGTACAATCTGGTTTATCGGCCGAGGACGTGCTTGGAGATCCAAGGGCGGCCCAACTGCTTCCCACTTCCTGTCGCAATGGCCCAAATGGCAGTTCCGCCGGTCCGGAAATCCATCTGCCATTTGTGGACCTGATGGTGCGCCACGAGCGGCCGCTCTTTCTGCTCCGCGAGCCGGAGGAGGATCTACTGTTGCTGCTCCATGGACCCGAGATTTTCCAGCTGCACGTGGCCACCGGCGAGCGACGCCTGGTGCCCCTGGGAAATTTGGCGGGCCAGGAGAGGGGTCGTGGCGCTCTTGGCGCCGAAATCGTGGGCTGGCGGGAGTTCCTGCTCCTGTCCGTCGTCCTGGAGGACTCCCTGGAGGTGTACCAACTGCCCAAGGACCTGCTGCTCTCCGAAGATCCCGCCACGCAACTGAGCTTCGAGCCCCTGCAGGAGTTCTCGCTGCCCGGGGGATTCCTTCAGCTGCACCTCCTGAAGCCCAGCGCCGAGCAGGTGCTCCTGCTGGTGGCCTCCAATCATACCACATCACACAGCAAGTGCAGGTGCGGAATAGGGGCAGGTGTAGGTGCCGCACACTTTTTGAATACCACATTTCCCTTTTCTTCTCACCCGAATGGCGGGATTTATTCCCCAAATCGTAAATATAAAATTTAAAAACTCATTACACAAGATTATCAATAAGTAATGTAGACTTGTACTCTACAAAGGAAATGTGGTATTCAAAAAGTGTGCGGCACAAAAATTGTTATAATTCACCACTGAAGATTATAACTTTTTTTACAGAACCTTTGAGTGGCTGGACACGTACTTTAATCCCCTCGAGGAGATCACCTTACCCGCTATTCGCGCTCTCCAAGTGGTCGGTCGACAGCCGCTGTACATCATTTTTGGCCGATCCTTAAGGGGCTCGCAATCAAAGGTGAAATTATTCCTTACATAAGAAGATTTAAGTCTTAATTTAAATTTTATATTTTCCACATTAGATGGTGCTCACTGTCTACGAGCTGGATAGGAACAGCCGCACCTTGCAACACCGCCAGGCGCTGACTGTCGAGGCCCAAAGTGTCCAGGCAGCCAGATTTCGTGGCCGCAACTGCCTGATCGCCTGCCGTTCCACATCCTCCACAGCCGCGCCCTGCATTCTCTTCCGCATGGTGGATGGGCAATTTGTGGTCTATCGCAAGCACGCTCGCAGGGATCTGAGTTTCCATCGCTTGAGGGCCACCAAGAGGGGTGAGCTCCTGGTCGGGGCCCGTGCCAATGGTGAGGTCATCATCTTCAGCTCCACCCGACTGGATTGCTACAGTGGATTTCAGGTGGCCGGAGCGACGGAGCCAAGTGGCTTGCTGGCCCATCGAAACGCCCGCAACGAGAGCTTCCTGCTGCTGGCCTATCGAGGAGCCGGGAGCGATCTGATTCGAACAGTGCAGCTGGGTAAGGTGGAGGAGGTCACCAACCAAGTGGGCGCCGCTCCAGACGAAGGTCAGTCAATAGCTCACCCTGCAGGGCGGTCTTCAACCCTTTTTGCTCCTCTTCAGATCTCAGTGTGGTCCAATTGCATCGCCACGAATTCGAAGAGTCCATCAATGCCCTACGTGGCCTCCTGCTTCGTCGTCGCTCGCCCCTGGAAAGCATGAGGAACCTGATCAACTCCTTGAGGCAGAGGTCTGTCCTTCACCTGGAGACACCACTGCATCTCCTGGAGAGGGGACACATTGAGCGGCTCCAGCTGGTGGACGACAGGCTGCGCACTCCCACGCAGTTGAAGCGGCGTCTGGAGGAGCTTCGTCGGCGATTCGAGGCATCGGGAAGCAGGAGAGCCACTCGCTCCTTTGGCACGGCCAATGAAAACAATGCGCGGGATAAGCTCAAAGTGCGACGATTGCGAGTCGGTAACCTCATCTACCAGGGGCACTTGATGCCAGGTAAGATGCCCTACTCACCTGAAAGATATGAGGTTTAATAGGGATTATTTCCCAATTGAAAGGCCATATCCTGGATGCTTCAGTGCAGCCACCCTTGCTGACCATCAGGAACTCACGATTACGGACGAAGGCACTTAAAACGAAGCAACTATTGAACCCGCAGGATTTCCACAACTCCAGTGCTGCCCAGATTCCAACAGAAAGGCCCACCAATCGCAGTGAATGCAGGGTGCGTCACTTAAAAGTCGCACAAATCAATGGAGTGAACTGGGATGACTTCCTGGACTCGCTCTTCCTGCGCAGTCGTGACACTCGGTTGAGTGGAAAACTTGTGATGCAATCGAGAGTGCGGGTGGAAGGCCTCAGGACCACGCTGCTCAACGGACTGGTGGTGGATCGTCTCTTCAACCTGCGACGTGCTCAGGTGGTCAGCTCCGATATCTACATGTCCGCCTTCTTTGCTCCGCGCTTGGAGGCTCAGCGGGTGAATGGCCTGGACTTTGCCCACGACATCCTCCATCGCAGTAGCAACGATAGCTGGGTGAAGAGTGAGTCTCCCCCTCTGTTGGGTGCGTTAATCACTAGATCTCAAGATCCCTCCCCTTGCAGCTCCTGTTCGCATCAACCAGATGAGTGTTTCGGGTGACATCGAGGTGGCCAATCAGCGCAAATGGCGGGGACGGCGCAGGCAGCTCGAGGAACCGGAACCGGAGGAGCAGCGTCTTCAGCAGTACTACACGGGCAGGGTTACGATCCGAGGTTCTCTGACGGTCCGGAATGTGCAGCGGGATACGGATAAGTCACTCGTGCTTCTGGGCAACCAATCTCTGGCCAGGAGTGATCTGCATTCCAAATACCTTCTCAACCAGACGGAACAGGTTAGTGGTGTACAATCTTCCCCTCGACTATTAGTAGCAATCGCATCCTCCCCACACAGAACCTTTCCAATTTGACCTTCGGAAATGCCAGAGTCACTGCTCCGTCACTGACCACCAACTACATTGAAGGACATCCGTTGGGGGATCACCTGCTCAGCGGTGGACAGCGCAATAACTACAATCCGAATCACTCCTTGCACATCATCTTCATGAATGCCAGCGTGCAGGGCGATATCATTTGCAGGGACTACGTCTCCCGCTTGGCGGAGATCGCCAAGGATGCAGTGCGTCACGGGCAGGAGGCGAATATCACGGGGCAAAAACACTTTCTGGCTCCCCTAACGGTTCAAAGCCTTCGAGCCAATGAGATAAACGGAGTACCCGTAACGCAACTAGTTCGTAAGTCCAACATCACCCAGAACTTTGGGGGATCGAAGAGCTTTGCCCGCTTGGTGGTGACCAGCGAGCTGAGGGTTCGGGATCACCTGAACGTAAGTCGTCTCAACGGATTGCCACTGCAGCAGCTTCTTGGCCATGATCTTAGCCTGAAGCGCCTCGAACTGACGGAAACCCCTAGCCTGGAGAATCTCCACTTCCGGCGACTCAATGGCCTGCCCTTCGATGAACTGCTGTCCACGATCTCGGAGGCGGATGACCAGCCCCTGCTGCTCCACAAGCAGCTTCTCGTCGAGGGAAATGTGCGATTCGAGAAGGCTCTCCGACTGCAGAACCTCAATGGCGTCCAATGGGAGGACTACCTCGCTCGCCTGGTCAGACCCGATGCCAATGCGGAGTTGCGGGGCAAGAAGACCTTCCTGGCGGATGTCCAACTGAACGATGCCCTCCACACGCCGCACATAAACCACCTGGATCTCGGTTCCCTGCTGGATAACACCCTGCTGCGGACGACACCCCAGCAAATCAGTGGTGCCTACACCTTCGACCGCATGATGGCCACCAATGTGGATGTGGCTCGCATCAATGGAGTGCCAAAGGAGGAGTTTATAGACACGCGAAAGGATTTGGAACTGAAGGGGGATCTGTACCTGAAGCAGCTCCACATCCATGGCAGCCTGAAAGCTCCCCTCACCCATATGCCAGACCTAAGTGATCTTGGGAAACGAGTGCAGCGAGTGCAGCAACTTCCTTGGAGGAACCTCATAGTCAACGGCGATGCCCTTTGGGATGAGGCTGCCGAGGGGCAATCCCAATCCCTGGACTATCTGCGCCAACATGCCGTGAGGAGAGAGGGAAATCAAACCATTGCAGGACACGTGCTCCTGCGGGAACCCCGCTTCAAGAGTCTGCAAAGCCAGCAGTCCCTGCCCATTAACCTGAACCTCACCCATTTGGCCGAGGACGCCCTACTCCGCTGGAGCCGCACAAACGAAAGCCAGGATATCCTAGCTCCCCAGGAGCTACTGGGACCGGTTAGGGCCGGAACCCTTCACCTCGAGAAGGATGCACACTTTGGGCTGGTGAACGGCATCGATATCGAACGACTCAATGCCTCACTGTACCGCCTCTCCAGTGGAGAAGCCATTGCAGCGGATCTTCACTTCCTCCAGCCGCCCAGGATTGGTAAGCTCCAGCTGGAGGATCCACAGGTCAATGGACATCCAATTGAGGGTATTTACCAGCAGGGCAGCGGGCAACCCTTTCCAGCGGTGTGCTTCAAGCGGCTCCTCGTCGAAGGGGATCTTAGCCTGGACACCGTGAACGAGATGAGCCTGGACTACTTCCTGCAGCACCGCATTCCCCTGCGTGGCGCCGCCCTCGAGGTCTTCGGCTCCCTGAGCTTCGAGCAGCTCCGGTTGTCGGGTCGACCGCTCCTTCGCACCATCAATGGGATACCACTGGACAACCTGGTGTTCCGACACAGCAACCAGGCGCAGAGCATCACGGGTGCGAAGACCTTCCATGGGGGAGTGCGGTTCTCGGGACCCGGTCATGTCATGAATCTCAATGGTCGCGACCTGAGCGAGAGCTACAGGAGCAGCATCTTCCGGGACAGAGACTACAACATCGATAGTCTCGTGCTGGACAAGGCCAGTTTTCCAGGCGGTCTCGTTTTGGCGGGCAGTCCTCCGGGGGCCAGAGCGATGGAGGAGGGAGAAGATAACTCACTGGAGGATCTGCTGGAACTGGAACAGGAGCTGCAAAAGCTGGGCAATCAAAGCTCGTACCGGAGACTACTCTACCTGGACCAAGACCCCGAAGGCCTGGCAGCCACTTGGGTGAAACCCCCCCTGAGGGGATCTCCCGAGGACCTCCTGGTCAGCCTGCCGCTGGGCAATAGTGCTCCCTGCGAGCGCCGCAGCCTGCAGGCCCGGCTCCTGGTCCCCGAGGGCCGTGTGCTCCTGGCCAACGTGAGTGCATCCAACCAACTGATGAGACTCCAGTCCGGGGACGTGCGTGTAAAAGTCCAGAACCACTGTTATCGTCCTGCGCGGCGATTGCGCAGCAGGATCAGCATTAGCTGCCACAATGAATCACACACACTGGGAATGCGTCAGCCCGTGGAGGCCATGGAGCTAATAGAAGTGGGTGAGGGGGCAATGGCCCTACTGCTCCTGGGCACCGAGGAGGAGGTGCGTGTCCTGCGGCTCAAGAGGGGCAACTGCAGCCTCACCGACTGGCAGTCCGTCCGGCCAGCGGATGGTCGCCTCATCAAGGTGATTCGAATGGGCAACCAGGAGGATCTACTGCTCACCAGTGGCTTGAGCGAACATCGTCCCGTCCTGGCCATCCACGCGAGGGATCCAGCGAGCAACAACTTCCAGCTGCTCCAGCTGATCCGCGGCTCCTACGACCTGGCCGAGATGCAGGAGAACCAGTTGCTAGTCAGCTGCTTGGGCTGCCGGCACATAGCCATCTTCACACGCAACCACAGCCACTTCGAGGCCAGCCAGCAATTGAGTTTCCAGGAGCGCATCCATCAGCTCACCTTGTTTAAGATCGGCGACGAGCAATATCTTCTGGTGATCACGCAACCGGAGGAGGAGCACTACTACCTCTTCATCTACAGTGAACTGGGCGGTTGGCAGCAGCGGACATTTGGCTCGAAGACTCAACAGCAGTGGGCGTGGCCATTGGTGAAATCTGGCCAGAAACTAGCTTCTGCTGAGAGCCCTATTATGCTGCTCTGCGGTAGGGAAAAAGAATGCCATATAGTGAGAGCCCTACTTGGCTAAAATCTGTACCATATTGTTAACTATGTATATTTTTATATTCACTGTATATAACTATGTTTATGCTATGTTTAGTAATGAATTGTTTGGTTATGTTTTGTTAAAACAAAGTGGTATTATTACCCTTGGAATGTGTAGAGTACAGTATATATTATAGGTATCTTATATGTAAGGAACCAGATTTGTATTTGTATTGTTAAAGCTATTAAGTAACAAAAATCTGGCTTAAAAAAAATGGGATCGAGATTATCACACTTCTTGGCCTCATAACTAATGTAAAGCCAATGCAACCCTACTTGGCTAGTTACCCCCATATCATCGGATCCTAAGCCCCCATGGATCCTGTCTTAGGTCGAAAAGCTCTTGCTGCTGATGGTGATTACGTAGCCGGTGAATACCAGGAATCCCAGGATGCCCCAGACGGAGCTGTTCTGGTTGCCACCATCCCCGATCTTGGCCAGAATCCACTCCACGTGGCTGGCCACGTCCTCGAACCCACCATCGAAGCTCCGCAGACCGAGCAAGCGATCCCGCTCCGTCAGCGTGGCGCCCGCGTCCATGTAAAGCTGAGCAGGGGGAGTGGAGTTTCCCCCGGCCTCCGGCTGGACACAAATCCTCGGGGACTTGCTCTGCTGCTGCTGGTGACACGACGTATGGGTGGCATTCAGTGTGACCAGGTCGTGCAGCTCGCGTATCTCGCCATCGTAGCCCCAAGTGCTGATCTGCAGCAGATTACTGGACTCCGAGTCCAGGACAGAGGTGGCTCCAGGCGAGGGCAGGCCAATGGGTTGGATGAGGGGATGATCCAGAGGCACATCCTTTTCCAACATCAGAATGGCCAGGGCCAAGTCCTTGGGCGGCTGGTGGATGTGGGTCACTCCAAGGACGAGTCCCTGCTCATGAGGAGCAAATCTCTGCGGATTTCCGAGCATTACCCGCAGTTCTGATGGATGGTAGTAGTGCTTCTTCACCTGGCTGCAATATTAATAAGTTTCTAAAAAACAACTTGGGAATTATAGCGGCGAAACGCACCTGAAGATGCAGCTACTGACGGTCAGCACAACAGAGGGCGCCACCAAAGCGCCCGAGCAGATGTGTCCCTTGCCAAAGTAATCCCGTTCCTGGGCCAACAGCCGTATGGACGCCTGATGCGGGGCCATCATCTTCGCCCGGAATCGATCCTCACCAGTGGCCGCTGCAATGGCATCCATTTCGGCCAGGCCAATACCACGCTTTGCCGCCAAATCTCGATGGGTGTAGGCTGCAAGGAGGAACACCGAGGTGAAGGTCGAGCAGAACAGCTGATAAGCGTGGCCAATCGAGATCCGATCGGAATCCGAGTCCGAATCCGAATCCGAATCCCCCCATGGAAACAGTCACCGAGTGCAGTGCACGTTATCACCCACCGGCTATCAGCAATCTTTGACGCCTGGTCAGCGCCCCACGATCAGCCACCTGATATCAGCCGCCTTTTTTCCCAGTGCACAAGTCCCGGATTCGGATTCGCATTCGCATTCGACCCGATCAGGCCACCACTGTTGTTCCCGGCGTGATCGCAGATATGATAGCTATATCTATAGCCCCAGCCACGGCCCAACTAAACCCAATCGAATCGAACTGAACTGAACTGAACTGAACTGAACTGAAGCCACCTTACCCCGGAAGCTCGAGACGATCACGCGATTATAGATGGCCAATTGAGCAATTTTAGTTCAAAGTGACGCACTATAAGCGGTCAGCGATTTGGATAAACGTGGGCTTGTGCCAAAGTACAGGGGATATACGAAATGCTCGCACACTTACTTTATAAGGAAATTCCGTTTAATCTACATTTTTATGGCTCTCAAATTGAGCATAAATAATCTAAGAGCCTAATTTTAGAACGCATGACTGCTCAAAATGTATATTTAGTTTTATTTTGGTACAATCGGCTGATCTTTCGGAGCAACAAAGTAAATGTTTGGAATGTTTAAACAGAATGAGAATCGATTCGCATTCGAATAAGTATATAGGATCATTCATACCCATGTTATGTGGTTCAATTCCATAAGATACTTGCGTCTATTACCACTATTGCTTACTTGCAATTTCTTTAAAAGTCCCTATTATCAGTTGTCATGTTATAACTATTCAAGTATCCATTGAAATTTCCGATCGGCACAAGTATCAAATTGGCATAATACCTAGCTATTGTTAAATAACTGGGTTTCTTCAACAAACCAAGTTTTAAATTTTTAAATTTAAATTATTAGAGATCAAAAATAGGTTTCCCCATTTGCAAAATTATTGAGTAGTTTCTAAATAATCTCCATCTAACCTATAGACTCGGGGAAAAGACTCTTTAAAACACTACCAAACATATTATAATACCACATGTTAAATAACTGGGTCTTTAATATTTAAACTCTAATTAATATTTAATTTAGAAACACGAGGAAAATACCCTTATATCCCACATCCCGTTAGGATCTCGTTCTTCACGTACCATTTAAAAACACTAGAAACCTACATATATACCAAATCCCATTAGGATCTCGATCTTCACTACCAAGTGTATCACAACTTTTACTTACTCGTCTGCATTTCAGTGCAAAGAAACGCAAAGATCAGGGTCTTTACGATCTTCCGCCAGTGATCGTTGAGCTGCATTTCCCCGAATGTATCGCGATCACAAAATTCACAAACAAAAAATAGCTGATCCCGAGTTTTGAATTTCACGGAGAGAACTGAACGGTTCACCTGTCGGGAGCTCCGAGCGATGAATGAGGAATATATAGCGCGAGCTTCTTTCCTAAATCGAATGAACGCAAATTCGCAAAAGCCTCCTTAGATAATTCCATAATTTTTTGTTTTGGTTTCGTGAGTCTTGAATCCGAGTCGCTTGTTATTGTTATTGTTGTTGTTGTCGCCCGATGTCGAGCGATAAAGCAATAGCAACATACGACCCAGGCACCAATACAGGCGCTATAGCCGAATCGAATCGAAGCGAATCGTAGCGAATAATAAACAAACACACACGCTCCATCGGGATCGATAAGAACGCAGTGCCAGTAAACATTATTTTGATTATTATTTTTTCTTGTTTTCCCCTTATTTCTGTACACTTTTGTTTATGTTTTAAAGCCGGGATTTGAGTGGATCCGAAATATATTGTTCACCATTGAAATCCGAAGAGTTACACTTGACAAATCCCTGGAAAAAACTCCATAATTATGTAGGTACTTATCTGATAGTTTATAGTGAAAAATATGTTCTAAGAAAACTATTTGCTGCCTGATTATTTCATGCGGCTTGCGAATGTCCATACTTTTGATTGATAGCAAAGCATTTTTTATGGGAAACACTCAAAAAAAAATATATATATTATTTTTACACATAAAAACCATATTATCATTTCATTGATCTGTGGATTTCTTATAGGTATATTGTATTTTTAGTGTATTTTATATTTTTTTTGTTGTTAAATAAATCTTAGTCACAGTTTTCTAAGCGTTCTTGAAGAACCTCTCCTTTCCCTGAAGTGTGGCGGAAATTACGCCTTCTCCTCGAGAACTATATATAACCCACTTAAGGCGAACTGAAACGGAAAGCAGATTACATCGCAAAGTGTGGCTGATAAGGATCGATGGCCCGAAGATTGCGCATTCACATTCCGGCACTAGGTGGTATCTCACCCAAGCGCGAAGATTAATGGTGCTGTAACGAGACCTTGAGATGAACCACTCCCAATCATAATCGCACTGATTGATGGATTGATAGATCGATAGATGGTGCTCTAAAGCAATAGCACTCGCGATTGCCCAATGCAGTTGGACCCATTGACCTTGTCTGCACGTTTAAAGAGCCCGATCAATCGATCAGATTCAATTGTAGCGTTCGCCATGCAGTCACGAACACCACTCCTTCAGTCCCGTTCCGTCTGGAACCATAAAGATTACCGATATCAGGTGGTCACTTCCATTCATCGGACTAGTGAAATCAAGTTTCCCTTCTGCGCCGTAAACTATTTTTAGTCAACTAACAACAAATGCGACGATAACCGAGCGTACGCGGATTATATGGGGTGTAAGAGGAAAATGGGGTTAAGAAGTTTTATAAATCGCCTGAAAGTAGGCCATAAATCTGCGCAAGGAAGGGTTAGAGTAGCCGATAAATGAAATCAACAAGAAGAAGCTTTTTTACCACCGAGAATTCATTGAGGGTAGGATATCTACAAAATATAAGGTATACAATTGTGCCTCGAGGATCTAAGGGTTACTGTAGCATCTGTAAAAACTTGAATATACGTGGAAACCTTTTAAAACTCCATAGTTTCAATGGGTAATTCTATGATTTGTTTTTAGTTTCTAATCAAATCTTGTCGTATTTTGTAGTTGGAAAGTATTGCAAAATCAGAAATAACCAAGAAATATTTAAGTACCTTTAAAATGGTATTAAACATTATTCGAGTAATGTCAGTATTATAAGACATTCTTTTTAAAAGTCTTTGTTTTGGTTGTAAAATATAACATTTTATCTTAGTAAACCCAAACCTTGATGTTGTACCTCTATAAAAATTGTACCTCTATAAAAATTGTACCTCTATAAAAATTTAATTCAAAGTAAATAAGAAAGAGAAGTATCTTTAAGTAGGTACTTAGATAATACAGTTTTATTGAAGTTATTATGGGATAATCAGAACTGATCAGTCATAAGCCGCAGTACAAGGAATCCGGGTAGAAGAAGGGTCAGAGTTCCAGCCACGGCAGTGATAGCACCATCACCTCCACCGTTATCCTCATCCTTATCGCCATCGCCACTACCGTCACCACTGCCGTCACCACTTCCATCATCACCACTGCCATCGTCACCACTTCCGTCACCACTACCATCACCGTTCGGATCCTCGCCCATATTCTCCAGAATCCAGTCGTAGTAGTAGGACACCTCCGTGTAGACACCAGGTAGCCTTGGCAGGGCGCAATTGATGCCCCAGGAGACCACGCCGGCCAGCTCACTTTGGCACACCAGCGGTCCTCCGGAATCGCCGCTGCAGGCGTCCTTCTCGCCCACCTCAATGTAACCGGCGCACACCATTCCCGGCTTGATCAGGTGCCCCAGGTCTGTGTCCTCGATGCAGTGCTCCTCGCTGATCATCGGCACATCGACGGTCATCAGGATGTCGGAGATGTAGCCATCCTCCCGATTGCCCCACCCCGTCACCTGGCAGACGACGCCCTCCGCGACGGTGAACCGATTGAGGGCGATGGGACGAATGGTCGGATGATTGGCGGGCACGGTGCCATTCAGCTTCAGCAGAGCGATATCCTTGTCGTAGGTGGACAGGACGAACTTGTCCAGCTGCATTATGCGCTCCTCGATCGTAAAGGTCAGCGTGTTGGTCTTGTTGTAGCGATCCAGATTGCCCATCACCACGATGAACTCATCCTTGGGCACAAAGGTGCCGTCATAGATAACCTGACTGAAAAATATGTACAACAAGAACCAAAGTGACATTAAATTTAATTTTGATCATAATTTTATCCATTTTTAACAGGGGGTTAACAGAAAGGTGACCCAAACCACACTTATAAAACTTATAACTTGACACAAAGGTGCCGTCATATATAATCTGACTTAAATTGGTACAATAAGAACCGAAATAACATTACATTCAATAATTTCTTGTCCTTTCTTAGTTTCCTTTAGACATTTTTAGCATAGGGTTAACAGAAAGGTGACCCAAACCACACTTCTAGATTTTATAACGTGATCACCTGATGGAAGAAGGTAAATTAACAACCGAAATAACATTAAATTTAAAAATTAGTTTTCTTTGGCAATTTTTAACATGAGGTTAAAAGAAAGGTGACCCAAACCACACTTCTAGAACTTATAACTTGACACAAAGGTGCCGCCATAGATAGCCAGACTAAAGTTTTTACAATGAGAACCGAAATAACATTACATTTAATAATTACTTGTTCATTCTTAGTTTCCTTTAACATGGGGTTAACAGAAAGGTGACCCAAACCATACTTCTGCAACTTCTAACTTGATCACTTGGATACCGATTTAAAATTTTAAAACCTGTTAGACTTTCTGGCTTAGTTTTCTAATGAAAAATTAGGTGAAGATTGCGTTTGGTAACCTCAAGGTTTTTGAAAAAGGTGACCCAGACCTTCATACCACGTTTTCTGCAGAAATACTTTAACTAACAAATAAATTAACTTTTCCTGGAACCGATAAGTTGGTATCAAACATTTTAAATTAAGCTGATGTTCCCAGAGATTACACACCAGTCGGGCAATGCTTCGTGGAAAAACCTTCTGCTCTCTGATATTATTCGTATACCCCGTAATACCCCTTCCGAACTCACTCCACAAAGCAATGGGCGGCGGTTAGAACCCATCCCGGGCGGATGAGCGATCCTCCGCAGAGGTGTCCGGTTCCGAAGAAGTAGCCATCGTTGAGGGCCTTGCGGATGCCCACCTGGTGCCTGGTGGCCCCCAGCGTGGCCTCCGTTCCGTTGATAATCCTGCCAGGGTCGACTCCACTGAATCTCGGCCGGATGGCCTGTGAGGCCAGGGAATCCGTTTGGGGAGCAGCGCCTAAAGCAAGATTGGGTTTTAAGTAAACAAAAATAGAAGTCCAGGAGATCCACAAACCTCCAAATGCCGCCGGCAGGGAACTGAAAAGTAGGGCTACCGCCAAAAATTGTACCGATCCGATCATTCTGGCCATCGTATGTAGATGCTAACTCCGCGACGTGGCGAGGCCAACTAATGAAGGAGCCGAACCCACTTGTCCAATATCGTGGCCAAAATAAAAATCTGGCACCGGGCGGGCATCCTAATCTAATCAATAGACATCGTAGAACACAACAAAGCAGCGCCAAGAACATCGGACTGACTTGTCATCGCCGGAGAACCGAACAACGTCCGGGTCTGACGAACTGCAGCCATAAGTGTTAAGTGGAACCGCTGGATTTTCCAAGCGGCCAATCTCTGGGTTTACCACACCGATTTATGGAGGCCCTTGAAAGTGGGGGAACTACCAGGGGATTTCCTAAAATATGCGTTCAAAAATGATCGTGATCTTCGTTTCGTATCACTGACTTAAAACCTTGCTTATTAGTTAATTCGTATATTTCTAACATTTTAATTTGTTGTTTGTTTTCCAAAAATATATTTATATAACTCTTACCCGAAAATACATCTAAAATCCTTTAATTTTATTGAAATTCTTTCATCAGAGACCCCATATATCTTTAAACTCAATTTCGTACTTATTGCCCATTGTACGATTTCAATTAAAATTTCACATCCACTTGTCATGTGCAAACAAAATTGATTATTCAGTTCAACTTCTGGTAACATGGCAAATAAAAAATATATACTAAATCAAAAACTTAGTTACGCAGATATTGAAAAGGCTGGGTCCCGACCAGAAAGTTACTCATCCACTCAGATTTTTAATCTAGGTCGATTTTGTCGTTAGTAAACAAATGGCAATAGCTTTATATCTGGATCCATTAAGTGTCTATTTACATTACCATAAAAATCAATAACAAATAAAGAGGGGATGGGCAAGTTCACTGATATTAGAAGAAACAAAAAAGTTGCATAGAAACGTTTGGGTTTTTAAACATTTTCGATTTGACGATTACATTTTCTTTCCAGAACTGAAAAGAAAGAGTTAATTTTTAATATTTATTTAAGCGTAATTTAAAATATTCAAAATGTTTCCTGTGCCAAGAGACAGCTTGCTACCCTCAGTAATTCCCTCCTCTTCTGATGTCATCAATGCCGTCGATCACCGTCAACTATTGGACAATCTACAAGTGGGTGCCTCCTCGCCGCGATTAGATAAATCAGTTGTAGAGCAGACAAGAGAAAGCGATTTATTGTGCTGACCGATCGTCAAAGAAGTGTGATGATAAGCCCCAGAAGGCCAATATCCAAGAACCGCGCTGATACCGATCGACGGCTGGCCAGATTCAGCGGCGTCATTTGCCGGTACTCGGCGTAATCCAGCGAAGCGTTCGCCGTCCGGATCCAGTCAAGAAAGTGCGAGATGTTGGTATAAACACCCGGATAGCCGGGGTCCGCACAGCCCACGCCCCACGAAATTATCCCGGCCAGATGTCCGTCGCAGATCAGCGGTCCGCCGGAGTCGCCCTGGCAGGCATCGATGCCGCCCTGCAGGAATCCGGCGCACATCTGGGAGGCGGGCAGCTTGTAGATCACCTGGCAGAGCTCCTTGTTCAGCATCGGCACAGGCGCCTGCTGCAGTGAACCCGATTTGTCCTTCTGTTGGGAGAAATATAATCTCAAAATCATTGCTTGAAAAGGTTGCAATAGTCAAATTTTCATTTACGGACGCTCTCTTATGCGGACAACCCATTTTCATTAAGTTTAATCACACAAATTTAAGAAACAAACATCGTTTAACGGACGCTCTCTTATACGGACACACGTATTTTTCGGATACACACAAAAAAAGCATGTTCCCGTAAAATCGATATGGCCATGTAAATGTCAAGTAATTCATACTCACATCGTTTTTACATT
This sequence comes from Drosophila mimetica, assembly GCA_037075245.1. Taxonomy (NCBI): domain Eukaryota; kingdom Metazoa; phylum Arthropoda; class Insecta; order Diptera; family Drosophilidae; genus Drosophila; species Drosophila mimetica. The sequence goes on from JBAMCH010000005.1 coordinate 1,372,129, forward strand.
AAATACTCATCAAATTTACATTAAATAATGTAATTTTGCCGAACTTTCTCTCTCGGAGACTCTCTCACTTCGAAAAAGAGAGCAATACGCCATATGGAGAGCAAAACGTGACGTGAGTTGAAACGAGAAAGACTGATTCGAAATTCGAACTGACGTATTTCGAACATGATGTTTACATTTAGACCATATCAATTTTTCATGGACCCATATCAAGTTAAAATTGATCTTAAATAATGTTAAATTTACCTACGTTTCGTATCGATTTTTTTTGGTGTGAGAATAAAGTAGCAAACATCGTTTCTCGGACGCTATCTTGGAAGGACAAACATTTTTTAGGAAGGACTAAGAAACAAACACCGATTAGTGGACGCTCTCTTATGCGGACAAACATTTGTTTTAATAAAGACTAAGCTTACATGTGAAAACATCGTTCTAGGGACTCTTTCTTATGCGAACAAACCGTTGTCATTAAGTTCTAAAGTAAAACATGTCGTTTCACGGATGTTCTCTTAGACGGACACACATTTAAGTACACACAAAAAAAAGCATGTTCCCGTAAAATCGATATGGCCATGTAAATGTCAGGTAATTCATACCCACATCGTTTTTACATTAAATACTCATCAAATTGACATTAAATAATGTCATTTTGCCGAATTTTCTCTCTCGGAGACTCTCTCACTTCGAAAAAGAGAGCAATACGCCATATGGAGAGCAAAATGACGTGAGTTGAAACGAGAAAGACAGATTCGAAATTCGAACTGACGTACTTCGAACATGATGTTTACACTTAGACCATATCAATTTTACATGGGCCCATATCAAGTTAAAATTGATATTAAATAATGTAAAATTGAGCTACGTTTCGTATCAAATTTTTTTTGGGTGCATCTATAACCTGCGAATGGGATGAAAAGGGGTCAACTCACCGCGGTGACCTTGCCCCAACCGTGAATGAGACAGGTGGTGCCCTCTTCGGGAGCCTCGATGGTCAACGGTATCGCACGCACCACTTGCGATTGCCACGGAACGAATCCGTTGAGGAAGAGCAGGGCGATGTCGTTCTCCAGCGTGCTCCTGTTGTAGCGCTCGTGTCCGATGATCCGCTGCACGAGATACTCCTGCGTGAAGCGGTCCGTCCGATCGATGGCGCTGCTGCCGGCCACGACCACATAGAGCTCCGGATCCCGATACTGGAGCGGTACCGAATTATTTCTAGATGGGGAGTATCTTTTGTAGTACCTATTCATTTAGTATCTGGTGTGTTTCATCCGTGATTTTCACCCACATGGCGTAGCAGTGGGCCGCCGAGCAGACGACCCGCTGGGAGATGATCGCTCCGCCGCACACATGGCCCATTCCGTAGTGCTGCTCGTGGATCTTGCGCCGGCGCACGGACACCTGGAAGGGCACCTGGTCAATGGTCACCGTGTAGCCGCCCACAATTTTCGGCAGGATCACAAAGCCCGAGGCTGTGGGCGTGGCTGGGGGCTGCAGCTGGGCGTGGTTGTTCCCGGAACAGGCCGCCAAAGTCAGCAACATCAGCACAGGCACATCCATTGGAGTTCCATAGGATGGTGCTGGTGTGATGAAGTCCTACAAGCATCTGTACTTTCACGCCCAATAGAACAAGCTTACGACAAAAAATTCAAATTTTATAAACTGATGTTTGAATCGGAGTTTGAGCGATAGAATTAATCGGAACTCACATGGATACAAGTATACTTAAAAGAATACATAATTCTGCCTTTCATATTAATCTGGTATTAATAAGGTAATAAGTTATCAACCCATAACAAATTGAGGTAAGCTATCGATTTAGAAAAAGAATAAATTTATTTATTTGCTAGCTATGCGGACTAAGGTATCGATTAGACTCGGAGGTCCAAGACGAAGGCCAGGATCAGTGGAAGACAAGTCCCGAGGAAGGACCACCAACCCGATCCCAGCTGTATTCCTCCGTTATGATATGAGGTGTAGTTTAGGGAGTTGTTCTTCTGGACGATCCAATCATTATAGTACGAGACATTCGTGTAGACGCCCGGGTAGCCAGCTGCCGCACATCCGGCGCCGTAGGAAACGATGCCGGCCAGCTTTCCGTTGCAGCTCATAGGTCCGCCGGAGTCACCCTGGCAGGCGTCCACCCCTCCGGTCCAAAATCCGGCACACACCTGGGAGACGGGTACCGTGCCGTAGGAAATTCGGCAGGTGGCGTAGGCCACTATGGGCACCGTGGCAGACTGCAGGGTGTTACTGCTCACTATTCCGTTCTGGAAGAAAATGAAGATTTTAGTGACTGCCAGCGATAGAATCCTATGAACTAATATGGAATATCTGCATTTTATAGCCAAAAAAATAATAATATTATTTAATACCCAATACGTACGCTTAATTCTAGCTTTCAATAGTTTTTTTTTTTATTATTTATATTTTTTTTACCTCTATTTAGCTTTTAAATATTAATTTTAGACTGAAATTTACATTCTTATAATAAGAAACTAAATATCGTATTAACGGAGATTTAATTTCAAGTCAAGGTAAATTTCTAATAATGGATGAATGGAGAATGGATAAAATGGAGAATGGATTCAGATGGTTGAACATATTTTAAACAAAGTTTTAAAATTATGAAAAGCATGAAATTTTCATTCTGATAATAACAAATTAAATATGGTCTTTAAATGGGATTAAGTTTTAAACCTTTATAAAAGGTATCTTAGTTTTAGAATGGATTCAGATGGTTTAACATATCTTAAACAACCTTTAAAAATTATGAAAATTATTAAATATCCATTTTTATATTAAACGAGAACTGAAGTTTTAATAATAATAATAATTGCTAGAATCCCCAAAGTAACTATAACAATTTTAAATGGGCAAAGAGACCCGAAGTCTTCTTAATACAAATGCCAAATTTCTGCCGATGTCACCCTATTTTTCCTATAAAAGCTATAAAATATAGACGTCCGATCGGCACGTGCTTTCACCTTGATCAAGGTACTCATAAAAAAATACAATTTGGAAAGATTCATGTCCACAGCTTATACACTGCGCGAAATATCCTAAAAACATCAACATTATTTCCGATTTCATCCTATTGTTCCTATGGGAGCTATAGGATATAGACGTCCGATCGGGGTTTCAAATCGATTTTCAAACTTGATCTGCGTACACATGTTTATCGACAACTGTGAAAGTTTCAGATCGCTAGCTCTTAAACTGAGCTCACAAACGGTATTGGAACAGACACACAGACGGACATGGCTATTTCGACTCCCCTATTGATTCAGATCAAGAATATATATACTTTATGGGGTCCAATCATCTCTTTCACTGGGTCACAAACTTCTAACCTAAGTTATAATACCCTCTGCAAGGGTATAACAACGAAATGTCGTATTAAAATGGAGTTCAATTTTAAGTATAAATACATTTTTAAGATTCGTTTAGGTTTAAGAATGGATTCAGATGGTTCAAGGTATCATGAAAAACTTTTAAAGCTATCAAAATAATTAAACAAAATAAATATCGGCCTAAAATGGAATTTCAAGTGTTAGGAATAGATCCAGATGGATTAACATCTTGAATTACATATTGAATAAATGATCTAATACCTTTTTTAAAAGTTACATCTTGAGTACAATTTGCTCATATTATTACTATTTTGGGATAAGACCCAAATGTGGCTTGTGATTTGGTGATTGGCACTCACCTGCTGGAGCAGACCCCATCCCGAGATCAGGCAGTCGGTGCTGGTGGCCACGAGCTGGCTGTTCAGAGCCAAGGCCTTCACCGTTGGCCAATTCCAGGGAATGTACCCATTGATGAACATCAGCGCAATGTCGTTGGTCAGCGAGTCCGAATTGTAGTTCTCGTGGACGATCAGCTGCTGCAGGTAGTACTCCAGCGTCAGATCGGTGGAGTTCTTCAGATAGGTGCTGCCCATGACCAGGACGAATTCGCCGGCAGTGCGATATTTCTTCTTTTCGGTACTGAAAATGGACGAATATTAGATTGTGTGTGGGGAAAGTAAGGTGTTGCATTCACATGTAACAGCAGTGGGCGGCAGTGGCCACCAGACGCTGGGAGATGACGACTCCGCCGCACAGGTGACCGGAACCATAGCTCTTCCTGTCGTTGGCTGTGAGGCGAACCGACACCTGGTAGGGCACCTGCTCGATATATGTCGCACTTCCTCCCACGATCTTGGGCTCTATCCTTCCGGTCGTCTCGGCTCCCAGATCTGCATAGACAATCGATTGTTATATTAATATCATTTTATAATAATAATGCATTTATGTAGGTACTATTGAATATCGGTCATGGACACGAGCAGTGAACATCCAATGACATATGATACACCTCCTTGACAACTAACCATATTAAATACGCATATGAACCATTATTGTTTATCGGTGGCATAGAGATAGCTGCGAATTGTTGTCTTAACAAGAAAGTACTTCAGAATTATATGGTGAGCGGTTTATAGCTCTTTAGTGGAATGGAAAACAAAGCAATCTAATCGAATGTGTTGTGATTGCCGCTCCTTGGAAAATTATTTGGATAATTGACGTTCATATTGTGAATTGTGCAAATGGAACTTAGTCATTGAATAATGTTGTTGAGTCATAGTAAATTTGAATACATTTTTTCGTACTTCCTTTGATAAAATTAAAATATTAATCAAAAGATAACAAAAGAGAGTTTAATATATTCGTTGAAAACGTCAAATTTAATCATTTCATTTATATTTTGTTAGGTAAGGAAAGCTAGAAACATAAATCAATTGTTTTTTTTTTTATTTTTATAAAGCTGGAAAACTGTAAGCAACATGTTTTTAATCTTGGGTAATAACCAAACACTTTTGTTAGAAAAAAGAGTTTATACAACCTTTACAGGTTTTAAGATCACTTTTAAAGATAAACAACTGTATAACCGTTTGAATACACGTTACATATTGGTAAGAATTTTTAGGTGTTTTTCAGATTGATAACGACCAATCCATGACTCACTTTCGCCGGAGGCTAGAACTCCTAGGAATAACGATATGGCCACCCAGACTTTAGTCATTTCTGCACTCGCTATAGGAAAACTGAACTGTGCAGAAGCTAGGGCTTAGAAGCACGGACTTTTGAATGTTTGTCCGTTAATATTATCGACCGAATTTCTTGAATCGAGCCACCGCAATGAGCCATCAGACCCATGGCCAGTTGATATTATTTGTGGTTGCCTATGGCTTATCTTATCGCTAAATGTGCGTAAATTGAATGTTGCCAAAGCCCGAAAGCAGCGCATCGACAACAGCTCGATAGGTCGATCGGGTGCCATAAAAGTAAACAAATGCCAAATCAGAGCAAAATTCATTTTTGATTTCGATGGAGGTGGACGCGAATAGATTTGGTGATTCCCAGCCGCATGGCAACCATATATTCACTTTTGATACAGGATTTACTAAATTCCTTGTTGTGTGGTTAAGTATTCAAATTATAATACATACATTTTTTAAAAGTTCCCTTTCCAACTTACTAAAACAAGTAGCGAACATGTAGGTACTTTTTAAACGCTTTATTAGTCAATGTGCGAAAACATTAAATTAAATAACACTCAGGTAAAATGCATTTGTGAAAAAAAATACCGTCGAAAGTCGAAGTGGCGCTTCTATATAAAACCGTGACTAATCGAATGATAAGTACACGCGGATTTTCCCGCCATCGAACAGGTACAATTAGATATCATTCAGTATGGTTGCGTGAGATAGTAATTCAACATATGTAACTCTTTGGCACTTTTGGCATCCTTTACATTCAGATCAACCGAAAAAAAAAATCATGTATCATTCTACACGTACGCGTTCTTGCTAATCAAGAACTGTTATTATATATATAAATTAAATTATATCGCATTTCATCCTTTTATCACTGAGGATTTATAGTTTCACAGAAAATACCCTACGGACTAGAATATGGAATATTTGTTGTGGAATTTGATCCATTTATCACTGTGGATTTTGAGTGTATGATTTGGTCTGTTAGAAAAAAATGAGAAAAAAAAAACATGCGAGCGCGTTCACTTTTCCTCGGAACACCATTTAGAGTGAGAGGTTGTTGGTACTGCTCTTATTGGTTGTCGCCATGCTTCTTGATCAGCTCTTTGGAAGCAGCTGTGGTGCGCGTTATATCGGCTCGAAGTTGATCGACCTCATTGGGGGGTGCCTGTAAATCCGATTCTTCTTCAGTTTCCCAGTCTTCATCTTTCGGTTTGCCATCGGCCTCCTTTGCCTGAATAATCTCTTTATTGGCTTCATTAGCTTTCTTCTTGACTTCTGTAGCTTTGCCTCCGGTTGTATTACCATTGGCTCCCAAAGCCGATGTAGATTGCTCTTCAGCGCGTGTAACAGTTTCCTTCTTAGCTCTCGGCCACCATTCATCTGCAACCTTCGTGTATTTAATTTCAGTCTTTGACACGGACGATTGGGCTTGGATTGTAACCGCCGTAGCGGGCTTTTTCTCAATCTTAATCGCTTTATTAGCTCTTGGAAACCATTCAGCAGCCGTCTCCTGGGAACTCTGCGAGTTTGCGTACACGACTGACGTGTAAGAACGGCGCGTCATCACCTTGTGCTCCAAGTAATTGCTAAAGAAGCTAAAGGCCTGACGCTTTCTGAAAATATTAAAAATCGATGTAAGTATTTCGTTTTGACTTGCTACACCATCAAGTTTACCTCATGCGTGGAGACAGTTTTGGGCTTGTTCCATTAGTTGAAGCTGAGCGTGGAGTGGTTGGCCCAGAGCGTGGGGCGGATGATGCGGAGCTTGAAGGCGATGCCTCGGATGCCGACGAGAGCGTAATTATTGGGACTGGTGGCGGTGTGCTGGCTGGAACTTCGATTACAGACTCCTCGCTTGACACGCTTGACTCGCTGAACGTGGGAAGGGGGGCTTTAAGAAGGTCCTTCACCTTCATAAAGCCATTGGCGTCGTCTAGCTTTTGTTGGTTCTCTTCGGTAAAAGCCTCAAGATCAAATGGCTTTGTCACGGCGGTTGCTAAAGAGATTGTAAAATCGAGGAGTTTATTAATATTATTTTCTAACTTTAAATTAGTATTCGGATTCATTAGGGCAATATTAAAAAAAAAAGATATCAATGACCGAACATACAGCAATAAAACAAATTGGATCAAGTAATATAATCTTGGTATTCTGGGAATTTATTTAAAATACGCTTTTCCTAGAAGTATCTTTGAGAGTGGATACCATACCTCTTTATACCCTTGCAGAGGGTTTCATGATTTCAGTCAGAAGTTTGCAACGCAGTGAAGGAGACGTTTCAGACCCTTATAAAGTATATATATTCTTGATCAGCATGACTAGACGAGTCGATCTAGCCATGTCCGTCAGTCTGTCCTTTTCTACGCAAACTAGTCCCTCAGTTTTAAAGCTATCGAGATAAAACTTTACCAAAAGTCGTATTTCTATTGCAGGTAGTATATAAGTCGGAACCAGCCTGATCGGACAACTATATCTTATAGCTCCCCATAGGAATAATCGGAAAAATAATGAAAAAAATTATATCTTCAATGTTTTTTGACATATTACCTTCTGCTCTTGGGAATATCATTTTTTTAACTGTTCTGAATTTCGAATTAAATTTTATAAAAATCGGACGATATCATATAGCTCCCATAGGAACGATCGGAAAATTAATGGGAAATTAATAGGAAAAAAATTATAGCTTTGGTAATTTTTATTGTATTCTTTTCTACTCTGGAATATAACTTTATTTTATTACTTCATATCTTCGAAATAAATTGTACATAAATCGGACGACTATATTATATAGCTCCCATAGGAATGATCAATCAATTATTGCCAAAATAATACGGAAATTGCTATAATTTGGTTTGTTGCAGGTCTAAATTCAGATTTTTGTAATTTGTAATTAAATAGGAATTAACTGCAAGGGTATATAAACTTCGGGTAGCCGACGTTAGCTTCCTTTCTTGTTTTAATATTGGATATGGGAGAATTAATGAATAACTCTATTGTATGGGGATTTGGGACTCTAAAGGTATAATAAATTTCCACTAAGATGCTGCTAGCCAATCAATTTACCACTTTTACATTCTTATTATTAAGTGAAAGGGAAATCCATCCATGATGGACACCTACATGCCAAGCAATGGGCTTCACATACAGTTTGTCAAGTAATTGTTTGCAAAAGGGAAAATGGCATAGAAATTCGTTTTTAGATGGGGAATGTACAAGCAAATACTAGATTTTTTAATTTTTTTCTTTTGGGATGTTGTTTATTAAACTATTATCTTTCCGATTGCATCAAAACATTTTCATTTTTCACCCTAAAACACCCTAAAAAACAAGAAAAACTAAAAAATTGCAAATATTCGGCTGTCCATTAATTGTTTGCAAAATGCAAACAACTACTTGACTTATAGCTATAGCTTGAAAACGGCTAAAGTTATTGTGCTAACTTTTGGTGAGGTCCTCGTGGTGCCTGCACTGCGTTCGAGCGACCCGGAATTGACCGTCTAAGGACATTCTTAATCAGACTTTTTAAGGATTTTCTTCTAAAAAATTTTTGTATGGGATTTGTATGGGGAAAGCATTTTTGACGCAGTTTTCTCCCGTTTTGAGCGGTAAAATTCGCAAAATTTTATACTTATTTTGGCAATTCCCCTAAAGTAATGTCCAAGGAAAAGTCCTGCATCATTATTTTGTAAAAAATGTGCAGGATATTAACTTTTGTCGATAGTCTTAATTTTTGAGCCATGTATACATGCATTTTGTAAGCAATCTGAGCTCACAGTTCTTAATATATACAATAAGGTTAGAATCCTGCACATTTCTTACAAAATAATGATGCAGGACTTTTCCTTGGACATTACTTTAGGGGAATTGCCAAAATAAGTATAAAATTTTGCGAATTTTACCGCTCAAAACGGGAGAAAACTGCGTCAAAAATGCTTTCCCCATACAAATCCCATACAAAAATTTTTTAGAAGAAAATCCTTAAAAAGTCTGATTAAGAATGTCCTTAGACGGTCAATTCCAGGTCGCTCGAACGCAGTGCAGGCACCACGAGGACCTCACCAAAAGTTAGCACAATAACTTTAGCCGTTTTCAAGCTATAGCTATAAGTCAAGTAGATGTTTGCATTTTGCAAACAATTAATTGACAGCCGAATATTTGCAATTTTTTAGTTTTTCTTGTTTTTTAGGGTGTTTTAGGGTGAAAAATGAAAATGTTTTGATGCAATCGGAAAGATAATAGTTTAATAAACAACATCCCAAAAGAAAAAAATTAAAAAATCTAGTATTTGCTTGTACTTTCCCCATCTAAAAAAGAATTTCTATGCCATTTTCCCTTTTGCAAACAATTACTTGACAAACTGTATAGAAAAACATAGTTTTAGGCCTAATTTAGGGCAGAAACTTACCGCGCCACAGCTTTAGCCCGTCAATCTTGTACTGTTCAAGCTCTCGGTCTTTGGCCTTGAGGAGGTCGACCAAAGCCTTTACCTGGTCACCCAATCCTGCAGCGATGGCCATCGAGTCCATGCAGATCTTGCGATAGAACTAAGGGAACAGCAATGGTTATCATTATTGCATTGTCGGGCAATAAAAAAAAAGCAGTTCCTTACCGAGAAACTATTTAGCGGCGAAATATGCCAAATCCATTTGAGAGAAACTGGAGCATTAGGCATGGTATAGGTGAGATTCAGCTTTTGGTAGACAAGGGTCATCGCCTCCGCAGGATCGGCGGTGCGCAAAGCCAGACGCACCCTGTCCTCCGGGAACTTGACGCGTGGATTGAGCGTCTGGACAGGAAAACAGTGGTGTTGTAAATATTTCACCACCTCAAGCAACAACAACTCACCCTCAAACGCTGCTGAAAAGCGTCTTTGGAGACGCGCTCCGAAAAACTCTTGTTCTTGCGTACCTGGTGGAGGTAGAACTGAATGCTTCCATCATCCCCCTCCTCAACGCACGTGAATATGTGCTGCTCCTCGTGGATATAGAGCGTTTTAAGTAGCATTTTATAACCAAAACTTACAAAAAAAAAACCAGAGCGAGATATTCTTCGCCGAATTCAGCAAGCAAAAGAACGTGCAGCCGGAGATGGGAGAACATCGATAGAAATATCGATGCAGCCACGTGCATTATCAGCTGTTGGAGTATCTTTTAGTAGGGGTATTCCTTGCAGCCACGTTGAGTATCTTTGAGTAGGGGTATTCCTTAAAATCTTCAGTTTGAATAAAAAGTATAGAAAATATGTCCCACTAATTTAAAAAATACTATTAAAAATATCGATGCAGCCACGTGCACTATCAGCTGTTAGAGTATCTTTTAGTAGGGGTATTCCTTGCAGCCACGTTGAGTATCTTTGAGTAGGGGTATTCCTTAAAATCTTCAGTTTGAATAAAAAGTATAGAAAATATGTCCCACTAATTTAAAAAATACTATTAAAAATATCGATGCAGCCACGTGCATTATCAGCTGTTAGAGTATCTTTTAGTAGGGGTATTCCTTAAAATCTTCAGTTTGAATAAAAAGTATAGAAAAAATGTCCCACTAATTTAAAAAAAAACTATTAAACACTATATACTACATTATAAACACTATACACTTCTGTATTTTAACTTTTATGAAGGCCCACCCTTAGATATCGATTGTTTTATTCAATAGTTAACATATATTGAATAATACATATCGCTATGTCAGTTTGGTAGTTTGGTATTTTAAAAATTAAAGAGTGTCCCTTGATGTCAAACTTTTATTTACACGCTATTTCCACTTCAATGAGCTGTGAAACCCTCGATAGAACAATGTTACCGAGGTGTCCTTAATATCGATAGCAACTGTTTTACCGCCACATTTTGAATTTACAAAACCCTTGAATGGATATTCGTTTATTTCGTTTAAAAACATATTTTTCAAAGATAATATTTTATTTCGTTTTAAACATATTCTTGTTTTGTATGTAATACATATTGTTTGTGTTCGTTTTAGCTTATCAAAAAATTCACTTCACTTTTGTCGTATGTTATTGATTAACTAGATTCCATAGTTTATTTTCGTTTTAATTTCACTACCAAGAGAAATGTGTTTATCTCTAGAACAACACGTGCCCGTGTGTGTATTTATAATTTGTATTTCAATTAACTAATCCACGCGTGCGTCGGCCTTTTAGATGTATATATATAGACATGTATTTATATAATATATATATTATGTAATAATAAGATCCTAAATGTGTAGAAGATCAGTTATAGTTGCGACCCAAGCGAGGAGTGCAACAAATCAAAGTGGGAATCGATTCAGGAAAGTGTGTGTTTTTTCGGGATCTAAAACTAGCCTCGTCTAGCCGTCTTTTATCCTTGTGATCCTAGATCCTAGATCCTAGATCAGCCTGTGGCGTCGTTTGAGACCTTTCTTCCATTTCTTCGTAGTCGTGGTGGCAATGGTTGGTCCTCAAATCTGCGGACGTGTCCATAGCTCGCTCAGATCCTTCTTCAGCTTGCCCAGCTCTGCAAGTAGGGATTGGTTTGGACTTAATTCCCCAGTGAGTTGGTTTCGCCTTCGCCGTGGGCATATACATGCATCTATCACACTTACCCAGCTGAGCCGGCAGGACGCCCCCGTTGCGAAAACCCAAATCGAAGCGAGGCTGAACGCCCAACTGGCTGGCCGAGGTGGATCCCGAGTTGCGGAAGGCGGTGCCACTGGAAAGAGCAAGATATCAGATATCAGAGGACGATCTCGGAGGAGAGCTTCAAACGCACCTGTAAGGATGCTTCAGGCAGCCATAGACCTCGCGGTAACGCCCATAGAGAGTGCCATAGGAAACGCCCAGGATTCTAGCGGCCTTTTTCATCTCGAGTCTTTTGTTTTTAATGGCATCCAGAACCTAAAAGATTAAAAAACACGTCGTCAGTTGTAAATATTTTCAAAGTCAGACATATAAACGAATACAAAATATTAAAAGCTATATAGTTGAAGTCATCATAATTATTTTTTATTGATTTTTACAACCCTTCAGTCTCTGCTCTATTATAATCATTACATTTTCAAGGTTTTTTACTTAATTTACGATAAAAAAGCATTGTCACTCCCTAAACAATTAGTTTAATTTGTTTTTTTTTTTGTTTTTGCTCATAGAAGCTTTCTAAAAAGTACAAACTACAAAATCGAAATGATTATCAGGTTTTTAAAAGGAGAAACAAAAACAGAGACCATTAAACAAAAACACAAAAAACGGCGAAACAGTTTTAAACTGGCTTTTATGTGTCCGTTTTTTTTGTGTAACTTTGTTTATTTATTTTTAAACGTCTTTCGTTTACTTTTCCGCAATAATAAAGATTTTTAAATTAAATTTTGCAAGAAAAGCTAAACGAAAATGAGGCTTTAAATAAAAACTGAGGAAATAAAGCTGAAAATATCCAAAAGAACTCTGTGAAAAATGTATAAGTTGGCACAAAGGAACGACGAAATAAAAGGAAAAACTCCAACAATAGCCGGAAAAATCCAAAAAATAAATAGCTGAGCGGGAAAAATAAATATTTTTCGGATAAATAACTGAATCAAATTTCTAAGGCTTCAGGAAAAAAGCAAAAATAAATCCTTGATAAATATGAACTTACGCGCTTGGTAAAGGGTTCCTCCCAGAACTGGGGACGCCGCCCCTTGGCCAGATAGTCATCCATCTTGATGACGTCCTGCCACTGCGACAGCTCCTCGTTGGTCAGTCGCAGTTCGGCGGCATCGTAGTCCTCCAGCTTGATGTCGGGATAGTCGGCGGAGGCACCGGCACCGGCCCCGGCACCTGCGCCACTGCCACCTGGATCCTGGCCACCGTTTCCGCTTCCGGCCGAGGCACTGGCCACCGCAGCGGCGGCTGCTGCAACGGCAACGGCAGCTGTGGCAGCGGCACTGGCCACATTCGGTGCAAACTCGTGGGCCACCAGCATGCCATGTTCGTTGATCAAGTAGGAGGATCCGCCAGATCCACCAGATCCACTGGAGCCACCTCCTCCGACGGCGGCCTCGTACTTGCCGGCAAAACTGGCCGGAATCACGACCGTGGGACGCGGCGACTCCGCCCTGTTCGCCACCAGATGCTCATTCTCGATCTCCTCCAGCGGCTGCGGCAGCTCATCGTGCTCCTCCTTGGGCGATTCCACAGCCTCATCCCCCCCAGACTTCTCATACAGCCGACGGGCATGACGCAGCTTGCCATGACGTTCGCGCCGCTCGCTGATCTTCTCCAGCTTCTTGGCCGAACTGCTGGCGGTGGTCAGCACATCCGGTTGCTGCGATTCATCGCCGGTTTCCGTTTCCTGTTTGTTGGCATCGCCATCGCCGGGGATCTTGGGCGTGCACCGGCCATTGGGCTCCGAATTGGACCAATCCTGGCCGCCGGCTACCGATGGCTCCTGGTCACTGGCTTCCGACTGGAGGAGCTGCTGCTGCTGCTGGTGACGTAGACGCTGGCGCTGTTTGGGCGGGCAGGCGGCGGGCGGGGAGGCCATCGAGGCGGCATGGGCGGCCAGCGGGGGCTCCTCGGCAAAGTGACGCGCTGTCTCCAAGTACGCACGCTGGGCGGGCTCCAGGTTGGCGGCATACTGGGCCAGCTTGCGTCTGACCGGAAGAAACGAGAGTCCAAGGGAAAAATGACAAGAAATGGATACAAAAAAATTAAAATCTTTTAAAAAGGTGTTTAAAAGTATGGAACAAAATATAAATATTATTTTATAAAAGTATTTATTTATTTCAAAATTTTAAACGAGTATACTAAGCAGGTTTTAACTATACGAAAATAACAAAATGTAACAAAAAATATCTCATAGATTAATTTTTCACTGCATACTTTTCGACAGCCGTATAAATATTTCGAAAACACTAATCGTGAATCCTTCATTTCAGAGATTTTTAAATATTTATGTAAATATTGTGGCTTTAAAAATAAGATAGGATTTTTAAATCATTTATAAGGCTGTCTAAAACTATTTAACCAAATATTTTTTATAAAGATTCCCGATGTTAGGGGTTTTTTATTTTTTCAATGCATACTTTGTGGCACCTTATAAGTGATTTAAAAGCACTAGTGATTTCTGGAGGAACTCCAATAACTCTTTTTTTTAATTAAAAAAAATATATATATATTTTCAAATTTGCAAAAGTCAACCTACACATTGAACACATCGTATGCGTCGTCTAGTGGCGGACGTCCCCGCTTGCGTTTGGGACCCAAAAAGTGCTCAACGGGTGGCACGCCCTCGAGGGACGTGGCCCCGGATATCGCACCACCCACTCCGGCCGAGCCCGAGGCACCCGGAAGCGGCGTCATCACGGGCATGCGACCCAGTACGCTCTCCATTCCCGGGGAGAGGCGTTCCCGATCACGATCCCGTTCACGGGCACTGTCCAAAACCGCAGAGCTGTGCAGATGCAAGGACGGACCAGCGGGCGGCTGCTGCTGTTGGTGCTGGAGGATTAGGTCCTGGGCGTAGCTCTCCGCCAGACTGCGTGGCGGCGAGTGGAACTCCGCGGCGGCCATCGGTGGCGGTGGGCCGTCCTCGTCATCGCGCCAGGTGACCTCGGCCAGACCCTTGATCTTAAGGTCGTCCGCCGTCTTCAGCAGTGAAGGGAGGCTGGCCTGAAAGCAAAGCAAATCAAGGTCATTAGACTTTACAAACATCTGGAAAGAGAGAATTAATCAAGTAAAACGATGTTCTTGAATCGAGAATTTGTTTTCTCAATTTGAGAATGTACTGATTTTGAGTACAAATTTTAGAAAAAGCCTTATATTAGATACAAACTGAACTCCTTTCTGTATAAAGACTCAATTTAAGTGTATATATCTTTTGAAAAGTTTTTACTAAAAATGAGTATTTTTTTCTTAAAGTGATAATTTATGTATTTGTTTAGATTTCAAGTGCAAAAATTCGCAATTTCTTCAATTCCCTGTGTATATTTTAATGCCAGAAAAAGGCATAGAGATTTAAAACCCCAAAATCGTATGTATATTTCTTAAAATTCAACTTTGTAAGGTGTTTCAAAACCTACAAAACTTTAAATAAATTTCTAGTTTATTATAAACAACGGTATGTAAATGTGCTAACTAATGGCCCCTACTCACATGCTCAACGTTGATTTCACCCTTGTACATGAACTCGATGAGGCACTTGACCTCCGCGAAGGTCACATCCTTCATAATAATGATCGGATCGCGTTCGCTGGCATAGTTGGAGAGCACGGCGTCGAAGAAGGTGCTGCAGGCGCACAGGACGACGCGGTGGGCGCGGATGAGCTGGCCCTCGCAGGCCAGGGTCACATCGCAGAAGCATCCGCGATCCAAGAGCTGGGAGAACATGGTCTGCAGATTGCTATGGTGGTACTTCCACCTCAGGCAGTACTGCTGCGGCAGCATGGTGGTGCCGCGCCTGCTGCTGCCCCTGATGGTGGTGTCTCTGGTGGTTCTGGAAACTCGACTGGAGGTCCTCTCCTGGGGCAATTGACTGCCTGAAAAGGAGATGTGAAATAAATCTTTAGAGGTTTGAAATCACTTATAGAGGCGCCTAAAATCATGCTACAAAATATTTAAAATCCACAAATGCATAGAATAAATTCCCAAAAGCATACTTTTAGCATGCTTTAAGCGATTTTCAACTTATAAAAAATTAAACCCACAATAAAACGCATTCAAAGAACAAAGAACCTACTCGTAATTAATGTTAAACTTAAATATTTCACTAAAATTCCCAGATTATTTGATTACAAAAAAAAAGCGCAGCTCCACCAGCGTAAAATCCTAAATTGGCTTTTTATAAGCACTTGCATGTCTGATAAAGCAGATGTGAAACAATCCTTAGAGGTTTAAAATCACCTATAAAGGCGCATAAAATCAAGCTACAAAATATTTAAAGTTCTCTAAATAAATTCCCAAAAGCATACTTTTAGCATGCTTTAAGCGATTTTTAACTTATAAAAAATGGAACACACAAAGAAACGCATTCAAAGTACAATGAACCTACTCGTAATTAATGTTAAACTTAAATATTTCATTAAAATTCCCAGATTATTTATTTACAAAAAAAAACGCAGCTCCACCAGCGTAAAATCCTAAATTGACTCTACTCTTCTTAATATGTAAAATTTTTCCGCCCATCTGAGCACATATATTGAATCGTTTATTGGTTTTTGTCGTGCCGGGAGCATTATATTCATCGTTAAACTTGTTATCCCTATGAATCCTTTCGCAGTGCGTCGGTGTGTAAATGTCAATCGGAGGACATGCAGCTTTTTACCGCTTAATGAAAGGGTTTTTTTTGTTGTATTTTGCTTTTTTACCCCGGAGCATCGGCATGCGGAGAACTTCTTGTTGGCCTGTTTTTCAAGGTATTTTACGAATTAAATTCATCGCAATTTTTTCAGCCAAATAAATAATCGAAATTCCCGCTTTATGTGAGCAAGTCGGGATCGGGGGCGAAAAAAGAAACCAAAGTCCTGCCAGTCATCGAATGGCGAGATGTTTTTTCCAGCTCCATTTCCCTGGCAACAAAGAAGCGCCAATGACTTCGGTGGGTGGGGAAAAACCGGGGAAGGGGGTGAGGGGTGGCTGGTGGGTGGTTTCGGGTTGGTAGTTTTTTCTTTCAGACTGCAGCACCATAAAAATGTTCGTCCTCGTTTTCATTTTATTATTATTCTTCTCTCTCACTCCTCTTTATACACATAAAAAATTTTCATAATTTTTTTTCTTTTTTTTACACACTTTTATTCAGCGCAAATATTATGCACAAGGTAAAACTTTATTTTGTTTGTCGCTTTTCCCCCCTATACATATATATGTATATATATATATATATATGCATTTATGTAATATATAAATATACATATATGGTATTTGGTGTATATGTTCAGAATGAGTTGACGCTTAATAAAAACACAATTTCCCCCCTTCGCCCCCCCGAAACCAATATGTCAATATACTTAAACACAAAGTACGGAAAAAATGAAAAGAGCAATTATAAAATCCCTTTTGTTGGCGATTTCCACAGATTCGTCGTAATTGTAAAATCGAATCGACGTGACGAAAGAGCGAAATAAATTGATTTTCGTGGTAAAGATAATTCTATATCCATAGTAAGTCAACCAGGAACCTCTTTTCAAAAGTCCAGGAATTTATTGCATTAATTAATTGCAGTTTAAAAGTGCACAAAATTGACAGTATTGAGTTTTCATGTAAATGGGCTTTTCAACTTTTAATAATCTTGTTTCAAGTTAAAATGAAAACATGAAAATGTAAAAAAAAGGATCAAATGTTTATTTATTTAAACTATACCGTTTTTTTATTTTGAAAAATACTTTAAAAATATAAAAATCTATTTTCCTCAATTTTGAAAAACCTAGTATCAGTATTTTAATTTTTAAAGAATTTACTTCTACATAAGTCCTGAAGAATATTACAATGTTGAATCTGAAAAGGTTTATATGGTTGTTAACTTTTAACAATCTCACTTAAGATGAAAAGTTGAATATATTTTTAAATTAAAGGATTAAAGTATACTGTTCTTTGTAAACTTAATAACAGTATTTCTTTTTTAATTATATACATATACATATGTGCGGATCTGTTCATATATAGAATTCACTCCTACATAAATCCTGAAAAATACTACGATTTTGAGTCGTTTCCCAAAAAGTTTACATACTTTTTGTGGGTGCTGAGGGGTTTATGTATAAAACATAGCTTGATAGAGATATGGTCATATACTGGCTACTTTCCCCCAACCCTTTTCACCCCTTTTCCTGGCACCGTAATAAATTTTAAGAATTCCCCCAACAATTTTGTTATCCTTTTTTATATTTTTTGGATTTTTTGTCTCTTAAACTTTGTTTTTTTTCTGTTTTTGGGAAACGCATTCTTGCTTTTAGTACTAATAGCACAAGGGAAAGGCGAACGAAAAAAGGGTAGGATAATGGGGGGGATAAGAACTTTATGTTAGCTGCGTTTTATGTCCAGTGTACAGAATGGACCACACACAAAAAAGGGGAAAAAGGACCCGCACTCACACAAACTTATTTTGGAGGCAAAGAAACTCCCGGCTTGGGTCAAAATTCGCCCGAGAAAAAGAAGAGCGACTGTTGAAAAACGCTGCCGAAGAAAGAAGCTCGCGAACAGAATGCGAAAGCAAATTTCGCTTCACCTTTTTCAGCTGCAAGAAATGCCAAAGGAAAGTTGAAAAACAGAACAAACTACAAAAAACATCGGCACCAGAAAGCTGGCAAAATAAATTGCACAAAAAAATGAAACGGAAGGGAAAAAAATGGGTGGAAAAAGCCCAAGAAGAAAGGACTTCTTTAGGTAGTATATAAACGAATGCCATATGTACGGGTTTTTGTGTGTGGAAGTATGATTGATATATAAAATACAGTCGAGCTTTATATAAGAGGATATCAAAAAAAAAAATTTATGAAAAAAAAGTGGAAACTTTTTCCCAAACAAATTGAAAGATAAATATAACTATTTTTAATATTTCATTGATATTGATAAATAAAATACAGTCGAGCTTTATATAAAAAACAGTAAAGAAAAACAAAAAAAAATTTAAATAAAAAAAACAGTCGAGCTTTCTTGAAGTAAAAGTACAATATAAAATATCAATATAGATAACATAAAAAAAAGTTAATAATAAAATTTTTTAACAACCAAATTGAAAGACAGATAATATTATTTTAAATATTAAATTGAAACGAAATGTTTTTGAAATATTTTTGAATTATACTTTTGAATTGTTTCTATATTAGTGATTTCAAAGAAAAATAATTTACATATTTTTAACGAAAATTTCCTAGTAAGGACCTGTATTTTTGTTTTTGAAATATTTTTGAATTATACTTTTGAATTGTTTCTATATTAGTGATTTCAAAGAAAAATAATTTACATATTTTTAACGAAAATTTCCTAGTAAGGACCTGTATTTTGTTTTAATATTTTCTTATTTTGCACATCCCACCTACGGATGTTCCACTGTACAAAATAGTGGCATTAAAAAACGCAATGTCCGGCACTCAAGGATTGGGATTTGAGTTTGGTTTCTGTTTCTGTTTCGGTTTTCTGACTTGGTTCACTCACAATAATAGAAACCCCCAACCCCTCCCCCTCCCACCACACACACACACACATAGACAAGAGTTAACTGCAAAGGGTTTTTGATCCCAATCTCATGCTCCCCCTCCCCTCCAACCCCAACCACCCCCCACCACCCACTCGCTAGAAGCGTTACACATTTAAGTTCCTTAAAATAAAAAAAGCTACAACCCACACAGTCACACGGAAAGGGGGTGGCGGTGTGTGTGTGTGGGTGGGTGGGTTGGCATAAAAAATACATGTTTTATTGTAGTATATTTTTCCCGCCAAGCAGTCGCACACACACACACACACATGCAGGCCCCTTTTTCTTTTGGATTTTCTCATGGAAAATATTTTTCAGTTTTTATCACATTTTTCTTCTTCTTTGGATTTCGTTTTGTGTGTTTTTTGCTGCATCTTTTTTATTTTATTTTTTTTTTTGTACTTCTTCACTGCTTGTAAGGCAACGGGAGGGGGTGGTGGGCGGGAAAAGGGGGTGACGCAAAAAGGTTGCGAGCGGAAAAATAAAAATGAAAAAAGACATTACAGCGACTGCGACGTTGGAGAGAAGAAAAAATAAATAAATAAAAACACAAAAAGCTGGCAGAACGAAGGGAAAATAAAGAAAGGCAGGGTACAAAAAAAAAAAATAAAAAAAATAAAGAAAAAACATAACGACCGTTTCTCGTTTCATTTCGTTTCTCATCCCCTACCCCCCCCCCCCCTTTTTTTTGCAGTTTTCCCCCCTCCGCCACTGCTCTTTATTATTATTTTCAGTTTCTGTCTTTTCCCATTTATTTTTCTTTCTTATTTTTCGCCCCATGTTTCTCTCCTACTTTTTAAGCTGTAATTTTTTACTTGACGTTTTTTATGTTTTCTGAGCTCCCAGCTCCTTTTTTATTTTCCAGCAATTTTATCCTTTTTTTTAAATATCGATTTTCATGTCAACTTAAATGAAAGGTACACAGTTTTCCATACAAAAAAAATGAAGCGGAATGTAAAAAAGGAGAGTACGGAATTTATATGGGGACCTGTCATCCGTGTGTGTGTGTGTGTGTTTGTAATGCTTTTCTG
This sequence comes from Drosophila mimetica, assembly GCA_037075245.1. Classification (NCBI taxonomy): domain Eukaryota; kingdom Metazoa; phylum Arthropoda; class Insecta; order Diptera; family Drosophilidae; genus Drosophila; species Drosophila mimetica. The sequence continues at coordinate 1,392,350 of JBAMCH010000005.1, forward strand.
CTTTTCCCTGCTGTCTCTTTTTATTATTAATTTTTTTATTCACACACACACATGGTTGTAGATTTTCCCCATTTCCTTTTTATAAATGCTTGGCAGGGACACACACAGCGAGGAAAACAACTCCAAGATACACGGAGAAATTTCCACTTTTTTCGCTCGGTCTTTCCTTTTCTTTTCTTTTTTTTGTAGTTTTTCCTTAGCATTTTCCGGGTGGAGGTGGTAAATTCCAGCCATGATTAATGGAGAACTCAATCGAGATAGATACAGTTTTATATACATAACTGAACATTTACTACCAATACTTATGGATGCGTATATATTTTTGGGGCACAACGAATCCCATTTCTCAATGCCAATTCCCGATGGCATTCTTTGGGAACCCAAAAACTAACATGGATTTTCGAATTAAAAGAGTTTCTTGGTCTAAGCTCTTTAACAGATTAAAAAATTAATCTATTATAATCGTATTGTCTATTATTATTATAATAATTATCCATTATATCTTTGGGGAACCCAAAAACCCACATTAATCTATTATAATCGTATAATCTATTATTATTATAATAATTATTTATTATATCTTTGGAGAACCCAAAAAACCTAAACGGATCTTGAATTAATAGAGTTTATTGGTTGTTATTAACCATGATTTAGGAACCAAAAACCTTTAAATTCTTTATAAAATCTTCTATTTTCTTCTATTTCGATTATTAGTTTATAAGTTTACATTTTTTAAATCGGATCACTCATAAAAAAGTTATAGGCAAATATTTAATTGTCCAGTAGATGGAGCCACTTTGAAGCTAAGCTAGTGCTTGCGACTGCTTGCTTTAGCTGAGTAACGGATAGTTCATAGTCGAAGCACTCGATTCTCTCTTGCTTTTTAATTACAATGTAGATAGTTAAAGATTGTAATAAATTATTCTTCAGGGTTTAAATAAGATTTAAAATGATCTGGTAACAGATACCGATTTAATCCCGCCTCACTGCCTGCTAGTAATTAAACTGACCTCACCTCAGCGCGAAAAAAGGGATAATCCCCTGGCATAAACCGATATCGAAATTAACTCAAACGATGGGCACAAACGAAATTGGTTTCCATACTCAACGCAAAATGGAACGGAAAATACTGTAACCGCATTATCAATTGCATTAAGGCTCCGATAAGTGCAGGGCATCGAGTATATAACTCGATGTATATATTATATGGGTTGGTAGTTATGTGCACGTTCTATATATTATACACACATCCTTTTTCCTGCCAACAGCAATTTTCTTTCTTTATTTTTCTGCTTCTTCAACAGCGTTTTTTTTTTGCTCCACTCGCTTTTGTAATTTGTATAATTTTTTAACATTGTCGACGCTGCTGCTCCTGTTTTTTCCGATTTTTTTTTGCGTTGGGTTTTTGCTTCTTGTTTTCCACCTTGTTTTTTTTTTGTACTTTTTTTGTAGCTTTCCTTAACGTGGAGCAAAAAATTTTAATATAAATTTATGTGATGGCTGACGAAGAGAATTGTGGGGGGGGGGGGGGGGTTAAACTTGTTTGCAAATGGAACACGGCAAAAATATGTAGAGTGTTTTACACAATTTTCATTTGGTTATTTTTAATATTAATAAAAATAATAATACGCAAGCGAAAAATATATGAAAATGAAAATGTTTCATATCCGTTTATTTCTTTGTTTATAGAGCAGGGAGTTATGACCTCTCCGAATGTCCTGGGCTGAAAAGTGCCCGCCCCCAAACGAGAATTTTATCGCACCATAAAAAATGTTAATAAAACAACACAGAACTTAAAAACAACGATTGGAGTTGCAGTTAGAAGTTCCTTGCTACAACAAATCAACCAAGAAAAATGAAATTATCTGACTAAATATTTGCTAAAAATGATTTAATTCTTATTCCAAATCAAAATATATTTATATTTCCCCCTTTTCGTAATGTCAATAAGAACTGCAGAATATTTATTTGATTTATGCAAACATTTCCTCTTCTTTCCATCCGCTTTTTTCACGCTCAATCAAAAAACCGCAACGAAAGATATTCAAAGAAAACAGAAACCAAATACGATCTGCAGACATGCGAATTTCACATTGAGCACAACAAAAACCACTAAATACTGTAAAAATTTGCATCGAATACAGTGAAACTCCTTGATTTGAACTTTTGTAGTGTATTGAAAACAGTTATGTGAGCACTAGACTCTTATTTGATAATAATATTATCATAATAGATTATAATATGATATATTATCATAATGGATTATCATAATATAGATTTTCCAGTTCAATACCATATCCAAAAAATATGTGTTTTAAAAGTTCTTGAATCAAAAATTTCAAGTTGAGAATAAATTCTTGATTCAAGAACCTTGTATATATTATAAATTTCGAGCGGAGAAGAAGAAACGTTCTTGAAACAAGAATTTCAAATGGAGAACAAGAACTTTTTGATTCAATAGCGTTGTAAATATTATAAATTTCAAAATGCATGTACCTATATTAAGAATATTAGTATTGAGTGATATCTTTATAGCTTCATTTTATATATTTATTTTTTATAGAAAGAAATCTTCCTGCATAAAGAAATCTAGATTGACATTAATCTGGTTTAGGGACGTTTTTCTGTAGCAACAACACAACGGGCTTCTTCAGCTTCTTCTAGCTTCCCAACTTCAACTTGTCCGCTCTCCTCCTTGCATAAATCATCAAATAGACGACCGAAAGATACCTTAAAATTTTAAAAAACATTTCAAAAAATATCAAGATACTCTTTGTGGAAGGATATAAGCCTGTAGAACTACTCAATTTCTTTCCACAAAACTTAAACTAATCATCAAGTTCCTTAGTCCTGTTTAAAATCGATCATACCCCTGGCACCCAGCAACTTATGGGGTATACAAAAATAAAATAAACGCGACGACAGAGAGACCAAGTCAAATGAATAAGCAGTTTCTCCGCTTCTGCTTTAAGCCAGAAAAAAACACACACAAAAAAGAGAAAAGGAAACATCAACAAAAAATAATAATAATAAGAAATGTAGAAAGAATTCGCATTCGAAAGCAATTCAAAGGAAAAATCTATGCGTTCTTTTGATTCTCGCTTTCTTGGCAAATTGGTAGGAGTTCTTTTTCGGAGCGCGCTTATGTTTTCTTCCATACCCTTTAGAGATGGCAAACGGAGAAGGGTGCTTTCGGATTTCTATAAATATTTACGGTGGCAATTTAAACAAACACGAGGAGTCGCAGAAAAAGCCAGGGAAAACTTGAAGCCTGTTTGAGTGATGATATATCAATATTTATATATTTATATTTATATTTTATGCCTCGTTTAACCCATAGATATATTTTTAGTTTTTTATCATAGCTTTTTAAATTATTTTTTTAAAAATTGATTTTTTTTAAATTTATTTTTTATGTACAATATATTTTTATTTTTTATTTGTATTATTATTTTTTTTTAATTATTTCGTTTTTTATTTATTTATTTATTTTTTAATATTAGATATATACCAAATATCAAGATACTTTCTTTTTAATTTTAAAATCTTTTAATGGATATTTCATATTCGAACCCCTTTGACACGCTGAGTTTTTCTGCTGATTGCGGATGGGCCAACAATTCGAAATTCATATTATTAATAAGTAATAAAAAGAAATGAAGAAAATTGCGAAAGAGCACAGAACACGCAGCAAGCAGCAGAAATCCAGAAAAAGAAGCATCTTACAGATACGCAGGTTTCCCCCCTTTTTTGTAGGCACCCGTTTATATACATACATAGATACATACGTATTCATTTGGCAGATTCTACGGTTGCGTTTGCCTTTGGGTTCCTGTATTTTGTTTTATTTTTTTTCGGAATGCCAAATGCTGCAGGAGAAAAAAACCGAACCTAGGACAAGAAAGGGAATGGAGGTCCAAATTGAAGTCCAAGATCAAGACCGAGTCCCCCGATCTGCAGCGAAATATACAATTGCGAATAAGGCCAAGTGCAATAACACTCAATGCACACACACACACACACTGGATATATATATATATAGATATCTGGAGATATCTGGAGAGGTACGCAACATCATAAAGCCTTCTGCTCCCAAAAGAACAACAACAAAAACTGTGTAACTTTACTTTACGATCCTCTATAACTATGATATTGCCAATGTTGTTATTGTTCTTGCTGGCCAAGTGCATTCGCCTTCCGTTTTTGTTGTTGTCGAGTGTTGACTTATGCAGCTTCTTCTTCTCAGCTTTTAAGCCCCCTCTACTACCGCATTATGCCTATATGGCACGTAAGGAAAAAACACAAACTAAATAAACTAGAAAATAAAATATTTAAAAAATCAATTTAAAAGAAAATAAAAAAAAATTGTTTTTAAATTTAATAAAAAAATAACACAAAAAAATCACTGTCACTTTAAAAAAAAACATATATGTATTAACACGATATAACATAAAAATTCCAGGGACCGAAAATAATGATTATTTTTTTTAATTAAAAAATAAAAATCACAATTTAATGATTATTTGTAAGCGAAAAAAAATATCACTCAGAAATAATGATTATTTTGAGAGCGATATTCTTTCGCTTAAAAATATCACTCAAAGTTCGATTGAAGACGTCCTACGCGCAATTTTGCAAAAATTTAAATGCGAACTTGTAGGTAGAACAACAACAATCACATATCCAGTAAAGAAATAAACTAATTTTCTATGTATACACCATTAAAAAAACGGTTTTTAAATTGTATGAGGAATGCATGAACTCCTTATGACTTTATGAAAAAAAATCATTTTCTGTGAGACTCGAACTCGTGTTTACAGCACGGTGGACCAACATGCTAACCCACTCCACATGTCGACATGAATCTAGGTGGAATGGTTCATAGCTTGTTGAAAAGCTGTTTCACTAATATTTAAATGCCATAAAATCCAATGGTTAGTAAAACTTTTTGTATTCACTTAAACCTATTGTAAACTGAAAACTGCCTTTTAAATGGTTTTATACGAAAAAAACACATATTTTTTCTTAGCTGGATATGTGGTGCGTAGCTCTACCTACAAGTAAACTGTTTAATTTTTGACGAGCAGGACGGCTTTAATCGGATTTTGAGTGATATTTTTAAGCGAAATAATATCGCTCACAAAATAATCATTATTTCTGAACGATATATTTTTTCGCTCACAAGTAATCATTAATTTGTGATTTTTATTTTTTTAAATTCTCAAAAAAATATGGTCATACTAAAAATTGCATCAACAATTTCATCTTCAAAAAAATAATCTTTTTTTAATGAATTTCTTGTACAAAATTAAAGTCCATAATATTTTTGTTAAGTTAACTTCTTGCTGTCTTCAGTGTCATAGCAGCATAATTTATCTGGGCTTTTCTAAACTGTTTTTTCCTTCTTTTTTAGCCGCTTTGTTGTTGTGGCTTTTCTTGTTGAAATTATTAGACAGCAACAGCAGCAATAGTAAAAAAAAAACACGCAGCGTCCAGTTTGGCACACACACACACACACACTGCTGAAGATAAAGAAACATATTTTCTTCTTTTTTTTTCGTTGCCCGAAGCATTCAGCGCATCTGTGTAACCTCAAGGTTGCTGAACCTCAAAGGAGCTGGAATAAGGGGGTGTACGAAGGTGAAAGAGGAAGCAGTACCATAAGAATAACAATGCAAAAAACAGGACTTCACCATAAATAGAGTCCTGGCCAAATAACCAGATTGCGTTTTCCTGCCATCGCTCCTTACATCTATTTCTGTTTAATGTTTTTCTGCATGTTTTTCGTTTTTTTTTGTTGATGTTCAAAAACTTACGTGGATAGGCATCGAACGATCGAATTTGAAATTCTGTATAATAAAATATTTATAGTAAATTCAAGTAGAGTTAACGTAGCGCATTAACATGACACTTGGTGTAATCATTATCATATAAACAGATGGCTCCAAAATGGTGCGACTTTACTTCGGTCTAAACATAAGAACCCATAAATATTTATGGAATAGCATTTCGTTCACATTTCGCCATGACTGCAAGTAACTTTTTTAATTAGGCAGATAAGGATTTCAACCAATTGAAATTGGACAAATTGAATCGGATACCTACACAGAGAAAAAAAACAGTCATCCATCGAATATTTTTCAAATCAACGATATTTTCGAACAAATGATTTTGTAGCATATTGATATGAAATCGTAGCATTTTGATATGGAAAAATTGATATGAAAAATTGTGAAGAAAATCTAAATCCGATATTGTTCCGTTTTTTTATCTGTGTATAAACTATATCTAATATTGAATTATCGAATTATTGTAAATAATATAAAAATATTAATATAATATATTAATAATAATACTGGTAATATTATTATTACTAATAATATATTGTTAATAATACTGATAAGTATCCAAATCTTTGGAAATTATATTGAAAATATGTAGTTTACTTTGGAAAAAATATAACTCTCACTGACTTGACATAACTCTCTTAGCCCTAAGTAAAACCCTCGGAAAGATGGGTTTTAAATCAAGCCAAGGTCTAGGCAAGCCCAAAGGCTATAAATAATGCAGATCTCGAAAACCTTTTTCCAGGGAAACCCGTCAAAGGAGCCGAGAACCCAGAACCGATGATCAATGGTTTGGAGCAGGTGCATCGGGATGGGATGGTGTGTATATGGATGTGGCTGTGTATTGGATCTCTCCGCTGGAGAAATTCCCTTTTTGCCCTGTCCCTGGCTTCCCTACCTTGTTAACTGATACTACTTCTGCCGCTGCTGCCTTGTTCTTTTGCTGGAAAAGCTGCACAAAAACCTGGCTGGCTAAAATAGCAAACAAAACGAAACAACAAAAAAAGATTGAATAAAACAAAACCAAAAGGGAGAGCGAGCGGGTAACACAAATTGCAAAGCTGGAAAAAGGAAAAGCTGCTTTGCACAATCTCAAAGGGGAAGTCGGGGGGAGGTCGAGGAAGTTACCTACTACTTACTGCACTGGAAAAAATGCATTGCTCATTTGGTATTTAAGATTAATTGCTTTTGGCCTAAAAAATTACACTTTAGTATAATTATTATTTATAAATGTCTTTATATAAAGATTTGAAATATATAGTTACATATTTAATAAAAATAAATAAATATCAAATAAAAAAAAATAAATAACACAATATTTCTAAAGTTTTTATAGTCTGTTTATTTCAAATTAGGCCCTTGGAAAACTCTTTATAAATATATTTTTATAGAAGTATTACTAATTTTACTAATCATATAAAATATTTTACAACATTTAATTGCCTTTTAAAATTTTAAGATTTCCTTTTAAATTTAAATATGAGCCGTATTTGTTGCGCAGTGCAGCTAGCAGCTACTTCTTCAGCTTGGGCTCTTTCTATTCTATTTGATTTTTTTGTTTTTGGTGGCGGCGCATGAAAAAGCCAAAGAAGCTGCAGATACAAATGTAAGATGTAAGATACTCGGGGGAAAAACTCACTTGCTGAGGGGAAAAAAAGAACATTCATCAAGAAAACTGTCGTCGTTTTTTGTGTGTGCGCTCCACGCCACGGCATTTGGTATCTGTATCTTCAGCCGCTGCTGGTGCTATATGTATCTATAGTATCCGTAGTATCTGTGGCCGTAAGTACGTTAGCCTCCGCCGCGGATTCTAACTCATATTACTGCCTTGTTTACTGCCTTTTGCTTCTTGCTACCAACATCACTGTGCCGGGGGAACCCCCGCCAGCCAGCCATTTGTTTATGTCGCTGTTTTGTATTCGTATTCCTATTCCGCCGCCCGCTCGTTCGTTTTTATTTTCATTATTTATCATATTTTTTGTCCGCGCCTAATGTAAACTTTAGTATTATTTCTGTATTGTTCGTGGAAAACTCAGAAAAGTTTACAAAAGGCCAAAGACCAAAAATTGTAAGGGAAAATCTCCCGAAAAAAGTTGAAAAAAAACTTAATAAAAAAGTTTTTTTTTTAAATTTAATTTTCTCTTTAATAAAATGGTTATTCACCAATTGCATTGTTTCCATATTCCAAAAAGTGCGTTTTTTAACTATTAAGTTGATAATAAAAAAAAAAATTCTTTTTTAAAAATTTGTATGAGGATTTTTACTAACCAGTTTTTAAGAACTAAAATTCTAAAAGTTTCTTAAAAACTGGTTAGTAAAAATATTCATACAAATTTGTATAAAAGAACAAATTTTTTTTTGTATTTTTATTACAAAAATGTACATTGTACAACACTTTCTCTCAAGTTACTTTATCCAATTTATTTGAACACCATTCTGTACGGAGAAATATTTCAATCAAGTAGACCAATCGCCCAAGATTCCAACTGACTTTTACTATTTCGCTTAAATTACTTTAATAACAAAAGCCCAACTACAAAATAAATGGAGAACATAGGAAAATAACAAAAAAGGAAAATAAGCCAAAGGAAAAAACGTTGATGATGATGGGAGGCGAGATCTCGAAATGAGAAGAGCAGGGAGTTTTTTGTCGCTTGTCTCCTTGAAATGAGAATGTTGCTACCCTGTTCTTAATACAGACTTAGGGGTATCGCAGACTTGATTAAAAAATCAAAGATAAAACTAAGTCTTAAATGCAATACAAACTCGTCATAAAATATACATATATATTTATATTTCTTATAAATTTATTGTTATCTGAAAATTAGAAAATCACAAAAACCGCCCTAAGAATAGAGACCCATGATAATGCCTTATACATTGGGGATCATAAAATGTATATTACAAAATCGTAAGTATTTTCCTATAGCCTTTTTATGCGGCGGGTTGGGAAAACCCCCCATTACCAGATATCTGTTAGTCGTTGCTATTTTGAAATGGCTTTTTTACTGGCTGGCTGTTTTTTGCTGCTTACTTTTTTCCCGAAACAAAATCTGTGTTTTTCCTTTTTTTGGGCACTTTGTAATTTATTACGTTTTTTGCTGTTGCTGCTCCGTTCGAGTATTTTATAAAATTGTTCAATTTTTGCACGAGACAATGTCGCAGGGTCGCCCCCCTTCTTCCTCCCCCCGAAATTGCCACCCATGAAAAGCAGCAGTAAAGTGGCGCTGAAAAAGGGAAAAATAATAAAAAAAATATATATATATATATAGAAAAAATGAAGGAGGGACAAGGAAAAGCGAACCAAAGTGAATATTGAGATATTTTCCATGCTGACAACCAGCTTGGTTCGCTTCGTTTTCGTTTTCTGTTTCGGTTTCGGTTCGTTCAAAAGTGATTTACTCTTTTGGTAATGTGCAAGACCCTCCCAAAACGCCCCCCTTTTCCCCGATTTTCCACTCATTTTTTCCCTGCATGTTTATGTGCAATTTTCCTTCACACACACACACTTGCCACTTTTGCCCATATACAGTTACAACATATCTGCCCCTATATAATATATAGGAGTTTTTCTCTATAAAAAAGGGAGTACCTACTCGAACAAAAAGCACAAATAGTATAAAAGTTAATTTGTAGAGCGTGAAACCGTTGATACCCTGGAAAGGCCACTCTCTCAACAAGTTGATATCAACACGAACGGTAGTGAAGTGGAGTGCTGAGACTAATACATCCCTTGGGTTTTAGAACAAAGCCAAGAGGAGCAGCAAAAATAACCGCGACTCCAATACACATACTAAAATTAATAAACATATCTTAATGAAGTGTGACCAAATGCGTTGGAATGCGGTCTAGTATGACCAAAGTCATAAGTGAATCAGGACAAAGCTTCAAATAATATCTATACCATTTTGTGAGGGTACAGAAAGGGGAAGACCCAGAGTTCTGGACGTCACTTACAATTTTGCTCTGTGCAAAATATAAATGAAGGTTTTTACTACTTCTGTTCCTTTTTTTTCCACCTTTCTTACCTTCCCCAATGCTGGAAAAGTTCGTTCGTTCATTTGGTTACAGTTTTCTTTACCCCCACCCCTTTCTTTTCTCCCCTTTTTTAAGCTTATAGTTTTTCCGCCCCTTGCCAAGCGCGCCAAAAAAATTGGGTAGGAAAATGGGGATGGGATGGAGGGATTTGGGGAAAAGCGGACAGGCAAAAACCGAGCAACAGTAAAACGAGCGTTTTTCCCCCCTTCTTTTTCTTCTTCTAGCGGAGAAGTGGGAAGGTTTTCGGGGGTAAATAAATTAAATGCTTGACTTTATTTTGCCCAGCGATGTTTGCCTTGTTTTAATATTTTCCTTGCCTTTCTCTGGATATACTTTTCTGGTTTTTTGCTCTTATTTCCCCCTTGTCTTCCTCACCATTTTTTTTATTCTTTTGCCTTTTTTTGTGCCTTTTTAGAGCATGATTTGTAGTTCGTTTCGTTAGATGGAATTCCAATCTGCTGGCGAACAAAAGGGTGGAAATTTACGAAAAGATTTCCATAAGTTCTCATCGGGCAGCGAGGCAAGGGGGTCGATAAAGGAGCACAAAAGGATACACTTTGAACCTGTTGCGGTCCAGAGAACTTGATAAAAACTTGCATTTCCTCGGGGTATAAAAAGTATTTACTTATACATATAGTCTACATATGAATGTTTCAACTGATACTTAAATATACCCTGTAATCCGCTTCATAATCTTTAGGTCCACTCTAATTTCCTTGCATTCCAAATCAAGTTTAACAGTGCATTTTGACAAAAGAGGAAAATAATATTATATATTGAGATTATAAATTAAAAAACATTTTGCTTTTATTTTCCCCCTTATCGATAAGAACTATTCGGTTTGCAGAAGGTCCACTCTAATTTCCCTGCATTCCAAATCAAGTTTTTTTGTTTTTATTTTCCCCCTTATCGTTAAGAACTATTCGGTTTGCAGAAGTTCCACTCTAATTTCCCTGCATTCCAAATCAAGTTTAACAGTGCATTTTGACAAAAGAGGAAAATAATATTATATATTGAGATTATAAATTAAAAAACATTTTGTTTTTAGTTCCCCCCTTATCGAAATTATTCGATTTTCAGGAGGTCCACTCTAATTTCCCTGCATTCCAAATCAAGTTTACCAGTGCATTTTGACAAAAGAGGAAAATAATATTATATATTGAGATTATAAATTAAAAAACATTTTGTTTTTAGTTTCCCCCTTATCGAAATTATTCGATTTGCAGGAGGTCCACTCTAATTTCCCTGCATTTCAACTCAAGTTTAATAGTGCATTTTGGCAAAAGTGGAGAATAATATTATATATTGCGATTATAAACTAAACAACATTTTGTTTTTATTTTCCCCCTTATCGATAAGAACTATTCGGTTTGCAGAAGGTGCACTCTAATTTCCCTGCATTCCAAATCAAGTTTTTTTGTTTTTATTTTCCCCCTTATCGATAAGAACTATTCGGTTTCCCTGCATTCCAAATCAAGTTTTTTTGTTTTTATTTTCCCCCTTATCGATAAGAACTATTCGGTTTGCAGAAGGTGCACTCTAATTTCCCTGCATTCCAAATCAAGTTTTCTTTGTTTTTATTTTCCCCCTTATCGATAAGAACTATTCGGTTTGCAGAAGGTGCACTCTAATTTCCCTGCATTCCAAATCAAGTTTTTTTGTTTTTATTTTCCCCCTTATCGATAAGAACTATTCGGTTTGCAGAAGGTCCACTCTAATTTCCCTGCATTCTAAATCAAGTTTTTTTGTTTTTATTTTCCCCCTTATCGAAATTATTCGATTTGCAGGAGGTCCACTCTAATTTCCCTGCATTCTAAATCAAGTTTTTTTGTTTTTATTTTCCCCCTTATCGATAAGAACTATTCGGTTTGCAGAGGGTCCACTCTAATTTCCCTGCATTCCAAATCAAGTTTTTTTGTTTTTATTTTCCCCCTTATCGATAAGAACTATTCGGTTTGCAGAAGGTGCACTCTAATTTCCCTGCATTCCAAATCAAGTTTTTTTGTTTTTATTTTCCCCCTTATCGATAAGAACTATTCGGTTTGCAGAAGGTCCACTCTAATTTCCCTGCATTCTAAATCAAGTTTTTTTGTTTTTATTTTCCCCCTTATCGAAATTATTCGATTTGCAGGAGGTCCACTCTAATTTCCCTGCATTCTAAATCAAGTTTTTTTGTTTTTATTTTCCCCCTTATCGATAAGAACTATTCGGTTTGCAGAGGGTCCACTCTAATTTCCCTGCATTCCAAATCAAGTTTTTTTGTTTTTATTTTCCCCCTTATCGATAAGAACTATTCGGTTTGCAGAAGGTGCACTCTAATTTCCCTGCATTCCAAATCAAGTTTTTTTGTTTTTATTTTCCCCCTTATCGATAAGAACTATTCGGTTTGCAGAAGGTCCACTCTAATTTCCCTGCATTCTAAATCAAGTTTATTTGTTTTTATTTTCCCCCTTATCGAAATTATTCGATTTGCAGGAGGTCCACTCTAATTTCCCTGCATTCTAAATCAAGTTTTTTTGTTTTTATTTTCCCCCTTATCGATAAGAACTATTCGGTTTGCAGAAGGTCCACTCTAATTTCCCTGCATTCCAAATCAAGTTTTTTTGTTTTTATTTTCCCCCCTTATCGATAAGAACTATTCGGTTTGCAGAAGGTGCACTCTAATTTCCCTGCATTCCAAATCAAGTTTTTTTGTTTTTATTTTCCCCCTTATCGATAAGAACTATTCGGTTTGCAGAAGGTCCACTCTAATTTCCCTGCATTCTAAATCAAGTTTTTTTGTTTTTATTTTCCCCCTTATCGAAATTATTCGATTTGCAGGAGGTCCACTCTAATTTCCCTGCATTCTAAATCAAGTTTTTTTGTTTTTATTTTCCCCCTTATCGATAAGAACTATTCGGTTTGCAGAAGGTCCACTCTAATTTCCCTGCATTCCAAATCAAGTTTTTTTGTTTTTATTTTCCCCCTTATCGATAAGAACTATTCGGTTTGCAGAAGGTGCACTCTAATTTCCCTGCATTCCAAATCAAGTTTTTTTGTTTTTATTTTCCCCCTTATCGATAAGAACTATTCGGTTTGCAGAAGGTCCACTCTAATTTCCCTGCATTCCAAATAAAGTTTTTTTGTTTTTATTTTCCCCCTTATCGATAAGAACTATTCGGTTTGCAGAAGGTCCACTCTAATTTCCCTGCATTCTAAATCAAGTTTTTTTGTTTTTATTTTTCCCCCTTATCGATAAGAACTATTCGGTTTGCAGAAGGTCCACTCTAATTTCCCTGCATTCCAAATCAAGTTTTTTTGTTTTTATTTTCCCCCTTATCGATAAGAACTATTCGGTTTGCAGAAGGTCCACTCTAATTTCCCTGCATTCTAAATCAAGTTTTTTTGTTTTTATTTTTCCCCCTTATCGATAAGAACTATTCGGTTTGCAGAAGGTCCACTCTAATTTCCCTGCATTCCAAATCAAGTTTTTTTGTTTTTATTTTCCCCCTTATCGATAAGAACTATTCGGTTTGCAGAAGGTGCACTCTAATTTCCCTGCATTCCAAATCAAGTTTTTTTGTTTTTATTTTCCCCCTTATCGATAAGAACTATTCGGTTTGCAGAAGGTCCACTCTAATTTCCCTGCATTCCAAATCAAGTTTTTTTGTTTTTATTTTCCCCCTTATCGATAAGAACTATTCGGTTTGCAGAAGGTGCACTCTAATTTCCCTGCATTCCAAATCAAGTTTTTTTGTTTTTATTTTCCCCTTTATCGATAAGAACTATTCGGTTTGCAGAAGGTCCACTCTAATTTCCCTGCATTCTAAATCAAGTTTTTATACCCGTTACTCGTAGAGTAAAAGGGTATATTAGATTCGTGCAAAAGTATGTAACAGGCAGAAGGAAGCGTTTCCGACCATATAAAGTATATATATTCTTGATCAGGATCACTAGCCGAGTCGATCTAGCCATGTCCGTCTGTCCGTCTGTCCGTCTGTCCGTCTGTCCGTCTGTCCGTCTGTCCGTCTGTATGAACGCTGAGATCTTGGAAACTATAAAAGCTAGAAGATTGAGATTTGGCATGCAGATTCTGGGGGTTAATACGCAGCGCAAGTTTTTCACGCCGATGTGCCACGCCCCCTCTAACGCCCACAAACCGCGAAAAACTGTGGCACCCGTCTGTATGAACGCTGAGATCTCGGAAACTATAAAAGCTAGAAGATTGAGATTTGGCATGCAGATTCTAGGGGTTAATACGCAGCGCAAGTTTTTCACGCCGATGTGCCACGCCCCCTCTAACGCCCACAAACCGCGAAAAACTGTGGCACCCGTCTGTATGAACGCTGAGATCTCGGAAACTATAAAAGCTAGAAGATTGAGATTTGGCATGCAGATTCTAGGGGTTAATACGCAGGCAAGTTTTTCTCGCCGATGTGCCACGCCTCCTCTAACGCCCACAAACCGCGAAAAACTGTGGCACCCACAGTTTTGAAGCTAGATTAACGGGAAAAGGAATGTGTATTCGTTTCTTCAATACATATTGATAGACCAAAGTGGGAAACCCCCCTCCCCCCTAACGCCCACAAGCCGCTAAAAACCTTGGCACCCGTCTGTATGAACGCTGAGATTTCGGAAACTATAAAAGCTAGAAGATTGAGATTTGGCATGCAGATTGTAGGGGTTAATACGCAGCGCAAGTTTTTCACGCCGATGTGCCGCGCCCCCTCTAACGCCCACAAACCGCGAAAAACTGTGGCACCCACATTTTTGAAGCTATATTAATGGGAAAAGCAATGTGTATTCGTTTCATCAATACATATTGATAGACCAAAGTTGAAAACCCCCCCTCCCCCCTAACGCCCACAAACCGCGAAAAGCTGTGGCGCCCATAGTTTTAAAGCTAGAGCAAAAGTGTAAACGCAATTTTGTTTGGGTTATTAACGCCTACCGAAATGTAGAAGAAATTTTTTTAATTTTTTGAAGCGGCTGCTTGGTTTGCCCTGCTTGAGACTGCTGACTTTAGCTGAGTAACGGGTATTTGATAGTCGAGGCACTCGACTATAGCGTTCCCTCTTGTTTTGTTTTTATTTTCCCCCTTATCGAAATTATTCGATTTGCAGGAGGTCCACTCTAATTTCCCTGCATTCCAAATCAAGTTTTTTTGTTTTTATTTTCCCCCTTATCGATAAGAACTATTCGGTTTCCCTGCATTCCAAATCAAGTTTTTTTGTTTTTATTTTCCCCCTTATCGATAAGAACTATTCGGTTTGCAGAAGGTCCACTCTAATTTCCCTGCATTCCAAATCAAGTTTTTTTGTTTTTATTTTCCCCCTTATCGATAAGAACTATTCGGTTTGCAGAAGGTGCACTCTAATTTCCCTGCATTCTAAATCAAGTTTTTTTGTTTTTATTTTCCCCCTTATCGTTAAAAACTATTCGGTTTGCAGAAGGTCCACTCTAATTTCCCTGCATTCCAAATCAAGTTTTTTTGTTTTTATTTTTCCCCCTTATCGATAAGAACTATTCGGTTTGCAGAAGGTCCACTCTAATTTCCCTGCATTCCAAATCAAGTTTTTTTGTTTTTATTTTTCCCCCTTATCGATAAGAACTATTCGGTTTGCAGAAGGTCCACTCTAATTTCCCTGCATTCCAAATCAAGTTTTTTTGTTTTTATTTTCCCCCTTATCGATAAGAACTATTCGGTTTGCAGAAGGTCCACTCTAATTTCCCTGCATTCCAAATCAAGTTTTTTTGTTTTTATTTTCCCCCTTATCGATAAGAACTATTCGGTTTGCAGAAGGTGCACTCTAATTTCCCTGCATTCCAAATCAAGTTTTTTTTGTTTTTATTTTCCCCCTTATCGATAAGAACTATTCGGTTTGCAGAAGGTCCACTCTAATTTCCCTGCATTCTAAATCAAGTTTTTTTGTTTTTATTTTTCCCCCTTATCGTTAAGAACTATTCGGTTTGCAGAAGTTCCACTCTAATTTCCCTGCATTCCAAATCAAGTTTTTTTGTTTTTATTTTCCCCCTTATCGATAAGAACTATTCGGTTTGCAGAAAGTCCACTCTAATTTCCCTGCATTCCAAATCAAGTTTTTTTGTTTTTATTTTCCCCCTTATCGATAAGAACTATTCGGTTTGCAGAAGGTGCACTCTAATTTCCCTGCATTCTAAATCAAGTTTTTTTGTTTTTATTTTCCCCCTTATCGTTAAAAACTATTCGGTTTGCAGAAGTTCCACTCTAATTTCCCTGCATTCCAAATCAAGTTTTTTTGTTTTTATTTTCCCCCTTATCGATAAGAACTATTCGGTTTGCAGAAGGTCCACTCTAATTTCCCTGCATTCCAAATCAAGTTTTTTTGTTTTTATTTTCCCCCTTATCGTTAAAAACTATTCGGTTTGCAGAAGTTCCACTCTAATTTCCCTGCATTCCAAATCAAGTTTTTTTGTTTTTATTTTCCCCCTTATCGATAAGAACTATTCGGTTTGCAGAAAGTCCACTCTAATTTCCCTGCATTCCAAATCAAGTTTTTTTGTTTTTATTTTCCCCCTTATCGATAAGAACTATTCGGTTTGCAGAAGGTGCACTCTAATTTCCCTGCATTCTAAATCAAGTTTTTTTGTTTTTATTTTCCCCCTTATCGTTAAAAA
Organism: Drosophila mimetica; assembly: GCA_037075245.1. NCBI lineage: Eukaryota > Metazoa > Arthropoda > Insecta > Diptera > Drosophilidae > Drosophila > Drosophila mimetica. Next base: position 1,408,870 of record JBAMCH010000005.1, read on the forward strand.
CTATTCGGTTTGCAGAAGTTCCACTCTAATTTCCCTGCATTCCAAATCAAGTTTTTATACCCGTTACTCGTAGAGTAAAAGGGTATATTAGATTCGTGCAAAAGTATGTAACAGGCAGAAGGAAGCGTTTCCGACCATATAAAGTATATATATTCTTGATCAGGATCACTAGCCGAGTCGATCTAGCCATGTCCGTCTGTCCGTCTGTCCGTCTGTATGAACGCTGAGATCTTGGAAACTATAAAAGCTAGAAGATTGAGATTTGGCATGCAGATTCTGGGGGTTAATACGCAGCGCAAGTTTTTCACGCCGATGTGCCACGCCCTCTCTAACGCCCACAAACCGCGAAAAACTGTGACCCGTTCTGTATGAACGCTGAGATCTCGGAAACTATAAAAGCTAGAAGATTGGGATTTGGCATGTAGATTCTAGGGGTTATTACGCAGCGCAAGTTTTTCACGCCAAAGTGCCACGCCCCCTCTAACACCCACAAACCGCGAAAAACTGTGGCACCCACAGTTTTGAAGCTATATTAACGGGAAAAGAAATGTGTATTTGTTTCATCAATACTTATTGATATACCAAAGTGGGAAACCCCCCTCCCCCTAACGCCTACAAGCCGCGAAAAACAGTGGCACCCGTCTGTATGAACGCTGAGATCTCGGAAACTATAAAAGCTAGAAGATTGGGATTTGGCATGCAGATTCTAGGGGTTAATACTCAGCGCAAGTTTTTCACGCCAAAGTGCCACGCCCCCTCTAACGCTTACAAACCGCGAAAAACTGTGGCACCCACAGTTTTGAAGCTATATTAACGGGAAAAGCAATGTGTATTCGTTTCATCAATACATATTGATAGACCAAAGTTGGAAACCCCCCTCCCCCCTAACGCCCACAAACCGCGAAAAGCTGTGGCGCCCATAGTTTTAAAGCTAGAGCAAAAGTGTAAACGCAATTTTGTTTGGGTTATTAACGCCTACCGAAATGTAGAAGAAATTTTTTAAATTTTTTGAAGCGGCTGCTTGGTTTGCCTTGCTTGAGACTGCTGACTTTAGCTGAGTAACGGGTATTTGATAGTCGAGGCACTCGACTATAGCGTTCTCTCTTGTTTTGTTTTTATTTTCCCCCTTATCGATAAGAACTATTCGGTTTGCAGAAGGTCCACTCTAATTTCCCTGCATTCCAAATCAAGTTTTTTTGTTTTTATTTTCCCCCTTATCGATAAGAACTATTCGGTTTGCAGAAGGTCCACTCTAATTTCCCTGCATTCCAAATCAAGTTTTTTTGTTTTTATTTTCCCCCTTATCGATAAGAACTATTCGGTTTGCAGAAGGTGCACTCTAATTTCCCTGCATTCCAAATCAAGTTTTTTTGTTTTTATTTTCCCCCTTATCGATAAGAACTATTCGGTTTGCAGAAGGTGCACTCTAATTTCCCTGCATTCCAAATCAAGTTTTTTTGTTTTTATTTTCCCCCTTATCGATAAGAACTATTCGGTTTGCAGAAGGTCCACTCTAATTTCCCTGCATTCCAAATCAAGTTTTTTTGTTTTTATTTTCCCCCTTATCGTTAAGAACTATTCGGTTTGCAGAAGTTCCACTCTAATTTCCCTGCATTCCAAATCAAGTTTTTTGTTTTTATTTTTCCCTTTATCGATAAGAACTATTCGGTTGCAGAAGGTCCACTCTAATTTCCCTGCATTCCAAATCAAGTTTTTTTGTTTTTATTTTTCCCCCTTATCGATAAGAACTATTCGGTTTGCAGAAGGTCCACTCTAATTTCCCTGCATTCCAAATCAAGTTTTTTTGTTTTTATTTTCCCCCTTATCGTTAAGAACTATTCGGTTTGCAGAAGTTCCACTCTAATTTCCCTGCATTCCAAATCAAGTTTTTTTGTTTTTATTTTCCCCCTTATCGATAAGAACTATTCGGTTAGCAGAAGGTCCACTCTAATTTACCTGCATTCTAAATCAAGTTTTTTTGTTTTTATTTTTCCCCCTTATCGATAAGAACTATTCGGTTTGCAGAAGGTCCACTCTAATTTCCCTGCATTCCAAATCAAGTTTTTTTGTTTTTATTTTCCCCCTTATCGATAAGAACTATTCGGTTTGCAGAAGGTCCACTCTAATTTCCCTGCATTCTAAATCAAGTTTTTTTGTTTTTATTTTTCCCCCTTATCGATAAGAACTATTCGGTTTGCAGAAGGTCCACTCTAATTTCCCTGCATTCCAAATCAAGTTTTTTTGTTTTTATTTTCCCCCTTATCGTTAAGAACTATTCGGTTTGCAGAAGTTCCACTCTAATTTCCCTGCATTCCAAATCAAGTTTTTTTGTTTTTATTTTTCCCCCTTATCGATAAGAACTATTCGGTTTGCAGAAGGTCCACTCTAATTTCCCTGCATTCCAAATCAAGTTTTTTTGTTTTTATTTTCCCCCTTATCGTTAAGAACTATTCGGTTTGCAGAAGTTCCACTCTAATTTCCCTGCATTCCAAATCAAGTTTTTTTGTTTTTATTTTTCCCCCTTATCGATAAGAACTATTCGGTTTGCAGAAGGTCCACTCTAATTTCCCTGCATTCCAAATCAAGTTTTTTTGTTTTTATTTTCCCCCTTATCGATAAGAACTATTCGGTTTGCAGAAGGTCCACTCTAATTTCCCTGCATTCCAAATCAAGTTTTTTTGTTTTTATTTTTCCCCCTTATCGATAAGAACTATTCGGTTTGCAGAAGGTCCACTCTAATTTCCCTGCATTCCAAATCAAGTTTTTTTGTTTTTATTTTTCCCCTTATCGATAAGAACTATTCGGTTTGCAGAAGGTCCACTCTAATTTCCCTGCATTCCAAATCAAGTTTTTTTGTTTTTATTTTCCCCCTTATCGATAAGAACTATTCGGTTTGCAGAAGGTCCACTCTAATTTCCCTGCATTCTAAATCAAGTTTTTTTGTTTTTATTTTTCCCCCTTATCGATAAGAACTATTCGGTTTGCAGAAGGTCCACTCTAATTTCCCTGCATTCCAAATCAAGTTTTTTTGTTTTTATTTTCCCCCTTATCGATAAGAACTATTCGGTTTGCAGAAGGTCCACTCTAATTTCCCTGCATTCTAAATCAAGTTTTTTTGTTTTTATTTTTCCCCCTTATCGATAAGAACTATTCGGTTTGCTGAAGGTCCACTCTAATTTCCCTGCATTCCAAATCAAGTTTTTTTGTTTTTATTTTCCCCCTTATCGTTAAGAACTATTCGGTTTGCAGAAGTTCCACTCTAATTTCCCTGCATTCCAAATCAAGTTTTTTTGCTTTTATTTTCCCCCTTATCGATAAGAACTATTCGGTTTCCCTGCATTCCAAATCAAGTTTTTTGTTTTTATTTTCCCCCTTATCGATAAGAACTATTCGGTTTCCCTGCATTCCAAATCAAGTTTTTTGTTTTTATTTTCCCCCTTATCGATAAGAACTATTCGGTTTGCAGAAGGTCCACTCTAATTTCCCTGCATTCCAAATCAAGTTTTTTTGTTTTTATTTTCCCCCTTATCGATAAGAACTATTCGGTTTGCAGAAGTTCCACTCTAATTTCCCTGCATTCCAAATCAAGTTTTTTTGTTTTTATTTTCCCCCTTATCGATAAGAACTATTCGGTTTGCAGAAGGTCCACTCTAATTTCCCTGCATTCTAAATCAAGTTTTTTTGTTTTTATTTTTCCCCCTTATCGATAAGAACTATTCGGTTTGCAGAAGGTCCACTCTAATTTCCCTGCATTCCAAATCAAGTTTTTTTGTTTTTATTTTCCCCCTTATCGATAAGAACTATTCGGTTTGCAGAAGGTCCACTCTAATTTCCCTGCATTCCAAATCAAGTTTTTTTGTTTTTATTTTCCCCCTTATCGTTAAGAACTATTCGGTTTGCAGAAGTTCCACTCTAATTTCCCTGCACTCCAAATCAAGTTTTTTTGTTTTTATTTTCCCCCTTATCGATAAGAACTATTCGGTTTGCAGAAGGTCCACTCTAATTTCCCTGCATTCTAAATCAAGTTTTTTTGTTTTTATTTTTCCCCCTTATCGATAAGAACTATTCGGTTTGCAGAAGGTCCACTCTAATTTCCCTGCATTCCAAATCAAGTTTTTTTGTTTTTATTTTCCCCCTTATCGATAAGAACTATTCGGTTTGCAGAAGGTCCACTCTAATTTCCCTGCATTCCAAATCAAGTTTTTTTGTTTTTATTTTCCCCCTTATCGATAAGAACTATTCGGTTTGCAGAAGGTGCACTCTAATTTCCCTGCATTCTAAATCAAGTTTTTTTGTTTTTATTTTCCCCCTTATCGATAAGAACTATTCGGTTTGCAGAAGGTGCACTCTAATTTCCCTGCATTCCAAATCAAGTTTTTTTGTTTTTATTTTCCCCCTTATCGATAAGAACTATTCGGTTTGCAGAAGGTCCACTCTAATTTCCCTGCATTCTAAATCAAGTTTTTTTGTTTTTATTTTTCCCCCTTATCGATAAGAACTATTCGGTTTGCAGAAGGTCCACTCTAATTTCCCTGCATTCCAAATCAAGTTTTTTTGTTTTTATTTTCCCCCTTATCGATAAGAACTATTCGGTTTGCAGAAGGTCCACTCTAATTTCCCTGCATTCCAAATCAAGTTTTTTTGTTTTTATTTTCCCCCTTATCGTTAAGAACTATTCGGTTTGCAGAAGTTCCACTCTAATTTCCCTGCACTCCAAATCAAGTTTTTTTGTTTTTATTTTCCCCCTTATCGATAAGAACTATTCGGTTTGCAGAAGGTCCACTCTAATTTCCCTGCATTCTAAATCAAGTTTTTTTGTTTTTATTTTTCCCCCTTATCGATAAGAACTATTCGATTTGCAGAAGGTCCACTCTAATTTCCCTGCATTCCAAATCAAGTTTTTTTGTTTTTATTTTCCCCCTTATCGATAAGAACTATTCGGTTTGCAGAAGGTCCACTCTAATTTCCCTGCATTCTAAATCAAGTTTTTTTGTTTTTATTTTTCCCCCTTATCGATAAGAACTATTCGGTTTGCTGAAGGTCCACTCTAATTTCCCTGCATTCCAAATCAAGTTTTTTTGTTTTTATTTTCCCCCTTATCGTTAAGAACTATTCGGTTTGCAGAAGGTCCACTCTAATTTCCCTGCATTCCAAATCAAGTTTTTTTGTTTTTATTTTCCCCCTTATCGATAAGAACTATTAGGTTTGCAGAAGGTGCACTCTAATTTCCCTGCATTCTAAATCAAGTTTTTTTGTTTTTATTTTCCCCCTTATCGTTAAGAACTATTCGGTTTGCAGAAGGTCCACTCTAATTTCCCTGCATTTCAACTCAAGTTTAATAGTGCATTTTGACAAAAGAGGAAAATAATATTATATATTGAGATTATAAATTAAAAAACATTTTGTTTTTAGTTTCCCCCTTATCGAAATTATTCGATTTGCAGAAGGTCCACTCTAATTTCCCTGCATTCCAACAAAACACTTTAAAGCCAAATCAAGTTTACACAATGCATTTTTGCAAAGCTCTCTTATCAGCCAAGGTTTCTGGCAAAAAAAGAAAAAAAATAAAAATAAATTAAATACAGCAAAAAGTGTCGGTACACACACACAACTACAAATTGAATTAATAGAAAAGTAAATATAATTGAATCAGTAACACAATTTAAGCTGAAATATTGTTGCAAATCAAATGGGAATGAAATGCCACATTGCCACGGAAGCGGATAAATTAAAAAAGCGAAAGAAACAAAATTGAATTAAAATGTATTAACGCAAAAAAACACTAACAATAAAAAGGCAAAACCACAAAAAACGTTTTGTGATTCATAATTTCGATTCGTATTCGTTGTGTATAAATATGTGTATTTTTTTTTTTTTGGTTTTGGGTGATTTTTGTAGAGTTCGCTTTTGTTCCCCATTTGGAGTGTGCGTGTGTTTTTTGTTTGTTTTTATCTTTCCAATTTCAAATTTTGTTTTTTTTTCTGACGGTTAATTGCATAAAAATAGAGGCCGTATTTGTATGGCCTTTTTTGTGATTTTCGAACGCGACATAATTTGATTTGAAAAAAACCTTGGAAAAAAGAAATAGACGAAAAAGAATTCCCAACTTTCGAAGGGCGATTAAATGGAGGGTTTGGGTAGTATTCTTTGGGTATTTCTCTCCGCTTTTCTTTATTATTTCCCATTGTTTCGCTTGGCTTTATGCGACGGAAATAGTTTTTATCTCTCCCCCCATTTGCTTTGATTTCTGCTTCTTTTTTTTGTGTTCGTATTATAAGTATTCTTTGCTTTTTTTATTTAGTGCCCCAGTATTTTCACCACTTCTCGAAGTTATCAGCGAAATTTGCCTAACGTGTTTGTTAGTTTTTATTTTTATTTCCTCACACACACACACAAATGTACCTACAAATACATCAAAATAAATATATGCATGTATATTTTTTGTTTTCATTTTTCTGATTTGCCGCCTGCAGAGTAGTTTTTTTGTTTGTTTGTTTTTAATTATAAATATGAGCTGATATCAGAGAATGAAAAGAGAAAAAGAAAAAGCTGCAAAAAAATATTGAGCCCTTTTTCAGCACAAAGGCAAATGGAAATGAAAAATAGGGTACAAAATTCAAGAAAAAGGGTTTTCTTCTAAAAAAAAATACAAAAATACATTCAAGGTATTTGAAAAACATTATTTACGCACAATCTAATCTATTTTTTATTTTTTCGTATACCTCCGCATAAACAACTGTAAATTTGCGTAAGTGAAGCTTATTTACCCACGAAAAAAAGAGCAACACGCAAAGAATAAACTAAACTAAGAGTTGGAATGACAGAAAAAAACAAAGAATTCTCTGTTAAGAGCCAATAACAAAATAATCAGACACGAAAAACAATATTTCGTGTCAAAATTTGTGTCGTTTTTTGCTTTATTTCCTACTGCTGCTTTGTTTTTCTAAAGAATTTTGATTTGGTTGCGGAATAACACGAAAATAAGTGGGAATTTGGTATACTGGCCAGTTTTATTGGGACCAGACTGTGGGAATACCCTGCCAATTGTTGGGGTTTTTTATGTATTCCTGATTGGGTATACATTTTGTAGGTTTCTCGGTTATTTTCTAAAGAACATATGAAAAATGTACGATATTCAAATCCAAGATCTATGCATATTTTCCAGAGAATAGAATTTTAAATAGTTTTGAAACCATTTTTAAAACCAAAAAATTTACATTTTTTTTTGAAAAGGTAGAAAATCACTTTTTGTAGAAGATTTCTAGTCTAATTTTCATAAAACTATTGATGGTTTTCTATTTTCTAGATTTCTGAGAGTGTGATAAGAATCTTTCTTATATGCACGTACATATGTATGTATGTATGCTAATATTACCGTTACACTCCTTACATAATAATCCGTTTAAATTGAGGTTTTAGGACCCACCTTTATGGGTCCAAAATCTACTAAAATAACAGATTTTTGATGGCCGCTAGGGGGCGTGGCAGTATCGATGGCTGGTGACCTGCGCTTTGTTTTTGTTTTTGTTTGTTATCGTTTTGTTTTGTTTTGTTTTTGGACAATGAACTTGAAATTTGGAGCACGCGTTCACATGTAATTGAAATGTGTGTGAGTGGGCCGAAGCAGGGAGGGGGCAGAGAAGATTGGAGAAGAAGATGATGGGGAAGGATGGAGAGCCAGAGAGCAGAGCGGGAGAGAGAACGAGCACTCACGCACACAAACACTAGCTCACAGAATCCAGGGGCGGATCTAAAGTGAAAATTGTGTTTTTTTGGGCCATTATCTAAAAACATTCATATTTAAAAATACAAAAAAAACTTAATTTTTAAGAAAACCATAGTTATAGTTACAAAAACAAAAAACCCTCAACATTTCTAACTCCGCCCCTGTCACCATCACACGCAGATTTTGCGCCTTTCTCGCTCTTCTCCCCACCACTTTATTCGCAGCTTTTTTTGCGCAGGCGAATGCCGCTGTGAAAACAAAAAATCGAATAAAACAGCCGACAAAAACAAAAGGCCAGAGAAACGTTGACGGCGACGTCACTCAAATGCGATTTGCAATTTTAATTTTTGCCGTTCATGTTTTTCAGTTTTTTGTTCATATAATTAAAGTTGTAAAAATGAATTGCAATACGGTACAACAAAAAAAAGTGAGAGAAAAGTAAATTGAAAATTGCTTTTGCCATAAAGGCGGAAATGCCTCTCTCAACAAAAATAAATAAAACAAAAAATGGTACAAAAAACCAAGAAAAATAAACTGAAACCAAAAAATATGGCAAAAAACACAAGGGAAGAAGAAAAACTATAAGCCACAAAAAACAAGCAAAACCCATAAACCAAAAAAACAGATTATAAAAAAGCCCCAAAAGTTATACAGTCATGGTCAACATTTTAGTAAAATGCCTTAAAATATATTTTCCCAATAATTCATATTTACATATCATATTTGGAATAAAATGAAATTATTTTCAAGTACACAAAAATGTTAGAAATCATCCACTATTATTTTGACCACTACTGTGGGGGAATAACAACAATGAAGTGCGCGGGGAAATTTGTAGCGTTTTTCCATAGGCCGCAAAAAAACTTAATTATCAAGCTTAGACAGAAAAACAGAAAGCCGTAGACAAAAAATGTAAATTACTGGCCTATGAATTTAATTTATTTTTTTGCAGGTCTATGGGTTTTTTCTTTCCCATTTTTTTCTGTTTTATCTCGGCAATTAGTTTGCAAAAAAATTACAATAAGTGATGAAAAAATGGCAATCGTTTCCTGGGCGAAAAACAATTGTTTACAATAATTGCATATGATAATTATGTCAATTTCGAATATTCAGCTGGCAAAGTCAACAAACCCGGAAACCTTCGGCGAGAACAACGGAATTTTTATCGTAATATTTTGTTCGCCTTTTTCTTTTTTTCTTGATTTAACAAAAAAACACGCACAAAACAAAACATGCAAAAAAAGCACAAAATATATTATTAAAAAAAGAGGAGAGCGGCGGCCAAAAACAAAAAACAAAAAACCAAACAACAAAAATCACACAAATAACACACAACTTTTGTTTGGCTAAAAATAAAACGACGTTCGTTTTGCGTGTCTTTTTAGCACATGAAATAAATAATTTGTTTTCTCACCTTTTCTTTATGACTTTTCGCGGTATCTTTTCTTTTATTTTTTGCTTTCTTTGTTTTTTTTTTTGTTTTGTTATTCGAATTGAATTGCACACGCAGCAGATTTTGGCGAAAAAAATTCATTCATTCATACATTTTTATATCATTTTCCTTTCTTTGCTTTTGGTTAACTTAAAAAAAACACAGGAAATTCAAATCGCGCGCTTTTTTCTGCGGTTAACGGTAAACACTTGGGATATTACAATTATTTAACACCAACCACGGAATGCTCATAAAGTGTTCCTGCAAATTATTGCCAGAACTAGAGTGTCTGTTTTTTTGGAATATTTTAGAATATATTGTTCTGTTTTTCTTGATATTTTCCAACCGAGATATCTGAACTTTTGGGCTGCAATGCGGTGCGCGTTCAAGTTAAGACTAAAATTCAACTCGGCGGCAACATGGGGTTTTAACTGAGCGGCCAGCTGCGCAGTCGACGTCGGCCGGCGTTGCCAGATGGCGCGACGAAAGGCCCACTAAAAAATCCACTTTTCCGCCTGAATTCAAAATCGCGATAGAAGAGCTTTTCATTTGTTGGAGAAAAAAATTTTAATTGCAATTGGAAAAGGAATCTGTCGGCATTATTAATCTTTTTCCAATATTATTTTTAAGTTTATTTTTAGGATATAACTTTTTTATCTTTTTTAAAGAATTACACCAAACTTACACCCAAATCAGAAAACACTAAGCTTACACATAAAAAAGTAATATTTCAAGGGAAAGCACTGACCAGATTTTAGTGATGTTGTGCTGTTTTATTCTATAACTTCTTGTATGGATTATATGGTTTTAGGTATACAAAAAATGTAAATCCACCAATATCTCCGAAAATATTTAAGGCTTATTACACCAAAATCATTAAAATATACTTTTTTATACAGTTTCTTAAAATTTTCTGTTATATTTTCAACAATTTATCAATTTAAAATGTTGGGAAATACCCAAACTATAAGCTAAGCTATGGAGACCATTAGTGGTAAGCATTCCGCCCAAAATTTAAATATTTTTTCAAAAAAGACTTTGCGTTGCCAGACCGTCGCGAAAGCTCCCAAATCCATCGCTCCGACCACTCGAACAGCTGATATCACTTGGTAAACATTGTTTACGTCGTTACGCGTGTTTTTGATTTTTCGTGGAGTTGTGGAATTTCGGATGCTGGCCAAGAGATAACGACGGGGGGCAGTGGAACTCTTGGGCGGCCTTATCTCGGGGTTACGGGTCAGGGGTTATCTTTATCGCTTATCAGCCGAGTACCGTTCCCGCCTCATCGGCGGCGACGCTTGTTTTTTTCCCGACAGTTCCGATTCGAACGCAGCCGTGTGAGTGTTACAAGGAAGCGGAAAAAAATGCCCAAAATATTTCTAAAATTTCTCAAAATGTCCTTTGATGTTCCAGATCCCCAGAAATGCAGCAGGCGCGCTCTACACTGCCACAAAAGCTTCGGTTTTGCTTTAGTCGGGACCTGAACACCAAAGTTAACCACCCGGTTAACTTCGCCCCCAAAAAGCTGAGCGGAGCTTTAACTCGCGTCGCCGCCAGAAATCAGACGCTATCGCCATCGGCATTATTCCCGGCGATCAGACGATATTCGGACTGCAAACAGAGCACTTTGAAGGTGAGTGAGCTATACAAAATCGTGGCTAAACTGTGGCTAAATTCGCGCGATCAATTGACCAATTAAGACGTTAAAACAGGGAGTACTGCCTTCCAGGGATCGGTGTTTATCCCGTGGTTCGGCCTTATATAGGCGTTTACCCATAGTTCTGCCCATGTGCTTTGGTTTCTTTCAAACCATGTGTTTTCTTTCGAATTTCTACCCTTACGTGGAGTTTCATAATTATGCGAGGTGGTTTGTTTGAAGTTTATCTTCCAACCTTTGAAATGAGCTATTAAGTAGGTATGTATGTAGATCTAAGAAGATTATTTCTGTTTTGGTTCTATACCTACATATATTAATAATCATAATACATCATATTGATAAAAAAGATCTTGTCAAATATTGTGGATACATCATTAGTTTTACAAAAAGATTAAACTGAAATTCAAGATATATCTTTTAGATGTTATATAGATTTTATAGATTTTATTGTATTTGGTAGCAAAGTTTAGAGAAGATAGTGTATATAGAGCTCCGCTTTGAAAACACTGATTAGTTTTGATCAATGTTTCTTTCTCAGCCTTAAACTCGTTTAAGCCTACTCGAATTTCGTGGGTTTTCGGCCCTATCAACAGTGTTTTTGTTCTTTTTTTTTGCACTTGTTTACCAAATGGTGCTGATATCGCTAGACAAAACATCTGGCAATGGCCCTTAAATCGAATTTCCACAGCCATGGGAAGAGCGTGTGGGTAGATATAAAGATATATGTACATACATATGTACATAGGTATACCGGCAAATATTTCGGTTTTGCACTTGACTCGTGGTCAGGAATTAGCACTCAATCTAAGGGGAACTACCAGTTTCCAGTTCGTGCATTCGAAATTCGCTTTCAACCAAGTGTTTTTGTGTATCTAAATCATTTCTATGATGAATAGCAAGTGTAAGGTTGAATATCTTCTGGTGATCGTCAAAAAATCTATAGGGAATTCATTTCATTTAATTGTTTGCAATGTAATATTTTGAAAACTAAAAACAATTAGAAACAAGTAAAAACCTTTAGCTCATTTTTGAGCTTGATGTATAGTTAATAATTATTCAAATTTATTTCTTTTGTAAACTTGTTTCTTTTTCGTTCTGCCTTGTCTTGTTTTCCATTTAAACTTTGGACTTTTTTCTACGCCTTTTAAGGTTTGTTCTAAAAATTGTTGATGAAGGTAAAAATAATTTACATATTTTTAGAATAAGAAAAACAAACATAAGTCTTAAAAAAATTACGAAAAATAATATTTAAAAGAAGAAAACAATTATTTTGTAATCAATTGAGAATTGTATTCATATACACCCAAAAAAATGAGAACGAAAAAAGCCAAGATCGACCGATCTTGATTTTAGTATTTGTATTCTCACTTTTTTCTTCTTGATATCAAGATGATTCGATGTTGATTCTAGTATTCCCAGTCAAAATCAATCTCGGTTTTTAGTATGAGTCGATCTTGGCTAGCTTTTGAGATCGATATGCTAAAATACGCATCGATGAGAACTCTTTTTTCTCGGTGTAGTTACCGTAGTTATCAACATTTTCTTAGAAGAAAGGGATTATGAAATTTGTTTAATTTCCCTTATTTGTAATTTTAAATGTACTCTGTTCTTTTCTGAACCTATGTAGACTATATGTTTCCCGATCTTTCCGAAGTGCGTCAGCCCCGAAGTGGGCACGCAGTGTCCTTATCGCCCAGGGACTTGAACTCGTGACCCAGACAGATGGAGCGATAGGCGGGACGCAAATAGCTTCGCTCCCATCCATGGGGGGTCGCGGTTTCGAGCCCGCGAGGGATTGATGACCCAAAATAATGGGCGTTACGGGGTGTTATATCACCTATGTGTATATTTTGGCCAATCTAATCGCGAAAGGAGCCCAAGCTCAAGTGGTTGCCATGGTGCATCGTGTGCTAATCTCCGCTTGGCGATAGCTTCGTCCGCCGCCGCCGCCGCCTTATCAATAGAACTTTTCCAATGCTATTTGAACCCATTGAACCTGTACACTTTTGTTTGTGATTTTTCGCAATTCTCGCGGGGAACATAAATATTTTTGTTGTTTCGAAATGAAATGAAAACATCTCCGCTGGGTGCGGATAGCTGACCAGGCAGGCATCGATTTTCCACAGTCCGCACAAATCCAACGATCGTCTTGGCAAACGCATCGCATTGCAGTGCAGTCTATATAGTATATCTACACCCGTATATTAACCAGTATATCCCCTGGATCCGAACAGAACATGGCCGATCAGAAGTTGCTGCAAACCCCGCTGGAGCAGGGCGATCCGGAGCTGGCCGAGCTGATCAAGAAGGAGAAGGAGCGCCAGCGCGAGGGCCTCGAGATGATCGCCAGCGAGAACTTCACCTCGGTGGCGGTGCTCGAGAGTCTGAGCTCCTGCCTCACCAACAAGTACTCCGAGGGATATCCCGGCAAGCGGTGAGTTTGCATCATATCATAAAATATTTATAGAACCCTTTCAGAAGTATTATCAGTGGGCCACTTATATGCAGCTATAGATCTGTAGATCTCTATAGATCAAGCTCTCTAGGTTTTTTAAGGCCTTATCGATATATATATATGAATCTATAGATTTCCATGGATCAACTTTTCTTGTTTTTTTTTTAATTCCTCATTGATACTTTTTTTATTTGATGAACAAATTTACATTTTTAACTCGGATTGCGTATTAATTGAATAATACTGTTTACTTTCCCTAAACCTTAAGTTATTCATTACTTTATCTATATCCTATATTATAAGGATTTCGAATTAGATGAAGTGGGCATAGATTTATGGATCTGTATATCAAGTTCTCGACTTATTTTCTGTAATTTCTCTTATTGTAATTTATACTTTTCAAATATACACATTTTTAGATTCCTATCGTATTTATAACCTCTATTACAAGAATTTCGAATTATTTCATCCTAAATGTTATCGAAACCCGAAGTGATATATAATATAACTACACACAAAAAAAAATCGATACGAAACGTAGGTCAATTTCACATTTTTTAAGATTAATTTTAACTTGATATGGTCGAAATGTAAAGTTCATGTTCGAAGTACGTCAGTTCGAATTTCGAATCTGTCTTTCTCGTTTCAACTCACGTCATTTTGCTCTCCATATCGCGTATTGCTCTCTTTTTCGAAGTGAAAATGACCTTAATAATGTAAATCTGATTAGTATTTCATGTAAAAACGATGTGGGTATGAATTACATGCCATTTACGTTGGCCATATCGAATTTACGGGAACATGCTTTTTTTGTGTGTAGATTTCCTATCGTATTTTTAACCTCTATTACACGAATTTCGAAATATTTCATCCCAAAGTGATAGGTATATAATATAACTAATAATAATCCCCTACTTACAATAAATAAATCCAAAGAATCCCAACTAATCCTGGTGATTCCTCCCGTTTCGCAGTTACTACGGTGGCAACGAGTTCATCGACCGCGTGGAGCTGCTGGCCCAGAAGCGAGGCCGCGAGCTGTTCAACCTGGACGACGACAAGTGGGGCGTGAATGTGCAGCCCTACTCGGGATCCCCGGCCAATCTGGCCGTCTACACGGGCGTCTGTCGTCCGCACGACCGCATCATGGGTCTGGACCTGCCCGACGGTGGCCACCTGACCCACGGCTTCTTCACGCCCACCAAGAAGATCTCGGCCACGTCGATATTCTTCGAGAGCATGCCGTACAAGGTGAACCCGGAGACGGGCATCATCGACTACGACAAGCTGGCGGAGGCGGCGAAGACGTTCCGGCCGCAGATCATCATTGCCGGCATCTCGTGCTACTCCCGGCTGCTCGACTACGCGCGCTTCCGTCAGATCTGCGACGACGTGGGCGCCTATCTGATGGCCGACATGGCCCATGTGGCGGGCATTGTGGCCGCCGGACTGATCCCGTCGCCCTTCGAGTACGCCGACATTGTGACCACGACGACGCACAAAACGCTGCGCGGACCGCGCGCCGGCGTGATCTTCTTCCGCAAGGGCGTGCGCAGCACCAAGGCGAACGGCGAGAAGATCCTGTACGACCTGGAGGAGCGCATCAACCAGGCGGTGTTCCCCTCCCTGCAGGGTGGACCGCACAACAATGCGGTGGGCGGCATTGCCACTGCCTTCAGGCAGGCCAAGACGCCCGAGTTCAAGGCCTATCAGACGCAGGTGCTCAAGAACGCCAAGGTCCTGTGCGACGGCCTCATCGCGCGGGGCTACCAGGTGGCCACCGGCGGCACCGATGTCCACCTGGTCCTGGTCGATGTGCGCAAGGCGGGTCTGACCGGAGCCAAGGCGGAGTACGTCCTGGAGGAGGTGGGCATTGCGTGCAACAAGAACACGGTGCCCGGCGACAAGTCCGCGCTGAATCCGTCGGGCATTCGGCTGGGCACTCCCGCGCTGACCACTCGCGGCCTCGCCGAGACGGACATCGAGCAGGTGGTGGCCTTCATCGACGCCGCCCTGAAGGTGGGCGCCCAGGCCGCCAAGTTGGCCAGCAGTCCCAAGTTGGCCGACTACCACAAGGCGCTGGAGGAGAACGCGGAGATCAAGGCGCAGGTGGAGGAGATCCGCACTGGCGTGGCCCAGTTCAGCAGGAAGTTCCCGCTCCCCGGTCTGGAGAACCTGTAGGCGAAGGAGTCTCTTTTTTTTACCCCTTTTACTTGCACCCTCGAAAAGAAAACAGCTTATGAAAGGCAAATTGCAGCCAGATTACAAATGGAATAGAAGTTAAGTCATTAAACGCATTTTAATTTACAATATCATAATTATGGAGTTCTATTTTGGGCTGGAGTTTCAAGTGCGCTTTTATGTACATGATCTAGTGAACCACTTTGAAGTGGCAATTTAAGGCAATAAAAATGAGAATTTCAAATGAATTTCTAGGATCCGAGGTTCATAGGCAAAAATAAATCATAAATTTTGTTAAAAAAGGAGTACAACAATCTATAAATTAGCGCATCCGTGGATTACACAAAGTTACCTTTAAACAATCTAATTAAATAACCAAAAAATGGCAGAAAAATGGTTAAAATGACTTTTGCTTGTATAAAAAAAATATTAAAAAAAATTATTGAATAACTAGGACATTAAATTTGTACAATTAAATTCGAATAAATATAACAATATTTAGCAATATTTTCTACTGTTTCAAAGTTTCTTTTTCTAGCCATAACAATTTCATTAAACGTTTTCGGAATCCAGGATTAATTGCTCTAATTAAACAGTTTATAGAAAATATAGATTAGAATGGAATTGAACAAAATAAATGATCTGATACGTATGTATGTATAATCCTCTCGCTTAATCCTAATTGATGGCGAAGTGCGATTTAGTGATCGGCATACTCGATCTTGCTGAATCCCTTGGTGGAGCAGCCCATTTCGCGGTGGAAGCGCGAGTTGTGGGTGGACAGGGACCACTTGGTCTTGAAGCTCTTCATGCAGATGAAGCACTCGTGCTCCTTGCCCTGGATCTCCGAGTGCCGCGAGGCGATGTGTCGCCGCAGGGCGTTCACCGACTTGAGGTGTCTGCTGCAGAAGCTGCAGCTCAGTGGCGCCAGTCCCGTGTCCTGGGCGTTCTCCTCATCGCTTCCAGCGGCCGGTGCGGGCGCGGGTGCTTCTGGTGGCCTGGTAGCTTCAGGGCCGCGTTCCTGTTTCATAGGCGCTGAAAGAGAGAAGATTTCTTTGTAAGATCATTTTGCTAGGCTTTCAAAAATACCCCTTTTAACCCAGACAAAAAAGCCAAGTTTAATGGTTTACATGTATTCTTTTATTTTCTCTCCCTCTCTTTTGCGCCCTCCATAGCTGTCTCTTTCTTTTTTTCTGTTTTCTCTAGCAAAACGAATTAAATTGATTAATTTAGTTCAATTTCGTTGATGTGTGTGTGTACAAATCAATCTACATACACACTGCTTAGACTTAGTGTTCTTGGGGTGGAATTGGAATCTCCGATAATAATCGCTATAGTCGTGGCTGGACTACGTAATACCCATCTGCCCGGACTGACCACAGTTCCCGATCCCATTCTCATCCCTCTGATTTGAGATCCTAGAC
Source organism: Drosophila mimetica (assembly GCA_037075245.1). NCBI lineage: Eukaryota > Metazoa > Arthropoda > Insecta > Diptera > Drosophilidae > Drosophila > Drosophila mimetica. The sequence continues at coordinate 1,425,745 of JBAMCH010000005.1, forward strand.
AAAAATGGGGCAAAATGGTGGGTTGGGCATTCTATAGGTTGTGTGGATGTTCCGGAGGGAATACGAAGCTGATGCAATCCGAACATTTGGGCATTTAGAGATGTAACATTAACTATATGTGTATACATAGATCAAAATGTGGTTCGATAAGTAATACGTATGGGTTTTCCTTTTCCATTTAACTAGATTATCTTTAGTATGTATCCGTGTTTTGAGTTTGTCTTAGAGAGGATTTCTACAGGTTTTCGTTTTTTGTTACTTTTTAATCCTTTTGTTTTGGAAAATACTTTCAACTAATCCTAGCGTACGCGCTATGACTTCCGTTTTTCACTTGGCTCGTGTGGGCTACTCAACTAAGTTATACCAAAGAGCTAAACTATGTCCGATCAAGAGTTCTTGGGGGGCTTAAACTTAAACTAAAACTAAAACTAGAACTAATTTAGCTAATTTACATTCAACGGCCAACGCTCTAATGCTGAACACAGATGGTCAAAAAGCGCGCTGGGCAATTGGGTATTAGTTATCGTATCGTATCGTAAATTTGTACACAAGGGGTATTACTTCTTATTTTGTTTTTTGGTGAGCAAAGTACAGAGCTTTTTCTGGGAATTAGATTGGACAAAGAATCTCTTTTGGCGCTGCCACAGAAATCTCTAGCTACCTAGGCATAGATTGTTTTTTTGGGGGGAGGGGGTTCCTAAAAGTACGTTAAGTCGCCTAGCTCTATGTACAAAACTGAATAATATCCGAGTTTTAAGAAGAAAATAATACATTTCGGGCAGCTCCAGTAGGCAGGCTGTTTGAGAGCTTAAATATAAATAAAGTGATCAATTCGGGGGTTGGGGTAACTTAAAAGTTCTATTATCAACTCGATTCCAAGTGATTTGCTCTTTCTTACTTTTCTTTTGTATAGTATCACTCTATCTGAGCTACAATCTCCAAAGATTCCTGTGTTTCGGGTGTGTTTATATACATAATGGTTGTGTCAATGGTCTTTAGGGGCTTGTACTTTGCCTATCAAACTTATAATAAGGTAAATAAAGTATCTAAAGCAAGTAGTGGACTAAAATACAAGTGGTACATGTACGTATTACGTGGACACATGACATGGCTTGGTCAACGACGGGATTACCAGCTCCGCTCTCCGACTGACTGACTGATTTGACTTAGTGGCTATCATGGGGTTATATATAGAACTATATAGGGGGTCTACACATCGAGGGCTGCTCGGGGGCCCAATGTACGCTAAGTGTAACGCTCCGTACTTCTCTCTGCTTTGCATTTGAGTTGACAAATTTGGCCAGTTTTTGTTTTTTTTTTGGGGGGGGGAACTTTGATGGGAACATGGGGAAATGGGTTGATTGGCTGGCTGGCTGCTTGGTTGGCTTCTCGCTAAGCTGGACGTAATTAACTATATCTCTCTCCCTTAACCATATATCCTATCGATCCCGGTACCGATCCGGCTCGCCGACTGCCGAGGCTGATGAGCACGCATCAGTTCTCCGTCTTGATGGCCACCTTCTGCTCGTGCGAGATGCGTATGTGCTCCCGCAGACTGTACTTGTTCTTGAAATTCTTATTGCACAGGTCGCACTTGCGCGGCGGTTGTGGGGTGTGTTGGGTGCGAATATGTCTCCAAAGATTAACCGTGGTTATAACCATTTTGCAAAACTGACATTCTGTCCACTTATTATTGGGCGAATCTAAAAATATACAGAAAATACGTACAATCAGTATAACAGTCGTCTCTATCTCAATGGATCTAAGGATCTAAGGATCGCTTGCTCTCCTGCTCTCTAATTATCTTGGCGGAACACACCATTTATTTTTGGAGACATATTCGACAGCCACAACAACTAATAGATAAATAAATATATAACATTTAACATATGGTATGGTAAGCAAATGATTAAACGAATCAACTACAGAGGGTGTTATATGGTACACACAAAATTATAAGGCTTTTCCACAACCACTCGCAGCCATTAACTTAACTTAAAACAGAAGGACATTAAAATAATTAAAGTATAAACTTATGAAATAGGTAAATTCTGAAATTCCTACCAATTAAAATCAGATAATCACAAGAAATGAAAGGGAAATCAAAAACTATGTACATTCATTAAAAAAACTATTATATGTTAATTAATTTTACATTTTTTTGTGTGCATGCAAACAGTTTTTTTATAAAATAAAAAGTATAACATAAGGATATTTATTTAAAAACAGTTTTAGGAATTTTTTTTAGTTTAACAACTGATGATTGAATGAAACCACGCGAAAGTTCCAAAGTTTGGACCTGAATCTAAGCTTGAAGACTCACCGTTCGTCCCGCTGGCCTTGCTGTCCGATTTGACCGGCGTCACAGACACCGTAGTCGAGGAACCAGTCGTCGCACCGCCGCCACCCGCATCCTCCATCACCTGGCCGGAACCCGCACCCGCCGTTCCGCTGGCGGTGCCCAGCAATCGGGCTAAAAGGGAGCGATAATAGGAGTTTCAGAAAATGCGAATCTTCTCCAGCACTCAGTTACTCACTCATCTCGATGGCAATCTCGGTGTTGTCCGCATCCGCTTGGTACTTCTCCTCCATTTCGGACTCGGTGAGTATCTCGTACTCGGACGAGTACTGGGCCACATTCTGGGCCGCTCCGGTGGTGGCATCCTGCGACGTCTGGGGCGTGGCGCCATCGGACAGCCGGTCATCCACCTCGCCCACTATGTAGTCGGGTATGTCCATCTTGACGGCGCCGCGCAGGAAGGTCATCTCGGCAGCTGAAGTAGAGGGGATTATTAGGGAGATTCCAGGCAAAGGGCATGTGATCCCCTCCAGACTCACTTTTCACTATGGTCTGCTCATCCTTGACCGCGTAGTCAACGGTTTCGGTGGTGTAGATGTTGTCATCGTCGTCGGAGAAGGTGATCTTGCGCTTCTTCACCGAACTGGCCGCCGGCAGAGCCACCGCATTGGTGATGGTCAGGTGTTGCGTCTGCACAGGCGTCGTCTGTTGCTGTTGCTGCTGCGATTGCTGCTGCTGTTGCTGCTGCTGTTGCTGCTGTTGTTGCTGCTGCTGTTGCTGTTGCTGCTGCGGGGGCGGTGCAGATTGCACTTGGATGTGCTGGATCTGGGTGGTTTGTACATGGTGATGCTGCTGCTGCTGGACCTGCAGCTGCTGTGCGGCCGCTGCGGCAGCCGCCACCACCTGCGATTGCACCTGGCTGGCGGTGGTTGCCTGCAGCAACGTGGCCGTGGGTATTTCGATAGTTTGCGTGGCCGTCTGCGCCTGGGCCACATTGGCCACCTGCTGCTGCTGCTGCTGTTGCTCGTTGACCGCGCGAATGGTGCTCGGTATGGTCTTGATCAGCTTGTGCTCGCTGATCAGCGGCGCCACCGGCACCTGCGGCTTCTCCTTCTCCTCGGCGGTGAGTCCCTGGACGGCCAGCAGTTCGGCGGTCTGCAAGAACGATTGCAGCGCCTCCTGCTGCACATTGACTTCGCCCTGGAAATGGAGGAAAAATTAGTGAAATTTGTTCATATTCTTATAGAAATGTATCCTGGTTTTACATGCAAATGGGCCTACACTTTTGGGGTTTCTTTAAAGCTCTTTAAAAACAGAAATTTGAGGATGCTCCACTTATTCTATGAATAATTGCAAAGCTAAAGGTTCTCGAGCCACCATGGATTATGAAAGAAAGACCACAAAAAACAAGGATTTTTCAAAAAAAAAAAACCTATATTATCCAAAGTTCCATGACAATCGGAGGACTATACATCGACGATGTCTTGCAGAACTTGGGCTTTCTCCGGGGGAACATCATGGAACTGAACTAAATGATCTATGATAAGTGATCTATGGGCACTTGTTCGAAATCCATGGACGATGGATGACCCCAACCCACCTGGTACATGAACTCGATGATCGAGTTGAGATCCTCAAACTTGATGAACTTAAAGATAATGACTGGGTGCGGGTGGGGGTTCTCCTTGAAGATCTCCTTGAAGTACGACGAGCAGGAGGAGAGCACCACCTTGTGGGCCTTGATCCGGCGCCCGTCCACGCAGAGGCTGACGTCCACGAAGTCATCGTTCAGCCGGTGGTTGTCCAGGGAGTAGGTGAGGTGGCGCAGGTAGTTGTTCCACCGCAGCGAGTACTGCTGGGTGGTGGCCATCGCGGCGTCCTCTTTGGGTCCACCTCCTATCCCTCTTCCCCGCCGCGCTCCTCGGCCGCTTTCCAGTCCAATCCAATTAGCGGTAATTCCCGGGAAGGGGGCAGCTGACCGCCTGGGAAGCGCCGCCGCCGCAACAACAAAAGGTGGCGGTGGCGGTGGCGAATGTAGTGGAACTCCTACGGCTCTGGCTTTTTGTGACACTTCCAACGCGCTGCGGGCGCCTTCCAGCGGATCCCGATCCGAAACCGATCCAAAAGCCGCTCGCACTCCCCTGTTTTGTCCGCTTTTACGGCGCTTGTTTACGCCGTTGCCTGCACACACGAATTTCGATTTTTTATATTCTATGCCAAACAAAAATATTATACGCCTCCATTTTGTTTTTTGCCAATTTCAGAGCAACCCTGCGTCGAGCTGCCACTCTTAACGGGCCTGCCACTCGGTCCGCCAGGTGGCGTGTAGACAGAGCTGCCAGATCGGCCGAAGGGCAGGCGGGAAATTCAAAAATAAATCTTATCTATTATCCATTATCCTTAATCCAGAAAATAAAAAAAATAAAGCGTGATACAATTCTGATTTATATGTAATTGAAAGTGAACAAATAATGCTCCTTAAGTCAACAGAATTAAACCAATGCCAGAATATTTAACTATTTTTAATGTTTCGAAGACTTTGCGCTACCACAGGCTGACTAAGAATCGGAATATGAGGCGCAGCAGGAAGCTATAGACGATGCCGCGGCACAAAAAGTCGAGGACGTAGAAGATCTTCACGCGGAAGCGGGCGGCACTGCTGCTCTCGGGACTCTCCTTCAAGAGGAACTCCTTGGCACCTCGAATCCCGTGCTGGAAAAATTCCGTGTAATTGATTTTTGCGTGCTGCATAAAGCCAAAAGTCGCACTAAAAATATAGAAAAATCTAGTTATTATACATTTTAATATCTTTCAATGTAATTATGTTGATAGTTGTAGTACTTGAGATGGTACTTGCAATATTTATAGAAATGAGTTATAAATATTCTTGATTTTCTTGTTTTCTTCAAAAGGACTCACACTTCATTGGCCGGAACTATATCGTGTAATGCCCGGAAATTGTTATTCTGAAAATGCCACTCGGTCATCGCAAACACTTGCAGGGCACTGAAGGCGGCGAAGATGCGGCGCTGCAGCTTCATGAGGCTGGAAAATAATTAAAGGAAATTACACACATATATGTTATATATATAATAAACTTCCTCCTCGAATCCGTTTGCACTCACAAGGGCTTTTCATTATAGAGACGTAGCAAAGTGTCCACGACGACGGCCATCAGCAGATGCATGGTGCAGAACTATGAATATGTTGAGTCTTAATCAATCTTCTATATTTATGTATATATACACACAAAAAAAGCATGTTCCCGTAAATTCGATATGGCCAATGTAAATGGCATGTAATTCATACCCACATCGCTTTTACATGAAATAGTCATCAAATTTACATTAATTAAGGCCATTTTGCCGAATTATCTCTCTCGGAGACTCTCTCACTTCGAAAAAGAGAGCAATACGCCATATGGAGAGCAAAATGACGTGAGTTGAAACGAGAAAGACAGATTCGAAATTCGAACTGACGTACTTCGAACATGATGTTTACATTTTGACCATATCAATTTTACACCGGTCCATATCGAGTTAAAATTGATCTACAAAAATGTAAAATTGACCTACGTTTCGTATCGATTTTTTTTTCTGTAAGTAATTGTAAGTATACTCCCAAAAGCTCATATGATATGATATTTACCAATATACATAGAATATTTTACAACATTATAGGTATACCATCCTATTTTAGATCCCAAAAACTCACCCGCACAAAGTGAAGAACCGGACAGGTCGTCATTCCGCCGCCGGGCAGCCAAAGTGTCTTCTCAAAGGGATTCTTCCGGATGAACGTCTTTCCGATCTCGATCACCTCGCCCATGGTGATCGGCGATATGTTCGCCGTGGCACAGTTAACCACGTACAGCTCACCATCCCCATCCTCTGGCTTCTTCTTCGACGACCTTTCACCCATGAACTTGTACACCGAAGTGATCAGTGTGCGGGCCACAATATCGGCTGGCACAAAGTCGGCCACAATATTGGGATCACAGTTCTGGGAGCGCAGAATACCCACTCCGCAGGCCACCAAAAGTCCAGTGGGTCCATTAAAGTTGTCCGCCCAGCCGGGCATGGGTTCCTCAATCGTAGAGACCACTGTTTACCACATAATAACAATCATATAACCATGTTGTAATCACATAATAATAATAACATGATAGTCGTACCAATCGATGGCCTGAAAATAAAGATGGGCAGCCTATCCCTGAAGTCGTTGACCACCTGCTCGGCCAGACTCTTCGTAAAGGTGTACGTATTGGGCTGGAAGTTTCCGTATCTGCAACACAGGTAGATGTGAATCTCTGTGAATCTCCTGCTTTTAGCCAATCCATTTACTCACTTGAGATTGAAGATGTCGAGCATCTCCTCGTCGTAGGTCTCCGCCAACTTGATGGTGGTACGCCAATCGGCCAGCGGTGGATAGACACGCTCCTCCACCTCCAGAACCCCCGGATTCGAGTAAGTGGTGGACACATGGACGAAGGCCTTCAGCTTGCGCCATTCCAAGGCCAATTTGACCAGTTCGTGGGTGCCACGGGTATTCAAGAGAATGGCGGTGCGCAAGGCATCATCGAAACTGTGTGAAACGATATATTAAAATATAAATTTAAAAAAAAATTGTAGTTGAAAAATACCAGAAAAATTATGATACATATTGCTTTGATACTATTTACTTTATAAGTTCTCTGGATAATAATCTTACCGCACACTGGCCGCCGAATGATAGACAATATTCACATTGCGTAGCCGCTGAAGATCTCCCTCACTGATTCCCAATCCCAACTGCTCCACGTCGCCGGCTATGGCCACCAGTTTGGAGCGGGCATCCGGTTGCTCCCTTCGCAGGCGTTCGTATAGCCTCGTCTCCCACTGAAGCTGCAGGCGCTCCTCAATGGATTGGCCCTTTTTGGGCCGCATCAGGACGTAAATCCGACCCAGGTCTGGACAGGAGCGCAACAGCTTTTCAATCAGGGCCTTGCCCACAAAGCCTGCAAAAAAATATTTCGAAAATACTTTAGAACTTTAAAAAAAAAACACAAAGATATTTGTTGTAACAAGAGATCTTCAAGATCGGGATAGATTTTAATTGGGGAAATGGAATGATACCCACCCGAGGCGCCTGTGACAAAGATCTCCTGATCCTTAAAAGCTTCCGGTATGGTCATTGTGATTCCGGTGCTGGGTTCGTATGCCACTCCGCGCGTTTCGCTGTTCCAAAAGGTTCTGTGCGAAGTACGGCGGACCCAAGGCGGGGATATTTAAATCCGGCCAATCGCGCCTCTGACCTTTGCCTAAAGGGGATCACATTGCTGAATATTCAGGAATAGGCATACTTTTTAAGCGTGGAGTACGATACCCTGTGAGCGGCAGGTGTTTTGAAGACCTTTTCGGGAACCCAACATTTGAAATATATTTGAAAATAATTTAAATGCACTGTTTTAACCCACAAATCTGGGTTCAGTTTATGTTAGCCATAGCAATTTTTAAAACCCAATTAAAAAAAAAATTAATTTTTTTTTCAAAAGATTTTCAAATAATATACTGTTTAATTTTTAGACAAAAAGTACATATTCTTTCTTCCTTATCAAAGAACATGTTCAGCAAGGGGTATCTCTTATTCGAATCTTGGATTGGTAGGAACCACTAACTATATTAAAACGCTTAAAGTGCTATAAAATCCGCTGCGGGTAAAAAACAAAAGAGAACAGCTAGAAAGAAAACAAGAAGAAGAACGAGATCAACAAAAACGGAACCGTTGAACCCCAAGAATCAAAGGAGAAAGCACAATAAGATAACTTTTACCGTAGCACCCGAGCGCCAAATCAAGCAGAGCCCATACATAGCTACACTTGGAAAAATTAGGTACAATAAGTTTAAACCTTTAAAATATAAGGTTGTTTTAAAATCCCCAATGATATTTCGTTTTTTTATCACTCATTACCTTTTTTCCAGTGTACTGAACGGCTTGTGTGCGCTAGACAAAGACAGAGAGATGGGTGCTCCTTTTCTTTGGCCCCATGAATGGAAAAACAGTTGGGAAAAACCGGATGAACGGCGCTTGGAGCCGCTTCTTTTGGCCACGAGTGGCTGATAAAACTATGCCAGCGATTTGTGTTAGCGTGTTTACCTTATTATCTTGGCTTTTATTTGGATCTTGGCCATTTAAAACGGCGTTTTAATCGCATCATTAGCATGCGTCTGCGTGCGTGCGAGCGAGACAGCAGCTGGTGATCTGCACAGCATCAGTTCAACGACCTACCTCTGCCATCTCCCTCTCTCCCCACAGAAACCGTTGTAACAATATAACGGTACTTGACAAATACACATATACCACATAGTTCGCTTGTAGTTGTTTCATTTCTTTTTTCAGTTGCATTTTCACATTTTAATTAACATTTTCAGGCGTAAACTTATCATTCGATACGCATGCAATTAGAAAAGTGTACAAATCAAAAAAATACATATGCTTGTATGCTTGAATGTGTGTGAATATCGCACGCGAAACTGCAGCCAAGTGTGTGTGTGAGTGAGTGTGTATGTGGGTGATTTTTGCCGGCCGGCAAAAAAGTGGGAGTCAGAGAGAGCGAGAAAGAGTGAGAGGGAGGACGAGGAGAGCAGCAGAGAGCAAGAGAGAGAGAGAGCGGGGAGGAAAGAGAAGACAGTTTTGATTTTCCTTTTTGTTTTCATATTTTTGTTTCACTTTGTTTATAATTACATCATAATTAAAAAATAATACATAAGGTTGCTGACGAATTGTACAAAACGCTAGTGTGTTGTTTGTGTTTTGCAATGTGTGTGTGTGTTCTTTTTACGCTTTGGGGAATATCTTCTTCTTCATCATCTTGATGTCCTTGTCATGCCGCAAGTGTAAGTGTGTGTGTGAGTGTGGGTGTGCGTGTGTTGTTGGTATGCATGTGTTTGTGTGGAATGGCAGAATATGCTTTTTCGCTCCATATCATTTTTGTTTTTCTTGTAGTTTGTTATATTAAAGGTTTACAAATAAAAAAAAAAACAAAAAATACATAGTATATCATATCATATCTCAAGTGGAATAAATTAATTAAATTAATATGCTGGAACCACACAACACGCGCCCAAAAAACGATGATGATAATGATGATGGTGTGCAGGTGGTTCCGCTCTTTTCATCTTGTTGGTGTTCTTGTTGTTGTTGTTGTTGTGCTTCACTCCAAACTTCCACCACTCGCACTTGCACTTTCGCTGCTGCTTCCTCGACGTCTCCTCCTCCTCCTCCTTCTCCAGATCCCGAATCAAGAAGATCTTGATCCCGATTCCGATCCTCCTCCGCTTCCTCCTCCTCCTGCTGATCCTTCTTAGAAGCACTTGCGGTGCACAATGGAGGGGCCAGACTCGTCGTACTCCTGCTTGGAGATCCACATCTGCTGGAAGGTGGACAGCGAAGCCAGGATGGAGCCACCGATCCAGACAGAGTACTTGCGCTCTGGCGGGGCAATGATCTTGATCTTCATGGTCGACGGGGCCAGGGCGGTGATCTCCTTCTGCATGCGGTCGGCGATGCCAGGGTACATGGTGGTGCCACCAGACAGCACGGTGTTGGCATACAGATCCTTACGGATATCCACATCGCACTTCATGATCGAGTTGTAGGTGGTCTCGTGGATGCCGCACGCCTCCATTCCCAAGAACGAGGGCTGGAACAGGGCCTCGGGGCAGCGGAAACGCTCGTTGCCGATGGTGATGACCTGTCCGTCGGGCAGCTCGTAGGACTTCTCCAACGAGGAGCTGCTGGCAGCGGTGGCCATCTCCTGCTCGAAGTCCAAAGCGACATAGCACAGCTTCTCCTTGATGTCACGGACAATTTCACGCTCAGCGGTGGTGGTGAAAGAGTAGCCGCGCTCGGTCAGGATCTTCATCAGGTAGTCGGTTAGATCGCGACCGGCCAAATCCAGACGCAGGATGGCATGGGGCAGGGCATAACCCTCATAGATGGGGACGGTGTGGGAGACACCATCGCCGGAGTCCAGCACGATACCGGTGGTACGACCGGAGGCGTACAGCGAGAGCACGGCCTGGATGGCCACATACATGGCGGGTGTGTTGAAGGTCTCGAACATGATCTGTGTCATCTTCTCACGGTTGGCCTTGGGGTTCAGCGGGGCCTCGGTGAGCAGCACGGGGTGCTCCTCGGGGGCCACACGCAGCTCATTGTAGAAGGTGTGGTGCCAGATCTTCTCCATATCGTCCCAGTTGGTCACGATGCCGTGCTCAATGGGGTACTTCAGGGTGAGGATACCACGCTTGCTCTGCGCCTCATCACCGACGTACGAGTCCTTCTGGCCCATGCCGACCATGACGCCCTGGTGACGGGGACGGCCCACGATCGATGGGAAGACGGCGCGGGGCGCATCGTCACCGGCGAAACCGGCCTTGCACATGCCAGAGCCGTTGTCGACAACCAGAGCAGCAACTTCTTCGTCACACATTTTGTAAGCTGCAAGGCAAGAGATGGGGGATCATTAGTCTTCAGTGTCTTCAGGGGTTTCGAGATGACAATTTGAAAAAAAATCTGCAGATTTGTGTGATTTCTTTTTTAATTTTTATATTTTGGTAGACCAAAGCAAAAATTCTTAAAAAAAAAAATATGCTTCTATTGGATATTAAATAAATTCCACAAAATAGTTTACTTTTTCTTTTTAAAAACCCTTTTAACAAATTAATTTTTGCTTTTCAAGTAGTTTAAATAGTTTTTCGTATTGGTAATATTCAAGAAAGGTAAAACAAAAAAAAATTGTAAGAGCGAAAGAAAAGCCCCACCCCGAAAAAACCGCAATATAAGGTTCGAAAAAGGAGGGGAGAAACTTCTAGACGGCACTTAACGAATGCCGGTGCAAAAGAGAACCGCCAAAGAGAGGCACAGCTCTGCAAATGCACGCGTGTGTGTGTATTCGCCCTTAAAATGGCGGCTGCCAGAACTTTACTTAAAACTTTAAATTGTATAAGAAAAAAAAAAGTAATCACTCCACGCAAAGTCAACACTTAACAGCGCGAGAAAAGCCAAGTTAACTTTACCTTTTTGTTCGATTAAACAAATTCAAATTCAAAACTACTGTAAACTCAAGTGGCGAGCTGAGCTGAGCGACCGCACGGTTTGAGAGGAATGAACGGAATGAACCGACTGGAAGTGGACGGTGAATGTTGAATGCCAGTTAACTGCGTTTTCGGCCGCTGCCTGCGTCGACGTCGGCGTCGCTCGCTGCCTCCGTCTCGCTCGCTCGCGCCTTGGCCCGCATGCGTGCGACAGAGAGCGCTGGTGTGTTGAGTTGCGGCGGCCAACTTTTGTGACCATATATGGTCATGTTTCGGGGCGAAAAGCAAATCGTCTGGCTTTCGCTCTCTCGCACACACACACATACTACTCATGCTATATATGTAGGTTTGAAGGTTTTCTCCATTTTTGCGACAACGACTTTGAAAAACCGGCAAAAATTTCTGCCTAAGCCGAAACGGCTGCCTACGTCACTAGATTGAAGAACCTGATCTAGTTATATATATTTATATATCGGTAGCATCGCATAGACATATAGACGGTCGGTTTCTTGGGGCGTGGGAAAAAAAGAAAGTGTTGGCGAATTGAATTGCAAATTCGAAATTTTGGCATATCTTTGGGTGAAATCGTGACACACCCACATAATAAATGAAGGTCTTATAGGAACCCAATGATCTTGCGTTTTCCACCAAGTTCTTGGCACCTTTCAGTCAAATTACTTGGAATATCCTAATTTTTGAATTATCGTAACTTGTATATATACTGAATTTTGGTTCTTAGCTGCTGTTATGTTATATCTTTTGGTATATCCTGATTTTGGAGTTGAGGTATTTGGAAAACTCTGGTTTTTGTGAACAGTAAACCTTTTAATTTTGATGGTTTTCGAGTTATGGTATTGTAATTTTGATTTACAATCTTCAGGCCAAACTTATTTTGGAGTTTTGGTCAATACAATAACTCTTCAGCTCATGGCTCTCATTTTTCGGATCACTTTTAGCACTGGCACATAAAAAAATTATTTGTTTACAAAAAAATCACACATTTTCCGCGGCTTTTGTCGAATTGTTTGTGGGTCTTGTAGACGGGGGGCTCGATGGCTGGGAAATACTTACATTTGGTGTGTTTTATTAAAATTAATTAAATAAATATAAATTAAGTCTTTCGGTTTGGTGTCTCTGGATTAGACGACTGCTGGCTAATGGAGCGGCTTTGTGTCGGGAGGGAGTATCCACACAGCACAAGAACTCAAACGGTAGTGATATGAAAACTGGTCCCGCCGCCCGTTTTATAAAGCCCGCTTAGCGCTAAACCTTATCAGTGGCACTGCTCTCCGCTCTCAAGTCGAGTCCCAAACTTTTACCATATATGGGTATGAATTGTTCGCCGATTCGGTTTTCGTTTTCGGAGAATTTCCTCTGCGCTCTGCAGCAACTGGGTGTGTGTGTGTCTATATCGCATTGTATAGTGTAGTTTTCAAGAGTCCTATCAGTTTGGTCGGGGTTCTTGCCTTCGACCACTTGCATGTGACTCAGATTCAGTTTAATGGGCGCGTTACTCATACTCGATACTCGCCCTCGTTATCTTTATATTATTATGGAGAATTACTCGATGGTCACAATACTTTTGCGAATATTTTCATAACCAGTCATAATATTCCCCCAAAATAATACAACTTGTGCAGTCAAGTAATTCACATCTTAGTATATTAGTAATTAATAGGGAGTTCTTACTACAATTTTCGGCGTTACTCACAATATTCTTAATATTTACTTTAGATTGGAATGTTCGGTTATTCCTTATTGATTTTGTGAATAAGAATATTTTACTAAATGCTTTGATTTCCAATTGGAAATTCAACGGAGTACTTGAGAATAAATACAATCTCAGATCAACAACTTTACCAAAATATTTGAATTGAGTAGTTCCCTATAAGTCAATTAAAATCTTTTCTTTTCAAGCTTGAACCACTTTTTTTCCACAACCGACGAGAAAATTAGCATATGTATATTTGTTTTGTCCAAAACACCCTTTTTCAAGCTGTTGCACATTTTGAGGAAGGGTATTCGGTAGCCGTCGAAAATGAACGCACGACGCCGCAAGCCGGTTTTGAACCATAACGGCGAAACAGCTGCCAGACGGGAGAAGAGTACACAAAAGAAAATATCTACTTATTTGAAATCAATTTGAATCTACTAAATCATTGTTATTTTATGTGTTTCAGATATTAGTTTTATTACCAGATACATCATACACTAAATACAATTGAATACAGAATACTTTATATGTACTTATTTGCTATCAAATAAAATATATTAACTGAGTGATTAATAAAAACTAAAAAATAATTCATGACAAATACGTTTTCATTTCATTCAATTCGAAACTAGAGTAGTTTTGAGATAAATAAAATGTAAACTGAAAATATCGTGATTAATTTTATTTTATTTTTAACTAAACTGCATCTTTCAGTGTAGACTGTGCGTTTGCGCAACCCACAAATACACAGACAAATTCGTAAGCTGCTCTCTTGCGCTCTCTCTCTCTCTCTGACTTGCGGCATTTTTCCAGAGGCTGTGACTCAGTGCACTCTCTTTGTTGTTGCTAATGATAAGCCCAGGTTCTCTCTCTTGAATTTGTTTAATACGAGTTTTTTGTTTGTAAATCGAGCAGAACCGCGGAATAAACAATATACAAGTAGCGCAATTGTTATTGCAAATGCATTCCTATCGGGCGATTTGATATTTTTCGCCAGAATTTGGCTGATTTTTCACCGTATTTCGCGTTTGCCGGTCTTTGCCTTGCCGTCTCGCTCGCACTTGGCTTGCAAAAAAAAAGTGAAAGAGGGAAAGCCACCTATTGTTGTTGTAGTCATTGCTGGATGTGCACACACATGGCAATAAGTAACAATATGTAGACTTATGTATTTATTTGCGCGTTTTTGTTGACTAATCTTTGTTTAAATAATTGCCTATTTTGAGCCAAAGTGACGCATAAAAGGAAACGGCAACATACGGCGCGATAAGCAGTGCGATGGCGCGAGCGAGATGGCGCTAGAGAGAGCGCAGCATAAAAAGAAAACAACAAACGCACACAGACACACGCCGCCCCACACGAATACATACGCATGCACACATGGTCAAAGGAGTGGCTCCAACGTCGGTGACGTCGCGCCCAGCCACAGCCCCCCTCCCCCCACCCCTCTTTCAACTGCTCCCCATCCTCCTTTCCACCCCCGTCCCTCTTCACCCCTTCCTCTTTTGCCGCATTTGGTATTGCCATCTCGCTTTTTTGGCTTTATTTTGCTTTTCGGTCAAGTTAAGAAACTGAAATCAAAGAGAAAAGCCTGGAAATTGCAAAAATCGTTCAAAAAAAAAAAACAATTGCACTCTGTTCGGGGTAAAATTCAGAAATTCGAGCATGTCCAAAAAAAGGTGCGATACAGAAGTAAAAGACTATAAAGAAGTCTTTAATATAACTGTTATGCATGTAATTTTAGGTGTTTTAAAATTTTTTTTTAATATTTCTTTAAAAAAATAACTTAAACTTTGATATTAAATTTATGTTTATTTTGTTCTTTTAAGAATTCTTATAAAGTGTATTATTTTTTATCTAAACTTATAGTTGATGACAAAGTTCTACAGAAAATTCCAGTCACATTAATTCGTATAAATGTCTAAAAGTTATTCTCATGGTTCTGCGTCCAAAATATTCGCCGACGTCATCGCGAAATTCCACATTCCCCAAGCGGCCTCTTCTTCTTCTCCTTCTTGATTTTCTTCGACGAAAAAAGAGAGATAGGGAGTGACACAATCTTATCTTGCAGACGGGTCTTTGGAAACTGCCCCGGCTAACGGTTTGCAACTCATAGCCAAGAATGGAGCCATTGCAAACCGATGGAAATTGGCTTCAAATTGCTCCGAATATGGTCAGTTGGCATTGGATTGTCGAGAGCCATCAACTAGTTCTCATTCTCATTCCCATTCTCCTTCTCCGCCCGAAGATGATCGTTTCTTTCTCGAATCGAATGTATTCATTATGTATTTGGTATTTAGCGTTGATCAGCCGGCTTTAATGGCCATAAAACGTGTCTTGATTTGTTTGTGGGCCACATAACAGGGTAACAAGATCTGGAAAAGTCGTGAAAAGTGGGCAAGTGGAATAGAAAATCTTAAAAAGATGTTTTTTTTTTTTTTTTTTTTTTTTGAAATTGTGGTATATTTTTAAAGTTCTTATAAATCTAACATAATATTATTTCATTTGGTTAGTTTTGTTATTCTATTCATTATTTCTGAGAGATTGTGGGTTTCCTCAACCGATTCTCTGCCAAGATTTTAAATTCCAGCTCTGACCTTATTAGCTTTTCTCAAGTTGGTTGCTCGACTGTTTTTTGTTTGATTATATTTTGGCAAGGCTAGTGAAAAAATCGAAGAAATTTCCCCGGGCCAATGGCTTTGGCACTGTTAACCTTGCGCCAGGGAGGTTACGTTGGATCGATCGGTAAGATGGCGATCGCGAGGGGGGGGGGGGGGGGGGGGGTATTGAAACTAGAAATACTTAAATAGCCAAAAGCAGCGCGTTGAGGTTGACTTTGAGACCGCTATTAAGCAAAATAAAGATACAAAACAGCAACACATTGTAGCCATGATCAACGACCTTTCTCCAAAAGTACGTAACTCGTCACGTTTTCTACACTCACACACATCCAAAACAAAAACGAAACATAAATAAAATAAACAAGTTAAGCGACTTGGGCCAAAGCCATTGTCAAGGTCATTGAATGTGAAAATTTTCGTAAATTTTTCGCAATTAATTTGTTGTCTTCCATTTCCATTCATTTCCATCGTGGTTGCCATTAACATCATGCACGCACTGCGCCAGAGTTGCCAACCCTCCGCCGCCTTTCTTGTTAGTTTACTTGGATGCTTCTCTCTATTTCGCCAGCTGGCATTGCAGTTAACCGCTTTTGGTCATCTCGCAGTTGCAAATACATTTTCACTCCGGCGTTTTTGGCCATTTCGGCATCGCAACGCAATTGGAAAAAAAATACAGCCATTAATTGCCGTCTTAATTAGTTTGCGTGCACAGACACGATGGGAGAAGTGAGGGGATGCGAGTTTTGGAACGTGCGTTTCAAGTTTCAAGTAGTCGGGGGAGTTAAGCACCCGAAAGCCCAAGGCCACGGACGGTTAGTTTGGCTAAAAAGGCGAAAAAACGTTTGAAGAAATCACAGCAGAGGATTGGATTGGAGGAGGACAGCTCTGGTCAAAAATGTATCATCAAACCCCTAAACAAAACACATTTAACCAATAATAAAATTACATTAGGGATTGAGATGATAGGCATTAGGCTCAGTATTCAACCTACCCAAATAATCGTAAAAAACACAAATTATAAAAAATTTTTTTTTGATTTTGTTTATATAAAGTTTTATGTTTTGGTCGACTTTTTGTTGGGTTGAATACCAGCCCTTAAATATAAATAAATATTGAACCAAAATAAATAAAAAAAATTTGAAAAATAAAAAATATATTAAGTGCAATAATATTTTGTATACTCTTATTACATATGTAAATGGATAATTTTTTAAGCGTTGCGTTGAAATTTAATTTAAACTTATTTAAATAAAAAAAATAAATAAAATTTGTGTAGATAAGGTTTATGGTTTTCTTGCAAAAAATGTAATAGTGAATATAATATAATATATAATATAATAATATTGTGGCCTCTGCTGTTACCATAAAAACATCATTTGTTACAAAAGAAATCTCCATGCAGTGCTGTAAAATAATCAAGACGCAAGTATAGAGTACGATTCGGAGTTAATCGTGCTTGCTTTCGCGCGATCCGCGATATAAATGCCAGCACGAATTTATGTTAATGTAATAATGCTAAATCGCCGAATTCCACATCGCTGCTAATTGCTCCGTTAATTGCCCATCGCGCTGCATTGCCGACATTGTTGCACCTGTCGTAGAGTCGCAATTACGCCCACCTGTCGGAAAATGCTCGAAAATGTCGGAAAATCTGCGAGTGGCAGACGCTCCGGGAAAGTGAAAGATATGAATTATTTCGCATTTCATTTGGGCACTTCGTTTGTTGCGATTTTTGCGTGCTTTTCGCAAGATTTCACTCGATTTCAGTAGGTGGCGAGACGGCTATGTATCTCTGCCTACACAGAAAAAGTATCTGGGGATCGCTAAATAAAAACCAGATCTTAACTACAAGTAGTACAAAAAATATACAGGTCAAAAAGAAATATTTATAATATTATATTTCTAGTTTTCGCGTGTCAATTAGAACTAGAATTTTTATTCGTGTACCTTAAAAATAAAAAAATTAACAATCAACCCCAACAATATCATTTTATTTTTCTCCACAGTTCATTTTAACATTTATCGTATATGTACATGTAGCAAATATAAACAAATTACTGCTAATAAAAATATATGCAAGTGAACTTTCAGTGAACTGGTTAAATTGCCTGAACTTTTGTACCACAGTAAAGTTACCTTAACCTAAACCACAAAAAAAAATTCTAAATAAATTACACAATTATTAAACAAAATCATATTTTTTCAAGTTTTTTTAGCCACTCTAAGTATGCTTAAAATATATTTAAGAATTATAATTTTTGAGCTTAGAATTCCATTTACACAAGCTGGACTGTAAGTTCTCGGAAGCACATTAAAGTGTATATTTATAGTTCTCAGCCTCATGGCAATTGATCAATAAAATAGTTGACTGTGCAGGATGAAGAAAAAAATATTCATTGAGTCATTTAGTTGGGGGCTACCAGACACACAGACACTACACTAGACTCACACCCATTTGGTGTTATTATAGGGAGGGCGGGCGGAGCCAGCCTCTCAGACTGAAAGGTGCAAGACATACGTAGGTACAGCTACGGTCAAAATAATAGCTCTTATTTTAGGTAATACCTTAATCAAAAATCTATTAGTTCTTATAGCTATGCTGTAAGTTATAATGATGATATTAATTTTTAAAATCTAATCAGTTTAATTTTAAATATTAATAAATTTAAGTCACTATATTATTTCGTAAATGGGTTTTTCTATCTTTTAGAAAGCACTATCCCAAAACCCCAATCTGAACCACATTTATTTGAAAATTTAAAATGTTATTTTGAAAGCAAGATGCTAGCATTCCGAGCACAACTGTACCCACATAGCTCAGTCTGGAAGACAGTCCCCTCACATCTCTCCACCTGTCTCCTTGGACTCTCTAGTTGCTTTTTTGACTTGTTTATTGCGGCGTCAGCTTTGGCGAGACTTTATATGTTTTTTTGTATTTGGTATTGTTGCTGTATCCAGCTGCAGCAGCTGGTTTTCGTGCTTTTTGTTGCTGTTGTCGCATCTGATTAGCGCCAAGTAAAGCGGTTCCAAGCTGGCAATGAAAGAAATGTGGGCAAAAAAGTAGCGAAAACCTCACGTCGCTCTGTCTCACGTGGGTGCCGAGGTCTCCAGCGGCGGAGACTTGTAATCAGTCTTTGGAACTTCAGAAGCAGTGGGAACGGGGCATCAAAGATGGTGAGATTGGGCCAGGAAAAGAGGTATCATATGTGTTCCTAATAATAAATTAAGCATATCTTTTTCAAAATTTTGACATTTAAGGTTCAAAAATTTAGGTAAGTATACAAAGATACGAAAAAATATGGGATTTTAAAAAATATTAATTCATTTCGAAAGCTCATTTCCTGCTGGATTCTGTAAGAGCCGCAAAATAACTCTGTATGGTTGTGATGTGATCCATTTTTGCGTGCTATCCATTTAGTTATGCGCATAAATTAAGCGTATTTTGTTACATTAATTTTGGCACAGTCCAAAACAGGGCCACAACAACCTCAGTCGTAGTCGAAGTCGCCGTCGACGTCTTGCATTTATAAGGTTAGAGCAACATATTTGCATGGTGAAGTAACTACACAAAGCCCGGATTGACAGTGGGTTCTTCCATATAAATATGTCATACAAAAGTTCGTTTAAAGTTTTGGGGTTATTTAAAAACCACGAATTGTTTTTAATATATGTATATCTTAATAACATTATATATATTTAGTACTGTTTTTGGTTAATCACTTTTAGTCAGACTTCACTGTATATGGCCAAATCGAAAGCAAAGAATGTGGGTTGCAAAAACTAAAACCTAATAGTGGTTTTTAATGACATTTTGTATGTATGCTGAGTGTACATATGTATGGCGAGTGTGCAATGTATAATTGTTTGTGGGCCCACATCGACGCACACCCACTTCCCATTCCAGTTCCCATTCCAGTTCCCATTCCGATTCCCATTCCCATTCCTGGGGTTCTACATTTTTCTGTTGTCTTCTGCTTTTCGCAGGGTTGGCCCGTTGCGGTCTACTGCCATCAGCTGGGCGTTGCACGTGTGTGCGTGAGAGCAACGTCAATTAAACAAAACAGAAAAAAGAACAATAAAATAGGGAGAAAGGACCGAAGCGCGGAATGCTCTCACAAATCGATTATTTCTATTTCAGGCATCAAACTTTACATGATCCCTTGAAAATGTATAATACATCAAGCTACCAAGTTTCATAACATTTGGTTAACTAACAACAGAGTTACAATAGTTTGGGTCATTCTGTGGTAAGAAAATAATTCCTAAACCTTATCCACAAAACTGATGTTCTAAATTAAAACGGAATTTCAAGCATTGCCTTTGGAAGAGGGTATAGAAAACATTGCCGACAATGAAAAATTCAAATAAAGATGCCATTTCTTTTTGTGGCGCTTTCCACCTCTAATTACACAAATTGAAAAGCGCACACGTGAGCTTTGCTTCCATCTTTTTTGTGGGTGTGTGTAATGGCACACGTGTGTGCATCCAGGACCGGCCACGCCCAGATCCCCGGCAGATATACGGCCCCGCCCCCGGGAGTCCGCCGAAATCCGGATTGAGCCGGGCGCAAAGCGGAAAGCATTGCGTGAGGCCCCGAATCGCATAATGCTCGGGGTACTTAGGCCCAGATCGTGCCAAGCAGATAGTTAAATCTAGCTCCGCCCACTCTGTAGTGGGTGCCACATGCAAGGAACCCATTTTATAATCCAACATAAACGCAACATAGGTAATCTTAGTGAAATGGTAATTATAAAATTTCATTATTTACCCAGGGTTATTAAAAAATTCCAAAAGATTCGAATATTTATTTCAACGTTCAGGATATCCTAACTCATTGTCATATAATTATTTATTTTAGTTGCAGTCTGTTAATGAACTTGGGAGAACTTTTGCCAACCGGTTTGTGTGAGTAATAAATGATAAATTAACGTTTTTAATTTATTCGAAACGTGTGGGATTGGAGTTTATGGCACAGTTTGTTGTAAAACTGTAATTGCACAGGCATTGCATTGGATAAATATTTACAACCTATATAAATATATTTCTTGACAAACCAACAAGTGAGTAATACTAGCAAGTTCAATATTGCATTAAATTCTAGTTAAAGATAAAAATAAACCATTTTCCTAGATTTCTTATCTTGTATACTTTTAGTCACAGGAACCCTGCTTATAAAGCCGTAGACTAACTTGTTATTGGTATTAGTTAACGAACAACGCAGTTTTGTTTTGCTAAATACATTTTTCTTGCGTGATTCTTAGTACGAGCTCTAAGTTTTATCAAATTCGGGATTCTTTGGAATTATGTTTCTCAAGACTGGTTATCACGGTTTGGTGTGTACTGTTTGTTCGCCTTCATCTCCCGCATGATTGCTTTGGGCCCCCGAATAATTTGCATTATCAGTGGAATAAACCCTGTTACTTATTGCTCAAACCACTATCTTTTCGGCCCTTATCCCTTATCCTCTCGCATTTTTCCCTCTCATGCGGGTTGATTGGAAAACAATCGCATTGGCGCCCAACGCCTCTGTTATCAGGCCCATAAACACTATTTCCACTGACGGACACGTAGGCCCATTACCATTTACCGACAGTCAATAAATAATAATGAAATATATAAGTGCGTGAAACTGTGTATTTATTTCAATAGCGATTAACTAAATTGCTGATAGGGCTGCGCTGAAAATAATAATGTGTAAGTGTGTGGCGATAAGTCGGAACAAGTTGGGACTGGGAGCGGGCTGAGTCAGAAAAAGTGGCACCTGACCGATCCAAATCGCTATAACCGATCTTGGGCGATAGCTCTAGACTCTAGAGTTATGTAGGCGTGACGCAGCTATATAGATGTCCAACCAGATCGTGACTCATTCGGATTCCAGATGACTTTGAGAGTGGGAAAACTAGTTGGAACACGGTTTGGAAAAATTATTATAAAAATTATAAAATATTATTATAAATTATAATTATCTTCAACTTCTTAAAATGTCTTTCAGGTCAAAGGATTAAGTTAAACTTTAAAAACATTCACAATTCACAAAACTTTCACGAATATACTTATTACATATTTAGTAATAGTAACATTTACTTATATCATCATATTGTAAAAATATTTATAAAGTCTAAAGATTAATTACAACTGTAAGACCATCTAAAATTAAAAAAAAAAACAAAATTTGGAAAAAACTTTGCCGAATACCTATGTATAAGTATTTAATAATATTTTTAAAATAGTAAAAGTATTTTAAATGCCAAAATATTATAAAACCATCCAAAATTTTTCTTGATTACTTCAAAACCGTGTGGTAAAATCTTTTTAGCAATCCCCATTTTTCCCTTCTCAATATGGGGGTTACCAAGTCTCGTCTAGTCATCCTTCATTTGAATAACATACAAATATCCATCTATGAGTCACAAGTTCGACTTACGTCCAGCTCAAAGTGGATTCCGTGTTTTTGAAATGAATCATCGTCGTACCCCCAAAACGTAAAGTACACTTAATCGTTGGCGTTGCTTTGCATATGAAACAGCGAACAGAAAAAATGGATACAAAATAAAAGCACCGAGGGATAAACAAGATGATGGCGAAAAGAAAAGAAAATCCATAATAAGAGAGCAATAGACAGCTAAAATAACAACAATGGGCAAAAAGTTAAGCGGGCTGCTGAACGGTAAACCCACAAAATGGGTAAAAATAAAAAAATAGGTATATAAACCGAGTCCCGCTCGGAACGAAAAAATTATAAATAATTGAGCTGGGAGAACCGTTTAGCATAAAAACACACAAACACCCCAGAAACGACGATGATGATCGTCGCTATCTTAATGATGATAATGGCCATGATCATCGGAAACCGTTTGGCGAACGCTTGAAAAGCACAAACACCTGTCTAGCAACAAAGTAGAGGAGCACTACACTCGTCAAAAATAAGCACTGAAATATATAAAAAATTGATAAAAAAATTAATTAATTAAATGCAAATAATTTAGATGCAATTTTATTGTTAGAAAATTATGATTTTCTTGGGGTTACTTAAAAATAGTTGAAAAGATATCCTAAAAATTATTAATTTCATAAATTTTTGTTTTCATTTTCGATCTTTTAGTTTTTTAATTTAAGAAAGCCTGAACTTTTAGAAATATGGTGCCCTAGAATATGGGTATATATTTTTGTAAGATCGATTTGATCATTTTTTTTTGAGTGTACGTAGCTGAAAAGGGGAGGAAAAGTCCAAGAACAGTCTGCCCATTGTTGACAGTTACGTTTGAAATTGCCAGGCCGTTTGGAAAGAGAATGGAAAGGCGCAGAAGAGAAGACAGGAAAGAAGAGAGAGAATATAACAGAAGCAGAAACAGAAACAGAACAGAAACAAAAGCAGCGGCACAAGATCCAAAAAAAAAAAACAAAACTTGTTTCCCACCAACGGAAGAAACAAGCTGCGTAAAAGTTCAGATAACGTTCGCGCTCAGAAAGATAGTATCCAAAAAATACACAAAATACAATTCTATAAATGGAACATGGAATCCTATCCAAGAATAACTTAAGAAAAGTTTCAAAAACTGAAACTCATTAAACAGGCAGATGTAATATAATAAGAATCATCTTTAAATTATATATGATGTTATATCCGAATTTAGGTTTTTTTTTAGATTTTTATGTCAATCCGTTCTGGGTGAACTTTACTACTGAACTTGTTTTTTAATCAGAATATTATATATTGGTAATAGATGGTAGGATGTTCCAAAAATTTAAACAATTGTTAAATTATATATGATATTATATCCAAATTGATGTTTTTTTTTTTTAGATTTTTATGTCAATCCGTTCTGGGTGAATTTTACTACTGACCTTGTTTTTTAATCAGAATATTATATATTGGTAATAGATGATAGGATGTTCCGTGAGTTATTTCTGATAACACAATACCTCTTCTAACTTGTTGGCCTCAAGCATAATTAACTATGTTCAAATGATAGTAGAAGAAACGGTTTGTAGACAGTCTGCAAATTCTTCTTGTTTCTTCTCCGGCTGCCGATCCGTAATGAAAGTCAGTAGTTAACGGAAGAATTCAAATGAATCCGGACAATATCTCAATATCTCACCCGATATTCGAGTGACTTTTCACTTTCGCAATGTCTAATGTCATTATAAAATAATAAAACGCGACGGGTCCGAGTCCGAGGGTCTTTAGTGCGTACAAATGACATCCGAATAAATTCGCCAAAGACATAAAAACATGGAAGAAAGAGCGGCAAACAAATATACACACAATATATGTATATACAATGTCAACGTTTTTGGCATTTTTTATTTAATTTCGTATAATTTATTTGGGGTTCCAGCAGCACACATACCCACTTACTTACTATATATACAGTATATATACTATATATACGCGTTGAAGCCATTGACATTGAGCTTGAGGCTGTTGCTGCCCGTTTTTGGCCGTTGGCATTTTGAATGGAAAACGAGCAACAACAACAACGAACCGCACAAAAAAGCGAAGCTTTTATCGGTTTTATCCCAAAAATGTACATCCAACAAATGTCCAAAAACAACAAAAGCCAAATTGTTTCGATCAATCGATGTTGTTTTCGTATGTGTGTGTGCTTGGGTGCCGAAATGTAACGAACTATTTTCGAAAAAAAATTCAAACTAAAAAGCGGAAACTCAAAATGCTGACCATATACAATGAATACATGGATCGTAGGCGTAACCATACGTAATCCCCAAAGTCGAACCCCTCACCTGCAGCTTTAGAGACCTACATATATGTATGTTCTATATGGCACTGCATCCGCCGTTTTACTATCTCAGGAAATCAAGAAACACTCGAAAACACATGACCATGTATTCGTTTCATATAATTTGTCCAAATTTGGTCACTTAACTTGATAGTTGTTGTGTTTTTTGGCAAGACCGGAGAATATAAAGCGATTGCAGTGGGGAAATGCGGTCACACTGTACTTTAGACATGTTTAAGCATGTCTAAACATGACACCAAATGTAAAATAGTAAATTAAATGAAGCCACTTGTTTCTTAACGGTATCTTTTCTTTCCTTTCGAGTAACCACCCATATCAGATATCCCATCTATTAGGGATCTATTAGGGACTCTATTTTATCCAATCCAAAAAACCAAAACCGTTGCTCATTCACATCTTTATCAGGCATTTATCTATGGATCTCCCTTGCATTTCAAATGGCAAAAATCGTTATTTTCCGTCCGTTTGTTTGTGTATAAAAACGGCAAATGAACAATGCCACAAAAGAAGATCAAGTTAACGGCTTTCTGGGGGGAAGAAAGGCGGAAAGAAAGGGCGAGGGGGAAAGGGAAGGGAGAGACTTTCACTAGCTAATTAGAATTTCAGTGAACGCTCCGCAAAAGAAATGCAACAGCAACATGACATTTTTATTTTTAGTCTTCAATTATTAGGCTAATTTTTGCGAAAGTCAATTTGGAATACCGTTGCCAGCAAGAGGAAGGGAGAAAGAGGCATACAGAGAGAGAGAGAGAGAGAGAGAGAGTGTGAGAGGGACAGAGAGAAAGGGGCTTACAAGATCTAGCGACACTGATCTTAAAAGTTGGATCAACTTAATCGATTGGCCAAAATGCTATTTCTGTCCCAAGAAGTTTCTCATAGTGATTAAAATTGACCTTTTGTCAGTTCTGGGATTTGTATGTTCTAGAAACAAACACTCCCAAGTCAGGAACCATCTGGAAAAATGTGGTTTTTGGTGAGCATCTCAATTTTCCAGCCGGCCTAAACAAACATTTCCCCATTTTCCTGTTTTCCAACGTTTCTCCAAAAATTTGCTAATGTTTGAATGGATGTTTGTGGGTTTTTCTGTCATGTTTGATGGGTCTTTTGAAAAAAGTTAATGGGGGTAAAATGCATACACTTACACACAAAAAAAATTCGATACGAAACGTAGGTCAATTTTACATTTTTTAAGATCTATTGATATGGACCCGAGTAAAATTGATATGGTCGAAATGT
The DNA here is from genome assembly GCA_037075245.1 of Drosophila mimetica. Classification (NCBI taxonomy): domain Eukaryota; kingdom Metazoa; phylum Arthropoda; class Insecta; order Diptera; family Drosophilidae; genus Drosophila; species Drosophila mimetica. Next base: position 1,451,451 of record JBAMCH010000005.1, read on the forward strand.
AAACATCATGTTCGAAGTACGTCAGTTCGAATTTCGAATCAATCTTTCTCGTTTCAACTCACGTCATTTTGCTCTTCATATGGCGTATTGCTTCCTTTTTCGAAGTGAGAGAGTCTCCGAGAGAGAAAATTCGGCAAAATGACCTTAGTAATGTAAATTTGATGAGTATTTCATGTAAAAACGATGTGGGTATGAATTACATGCCATTTACATTGGCCATATCGAATTTACGGGAACATGCTTTTTTTTTGTGTGTAGAATTTTTAAAATTTTCTATTCCAATATCATGTTTATTTATATTATGGGTATTATTTTATGTTTAAGAGTGTAGACTAATATCTGGAAATTCTTTCTCTGTGATTCTTCGCCAATTACTTAACATAAATACAGTTGATTGATGAATCATCCATGATATCACTCGGGCAATTAGTGAATGAATAATTTTGGGAAGTACACAGATCCGACAGGCATTAATAAGTCGGTTTTAATATTTTTTATTGGTCTGATTTAACTATATTAATTCGGAGAAACAATGTATCTAATGGATTTCCCCCCATTCCCCCACCAACTCAAGCATATGTTATCACGCTTTTCGGAGACTGTAAACAGACCGCAACAAATTGCATTTCCATTTCAGCATTTCGAAAAAATAAAAGAAAAACGAAAAGAAAACGAAAAATAAAATGCAATTTGCTCGAATGCATTTGAGTCAAAAAATTTCGTGAAAATAAAACAAAATCAAAGCCCATGACTCATCACGGATTTGCACTCTTGATTTACTTCTCTTTTTTTTTTCGTTTTCGGGTACTTTTTCAACATTTTGTGAAAGTGACACGTGCTGCGTCCCTTTCTGCGAAATTTTTGGCAAAAATAAAAAGGGAAATAATAAGGATGATGATTCACCCGGATATGGAGGATATATAGGGTGTTAGGGTAGGGTGTACCCTGCATAGGGGTGGGTGCCGTTACAATTGCCACCCCAAATGGGAATGCGCAGGGCAGGACAGCAGACAGTTCAGGGTTGGGATTTCGATCGGGATGGAACGCACTGCGAAGTGTGGGACTACGATTTTGGATATATTTTTGAAAGAACACTGGCCTTATTTGAAAATGATCAGTTTCATAGGGGATTTCTTAAGATATATTCAATTTAAATGGGATTTTAACAGACCCAGTATATCTTAACATTTATTTTTAAAACCCGATTTAAGTCAGTTTAGAAAAACTACTTTTACAAGTTTATTAAAATATATCTTGATCTCTAACTTTCTCTATAATCTACTGTATTAACGAAAGTACCCGTTCATTTCTCTCAGTGCATCTGCTTATGGGATTGCCTTTGCCGAAATGAGGGTCGCACCGCAGTAGCTCAACCTTGAACCCCAGACACCCGCCGCTGGGTTATTCGTGGGTCGGGGTGGGTGGTTCCCTGGTGCAGTGCTCGTCCGTCCTGGGCCAACATTTTGGTAAGGGGTGAAATCAGCTGTTGTCCATAATTGTGGTGGTTCGGCACTTACAGTTTTCAGTTTTAGGGCATTACTGATTGCTGGTGGTGGCAATTCCGTCGCTGACTAATCACTCCCAGCCTCAAAAGACTCAATTCTCCCCAAAAAAAAAGAAATTTATACATATGTATTCCGAATACTGAAGATAAGGCGAAGCAGATGAATTAATGTGCTACCCATATGCACTACAGATCCATTTTATATGGGTGTGTGTCTGCCAATGCATTAAATAACACGACTCAAGAGGCCTTCCCTCTGTTTCCCCCGATAAAGTCAAAAGTATACAACGCCCTACCCACTTTTCTTTATATTTTTCCGTTTCCCCTCTCCAAAAGAACTCTTTAAAATCGTATTTAAAGTGGGAACGGCGGGAACTTCGACCCCAAACTCAGAGAATTGTTAACCCTATGAGTAACACCACGAAAGATCTTAAAAATGTATGATATGTAATCCCCCAATAACACTTTCCCATCTCAAGTGGATTCCAAAATTCCAAGAGTTGCGCTTTAGTAAATCTTTAGGGATCTGTATTCCTTATAATAACTCACTAACCTTTCCAGAAATTAGGTTCCTTAAACCGCAAAGTTGAAAACAAAAACCCAATTATAAGAAATCAGATATTCTTATAATTTCTTTTCTTTTTAATGACTGAGGTATTAGCTTAATTTTCCTTATCTAAACACCATCTAGGGTTGAAAGTAAATCGCGTACGGAGGCAGAGGGTTAAGACTCTGTTGTTCCCACGTTGCCCGGGGGGTGTTAATTTATGACAGTGCAAAAATGGGCGTGGCTGGCAAACACTTCCGTCGCCAAGCCAAAAAAGGCAAGGATACGAACTGAACAATTGAAGGAATAAAACACCAAATCGTAAAAATTAAGAGCGTTAAAAGAAATGGGAAAATCAAAGGGGTTGCACTCGAGTCGTATGAGTCATCACAGGCGCTATTTCATTGTATCGCCCCTCCACGCACCTTAAATTCCACATACCACATACTACAATAGTCAGGTGCTTCTGTATCAAGGTGAAAAACTACTTTGATTAGCCATATCGGTTTCTTTCTGGTTTCCCTTAACTTATCAGCACTAGAAATAACACTCGAACACCCACAGCAATAGGTATGGTTCGATTTCTAGCGGTAAAAAGTTGTTCCCTTGAGACGGTCTCGTTTTTCAGTCGTATTTCGATATTGCTTAGCCATTGACTCTACAAAAACCACTACCCATAGAATGTTGCAACTATAAGATGCAATAACATGAAAAATACCATGTAATAGGTAACGAATAGGGTTTGATAATGGGTTTAAGATTCAATATCTTTGATTTATGATTATTTCTGGGTTAGAAATACTTCATTGGTCAAGATCTATTACCTGATAAATGCATTATAAGTGTATCCCCATATAAACAAGTCTTAAAATTGTATATAGAAGTATAGATATAGATATATGAATATAGATAATCCATACAAGTAGTTATGGATTTAATGGTCCCACTGTCAGAGGAAGCTCATCTCCATACCAGTAATATATTTCCAGCTATATACACTTGATCAGTCAGCCGAACGGAAACGGCGGCGATTACGAATGCCGCTCGCAGCGCAGATCGGTGAAGAGGGAGAAATAAAAGGGAAAAGATACCAAATGGAGTTGAAAACGAAATGAGAAATTATTTTATTCGAACCCTCGCTATATCGTTAATATTCAAATCGCATCGTCGGAGGACCTTAGCAGGTAGACGTCGCTTCATAAATCGATTCGGTATTCGACTTAAGACTCGCGAGCAATTCCTTTGCCATAAGCGCGGCTTCCATGAAGAGGAAGTGAAAGAATCGGCTGAAGAAAAGGGAGTGGAATCGGACGTATGAGGCAAGTACAGTAAGGAGTATTTAAGCTAAACTTTGATCTTAAATAAAACAATTTTGGAATTTATGGATTGTAATATCTAGAAACTTTTAAATAAATTTGGATGTTTTTTCGACTTAAAACATATTATTTACCTTTTTTATTTTTTTTTTATTTTTAGAGTAATTTTATTGCGGGTTTTTACTGTTATGGGTGTGTTAGTCGCCGGTTATTTTTGGGCGGGGGCGTCGACTTCACACACACACACATGCAGAGAAGGGTGCGGGAAGTTCAAGTTCAAATTTTTTTTTTGTTGGTACTGCCTGAGTGAGAAAGAGAAAGGGGGAGTGTTGCAGCGGCAAAGAGAGCGCCGCATATACATGCGCACACACATACTCATGCACACACTGCAGTTGGGAAAATGCAAGCCAAATATGGTTATACGCAACAGTCGAAGAAGCTCTCTCTTTGGCGCTCTCTCTCTCTCTCTCTCTTCGTTTTATGCTGTGTAAGCCGCTCTCAAGCCCCCCTTTCCCCTTTGGCCGCCCACCACCCACTTTGGAACAACAGCACGCATTGATTTATAATGCAAAGTGATCGATTGCCTTCATTTTATGGCTCACTGGAAAAACGGGAAGTGGAAATGGGAAACGGGAGGTTAAAGGTGTGTGGTTATTTGAATGTGATTTATCTTTATTTGGCTGGAAGACTGATCAAGGAGGAAGCTTTAACCCTAAATGGACTTATGACCATGCATATGTATAGGTCTATGTATATGTACATATGTACTCACATGGTTCATTGTTAAAAAGTGAATAAATTCATTTTGATGGTAATTTTATTATATATTTTTTTTGTTATGTTATTGTTTTTTCTTCTATCTTAGTTTTCTTGTACATAACTGAATAAATTAAATTTTAAATAATTAAAAAAATATACATACATTTTAAATATATTTTCACATAACATCTTACAATTTAAAGCCAATAGTAAGTGTCTTAAGATATTTTTAAATATGTAAGTATGTACGTACGTATGTATGTATGTATGTATGTATTCATTGTATGGTCATGTAAAATCCTACGCTCCACCACTTGTTTGGGGGTCTCGAAAAAAAGTGAAAACCCATTTGGAAGCTCACCGTTTTGTGTCTAAAAAAGGGCATGGAAATTCATCGGGCCAAAAAGAGCATTGTAAAGCGGGAAAAACTAACTCAGAGCGCAGAAGCTGTTCTACATGGTACATATATACAAATGTATATATGTATGTATGTGTCTATGTTGGCAATGCACATTATGTTCGCATCGATGTACACAGCTGATGTAGCGCATAAAATTCTAAGAAGAGTGTTATGTTAAAAAACTATTTCATTTTAAATTCATGCCCAAATCCCACTATAAATGTATGTACATATGTACATATTACCTTTATAGAGATTATCTTATTAAAAGTAAGGTTTTTATAATATTTGGATTTTCTAATTATAATGTTGTAACTAAAAGGTTCTCTAAATACATAACTTCTACATATTCACATATATAATGTTGTCTTTGTAATCTTATCTTATACATCGATTATATGTACAAATTTATAAATATTACCCTAATAAGCACATAATTACAATGCTCAAATTTAATTTCACAATGTCAAAGTTCAAAAGGTTAACTCAGGCATTTACGGTTATGCGTGTTTTAGCATATTCTTATCATTATCATTATCATCAATTGCAGCTGTTTTCATTTCTCTCGCTCTCTCCGTCTCTCTCTTTCTCTCTCTCCTTAAATGCATCTTTTGGAGCTCGATTGGGGGTGTGGGTAGAAAGGTGTGGTGTATTGGATTAGCGGTGCAATAATAACAGTGGTGGTTTTCGCAGAATTCGCCGCATTCAGGGGAAACTTACCCCGAAAAACGGGAGAAAGAGAAAGAGAGAGAGAGAAAGTGGAAGGACAAAAGAGAGAGCAGCGAACGGTAAAACGCCTGCGCTGCTCTCACCCACAGCACGTGCAAATATTCACATGCCTTCCTTCTTTTTGCCGGCCGCTCTCTTTCTCTCTCTCTCTCTCTCTGCAAATATACATATTTATATATCTGTATCTATGTACATATGTACATATAACCCTGCTTGACCCGACCTTCTGTAACTACCCATCATGAAGGTTAAAGAGCTTTAAAGGAGGCTTTTATTTCATCATATTATGTATAATCTTCATTACAATATAATATGATGAGATTTTCTAGACTTCAATTCCAAAATACTCTAATATTTTTTATCTTAATACATTTATTCTTTAAGAATACATTATTTTAAACTTAATTCTTGATTTTATTATACGAAATTTTAATTAGAGAAAGAGGGTAATTCGCCTATAGAATCAAAGGACTATTTACTCTAGTTATACTTGTGCAATTATCAAAGACCATTTTCTGCGCTCTTTTAACCAGGCTAGTTACCACTCACCTATCGTGTAATTTTCCTACGTAAGGCTAGCCCAATTATCGAAGGTCATATCTGGAATAATCAAACCTCGGGCTCAATTTGTTTTGAATCGCGCACTCTTCCTCTTTGCTTTTCCAATTTCGTGTAATTCTCTTGTCGATTTTCCATATCAGCAATGATCGCTCAAGGTCTGGTGGTTCTTTTCAGTTCCACATAGTACATACTTTTCTATTCGGCAGTCAATCAGCGGTGACATTTATGATCAATGGGCCAGTGGGTGGGGTGTATCGATAAGAAAACTGTACATATTGTCTTGTGATGATAAAAAATGTACAGATGCGAAATGAAATATTTCCATGATCAACGAAATGGCGTCTGATTCGCTTTTTCCAGATTTTATAATACTTCGAGAGCACCATATAGGGCGTACGTATCTTATCCAAACTCCGCAACCTGCGTCATGATGCGATAATTGTTATTATTTTTATGTTACGTATTTCCAACTGACGCACAACTAAATGATTTTTATACCACCTATGCATTTGTTCTATAAACACTACCTATTTAATATTACAAATTATATTTCAGTATGCTCTATAAATAGTACCAAGAATCTCCAATGAGTTCATCTATCGAAGGGGATTTCTGTAATTCCCCAACCTCAGGTGTTATGGCCCCCAGTAAAAGAACCAAATCACCTCTCCAGTTGCGCTGCTCACACACATAGTACGATAGTACGATAGTATAGTGGCTATAAGGCGGAATAGTTGTTGGGTCATAAGAAAATGGAACCACAAGCAGAACGAACGGGCTGTTAATCTAATCGGCGGACGATTCCCTGGCGCTTTATCAACGTCATGGCGACTGGCTAACGGTTAATGGTAAATGGTAAGTGGTAACGATCCATTCCGTTTCGTTCCCTCGATAAGATTGCCATTGCGATTACGTAATATCGCTTGGGTATTTTTCTTTCTTTTTCGGCAAAGCAGAGGAAATGAATTTAATAAAGTAATGATGATAAATATAGTTTTGATAGCGCGGTCAAGTCGGGGATTTTCGGGGGGATTTCGTATGAGCGTAGCCCTGAAAATATTGATTCCATGTGGAATCGATTTCGAATCGATGTCATCTCCACTTTCCGCGTGAATGCGTTCTAAACACTCGGCGATCGAGACACCCCAGAATGTATTACCGCCTTTATTGCCATTTTTGTGGGGCACTTGCTTTGCCTAAATAGCCAAATAAGGGCAAAAACAAAAGCTAACGTAAACGGGGATAATGTAAAGCGAAAGCGAAACCTACATTGCCAATGGAAATGAGGCGAGGTCGAGGTCATGGGCTTTAAAGCCGAGTTTATAAAGGGGACAAGGCCAATTGATAGAGTTTTTTATATTTTAAAACATTAACATATTGGCTTTTACTGTATTTTTTTAGTTCCGAAACGAGTGAAAGCATTTTGCTACAACAAAAACTCACTTAGATAGAAGACCTAATTTTGAACTGATACAAATTTGAAAAGCCGTTGCAATGGCGCCATCTATTGAAATTGTAAGCTATTATGATTGCCGTGATCTGGCAGCGCTGCCTATATATATATATTTTTTAAAATTTATTCTTATATTTAATGCTTAAAATAATTAAATATATTATCCAAATCACAATAACGGTATATAATGGGTATAATTTGTAAATAGTAAGAATGTTCTTGTTTAAATTTGCAATTTACTTGGCGACATCTAGCGGACTTTGTACAAAACGTAACAAAAATCGTTCCCGATCTGGCAACCATAGTTAACATTCGATAATATATCGATTTTACGGATATCAATTGTTTAAATTTTAAAAATCATTTGTATTTGTTATGTGCGAGAACGGCAACTGAGTCCATTATGGAACTTGTTCCCTAAACCGGATGACTCCCAAATGAACCGAAATTTAAATCCGAAAAGTTTTGAGTGGTTTTTACTGGCGAAGAGAGACTTGGAAAACAGCAAAGGTGAATTAAAGGGCGAAAATCAGTGGGCGCAGGCGGTTCTGTTGGCAAAGATTGACATAGTGACAAAAATTCTAGTTTCTACCAGTGAGTTAAAAAAAATAAATATAAGTTTGGAGTAAGTGAAGTTATAGTTTGAATTAATTCCAAAGTATTCCGGAAAGAATAATCCTGGATTAGGAACAGGCAATTTTGTGGAGTAGGAAGACCAGCCACCAGGAAGAAGAAAACTTTTCAAGGAGAAAAATTGGCCACTCATTCCTGGGTGGCCACAGGTTTTTATTTTAAATTACAACATATAATAACGTAAACACTAAACAGAAACTGCGGACAGCAAAATTGCCGCGAACTAAATTTAAAAAATTCAATTATGTAATTAATAAAGATTTATTTTATTTATTTATTTAAATTATTTATTTATTCAAAACATAATACTCGCCCTAGAATGATTTATTACTATTTATTTATTTATATATATATACATGTTCCCTGTGAATGTCCTTCGGTACCGTGGTAGGTTGTCCTAAATGTTAGAATTTATGCGAAATTTTTGAAAATACAGTGTTTTAGTGAAATAGAGTAGATATTCGTGTTGGGGGACATGACACTTTCCAAAATTATAGTAATCCGTTTCTGCCAACTAAATAAAAACAAGGCAGTCCGAAGAATAGAATCACAAGTAGAATTATCCAAATAATCTTGCGGGATCTGCCGATGCTGGCTGAAATAAATTCGGAATTTACTATCATAATACGAGATAGAGTTGGATAAATTAGTGATTACTTTGGTTTTCCTCCTCGGGCTTCTTTACAGCGGGAAGATCAGCCTGGACATCAGCCTGGACATCAGTCTGGCGATTAGCCTGGAGATCATCCTGCTCCTTCGATACAAATCGTCCGCGCGCGTCCCTCTTTCTGGCGGCCATATTGAATTGATCTGCGAACCGAAAAATATGCTTTAGTAACTATACAATCACGTAAAATTTCAATATATTATACCAGATGTACAACAACGTAGTGTAAAAACTGAAGAAATTTAAAACTTTTTGTTCTAGGCACCGAAAGTAATATTTATATTTAATTTACTGAGTAAAGGATATGTACGTCTGTACGGGTTGGGTAAATGTTTACGAATGCCACAATGCCGGTAGAATTCTATTGAAGCCACTGACTTTTTGTTTCGACGCCTACTTGTTTGTTGAATATTTAGAAACTTTAAATGATTTTGGTACCAGGAAAATTTCAAATACTCCCATCTCGTGCTCCTTGATTTTTTCGATGATGTTACAAGTAGGCGTTTAAAACGAAAAGTCAGACGATTCTATAGCATTCCTCAGTCTTATACAGTTCTCGTCGCAGTAAGGTCGCATACATTCTTTAGAATATTTTTTCGGGCAATAAAATAGAAACATTATTTTTCGGGGTTTTATACTTAGCCACTTTTATCGAAGCCCTGCTTTATCGCTGGTAAAATATATCGAAATTTTTAGGTTAATTTGTATCGTAACTCTCTTTCCTTTTCCTCGATTTCCCTCTCTCCGTTTAGTTTGAAATGGGATCGCGTAGGAGTTCGTATGCCAAAAGGAGGAGGAACGCCGCCCCCGATTCCTCGGAGGAGGAGATGCAAGTGCGCGCCGGACTCGGGACCCATCGTTCGCAGTCGATTCCAAGGAAGTACTTGGCCAAGGAGCAGTTCGATCGACAGGCCAAATCCGTGGCGGACGACGTTTTCGATGAGTGCATCAAGGCTGCGGAGGGGACTCAAAGATCGCAATCCGCGCAAGAGACGGGAATCCGAAAGCGACGCCGTCACCGGAGGCCAGCTAGAGTTCGGGATACAGCTGAGGACACGACCAAGACGACCATACCTGGGGCTTCGTGTGAACCGAGTTCCGATACGGATGAGTATATAAAACCGGATGAACCACCGAAGGAAAGTCAATGTGATGTGGACGTGACTTTCGAGATGATTGCCAACACGATCAGGAACAAATTAGTCCGGGCCAGGACTAACTTAATCAACTTTATCATCATCAACATCTTAAATTCCGGAATAATCCTGGCCATTACTCGGCTATTCATCCGAATACCCAGGACCACTTGGCTGCTTATGTTCCTCGGCTTCTACATGGGACTCCTCTCGAGTTGGGCATACGAGGTGGGCGATCCCGCTGTTAGGATTCGTGAGGCTTGGGCCGTTCTCACCAAGAAACCTTCCCGTTCTTGGTGGAACCCTTTCTAGTTACAGTTACGGAAACATACACACACCTAAGCTAAATTCCATATAGTCCATTTTAAAATTGTATTGGTTTGTTGCTCCTTAATTAGAAGTGGAAATAGAAGGGGAAATAGACAGGTTTCCATATTTTAAAATTTCAATTAAAACTGCATTTTTATACCCGTTACTCGTAGAGTAAAAGGGTATATTAGATTCGTGCAAAAGTATGTAACAGGCAGAAGGAAGCGTTTCCGACCATATAAAGTATATATATTCTTGATCAGGATCACTAGCCGAGTCGATCTAGCCATGTCCGTCTGTCCGTCTGTCCGTCTGTCCGTCTGTCCGTCTGTCTGTCCGTCTGTCCGTCTGTCCGTCTGTATGAACGCTGAGATCTTGGAAACTATAAAAGCTAGAAGATTGAGATTTGGCATGCAGATTCTAGGGGTTAATACGCAGCGCAAGTTTTTCACGCCGATGTGCCACGCCCTCTCTAACGCCCACAAACCGCGAAAAACTGTGACCCGTTCTGTATGAGCGCTGAGATCTCCGAAACTATAAAAGCTAGAAGATTGGGATTTGGCATGCAGATTCTAGGGGTTATTACGCAGCGCAAGTTTTTCACGCCGATGTGCCACGCCCCCTCTAACACCCACAAACCGCGAAAAACTGTGGCACCCACAGTTTTGAAGCTAGATTAACGGGAAAAGAAATGTGTATTTGTTTCATCAATACATATTGATAGACCAAAGTGGGAAACCCCCCTCCCCCTAACGCCCACAAACCGCGAAAAACCTTGGCACCCGTCTGTATGAACGCTGAGATCTCGGAAACTATAAAAGCTAGAAGATTGGGATTTGGCATGCAGATTCTAGGGGTTAATACGCAGCGCAAGTTTTTCACGCCGATATGCCACGCCCCCTCTAACGCCCAAAAACCGCGAAAAACTGTGGCACCCACAGTTTTGAAGCTATATTAACGGGAAAAGCAATGTGTATTCGTTTCATCAATACATATTGATAGACCAAAGTTGGAAACCCCCCCCCCCCCTAACGCCCACAAGCCGCGAAAAGCTGTGGCGCCCATAGTTTTAAAGCTAGAGCAAAAGTGTAAACGCAATTTTGATTGGGTTATTAACGCCTACCGAAATGTAGAAGAAATTTTTTAAATTTTTTGAAGCGGCTGCTTGGTTTGCCCTGCTTGAGACTGCTGACTTTAGCTGAGTAACGGGTATTTGATAGTCGAGGCACTCGACTATAGGGGATATTGTTAAATATTTGAAATAACGGTTTTCGGCCATTTTCGATAGGCCATTCGATAGACCCCGATAGACATGCGGCGGGAGCGTATTCTTGCAGCATATTCTCAGGTTGTCTGTGTGGATTGTTTCCGGAACGTAAATGTACCTTCTTGCTGAAATCGTATTACCGCCGTCGATGTGGCTTCCGGCAACGCTTGTACAAACTTGGTTACATGGTCTAACGCGATAAATAACATTGTATTTCCTCGGCGGGATCGTGGATATTTTCCTAGGAAATCCAGACACAACTTTTGAATGGGTCGATCTGTCTGTACTTCCTTTCGTCTTTTTGAACAGAAGTCCTTCTCACGTAAGTCCGGAAACTTATCCTTCCCCTGCTCTTCAATTAATTGTAGTCTTTCCAGGTATTCAGGACTCTCAAACTCCGTTGTCTCAAAGTCTCAAAGTAAATTTGGTTTTGTTTTTCAGGCAGTGGGTGAGCGGTGCACTTACCCCGGAAAATTCTGGATAAACCTGCGATACCATCCTGCGTTTCCTAAGAAGCTGCGTAGCTGTCGCGTATTTTTGGGCACTTCTATCTTCAAAATCGCCTCAACTTTCTTCGGATCTGTTCGCAAGGCCCCATCACCAATAATGAATCCTCAATATCGCAAGTATTTAAAACAAAACTTTGATTTGTGTAGGCCGATCGTCAAATTAGCTTTATTCAAACACTCTGCCACTTCTTTCAGCAAAATGCAGTGCTCTTCGAATGTCTTGGATATCATTAGCAAGTCATCCAAGACGCTGTGGAATTACCTTATCCATTACTCCACACAACCTCTGAGCCGAATGACATATTTTATGTATTAATATTAAGCTAAAAATTATTGGCATTACAGCAAAATCAAACACAAAACTAGGTACCAGCTGAATTTATGATTTTTTGTTTCCTTTCCACCATTAAAAACTGTTTCAGTTAAACTTCATTTATTTAGAATATTGGTAAACTAGGTAAAGATATATCTTCATGCACACACATATTTATCTGCTTCTGCCAGTTGCCTTTCCCTTGGTCGATTCACGCACTCGAATCACTGTGGATCAATAGAACCATTAAACTAAAGTCAATTGGGGTTACAATAGTGTAGCTAAGATGTGCCTAAAATCTAGGATTATTCCAGGGGTTAGGGTACACATGTATAATATAATATAATCTATATATTTATTGTAAGTATGGATGTAAAGGATTAAAAATATGATTGGTCGAGAACCGATCTGCAGCTGGTCAGAATGAAGTGAGGAGCACACACAATCGAGTTCGCTTTCATGAGCCCCACAAAGGATTTTATCGTTTACTTGAATATTCTTGTTATCACAGACGCCCCAGCACAGTCCTTTTCTTGCTCTTCTACAGCCGCCAGCTCGCAAATACCATTTGTTTTCCAGGGCGGATTGCTGACTGATTGGGCTCTCGAATGTGTGGGTTCTACTTGGTGGTTTACAGACCCTTTCCATCTGCCGCTTGTCTTGAAACAGGTGTATCGGAGTGTTGTATGCTAGTATTTTGTATTGCCTAAGACGAGTCATCATCACCACTCTCCACCGCCTAAGGTTTGGCAGTCTGAGCCTGGCCAGCGGTTATGCCACTGGCCGTTGGAGCTGCGGACTCAGCGGACTCCTCGCCGGCGGCCATTGCCTTGTTGAGGATCTGGTGGAAGTGCTCCCCGAAAACGGCGTGATTATAGGACACAAGCCGACGGAACGAGGCAATAAATGCGACCAGCTCCTCCTGATAGTCAACGAATCCGGCAGGCGGCGGCGGAATACTTCCATTGGAGCGGAGTGTTACCCGCACATAGCCATCCAAGCGCTTGGCTGCAACAAACAAGCAAAGAGTTATATCATGGGAAAATATATTTATATACAAATACAAACTCACCCATTAAACTGTTCACTGGCGAAGCCTTGTTGGCCAGCTTAAGCACCTGGTTCTTGAGGGCCTCCTGGTCAGCCTCACTCATCGCCGGCATGTTCTCCTGCTCCAAGGCTTTGTTCACAAACGAGCGAATCTGCTCGTAGCAGCTTTCAATGGCAGTGGCTACTTGGCTGTAAATTACAAAGTAAAGAAAAAAATTACAAAGTAAATTACAAAGCAAGAGAGCCAATGAAAACCCACTCCTGATTCTTGACATCCTGCACAATGATGTCCAGCTGCTGGGAGAGCTTGATGCGATTCTCGCGACGCTGCGAAATGATGGGCGTGCTCTGGGCAATCGAGATGAGCGAGGCGCACAGAATCAGACGCTGGGCGCGCCAGCTGAGGCCGGCGAAGCGCTCCTTGTCGATGCGCAGCAGTTCCGGGAACTCCTTGTCAGCCGGATAGTCAATCAGCTGCATGTACGCATTGTAAATGGTCTCGTCCATGTTGCTGCCGGCGCGATGACGCTGCAGCCAGTCCTCGGTGGCAGGAAAGCCAGCTAGCGATGGTAGAATATAATAAAGTTATTAACAAACAGCGCTCGATTTAAGCCCATAACTAGACTCACCATTGCCGTGGAACTCGCGCAAGTACTTGCTAAACTTCTCCTTCTCGTACTGCACCGAATTGGCGGCGATCTCGGTGCGCGCCAGGGTCAGCATAAAGTTGGCCATGTCCAGCTTCATCAGCGTCATCAGCTCGAGGATGCTGCGGAACGTGTCGACCACATCGTCGATCTCGCGCAGAGCGGCCACCGCCTCGTCCCTGGCCGGGGAGCAGGACCGCGACAGGATGTTGATCACAAAATTGGCATACGAGCGAAAGTCAAGGGTTCCCCGCTCCGCTTGCTGGCGGATGACGGCGTCATCCAGCACCTCGTTGATGTGGGCCAGCGCCCGTTCGTTGTTCGGCGACAGGAGCTGGGGAAAGCACTCCTTGATCTCGGCCAGCAGCCGGATGGCCTGGTCATACGACGGCGGCTGGCGGTCCAATTGCTGGCGCAGCAGATCCCAGAAGGCCTTGTGCACCATCTTCTTGATGGCCCCCTCCAAGCTGTGGGTTTCGCAAACGTTGTTTCAGTTACAGAACAGTTTCACTAGATTTTTTCTAGACTAGATCTCACCTATCCGAGGGCGGCTCGTACTTCTGCAGCTTGAAGTCCGGATTGAGGGCTATCTCGTGGGCCAGCTCCATGTTGCGCAGGTTCTTGAACATGCTGGACACCTCGTCCAGGGTCACGATCTTCGGCGGAGTGCCATCCAAGCTGGGCAGCACGAAGCGCGTCATGCTGTCCACGGAGCTCTCGCTGTCCGTCCGCATGCGGCGCTCCTCCAGCTCATCCTGGCCGGATGGCTGGCCCGCTGGTCCGCTCCTGTTCTCCTGGGCATCCATGCTCGCTACAAGCTCTTTGCTGTCTGTGTTTGCCTAGCGGAAGTGCGACGTTAGGCAGCTGCAGCAACTGGTTTTGACCAAATGCGAATTTGGTTACCACCGGTTAGAGCCAGTTATATATGGCTTGGTGGCAATATGGCAGTGGAAACTGCAGTCGCGCTTTCTTTGTTCTTTGTTCGAGGTCGTCGCAGAAGCTCCGCTCGGGGTCAGTTCGCCTGGGAAAAAACAAGGGGGTTTCAGATACAGTGAGTGTCGTCGCATGCAAGTCTTTATTTTATGTTTTTTAGGGATATAATATGGACACTTTGAAATCTAAAATTTGTTAATATTAATACGTGCTGTGATGCATTTATCAGAATTTTTCGGTTTAGCTTCTACTGAAGATTTTTCTATACCCTAACAAAATAAAAGTTTTAGGATACTTATAACATAGTTTCTCAAATTACAATTATGTTTATTGTACTAACTTTATGCATCTAAAACTAAAGTTAAAAACAATTTCGAAGTGCAACATTTTTTTTTTATAGAATTTACAAACATATTCTATAAAAAATGTTTAAGATGAACGAATGAAAGTAGTATTCATCTTAAATAGATCCAAACTGAAAAACTTTTTTTTCGATAAACAAAAAATGTGTTTTAAAAATTTTATAAATAGAATTTATGTATTCTAAAAATTAAAACACAAAAAACTATAAACTCTTAATAATTATAAAAATAGTGTCTCTCCTTCTTTGGCTAGCTAAAAAATGCATAAAAAATATTTTCAAATTTGACATTATTATAAAAACCAATATTTCAAAATCAATTTTATATTTTATAAACACCAATATTTTTTAAAATAAATTTTGGTCTTTACAAATTTCAGTTAAAAATAAATAATTGTTAGGCAATATCCACTGTAGAAATACGAACACACGGAAGAAGAAGAAGCGTTAAACGTGACTCGCACACACTCACAGGCCAAACAAGTGCGTGAGTGTGACAGGGACAGAGAAACAAAGGAAAAAAACGCGAACGATTTGAATAAAAATTGAAATGTAAGACTTTCGAATATTTTCGAAAATTCTAGGATGTGCAATTTGGCGAGCAGAGTGGCACAGATTCCAAAATTAAATGTGGAAAATGGGAGCAAATTGCACAACGGCCACCCAGCGAATGGGCGACATAAACAAACGGCGCAATAAAGCAGCAACGAAAACAGAAGCGATTAAAACACACATGTTTGTGTGCGTGTGTGTGTGTATGTATCTCAGGGACGGTAACTATTGAGTTTTATTTTAAAAATCATATTTTAACAGTTATTTTCTGATTTGTAAAGTAAAAGCTAAAGTAAAATATTGATATTTGCGAAATAACAGATATTCATAGTCATCAAATCCATAACTTAAACTTAATTTATGGCATTTATGGTTACAAATTGTAATAACAGTAATTTTCCATCCCTGGTCTGTCTTTATTTACGTTTTGTTGTTGTTTTTTCAATTGCGCAGCACAACTCAGCTGGGAAAATTGGGAAATAGGAAAATGGACACAAGGACGCTGCAAAGTGGGTGGTGGAAGGGGGCGTGTAAAAAAAGCACCATGTTAATTTACTTACTCGAGCAGATATAGCAATATCGAGAAGGTTCCAGACTCTCCACGAATATCCCACACAGCTGATTCACCTTTCCCACAATCACTTTCAAATTTTGCACTGAATTTCGCTCCCTCTGAAGTTCAAACCCACAGGATTGCTTTCATGCCGCAAATGATCACAACTGAACTGTCACGAACGACGACCGATTTCCGAATGCTTCCGTTTCGATTTGGAAACTTTGTTTGTTGTGCCTGCTTTGTTTTCCCTCTGCTTTCCACCGTTCCATTGCCTCCCTCCCCCCTTTCAATTCACAGCTGTTTGATAGGCAGCGAAAGTCGATAGCATGGCGTCGTTATCGATAGACGGCACAGTGGGCACAGTGGGTCTGAAAGGTAGTCAATAGGTATTGAAGAAACAAGTAACGGTATAAAACATTTTTGAATAATAAAAATCAACAAAAATCATTATATTTGAGTTTTCATTTTTCCGATCAGAAATAATGATTATTGTGTTTATCTTACAACTTTTAAACATTTTTATCAAAAATTATGCATGTTCAAAATTTGAACTTCAAATGCATTAAATTATTTACATTAAAATGGAAGTTCATAAAAATGTATTTATGAATTAAAAAATTCAGCAAGTCATGCACTAGAACTCACACACATTTAAAAAAATCTTTACCATCTAGAAGTAATCAGAAAAGCTATACTAAAATTCCTTTTTCCTTTGTAAATTGACTATTTTTTCTACGATCAAAATGGAACCCTCTTTCATGGTGGCCCTGCTCATTTCGATTTTCTGTCATAACCTGGACCTCTTCTACAATCCCGTGGAAGCCAGCGGGGCGTCGACTTTGTTCTTGATCATCGCCTCAATTTTCCTGCTCAAATTGAAGTTGAAGTACTGGACGAATGCCGCAATACGCCCGTTGGGTGCCGTCCTCGAGATGGTGGGCCTTTGTCTGGCGAGCCAGGTGCTACTCGTGGCCATTTGGTTCCCCGTCTTCCAAATTGTCCTCTTCCTGGTGAACTCAATCTGCTTCCTTTTGCGGAACTTTGTGAGCGACGAGCAAGACTGGGTGGTGGAAAAATTCAAAGAGTCGGCGGTGCCAGTGGTTCTCCTGGCCATGGAGTCTGTTTGGCTACTGAAGGGACTCGATATCTACGACGTGCAGAAGTTCTTCGGCGTTCAGGACGACCTCCTCTCGGCCAGTGTGCTGTCCATGGTGGCCAGGGAGGAGAAAAAGGCGCTGCGCCGGGAAAAGGCGCAGTTGCGGAAGGAGCGCTTCTATGGGTCAGGGCGGAAATAAATTTATAATTGGATATGATACTTGATAGTACTTGTCAAATATAAGATAATTCATTTATATTTATAAACTATAGCGCTAGGGAGTTGGGACTCGAAACTCGAAATGCAGCAGTCAACGCCATTTTGTTTGGTTTAGCAGTACCTACCGAAACGTTGAAGAAATGTTTTAAATCGGATTACTCAGTAAAAAGTTGTAAGCAAATAATGCATTTTGGCCACATAGATGGCGCCACTGCGAAGCGACTGCTTGGTTTGCTCTGCATGCCACTGCTTGCTATAGCTGAGTAACGGGTATTGAAGTCGAGTGCCTCGACTATAGCGTTCTCTCTTCTTTTATTTATTGCCATTAATATTTACAAGTACATTCTGGTTATCTGGTTAATAGTAGTTATATTTTTTCAGCCTTAACAGTCATTTGAAAAAAATTGAATAGCAGTGTAAAAACCTGGATTCCTTCGGAAAGCGATAACGATAACGATAACTGCGCGCTATTGAAGCGTTTTCCAACACAGCAACAGACACAACAAAAAAAAAAATTTTCGGTTAAGTCAAAAATTTCCAATTGGAATTGGTGATCTGTGCGCGATTGCAGCGGGATCAGGAGCTCCCGGACATTGGGTTTCCATGCAGTAGACCATTGGCGACCCCGGCAACGAACCCAACTGGAAAGCGAACGCCATGGAGAGCGAGAAGATTCTGATGGCCGCCGGAGTGACGGTGGCCGCCGTGGTGGGAGCCTTTGTTTTTTGGGGTCCCTCGGGTGAGTCGATTCATTAAGCCCAATGATGCATATCTATACCGTCACCCAACTGACTTGCAGGCTCCCGGCTGCGCCAGCGACGCGGACAAATCGCCGGGCTCCACAACTTCGGACGCACCTGCTTCCTGAACACCCTGCTCCAGGCGATGGCCGCCTGTCCGCAGTTCATTGCCTGGCTGCAGCTGTACAACAACGCCTCGCCGGACCGCAAGAGTCTGATCACCTCGATGCTAAACACCCTGGAGGTGGTGAACGGCACCCATGCCACCCTGCGCGGCGATCCCCACTCCCCGGGCGCCGTTCTGCGCGCCCTGAATGCGCTGGGCTGGGTCATCCCGCAGGAGGAGCACGACGCCCACGAGCTGTTCCACGTGCTCCTCTCCTCCCTGGAGGAGGAGGCCATACGGCCGCATCCCCTGGGCTGCCTATCGGACGCCCTGCCCGTGGACAACGCGGATGAGACGAGCAGCTTTGCGGGCACAGCCACTCCGGTGGGTGGCTTTCGACCGATTAGCTCCATGGCAGCGGCGGGTCTGGGCGCTAGCCAGAGGATCGGGGATCAACCGAACAGGCCCTCGAGTGCCATGCTCACCGATTTCCTCAATATGGAGTACGATGAGAGCACCAGCTTGCAGCGATTGGTGCGCTCCGAGGCCCACACACCGGACTCACCGGCCTCCGTGTGCGAACGCGAGGGCAACGATCGCCTGGGATCACTGCTCCTCGATGCCGTCTCGCCGGGCACGCCGTTCGGCTTCCCGCTGGCCAGTGAGCTGGAGTCCCTGGCCACGCCCACGCCCACGCTGGGCGGTGAGCGCTTGTCGCGTCCGCGGCTGCCGCAATCGCAACAGGAGGAGGGCCTCAATCGCCGGGTGTCCAGCTCATGTCGCTCGCTGGAGCGCCTGCACCGCGGACCCGGTCGGGTGTCCATCTGGTCGAACATGATGCCCAGCCAGGTGGCGCATCCGTTTCAGGGCGCCATGGGCGCGCAGATCGTCTGCAATGGCTGCGGCTCCAAGTCGGCGGTGCGATATGATAAGTTCGACAGCATCACCTTGAATCTGCCGCCGCAGCGCAGGACTGGCCTGAGTTTGGGCCACTTGCTGAGCGACTACATCACGTCGGAGGATCTGAGCGATGTCAAGTGCGACTCCTGCAACGAGACGACCACGCACACCAAGTCGGTCACGTTTGCCAAGCTGCCCGCCTGCCTGTGCATCCATGTGGCGCGCACGGTGTGGCTGCCAACCGGGCAGGTGTGCAAGCGACAGGACTACGTGCACTTCCCCGAGAGCCTCTCCATGGCGCCGTACAGCTTCGTGCAGCCGCATCTCAACAGCCAGGTGAGAGGGGATCAGATATTATCAGTTAATAACTTGTTTATTTAAATTCTGAAAAGCTAGTTAGGTTGGTAAATCATGTTGTCTATCGTTAAAAGCTGCAAATATCCCTCAGGAAATGTAGCTCTTTCCCTTTCTTATTTGTGTAGGCACTTGGAATTTTTCAATTAATTTAATTGAAATATTTTTGGAATCGAGTTTCGGTTATATAAGTGACCTAATATTAGATTTAATATCATATTTAATATTCCTGCCTAAGATAATATATTATCTGAAGCCTTCTATTTCATTAAACTAAAGAAATTGCTTGACTTTCGCAGGCTGGCACTCCCTGGGGCTCGACGATGTCGCTGTATTCCTCCAGCCTGCCGATGAACAACGGAGTGGGTGGCGGCGAGGGCTTCGGCACGATGTTCCCCAAGAATCTGTACCGCCTGCTGGCCGTGGTGGTGCACTCGGGCGAGGCGAACAGCGGTCACTTTGTGACCTACAGACGTGGCTCCTTGCGGAATGCACACAGGTAGGGTTCCACTGTATGTTGTGTTCCATAATTATGATACTCATTCAAATCCACTACCCGCAGGTGGTTCTACACATCCGATACGATTGTGCGGGAGGTGAGCATCGATGAGGTGCTGAGCGTGCCCGCCTATCTGCTTTTCTACGATCGCGGCCAGCAGAGACAGCTTAACCTACGCTAGTCAGCCAAAGAGCTCGCATCTTGGGATCATCGGGATCGTCATCCTAGTCAACACTTGATGTGATGGAAATCCAAATCCAAAAATCCTTATTGTCGAACGGTGGCCATAGCGAACACGCGTCACATTTATATAGATATATCTATATATGTAACCTATATATGTACGGGAACCCACGATCTGATCTATACTCGACGGGGTTATGTAATGGTCTCTGCATAATGCATATTTTCAGCATAATGCGTATTGAAATCTGCATTATCAACCCTCTCACGTCAAAGAGAACTCGACCCTTCATTTGTTATCGATGCATTTAAGATTTTTTAAGAATTCCAAATTCATACCGTGCTTTTAGCTGTCTGTATTTAGCAATATACACACATTAACTACCAGTAATTGTTTGCGCGTTATTTCTGTAGGATAGATGTTCAATAAAAATTCGGAAACTACTCTGTAATTTATTATACGTTGGTTAAAGGGTTTATACATAAATACTAACAAGTAATGATCCAAATTGAGTAAATTGTTATTATTTTGTTCCTCTACAGATTAACGTCATGTTAAATATTATTTTATTGACTGAAATATAAGCAAATTTATCATTTTGCAAAAAAAAATCGTTATATGTTTTTTATAAAATACACTTTTTATTCTAAGAGGTACTAATTATTTATTAAAAAATAAAACAAATATTAATACTACCAGTGCTTAAATCGTCTTGTTTTTTTAATATTTGTTAAATATGATTACGTTTTTTTTTTATGTTTTTTATAAAATACACTTATTATTCTAAGAGGTACTAATTACTTATTAATAAATAAAACAAATATTAATACTACCAGTGCTTAAATCGTCTTGTTTTTTTAATATTTGTTAAATATGATTTTTACGCGTTTTATTGTAAATGAAATTATTATGTAGAAATTATTTAATAATAAAGTAAACAAATATGAGTATTACTTATAAAAAAATAAAACAAATATTAATACTAACAGTGCTTAGATCTTTTTGTTTTTAATTTTTGTTAAATATGATTTTTACGCGTTTTATTGTAAATGAAATTATCATGTAGAAATTATTTAATAATAAAGTAAACAAATATGAGTATTACTTATTAATAAATAAAACAAATATTAATACTACCAGTGCTTAAATCGTTTTGTTTTTAATTTTTGTTAAATATGATTTTTAAAAATTAAAACGCGTTGTAAATGAAATTATTATGTAGAAATTATTTAATAAAAAAGTCGATAAATATGAATATTACCAGTGTGAAAAGCTTTTTTTTATAATTGCAAGAAAAATCTAGAACGCGAATATCGAAACGAGCTTGAAAATATCGATAGCCGCTATCGAAAACGGGCGACAGCTAATCGGCAGAGTGCCATCTTTACTTGACCAGAAGCAACGCGTCGAATTTCGTTTCATTTGCCAATAAAAAAGGTGTAAAAAAGCTGCGATTGGTGAAATTTAGCGGGTAAGGATGTCTGATGCGGAGCTGGAACAGACGCCCAGCGCGGGCCACGTGGACGAGCCGGCGGCGCAGGAGGAGCCGGAGCTGGTCCAGGAGCCATCCGATGAGTACTCAATGGGCGGTCCGCCGAGGACGCCGGTCGAAGATGCGGCGGCCGAGTTGAGCGCCAGCCTGGATGTCAGCGGCTCGGATCAGTCGGCCGAGCAGTCGCTGGACCTCAGCGGCACCCAAACGGAGGCCACCGCGGACGCGGAGCCACCTGCGAAGCGCTCCAGTCGCGGCATCAGTCCCATTTCCGAGGACAGCACTCCAACGAACAGCGCTTCGAGCAGCTCCACCGCCAGTGGATCCACCAGCTCATCGCGCTGCGACGACATTAGCGAGGCGGAGGATCAGGTGCCTCCAGAACCGGAGGAGCAGGAGCACCAGCAGCAGCAGCCAGAACAAGAACAGGAGGACGAGGGTGAGGAGCAGCAGGCTAATGTGCCGGCTGCGGTTCAGTTGCAGGCTCAGGACCAGGACCAGCAGATGGACCAGGACATCGACACCGAGGATGAGCCCTCCTCCAACACGGTCATCTGCGTGGCGGACATCAATGCCTACGGCAGTGGCTCCAACATAGATGACTTCGTCATGGATCCGGATGCGCCCGCCAAGGCCATCATCACCGAGGTGGTCACTATTCCCGCTCCACTGCGCCTCAAGGGAGCACCCCAGCTGGGGCTATCACTGCCGGCCCCACAGGCGGCGCAACCACCGCCTCCTCCGCCGGCCGAGGAAGACGTCCCCGAGACTCCCGCCTCGCCCACCGATGACGGCGAGGAGCCGCCCGTCGTCGGTTTGTCCTCGTACATGCGCGTTCGCTACATGCAGGAGGTGCACACCGGCCTGCCCACACGCCTGGCGCCCCGTGATCCGCGCCAGCGCAAAATGCCACCGCCAGCCGTCGTGCTGCCCAGCCAAACCGTGCTCGGCGCCAATGTGGAGGCCATTTCCGATGACAGCAGCGAGTCGAGCAGCTGCGACGATGACGACGACGAGGAGGAGGACGAGGACGATGCCATGACCATGGAGCACGACAGCACCTCCAGGGAGACGGTGATCACCACGGGCGGCGATCCGCTGATGCAGAAGATCGATATTAGCGAGAATCCCGAGAAGATCTACTACATTCGCCGCGAGGATGGAACCGTGCACCGTGGCCAGGTGCTGCAGTCACGCGTAACCGGGATGAACACTCCCGACGAGTACTATGTGCACTATGTGGGCCTGAATCGGCGTCTGGACGGCTGGGTGGGCAGGCACCGCATCTCGGACAATGCCGATGATTTGGGTGGCATTACCGTGCTGCCAGCGCCGCCGATGGCACCGGATCAGCCCAGCACCAGCAGGGAGATGCTGGCCCAACAGGCCGCCGCCGCGGCAGCTGCCTCGTCCGAGCGACAGAAGAGGGCGGGCAATAAGGACTACTATCTGTCGTATTGCGAGAACAACCGCTATGACTTCAGTGACCGCAAGATGACACGCTACCAGAAGCGGCGCTACGATGAGATCAACCATGTGCAGAAGAGCCATGCGGAGCTGAGCGCCTCGCAGGCGGCGTCCGAAAAGGAGCACGAGTCGATCACCAAGATCAAGTACATCGATAAGCTGCAGTTCGGCAACTACGAGATCGACACCTGGTACTTCAGTCCCTTCCCGGAGGAATACGGCAAGGCGCGCACGCTCTACGTCTGCGAGTACTGCCTTAAGTATATGCGATTCAAGGACAGCTATGCCTACCATCTGTACTCATGCGAGCGCAGGCGTCCACCGGGCAGGGAGATCTACCGCAAGGGCAACATATCCATCTACGAGGTGAACGGCAAGGAGGAGTCGCTGTACTGCCAGCTGCTCTGCCTGATGGCCAAGCTCTTTCTGGACCACAAGGTCCTGTACTTCGACATGGATCCGTTCTTCTTCTACATCCTGTGCGAGACGGACAAGGAGGGCAGCCACATTGTGGGCTATTTCTCGAAGGAAAAGAAGTCACTCGACAATTACAATGTGGCCTGCATTCTCGTCCTGCCGCCGCACCAGCGCAAGGGATTCGGGAAGCTGCTGATCGCCTTCAGCTACGAGTTGTCGCGCAAGGAGGGCGTCATCGGGAGTCCGGAGAAGCCGCTCTCGGATCTGGGAAGGCTGAGTTACCGCAGCTATTGGGCGTACACGCTGCTGGAGCTGATGAAGAACCGCTGCGCCCCGGAGCAGATCACCATTAAGGAGCTGAGCGACATGAGCGGCATCACCCACGAAGACATCATCTACACGCTGCAGTCCATGAAGATGATCAAGTACTGGAAGGGCCAGAATGTCATTTGCGTGACGGCCAAGACCATACACGATCACCTGCAGCTGCCGCAGTTCAAGCAGCCCAAGCTGACCATCGATACCGATTACCTTGTCTGGAATCCGCACAGCGCCGTGGCCAGAACCTCGGGCAATTCTGGCTAGCATACGGAACCACGGGACCCCGTCCTGCTGTCATCGCAGATCATTGTTATAGACGATGATGATGATGATGATTAGCTACGTTTTTTTTTATTATTATCTAAGGAAGGCTGTTGTAGCCCTTTAAATGTACAAAGTGTGGGGCGTGATGCTTCTTGAACAGAGTCGTATATATAAAACTGAACCATCTTACGATTTAAAAACAATAAGCAATTTAATACTTAATATTTGGTTACCATTTTTTTTCATAGATCATAAGAGTCTTACGAATAGGCTGTTGTAAGTTAATTGTTAGAACTAAATGTATACACTCTCATGTATTTAGTTTATAGTTTTTTGGAGTAGATTGGAAACTAACCTCTGGAACTGAAGAAACTATATATTTTTTTTTTTACATATTTTTGTCTTTTTGATTTTTGCAACCTTTAAACATTTCTTACATGTTGCATTACTTTCCCGATAAAAATGAAATGATTTTTAAACAACCCGAGGCTCAATCAGTCTCAATACTAATTTTTTTCAAAAAACTATGGACTAAAAAAACCTCAAGAACTTAAAAGGACGAAATTTTTAATTTTACTTGCTGTCTTAAATTGATTCGTTACATTAACGTCATAAATAAAAAGGTATGAACCATCTTACGATTTAAAAACAATAAGCAATGTAATACATAATATTTGGTTACCATTTTTTTTCATAGATCATAAGGAGTCTTACGAATAGGCTGTTGTAATTTAATTGTTTCAACCAAATGTAGACACTCTCATGTATTTAGGCTATAGTTTTTTGGAGTAGATTGGAAACTAACCTCTGGAACTGAAGAAACTATATTTTTTTTTTACATATTTTTGTCTTTTTGATTTTTGCAACCTTTAAAAATTTTTTACATGTTGCATTAGTTTATTGTCTTCCCGATAAAAATGAAATGATTTTTGAACAACCCGAGGCTCAATCGTCTCAATACTAATTTTTTTCAAAAAACTATGGACTAAAAACACCTCAAGAACTTGAAAGGACGGAATTTTTAATTTTACTTGCTGTCTTAAATTGATTCGTTACATTAACGTCATAAATAAAAAGGTAATATATATTAAATACAATCACACCCAGTATATTTTTATTTTAGCACTATTTCTGTAACATAATTCTTATTTAATGTTCTAACAAATAAAAAACAAAACAATCTGAAAAGCTTAAGGGTTAAATTAAAAGATAAGGTATTAAATATATTTTGATATGAAAAAGAAAACTGAGAAATATTTATTTGAAATAAATGTAAAAAACAAGTTTCTTTGTTTATTTATTTTTTATTTTTTCCTAATGAACAATTTTAAAATTAGGAGCTCTGAAAAGTATCGCAAGCTCTCTCCTCTCTAGCGAGCAGTGAGAGTAATCGATAGCCGTCATCGATAGCGCCCGCATCGATAGACTTCTAATTCGCCGGGCTTGCCCGATTTGTGTTGCTGTGACTCGGGATATATACAGGATATAGCGCAGCCGGGATCGAAAATGGGCCTGCTGTCCGATCCGTCGATATCCACGCAGAGCAAGCTGGTGGACGGACTGGCGCGACATGTCCGCAAGGTGTGCTACGCCCTGTATGTGGCGGGTGTGGTCTGGTTCTTCTGTTTGGCGCTGCCGGAGTTCAACCACGGGACATATCTCTCCGAGAATGCCCTGTCACCAGGTGGGTTTGCATGTCCCGCTGTCCAAGGAGCTACCCTCAACCCGTAATCCCTTTGCAGGCCTAGTTTACCCGGAGATCCGCATCGATGCCAATCGCCTGGCCATCCAGCTGCTGGAGGAGCTGCAGCGCGAGCGCAAGGATCACCTGTCCACCACGCCGCACGCCTGGATCGCGGCCAAGATGAACGAGTTCGGCCTGGAGACGCACACGCACAACTACACGCTGCGCTATCCCTTTGGCGGCGGCAAGGAGTATCACGGCAAGAACATCTACGGCATTTTGAGGGCTCCGCGGATTGCGTCCACGGAGGGCATCGTTTTCGCTGCTCCCTATCGCGCCGCCAGCTCCGTGCACACGGACATCTCGGCCAGTGTGCCGCTGCTGCTGGCCTTCGCTGATTTCGCCCGGCGCAAGAACTACTGGGCCAAGGATCTGATCTTCCTGGTCACCGAACAGGAGCAGCTGGGCATGCAGGCTTGGCTGGAGGCCTATCACGACGGCGATCGGGACCTGGATGTGACCAAGGCGTATCTGCGGCCCGGCAATTTGCCCGCCCGCGCTGGCTCCCTGCAGGCTGCGTTGAATATCGAGGTACAGGATCTGGAGATCGACCATGTGGATGTGCGAATTGAGGGCCTGAACGGCAAGCTGCCCAATCTGGATATGTTCAATCTGGTCCAGCGGATTATGGCCCGCGAGGGCATCGCCTCTGGCTACAAGCAGGCGCCACGCAAGAAGCGTCGCCACAGTCAGTCCGTTTTCGAGCTGAATCTCCGCCAGATGCTGACCATGCTGGCCAGCCAGTCGTCGGGCGTGCCGAACGGCAATCATGGGCTCTTCCATCGCTATCGGATTGACGCCCTGACCATCGCGGCCAATCGCAGGGCCACCCATGCCACCCTGAAGGGCAGTCCAGGATCGGCGGCGGTGCCGCTGCTGAAGGCCATCGAGGGAATAGCCCGGAGTCTGAACAATCTGCTGGAGCGCTTCCACCAGAGCTTCTTCTTCTATGTGATCGTGAACAACGATCGCTACATCTCCATCGGCGATTATATGCCCGCTTTGGTGGCTCTGGTGGCGTGTGCCTTTGTCAAGGCCTATCTTACGTGGTCCACGCTGCCGGCGACCAATGCTGAGCTGGAGCAGGCGGCTGGTTTGGTTAGGGCTGCAGAGCAGGCAGAGCAACAGGGAGAGGAGCAGAGAGAGGAGGCGGAACTGGAGGAGGACACTGATGCGGATAAATTCGAGCTGCCATATGGCTCCGTGTTGATTTACCTCACCGCCACTCTGCTGATTGGCTTCCTCTGCAATGTGCTGCCCCTGCAGCAGTATTTCCTCGAGATTCCCATGGGCGCCGCACCGCTGACCACATCGGTGCTGAGTTTCCTGTCCCTCATCGGTTTCATCCTGCCCTTCGTGGTGGTTCTGCCGCCCGGCGGACTGGAGCTGCTGCACGTGGCCTTCCTACTGATCTATGGCTGCGCTCTGATCGTCATCGGGCTGCTCAACTTCGCCCTGGGATTCTTTGCGGCGGTGCTGACGGTGCCGCTGGTCATCTCGCTGGAAACGAAGGAGGAGAACTCGCGCAGCACGCTGAGGAACACGATCCGCCTGGCCACGCTGGCCATGAACCCCATGATGGTCATCTATGTGATCGTGCTGGCCATGACATTCTACCAGTTCCCGGAGCTGCCGCTGCAGAAGATCATGCTGAGGGCGGCCACCGCCGCCATGGATGCCTCCGCCTACGGGCTCATCGACTCGGTGGTGAGTCTATAAGTTCCATCACTAGCTTACAAGCTAGCTTATCATAGTGCGCACTTTGTACTAAACTCTATTCTCTTTCCCTTGCAGATCTATGGCAACTGGCTGTACTTTGTCATCTGCACCATTTTCCTGCCCCTGTGGATCATCTGCTGGACCCTGGCGCTGTCCAAGCGACGTGACTACGCCGACTACCTTGACTTCGATGAGTCGCCATCAACGTCGCCGCATCCGCAACCGCATCCGCAGCCGAAGGTGAAAACAAATTGAGCAGAAGAACTAGCCGGATTTCCATTCAAATGTTACTCAGTGTTTGATTGAATGTCTACATATATCAACTGGAAATTATCCTAAGATAAAGTGTGATAAACCCAACAAAAGTGTGCGATGGCGGTAAGAGAAGTGGCACATGCAGAGAAAATTCCATTTAAATGTTATGCATTTGATTAAATGTCTAAATAAATGAAGCCTATTTATTAGTTGGATATGTGATTTGTATTGTGAGCTTCTATTACTTGATTGTTTTAAATGGTTTACCTTGCTTCTGCCACCATTTGTTTCATGTTCCACAGATTGTACTTTATGTCGGCCACTTTGTTTGCACGTAAAACAGTAATGCATATTTGCCAGCCAGGAGTTATTATTTCTTTTGTCAATCCTGCGACAGGAGGACAGGAGTTTTTCCGTGGAGTGGAAGGAGTGCTCAGTGGAGCACGTGCCTCTTTGAATAAGTGGAAAACTTTGCGACTATGACACGCAACTTAATTTAAACTTTGCACCGCTGCCAGCTTCGTCGCAGTCGTCGGCGCTGGCAATTAGTTATGAGCCAGGATTTGGCTCAATCAGGGCCATGGATGCATGGTGTCCTCGGAGGAGCTGCGGAGCAGGGAGTCCTGCACTCGCCGCACCGTGTTTACCGGCGCCATTCAATCTGCAACTTAACAAGAAAACTTTCCTCACACACCACCAGACTCACAGGCAGACACAAAGTTGTCCCCCGGCACAGTGGTACTGTTGCTCGAAAAGGTATTAGTCAATTTGGTTGCTACTCATTTCATTTAAAATTAGATAAAAACTAGTATTAAAAATATAGGTTTAAATAATAATTAGCTTTTTCTCAGGGAAGTCCTCTTTATATGCTGCATTTACCCCTTATCATCCCTATTATATTTAATCAAATCATGGCACAGTGGAAATGTATTAGAAATATAGTTATTACTTATTTCATTTAACCGATGAAATATCATTTACAAATAATAATACGCCAAAAAATTCAGATTCAAAAAAATAGATTAAGAAATAATTCTCTTTTTATAAAAGAAATCCTCTTTATATCCTGTATTAATCAAAATATGAACTAAAAGTAACAAAACTTAGGATCTTCAAATCTCCCACATTTTTAAGCAGAAATTCCAAGTTTAAAAAAGGAGAATTCTACATTATATATTATTTCAAATGTTATCTAAGGAACCAGTTTTAAAGATTTTCCCTTCTACTCCAATTAAGGTACCAAAAACACCAAGGTTTATATTAATTTAGTATATATCTTTATTTAAGTGCTAGCCAATTGGCATGCTGACATCATCCTGGGCTGCCTTCTGGGTTATCCTCTGGCCTGGGTGACCATCGCCTGCTCCGGATTCCTGCTCTACGGCTACGGACTCGTCCAGTTTCGATGCGATCTCACTGGGATATGGATAAGGATCGGTTTGAGTGCCCTTGCCATTGCCCTCATCCTCTTCCTCTTTTATATCCCCATCCTGATCCTGATCCTCCTCCTCGGACTCCAGCTCCAGGTGCCGATCCTCGTGGCGCTTCAGGGTGCGAAGACATCGCTGGCGCAGCTCCTGGACATGCTGGCTCTCGCAGTCCGCCTGAATGGCCTCGATGAGGTATCTCATGGATCGCCCACTGCACTCCACCTCCAGGCTGCGAATCATCTCCGCCTCTCGCTGCATGCGGCACTGCATGGCCACCTGGCGCTCGAGGGCCCTGGCCTCGTACAGCAGTTGATCCAGCAGCTCATCCGTCTGGCCAAACTGCACCAGCAGATCCTCGGACCTCTC
This sequence comes from Drosophila mimetica, assembly GCA_037075245.1. Taxonomy (NCBI): domain Eukaryota; kingdom Metazoa; phylum Arthropoda; class Insecta; order Diptera; family Drosophilidae; genus Drosophila; species Drosophila mimetica. The sequence continues at coordinate 1,481,226 of JBAMCH010000005.1, forward strand.
CAGGGCCAAACAGAGCTCGCGGGCCTGCGGGCAGCGGGGCGAGGGCGGCGGCGGTGGCGGTGGCACCGGCAGATGGGCGGTGAGGCACTGGACGCCACGTGGTGTCGTCAGGGGGGCTCTGGCGCCCTTGGTGCCGCCACCAGTGCATCGTATGGTGGTACTCGGCTTACGCCTCACACTCTGCTTTCCACAGCCGGTCTTCGATGGCGCTGGAGAGGCGGTGTCATTCACAGCGGACTTGGGACCACTGGGCAAAGCCTTCTCCGGGGATTCTTCCAGGGATCCGTAGCCCTCGATGCTGGTGAAGTGCAGGCGGCGGGCCTGATGCACCAAATTGGCCAGGGCGTAATCCAGAGCCAACCTTTTGGAACTCACGGCCTCCACTGCCTCCTCCGCTGGCGGTTCGGTGCTCATCTTAACCCGGGTTCCGTGGAAAATTTTGGTTTTGAAAGTTGTGTATGGGTTACAACCCTGTGTACAAGGCACCACCTTAACTCCTCGGTTCTGTGCAGTTAGTTTAGGTGTGTTTTGTGTTTCGATTTTAGATTTAGCAGTTCAGTGACCGAATTGTTGAGCAAACGTTTCGTGTGTGTCCCAGGGTTCCTGGAGCTGGGATCAAGTGCTGTCAGGTGGTGAAGGGTCTACTAGATCCGAAACATGTCAGGTTTTACCTATGTATGTGTGTATATGTCGGATCAGATGAAACGGGGCCTACTAAATTTCTTTGATCATATATTTCTTCTGTGAAAGCAACTGAGAGAGGCATTCCTTCACCCAGGGAATTGTGGTTCTGATTCAGAAATTAGATTGTGTAATATTGAATGCTTTACAAAAATCGCGCCTTTATTTCTTTATGTAAATTCTTAAGAATTCGCGTTCCGTATCTTCATCTTCATCTTATATCTTCAGTGTTTTTTGACATATTACCTTTTGCCGTTGGGAATATCATTTTTTCACATGTCCTGAATTTCGAATTAAATTTTATAAAAATCGGACAACTATATCATATAGCTCCCATAGGAACGATCGGAAAACTAAAGGAAAATTAATAGAAACAAAATTCTCTTTTACTCTGGAATATAACTTTATTTTATTATTTCAGAATTTCGAATTAAATGTAACATAATTCGGACGACTATATTATATAGCTGTCATAGTATGGATCGATCAATTTATGTCAATATAATACGTAAACTGCTATAATTTTGTTTGTTGTAAATCTAAATTTAACATTTTTGTACTTTCAAATTGAATAGGAATGATCTGCAATATAAACATCGGCTGGCCAAAGTTAATAAATTATGGAAGTTCATAAAAATGTATTTATGAATTTAAAAATTCAGCAAGTCATGCACTAGAACTCACACACATTTAAAAAAATCTTTACCATCTAGAAGTAATCAAAAAAGCTATACTAAAATTCCTGTTCCTTTTGTAAATTGACTATTTTTTCTACGATCAAAATGGAACCCTATTTCATGGTGGCCCTGCTCATTTCGATTTTCTGTCATAACATGGGCCTCTTCTACAATCCCGTGGAAGCCAGCGGGGCGTGGACTCTGTTCTTGATCATCGCCTCAATTTTCCTGCTCAAATTGAAGTTGAAGTACTGGACGAATGCCGCAATACACCCGTTGGGTGCCGTCCTCGAGATGGTGTTCCTTTGTCTGGCGAGCCAGGTGCTACTCGTGGCCATTTGGTTCCCCGTCTTCCAAATTGTCCTCTTCCTGGTGAACTCAATCTGCTTCCTTTTGTGGATTATGTGAGCGACGAGCAAGACTGGGTGGTGGAAAAATTCAAAGAGTCGGCGGTGCCAGTGGTTCTCCTGGCCATGGAGTCTGTTTGGCTACTGAAGGGACTCGAGATCCACGACGTGCAGAAGTTCTTCGGCGTTCAGGACGACCTCCTCTCGGCCAGTGTGCTGTCCATGGTGGCCAGGGAGGGGAAAAAGGCGCTGCGCCGGGAAAAGGCGCAGTTCCGGAAGGAGCGCTTTTATGGGTCAGGGCGGAAATAAATTTATAATTGGATATAATATTTTATAGTACTTGTCAAATATAAGATAGTTCATTTATATTTATAAACTATAGCGCTAGGGAGTTGGGACTCGAAACTCGAAATGCAGATTCTAGGGGTTCCTACGCAGCGCCGATGTGGCGCCCACTGTTTTAAGGCTAGAGCTATGTTTACTGTCAACGCCATTTGTTTGGTTTAGCACAAATAATATATTTTTTAGGGTTTAATAAGCTTTATTATATATACCTACATATTTTATTTATTTTACCATCCACATTCGAAATAAGTTGTCTACAGAATGGATGCTAATATTATTATCCATAAAAGCAATCAAACCTACAAATGAAATATTAAGATTGCTTATTATTTTCTATACCTACTAAATAATATGAAGATTATAATAATTTTCTTATAATATCTCCCCATTTGAACCCACTGTGGCCGAACCCTTTTGCATTATCCTTTGGCGCTCGCAAGCTGCGAGACTGCAGGATAAAAGATGCAGGGAGGTCGATGCTGGGGGGTTAAAATTGGCAAGTTGATGTCACATAATTGCCCCTCGAGCGCTCATCTTAATTATTGTGCTTGCTGACTTCCTGTTGCCCGACTTAATTCCCCGTTAAAGCCAACACACTCTCTGCGGTCGGGATCGCCCCATCTCCATCTCCATCTCTATCTCCATCCCAAACCCCCTCAGCCGTCCATGGATTATTCCTGGCTGCGTGTGGAAATAATTAAAATTGTTCGAAGAGCGGGAAGTGTTGCACTTTCCCGTGACGGGGAAAGGGATGGCAGTAATGAGAAAGGGGGATTTACGAGGAATATACATATTAACGTGTCACTGGGATGGGAACTCTCCAACCTACAAAGGGGTTAAGGATAAATATGATGACAGGCCGATCGGTGCTCCAGTAAGTGTGTAAAATGGGTTCATATTGTAAGTTCGTAGTGCCTCAAGTGGCCGTGTAGCCTAATGGATATGGCGTCGGACTTCGGATCCGGAGGTTGCGGGTTCGAATCCCGTCATGGTCAGATCAAAATTTTTTTTTTAAAAGCTTCCCCAATTGATAAAACAAATTCTTTTAAGAATTTATCGAATTGCTCCAGTTATACAGCGACTAAAGCTTGGCTTTATTTCGTGATTTTCGTGCTTCTGCTTTAATGAAAAGTGAAAAGTGGGGAAACAAGTGCGGCATAGAGGAATACCAATCGAGAGCTTTCAATTTGCTCGACCATTGTTCTGCCTTTGTTTGCTTTGGATTCGGCTCTACTCTTCTTTTTTTGCAGCAGCCGTGCTTTACTTTCGAAAAGAATTGAAACTTTGACAGTTATTTGTGTGTTTTGTCCGCCCTGTCGAAACAATGCAAAGCGGGTGGGGCAATACAATACCCCCTGCATATACATATGTACCCATGTATAGGGGATATTTCCCCCAGCGGGGAGTCACGTTGCACTCCATTTTTGGGAAATGCCAGCGATGAGAACAAAAAATTCGGCAGGTGAAATGGAAAACAAGCGCATAGAAAGCCGGCTACAAAGCAAACACCCCGAAGAATATATAGATTTTACACTCAGGTGTACTAGGGTACTATATATTTTATTGAATTACCAATATAAAAAAAGGGATTCATCCATCTGAAAATATCTCTTTATAAGGTATATAGTTGTAGTAGGTTATTTTGTAAGTCACATTAAAAAAATTTTTTTTTTAAGATTAATGATTTGGCTGTCCCTCTAAAAAGGTTCCGGGAAAATTCGAAATGTTTCTAAGAAGTAAGTAAAACCATTTCGAAATTGTTTTTTACTTGCAATAAAATATGGAGCATTTTTTTTCCAGTGCAGATGCTGGCAAAACGAAGGACACGAGTGCGGGAGAAGTGAACAAATAACGAAATAATATTGCATGCGAATAAAAATGCCGTCAAAACTGCCAATTTCTCTCAATTTGTAAAGTTTGTCGAATTTGGCATTTGTTTTTTTTTTTATATATTTTTCTGCGCGTTGATATGTATGTTCTCTGTGTGTGCAGATTTCCGTGGCGTTCGAAAGTTTTTCAACTAGTTGGGGGGATTTTTTGCAGTCCTCATCGGCTGTCTTGAAATTTAATTTCGGCCTGCTTCCACTTAGACTTTTTCAATACTTTGACGCTGCTCTTAATCAAAGTTTGCCCAGCGACAATAAAACTTGCGATTTTATTTACAAACAATCAGAGCCTAGGATGGGCCCCTCCGAAATGGGAAAACAAAGCCTCATCCATGGGCTGTTAGGGGGACAGGGGGAAAGGCGGAGAAAGCAAAGAAAGGCGGAGGCCGTTGGATGAATGACAAACGAGGTTGGAGTAGGCAAACTAGAAATGAGTGGAGTGCATGAGGGAATTTGCCAAATTGAGCGGGAAAGGCCAGATACTACAGATGGGATGTACAGTGAACCCCCGATGGGCTGGACTTGTTGGGAAAAAAATATGGGATCTTGAATTGATAAACTCAATGTAAATATTAAGTAAATATTTTTATATTCCTAAATTAGCATTTTATTTGTGAACTTTTGTTCCGGAGACTGAAGAATTCGCGTATTTCAATTCAATTTGAATAGAAATCAATTCGAAATTGTCTGACTGGTTTTTATATCCTAAGAAAAGCGTTTTTGAATTTTTATTCCTGAGACTGAAGAATTCGCGGTTTTAAAAATGTGACTTTTTTTAATAATACAAATTTTGAATTTGAAATTTGAATTTTGTTTTATCTTTTAGTTGATTTTAATCACGTCTTAAGGCGAAGCTCTATTTCAATATTAACTAGTTGTGTCTTTTAATTTTATCTAAATGGTTTTTATCTGAAGAATTCGCTAATTCAATGATTCGCTCATTTGATTGAAGTTAGATAGACAGTTGATTTAAATGGGGTTTGACTTTACCAATCTATGGAATCTATGGTGTTTGTGCTGGTTGTGCTTTGGGAGGCAGAGAGATGGTACAAAGCAACAGCTACCCGCATGATGTTTATACCCGTTACTCGTAGAGTAAAAGGGTATATTAGATTCGTGCAAAAGTATGTAACAGGCAGAAGGAAGCGTTTCCGACCATATAAAGTATATATATTCTTGATCAGGATCACTAGCCGAGTCGATCTAGCCATGTCCGTCTGTCCGTCTGTCCGTCTGTCCGTCTGTCCGTCTGTCTGTCCGTCTGTCTGTCCGTCTGTCCGTCTGTCCGTCTGTATGAACGCTGAGATCTTGGAAACTATAACAGCTAGAAGATTGAGATTTGGCATGCAGATTCTAGGGGTTAATACGCAGCGCAAGTTTTTCACGCCGATGTGCCACGCCCTCTCTAACGCCCACAAACCGCGAAAAACTGTGACCCGTTCTGTATGAACGCTGAGATCTCCGAAACTATAAAAGCTAGAAGATTGGGATTTGGCATGCAGATTCTAGGGGTTATTACGCAGCGCAAGTTTTTCACGCCGATGTGCCACGCCCCCTCTAACACCCACAAACCGCGAAAAACTGTGGCACCCACAGTTTTGAAGCTATATTAACGGGAAAAGAAATGTGTATTTGTTTCATCAATACATATTGATAGACCAAAGTGGGAAACCCCCCTCCCCCCTAACGCCCACAAACCGCGAAAAACAGTGGCACCCGTCTGTATGAACGCTGAGATCTCGGAAACTATAAAAGCTAGAAGATTGGGATTTGGCATGCAGATTCTAGGGGTTAATACGCAGTGCAAGTTTTTCACGCCGATATGCCACGCCCCCTCTAACGCCCACAAACCGCGAAAAACTGTGGCACCCACAGTTTTGAAGCTATATTAACGGGAAACGCAATGTGTATTCGTTTCATCAATACATATTGATAGACCAAAGTTGGAAACCCCCCCTCCCCCCTAACGCCCACAAGCCGCGAAAAGCTGTGGCGCCCATAGTTTTAAAGCTACAGCAAAAGTGTAAACGCAATTTTGATTGGGTTATTAACACCTACCGAAATGTAGAAGAAATTTTTTAAATTTTTTGAAGCGGCTGCTTGGTTTGCCCTGCTTGAGACTGCTGACTTTAGCTGAGTAACGGGTATTTGATAGTCGAGGCACTCGACTATAGCGTTCCCTCTTGTTTTTTATTGCGGGCAACTCCCGACGTGCTCCCACCCACACACACACACACACACCTACACACGCTGTTACATTATCAGTGAGAAAGAGAGGGGGTGCCATGAGGTGAAAGAGAGAGATATATGGTCCTGGTGAGTGTCTTTTCTTAGTCCTTAAACTCAGCCGGAATTCAATTCCTTTCCCTTTGTCCCTCGTTGAGCAGTTGTTTAGCACATTAAGCCACTAAAACAACTAGCTGGTGGGGAAAGAGAGAGGTAACGTCAGTCGAGGCGAGAAAGCGAGAGGGCAGATAAGTGTCCGAAAGAGAGGGGTAGATGTCGAGGAGAGGTGCCATAACAATCCCTCTTTTTTGCTCCGAGTTGTCAGCTGTTTTACGGCCAAGTTATAACGTGCCTCCGTCACAAGGCTTAAGTACGTACAAAAAAAAATTAAAATAAAATAAAATGAAAACAAGGAAAATAACAAAAGGCACAAACGGCTACTTAAATTCCCTACAAATATATAAATATTACAAATCGTTGCTGTTATAGCACAAAATAGAAGCTAACATAAACATTCATATATGGAGTTCTCAAAAATATTGAAAATAGATATTTCCAGTTACAAATACATATGTAAGTATATACCCCTTGCAAGAGTATTTAAAAGAAAAAGACAAGCAACAAAAAAGTCGAGCATGTTGGCTGGCCAAAAAGGTAGGAAAAGCCGGGAAAAGGAAAACTTTTATGTGCCGCTGTCGCTGGCGAACACAACTTTTGCCTTTTATGTCCTTGTCGTCTCCTATCAGTGTGCGTATGTATATGCTCACATACATATAATACATTGCATGTCATGTGTGTGAGTGCTTATGGCGTTTTGTGTGACATTTATTGTCATTTAACTGTGACAAAGTTTTGGGGATAAGCATACACGGCGCTATGAGGCATCTGCACAGTGTCATCCTCGTGGATGGATTGATGGGCGGACCCCGGAGTAGGCGTGGCAGGCTGTGCCCCAAAATCAAACACAGTAGATCTGCGACTTTGCTGTCTAAAGAAAGCAAATTTTGAAAGGCCCATCGGTATACAGAATCGAAGGTAACCAAAACGTAGTCACTTTTTAATGATAACTCTGTGAGCCTTTGATCCCGCAGCTCGCAAAATGTTATGCGACCTGGGGAGCATTGAGAAAATCCTGCCAGCGGAAAAGGCGGCCACAGGTGGATGGAAAATGGGCGATTTTCCGGGAAATGTCATGGAAATGGCCAGGCGAAATCACCCAGGAAAGGGCCGACTGTGCATGATCTTTCGATTGGGAAGGCATCCTTGTTGCGAGTTCATCAACGGATTTCCCCCAGCGGATCCAGAAACACCCACTTACGACACACACCGCACTTGAGTAATATTTAGTTATTTAATATAGATTTCAATATTTAATTATTCTTCCTACTTCCCGTTTATAATATTTGTATTAAGAGACTGAGTAAAAACCTAAGAATATTTTATGATAGGTTTTTTTCATTTTAATTTTAAAAAAGAAGAAAATCCTTTTTTTTATAATAAAACTCTGATAATATTTAATATTTAAGTAGTATGCATATATTATGTACTAGATCATTTTTAGAAACAAGTTTTATAACACTAATAATATTTATGATAATGTTTTATCCAAAAAGAGAGAAACTCCCGACTGAAAAGGCCTGCTGATTCAGCAAATACTGCCGCCATTACAAAGGATCACCTTTGACCTGAGATGTTACTTCGCCTTCGCTTGTTTTATTTGCTTTATTGATGAGTCATCAGCAAGGGAAACGGACGGAAACGCACTTGATATGCTGCCCGGGTTATGGCCGGATTTTACGATCCGAGTGGGAAACGTTTTCGATTTACGCCAAAATGGGTAAGTGACAGCAAGCATGTGTTGAGGGGACATAAAAGGGAGCTGGGGGAATTGATTGATAATTGATAACGCAACACGAGTTCGAGTTGTGAATCCATAGATAGTAAAGTTTGTGCGTTGAGTTGGCCAAGTTGCGCAGATAAGTTTATTTATATTTTACTTAAGGAAATTATTTTATTTCATATTTCAATACACCCAAATAAACCCATGGCTTACCTCTGAAACTCGTTGTATTAAAAATATACTAGTTCCAGTATAAAATGCTGGTATTTACTAAATACTGAATAGTATTACATCTTTACTCTGTAGTATTCATTTTTAATGCAAATTCTATAATTTAATTTTAACACTTCTGAAAGTATTAATGTTATACTCATCTTATGATATTTTTGAAGTTCAATAATTTAGAATTATTGTACTAATAGTTTAGTTTCTATGATAATTTTGTTTGTGTTTGAGTTGGCCAAGTTGTGCTTGTGTTGTAGTTAGTGGATTTAACATTATAATATATTATATTTTATTTAATACATATATTTTATTGGAATGTTGTCACATTAAACCTATGCAGTTGAATATTTTGGTTTGCGGTGAACCAAACGCCAGTTGCGATATCTTTGAATGCCTGAGCATGTCTGCATTTTGCTTCCATGTGAATTGATTTTGGGAACGAGATGAAACCGGAGGCTGTCTTGATTTCGGACTCCTTGCTCTCGGGCAATCTATGTTGGCAGAGTCCGTCGTCCAGATGCTTGGTCGCATATGCAGATTAAGTTGGAAGCAGATCATGTTGCTCGGGCCGAGGAGGAGGACACCAGGACACCAGGACTGAAGGACTCCAGGACTCCAGGACTGAGAACCACAAACAGATGCCAGACACAAAAGCGAGCGAGACGGAAATGGGGCAAACTAAACTGTTGTTGGCTTGTTAGGCAGACGGTAGACATATCCCCAGCCGGATGTGCGCCAAGGATATGCTTACAAGGCAAACAAATTTACCCATAATGCTGTCAGATGCATATCGCACTATCGCACTACCCCATCCATTATTTGTATACCCTTACACTCTCACTGTTTCATCCTCGCATTATGCGCCCACTTAGGCGGCAGGAAGGGTATTATTTTCTCTACTGGTCCCTGGCTCCGAAAAGCAAATGCAACTGGGCCTTTCTTGTGAGTCTGAAAAATTTGTTGATTTTACTGCTGCTGCCGAGACAGGACACCCAAGTTCGGATTCGACTGAAGTTCCATCGCCTGCTGTTGCTGCACTGCGCGAAAAGAGCCACTTTATTCGGCCTGATTTCATGAGATTTTTTTAAAAATTGTATCTTGTATACAATTTTGTGAAATGAAAACCCCTTTTCAAAATACATGTTATACAATTTTAATGACATTATTCGGGTTTTTTTAAGTTAAAAGGTGTAAGTGTTAAATAAGATTTTTTATTAGGCAGCGTAAAAATAAAACTAAAATATGAGTACAAAAAATTATTTAAATTGTTATGGTTTCTTTTTTAAAGATTTTTATTAGGAAGATGGTTTTTTTTAAATAGTGTAAAAATTAAATTGAAATGTGTATTTAAGAAAATATTAAAAATTAAAGGCTTATATTTATTTGAAATGCACAAATCATTTATTTAGATTTATTCCTAAAAAAATTGGAACAACAAATTAGATAGGTAGATATGATAGTAGACCAATAAATACGTAAAATAAAGAAAAGGATATTAAGAATATTAGAAATATATGTTATAACTTTTTATTTTAATATTTAATAATTACCTAATATTTTAAAATTGCTTGAATATCACCCGTTTTTTCTCTGAATGCGCTGGCTTTGCTGCTGCAATTCTTGAAATATTCACAAAGCAAAGAGGAGATGTCCTGGTCGAGAGGGAAATTGGCCGCCCGCTGGGATCCGTGTCCGTTGGCTGTTTTTCGTTGTTGTTGTTGTTGCTGTTGGCGCTGGTGATAGTGCCCCTCCCCTCAAGGGGGGGGGTATATGGCCTAGGCTTCTTGTGAATCTTTGTCAGCCGTTGGTGCTTCTTCCACGGTATGCATCCTCCTCCTTTTTTTGGTCCTGCCAGATGAATGATGCCGCCTGGAATGCTCCAGCTTCAGCTTCAGCTTCTGCTCCTGCTCCTGCTCCTGCTGCCTCTCCGCCGGATGTTCCGGTTGTGGCCACTCCGGGCCAAAGGAGTTGGGAGGACCAGGCCAGACCCGGCCCGACCAGGACCATCATTTGTGTATTTGCAGACAAATTGGATTTCAACTGCGGCTCCCTCGCCAGCCGGTTTGCTCAATTAACTTTGCTGCCCAGATCCAAACAGGCCATTTCTCAGACGTGCGGCATCTCGTCCTTTTGCGCTTGTGACTCCTTGCAGCTGCCGCCTTCTTTTGGCCGCATCCTGTATCTTTGTATCTCTGCATCTCTGTATCTCTGTATCCGTTGGCTCCTTGGCCCACACATCGGCAGAGTGCATGCTTGATAAATAGCCAGTGATTATGCCACACCCCTTCCAGCCTTCGAATCGAATTGGGGCGGATTAGTGATGTAAGCCACAAATGCACATCGATTAGCATCGCCAAATGGGCTGGGAAAACAAATCGAACGAGGTTTTTGGGCCCAGATCGATGCTTTTTGGGCCGTAAGCAATCGCATATTGATTCGAAGTTGCTGTTTTTTCTAGACCTTCCGTTTTATTCGTATTTTTTAGGGTTTTTCTTTTAATAATTAAAATCAGTGTCATTTTACTTTGATTATTTTCCCCTCAAGGTTGCAACTTTGTAATTAAGTATTCCACAGAAAATGGAAAAAAATGCAATCAATACAGAAATCATATTTGAATAATTTAATGTGGGATTTTGTCTATTTACAATGTGGGATGAGTAAACCCGCATTGGCTAAATGCACAAATTTGCTATATTTATTTATCGAAATGCGTGATATGGACATACTGCCCCCGGGCGATAAATGTTTGAACAAACAACCGCAAAAATAAATGTAATGGTGGACGGCGGAAAACCAAGTCGAAAATATGATAACCTGCAAAAATCTGAATTGAATTAAACATGACAATACAATATTTTAAATTACACAAATTTTAAAAATTTAAATAATAATATTATATAGTAATATTGTCTTTACTTTTTTTTAGTTAATATTATAATATTTTAATTTGTAAAATGACATAAATAAATATTTAAAATATTTTCCTTATATTAACAAAAAAAAAGCACCAAATTTAAATCCATGATAATAAAATATGAATAAAAAACAAACTTTAATTTAAAACAAGATAGAACATCCGACTATCAGATACCCCTTACACAGCTAAAGAATTAAATGTAGATTATTAAAACTTAGCCCTTAAATATGAAGAACAATTTTGAAAAATGCTGTTAGGGCAATCAAGGGAGGAATAGAAAATAGTTAGTTAGCCGGGCTGAAAAGGTCCTTGACAGCAACGCGATAATGATTTCCGTTTTCACACCTCGCTGCGACACAAAGGATGTCAAATGAAAAAGTGCCAGCAAGGACGCCGGCAGGGGCGTCGGTGGAGGGGGTCCCTCATTTTTTTCTCTTTTTTAGAGGGGCTTTGGGGGAATGCCGATGGCAAGAGCGGAAGTGCAGCATTTGCACATTTCCGGCGCTGCTCACTCAGCCCGTGCATAATCGATTAACTGGCGCGCATAAACATGACCGCAAATGTGCAAATGCAAAAACACAGGGGCGTTGGTGGTTTTCAAGAGAGGGGGTTTGTAGCGGGTGATGTCGACATGCATAAATGCAAATGCCATGGCAATACATATGCAAATTACTTTTCGCACACTCTGCCTCACAAAAATGCACCGCAATCCGGACGGATACGAATCCCGGATACGGGTGTACGGTTAGCACTACGAACTACGGCCATGCCCACCGAAGGGGGGGCGCTGCATCTGCGGATCTGCTGGTTATAGTCTGCCACTAATTTTGTGTTTTCTCTGCGGGCTGGCAGCCACTAACTAATTGCCAACTGAGACTATATACCCCATTTCCATCTGCATTTCCCTGGGAAATCGGCAAAAAGGATGCCGATGCCGATACTGATACTGATATGCGGATGAGGATGGGGATCGAACTGCACGGCGAAGAATTAGTGACGGTTGAACGGGCCTGAGATAGACGAAGAGTGTTTAGAAAAACACTCCAGAATCAATTGCGAGTATGGTAAACAGCTGAATAAATCCCAGGAAATTAAGTTATATTTGGCTAAGTAATTAAAGAATTGGAAGGAATTATTATTAATAAATCGAATACCTAGCTTAAACAAAAATAAACAAATCAAGGAAAAAATGATTAAATGAATAAAGGAATAAATGAATAAATGAATAAATGAATAAATGAATAAATGAATAAATGAATAAATGAATAAATGAATAAATGAATAAATGAATAAATGAATAAATGAATAAATGAATAAATGAATAAATGAATAAATGAATAAATGAATAAATGAATAATTGAATAAATGAATAATTGAATAATTGAATAAATGAATAATTGAATAAATGAATAAATGAATAAATGAATAATTGAATAAATGAGAAAAATGAATAAATGAATAAATGAATAAATGAATAAATGAATAAATGAATAAATGAATAAATGAATAAATGAATAAATGAATAAATGAATAAATGAATAAATGAATAAATGAATAAATGAATAAATGAATAAATGAATAAATGAATAAATGAATAAATGAATAAATAAATAAAGGAATAAATTAAAAAATAAATAAATAAATAAATCAAAAAAATCCAAAAATAAATAAATGAATAAATCAAAAAATAAATAAATAAATAAAAAAGAAAAAATAAATGAATAAATAAATACATAAATAAATAAATAAATAAATAAATAAATAAATAAATAAATAAATAAATAAATAAATAAATAAATAAATAAATAAATAAATAAATAAATAAATAAATAAATAAATAAATAAATAAATACATAAATACATAAATAAATAAATAAATAAATAAATAAATAAATAAATAAATAAAGAAATAAATAAATAAATAAATAAACAACTAAATAAATAAAAAAATAAATAAGTAAATAAATGAATAAATAAAAAAATTAATAAATAAGTAAGTAAATAAATGAGTGAAGTGAGGAAGTAAATAAGTAAATTAAATTGATACTTTTTTATTGCTTGGAATTTAATGTAGACAACTCCAGTAATGGTGTAAGTACCTTAGATATTTTGTAGAAAATGGAAGAAAATTAAATTTGGCTAAAATGAAAGGAATTATTTTGATAGGCAAAATAACCGAAATGAATAAATTATAAAATAATTAGCAAGTGGAACAGTAAATTAAATTAACATTACTGACATTTCTTGAATTTGGATGCAGCCAACTTAAGTTGGCTAATTAACAAGATAAATCACTTGGAAATTTCGGAGAATATTGAAGGCCATTCGACCCTTTAAAGCCGGAAAAACCTTGCTTTGCCTTGCCGAATTCCCAGCTGTGTAATCGATCTGATTTCGGGGTCATCACCCAGTGTCCAATGTCCGATATCTAGTATCCCGTATCCTGTATCCAGTGTACATTATTCCCCAGGACAGGACATCCACACTCAGGATGTCTTGTTTGCCCTCGAATTACTTTGGAATTGACAAAAGGGCTCTTGGCCGTTCGGTCGGCCGTTTGGCCAAAATCCCGGTGAAATTTATGACCCTGTCCGGGGATCCAACACAAAAAGGAGAGACGTGCAAGTGGAATACCGAATGGTGTGGAGTCAAGTAAATCAGAGAGCAAAAATGGTGCAAAACTTTTGCCTTGATTTTTGGCAAATTAATTTTAGTTAAATTTCAACACGTTTATTTCGTGTGTAAGCAGTGGCAGGGGGGGGGGGGGTGTTGTGAAACCCTACAACTTGCCTGCCAGGGGCGGTGGTTTTCGAGGGGTGGGGGCCAAAAAGTTCGGGGTTTTGCCATATTGTTTTTGAGTCGTGAGAGAAAATTGAAAAAGCGGATGAAAATTTTCCAGAGGGGAGGGGAAGGGGGTGGGGGGCGTTTAAATTAGAAAGGTGGCTTGTGGATGGGTTTTCTCCCTCGACCAGGTAATGGGGTAATTTGAGGTGCCCCAGTTGAAGCAGACATTTCGGGAAGCTGAGACAAAAGTATTCCCGGCGGTTGCCAAAGTGCCCGAAAGTTGCCTAAATTCACTCCACCCCCGAAAATTTCCACCCACCCGCGTCTTGATTCCTATAAAGTCTATTGAAATCGCCTCATAAACAAGGTGAGTGTCCAAAGGAGGGCGCGTGGAAATGTGAAAATCTTAAAGTCAATTTCAAAGGCCAAACGAAAGGTTTTGTTACTATTTTTAGGTGGCCATTGCTGTTTTAATAATAGCAAATTTTGAATTATCAGCAGCAACCTGATTATTTGTACAATGAATGGGAGTTTCTAAAAGGAAATCACTTTTAGATGGAAAATGAAATATATACAAAAATTGTTAGCATACTTTTTTGGGCATACTTCTTAAGAAATTTTGTTATATTTAAAAATATTAAAATAAACCAGGCAAGGCTCGGCTTAGGAAAATATTATAAAAGAAATCACTTTTAGATTGAAAAATAAATGGTATACAAAAAGCATAGCATACATTATGGGGCATGAGGAATTTGGGAATTAAATTCCACATTTCCTGTAAGTCATTATTGAATGTTATTTTAGTTGCATATTAAAAAATATTGAAATACAAAAATTAATTTGAAAGCTGAAATAAAAGGTACCATGAGGAGGCTATTATGGAGACCTAGAAAAAGAAGATTGAAAAGGTACCACCCACATGACCTTCCTTTAAGATACATATAACCGATTGAAACTTAAAAATTAAATGTAAATAATATAGAATTAATGTATATTCATGTATACCTAAATTTTGTTATTCCCCTGAAATTTACAACTTGCTCAAGCTGCCACATAGGTAGCAGTATACCTGTTATTGTTAAATAAATATACACCTTTTACAAAAAAAAAAAAAAAAAAAAAAAAAGAAATAAAAGGTATAAAAAAATCGTAGCATACTTTTTTGGGCTCGAGAAACTCGGTAGTTAAATGTCACATTTTCGGAAAGCTATCATTAAATGTTATTCCAATTTGTTTGTACTCAAAAAATACTGCAATAAACCAATTTCAAAAGCCTTACCTTCAGAAAATATTATTATTGCAGTTGGCTTGGACAACCTTTCCTTAAATTCTTGTTGTAGCATTGTCATTATGACCACGTCCCCGTCTTGAAGCTATTTATTCGCCCGCTTTTTATTTTCCTACATTTCCCATCTGCTATCTGGCGGTCCAAGGAACAGGTCCTTTTCCGGCTGCTGTTGTCGGTTTTGTTGATTCCTAATCAGAAACGTGTTTGCATGCACACTGCCATCGAGGGGGTGGGCAAATGGAGCAGGCCCAGGAAAAGCAGAGGGTGGGAGTGGAAAATCGGAGGAGGCTGTGGCCACCCGTTGCTGTCGCTTGAGTAATGGCTGCAATAGGCAACGTGCTGTCTTCTGCATCGCTGGCAAAACTAAGAAAGAGGTGCTGAAAATAGTGCAAGAGGAAGGGTAAAAAAGGAGTTCACTAGAAAAATGGTACCCATAAAGGTAAAAAATTAACAATTAAATTCATAGATTTTCTTTATTATATATTATCTTAATTTATCAAATTAATAGCATACAACTTATGTTTGTCAATAATTGTTAATAAAACTAAAAAAATAATTAAATAAATTAAATAAAAAACTGTTTTATATATTAACTATAATTATAAATAAAATATGTATCTATAAATATGAAAATTATTAAGAGTTCTGATTTAAATATATTGTGAACCTAAATGAGGGACTATTTATTTTTTTACAAATATAAACTTTAATAAATCAATTAAAAGAAGAATATACAAAAATATATAAAGGCGAATTAAAATTATTCACTCATGGCATTTCTGTTTCTTCTTTCCGCATTGATGAAATCGAAAGTTATATTAAGATCCGCTGGGTTTTAAGACTTTTCATTTACTATTTTTTCATAATTTTTTTGTCTGTGTAGAAAAAGCTGTGGAAATGGGTGGCAGAGAGGGGTGGGGAGGGGGAGTGGCTGGCAGGAGACAGCCGGCAGACAGTGGAAGACAAGTGCAAGGACTAGCCAAGTACAGAGTACAATGTGTTTTGCTGCGTGCGTGGTTTCATTTTCAATTCCGTTTTCCTGTCACACTCCCCCTTCTCCACCCCTCCACTCGTTTCCGGCTGTCAGCGGGGACGGTACACTAAAAAAAAAGAAGTTTGAGCCTTTTCAAGCATTCGTAATGCAATTTAAAACAAGAAAGGAAGCTAACTTCGGCCAGCCGAAGTCTATATACCCTTGCAGTTAATTCCTATTTAATTACAAATTCAATAATCTGAATTTCGATTTGGAACAAACCGAATTATAGCAATTTTGACAATAATTGATTGATCATTCCTATGGGAGCTATATAATATAGTCGTCCGATTTATGTATAATTTATTTCGAAATTCTGAAATAATAAAATAAAGTTATATTCAAGAGTAGAAGAGAATACAATACAAATTAACAAAGCTATAATTTTTTTCCTATTAATTTCCCATTAATTTTCCGATCATTCCTATGGGAGCTATATGATATAGTCGTCCGATTTTTATAAAATTTAAATCGAAAATCAGAAGTATTAAAAAAACGATATTCCAAAGAGTAGAAGGAAATATGTCAAAAGACACCGAAGCTATAATTTTGTTCATATTAATTTGCCATTAATTTTCTGATAGTTCCTATGGCAGCTATATGATATAGTCGTCCGATTTTTAAAAAATTTAATTCGAAATTCAGAACTGTTAAAAAAATGATATTTCCAAGAGCATAAGGTAATATGTCAAAAAACACATAAGTTATAATTTTTTTTCAATTATTTTTCCGATTATTCCTATGGGAGCTATAAGATATAGTTGTCCGATCCGGCCGGCTCCGACTTATATACTACCTGCAACAGAAATACGACTTTTGGTAAAGTTTCAGCTCGATATCTTAAAAACTGAGGGACTAGTTTGCGTAGAAACGGACGGACGGACGGACAGACGGACGGACAGACGGACGGACAGACGGACAGACGGACAGACGGACATGGCTAGATCGACTCGTCTAGTCATGCTGACCAAGAATATATATACTTTATAGGGTCTGAAACGTCTCCTTCACTGCGTTGCAAACTTCTGACTGAAATCAATATACCCTCTGCAAGGGTATAATGAAATATAGTACATTTTTAACTTTCTTGGATAAAAGGAATTGGTTCTAAATTGTTATAATATTCTTATAATATTCTAATTTTTATAATATTTTTTTCAGTGCCAAGTGGGTGGACACGTTAGGCGCCCTGATGCGAAGAGATGTAGAGCGGAAGTGGCTTTATGCAACATGCGTTCGACAATCAAGCGGTTGCATGTCAAAAGGCGAAACTTTATTTGGAGCTGCACACACAGAAAACCTCAAATGCAGACAAAAAATTCTGCAAAAGGAGAATGAGGAAAAAAATTAGGGGAGAGAGGAGGGCGGGGGAGTGTAGAAAGTAGAACTGAAATCGAAGCATTCATTCATTTATTCATGGCATTAGTTTCTGACAGAAGGCGGCACCTTTGCCCTCAATCACCTTCTCAATCAGCCCCATTTTCAAGACCATTTTCCCACCATTTGCTTCGCATTTAAAGCAGTGGCAGATGGCGCCTAAAGTTACGCTGAAAATCGTCAAATGCTAACTTATCGCCATATAGCGGCGTATATTGATTCAGAAAAAAAAATTGATGGATAGATAGATATGTGGATATGGAGTATTATGTTTATCCTATTTTCCTTGTTTCTTTAAAAGAATACTTATTAAGGTTTTACAAAGTAAAATATTTGGTATATGTAAATATCAAGTTAATATGCTGGAAACATTTATTGATAAGAAATAAATACTATATATAAATACTATTTTTTATCGAATTTGTTTCTGTGTTGGATAAGGTACTATGAAATTATTAATTATTATTATTAAACAATTAACTGAAAAGCGAATATTTATTTTACGTAAATATTTATAAAGATGGGTTTCTTTTTATTAAATACAAACAAATTATAAAACAAAAAACACAGTACTCCACGGTTTCCAATACTTTTTTTTTAAGCATGGAAATGTTTTTCGGAACCAGAAATGAGGCGAAGTAGAAATGCTGAAGAGCTGGAAGAAGCAGCAGCTGATTCAACTAATCGTTATATTCCACACTCGAATACACTTTACTCAACGACCCTCGACAAGGACATGGTCGCTCTTAGTCCTTTCCTTTCCTCCCCGTTGTTCAGTGTTTGCTTTGTCCTTTGTCTTTCAACTTTATTTACACACTGAGAAAAATCAGTGCTGGAACTGGGTGGCCGTTAATCAGTTTCGTGTTTAATATTTATACTAAGAAATTATTTTTAAAAGTGTAAAAATATTTAAAATATCCAATAGTAATTATTTTATTGACTAAACATTATAAAACGACATTTTTTTATTTAAATTTAATAATGTGAAGGTGTCGCAGAAACAAAAATCGTATTAAAGAAATCTAAAAAAAATCGTTGCATACTTTTCGGCACATTTTAAAGTGATTTCAAAACCCCTGTGACTTTTGTGACAGTTCCGAATGCTGTTTTGTGTGTGACTTTCAAGCGCTTTGTTTCTCTCAGTTTGCTTGACATGTTATTGCACACACAACACTCAAATGCGAAAGACGAACACGCAGTTGAAGATGGAGAATTTCATAAATTTCCAGATGTGAGCAGCAAGGCAAGCAAAAACAAAATGGCAGCTGCAGCTGGTGCGATTTGGATGCGGATTGAGATTCAGCTGCCTTGCGTTATGTATCCCGGCACATCCTAACGATGTGCTGAGTGGTCAATTGTCTGTCCAAACATGCCCACACATCCTCAACTCCATCGCCAACCCATCCATTGAAGCCCCATCCAAACAAGCTGGCCAAACAATTTGCGTTAAATTGTTTTTTTATGCATCATCAAGTTAAATTTGGTTCTCACATTGCCTTTTGTTGGCCAGCTTCAGCTTTCGGCTCTCCGCTCCACATCTGCATTTGCCATTTTCGTGCGGCTAATTGTTTCTGGCCAAATAAATCTGTGCGCCAGACAGCGATAAATCAATATCATATATGTACGTATATGGCCAGGCCGCACTGTACCGCAACTAAAGTGCAAATATATGGAAAGCACAATCAACGCTTGAATTAATCATTGTGGAATCAAATCGCTTCGTCTGTTAATCAATAGAAATTCAATTGGATCATGGATTGCGGATTGCACTGCCGAATTTGCATTACAATTGAACTGCATTGCCACTATTTCTTATTAAAATAACCTTTCTTAAGGTTACATCTAATTTAAAAATCAAGAAAACTATTACTATATTGCATAACAAATCTAGACAATTTTTAATTAATTTTAATTAATTTCACTTATTCGACACGCTGCAATATAAAATGCCTCTAAAGGGAAAGAGGCTAGACTATTTTTAAAGATTTTAGGGTGCCGAAAAAGTTAATTTTAAAAAGTGTATTTAATCATGAGTGTAATCATTTTTCGTCACAAATGTTGATATCAGAACTTTTGTATGTTGAATGTGCGGTCGTCACTAGGTTTTTACCCTGTTAAGAGGTGTTTTTATTTGATATCAGAAGTATTTGTTTTAAACATGAGTCATATCAATATATTTACTACATTTCTCTTTATATTTTTGCTGCCTTAGGATCTAATATTAGCGTTTTCATCCCGCTAAACTAGGAGTTTTTTTTTCAAAAAACGAAAAACAAAAGTTTCCTAAGGGGAACGGCTAAAAACAATTTTATACATGGGGTGATTAGCGACAATTTTCCAGAAATTTAAATTAAATATTAAAGTTAGACTTGTACCTTGAAAGTGTCTAATAAGAATTGGTTCTAATCAAATTGGTTTTTGGGCATTCAAGTAAGCATGAAGTGTTTTCCATACTAATCTGCAAGGGGGTTGCACTTTTCATCGCTCAATACATCCAAACGCGCATTTTTATGAGAAAATGTTTTTTATACTAAAATTTAAAAATAAATCGTTAGAGCTGTTTTAGAGAAAATAGCCAAAAAGTGATTTAAAAAAACAACTTTTAGCCATAAGCTTAAAACTATTTCATTTAGGCAATTTTACTGAAGGCAAAGAGATTAGCATATTAAATTATCTTTTCAACGAGGTATAGCACGAGTCGGTAGCTTTAGTCGTTTAGAAACTATAAGCCTTCAAAATATAGCCTTTTTTTTAATGATTTCCCGCCAAACTAGCGGGTTTTTCCAAAAGTCGTGGAACAAAAGTTTTTCATATCATGCTAAGCTCAGTAAAATCGGAATATGACCCCTCATATTAAGCGCATTTTCAGTAAGAATACAACGAGCATAGTGGGAGGGGACAATTATCCCCACTGGCCCCAACAGATCCAAATTTCTAAATTCTCACTTTTACATTTTCTTGAGGTCTTGGTATGCAATCCTTTTAGTTTTTGCGATACCTTTAAATTGGCTATATAATAGTAGCGCCTTCGCACACTCTCCTTGTGTGCTTCGTCACTACATGGACTGCCGTCCAAAGTGATGTGTCAAACATGCAACAAAATTTATGACTCAAATCACGCTATATTTGAATGCCTAAATTATACAACCCAAAGAAGAAGATTCAAAATTTTTAATCGCTTTGGCAATCTAAAAGAACTACTTCTAACTAAAGAATTGCTATTTTTCAGAGAGATAGCAGCCTTCATCAAGCATATCAACCTAGAGCTTTAATTCTCTACAAGTTTTGTTTGTTATTAATCATAATTAGCCCTAGAGGTTTCACATAATCAGCGCGTTCCCCCCCCCCCCCCAGTCCCGTTTCCCTTACCCCTCTTCCCTGACCACTGTCCTGGCCCAAATCCCAACACTACACATTACCTGACTACCCTGGTCAAATCCTCACTATTGGGAACTCTGCTATGACAGTCTACATCATACACTCTACATTAACGTCTCTCCTACTATGTTTATACTATGGGAATTATGATTTCTTTAAAGCGTGATATAAAAATAACCCCTGTTTATGCGATACAAACGAAATCATGAATAATATAAGCAGGGATGTCACCCCAGATATTACTTGACATTTGTATAGGGCTCTGTAGAGGCAAGATAGAGCAGAGTAGTCACCCCACTTATATTATTTGAAATTTATGTAGAGCTCTGTAGAGTTAAGTTGGTTGTGCGTCACCAAGTCAACTTTCGTGTGTTGCCGAATTCACGAAACGGCGTTTATACACACACGAATCGGCTGAAAGCGGGAAATGATAGCGTGAATTCGACATCGTATAAACACAGTATACGTCACGTTGTGTGACCGTCCCACTGTACCTGGCTGCATCCACTATCGGCCAATAAAAATTGACACTACCTATTGTCGATAGGCCAAAAAAATAAATGAACGCCAGGAGCCAACCGAATATCGCCGAGAGAATAAAATACCAGTACCGAGATCTCATGGCCGACGAAGGAACCCGAAGAGGCCACCCGCCCCATTCTGACCCGTGGCCACTAACGCTGGCGACCATCAGGACCGAGATGGCCGGACCCGTTTTACCGGATTCTACCGCCGACGATTCGCAACTGGGAACCTCTGGCACGAGCGCGCCGCCAAGAGGTGACTGGTCGTGGCTGACCACCACCATTGAGGAAATACGGGAGAACATCCACTTGGGTGAGAGTGGCCCCCATAGCCCCCACACTTACGACGACCAAGCCGGACCACTGTGCCGCTTCCGTTTGTTCGGAGACCACCGGCCACGCCCGGCCCATGGCCAAGGCGACGACGATGTACCACCGGATGGTCGTTTCGGCTCGCTGCGAGTGGAACTAACTCCACCACGGTCGCGGGAGCTGCAGCCCAATCCGGCTACTGTCCTCCCAGGAGAGCTGCGGCCCCAGTACTCTCCACCACCCGCAGTGCCGTTTGAAGACTGCCTGACACCCTCGCGATCCCGCCGGAGCGACTTCCGAACCCGGCTCCCCGAGCTGCCAGATGACCTCCTCAACTGTGCAGCGGGCGATTCCGAAACCCGATCCCCCGAGCACCCGGATAATCTTTCTGGGACCACGGCAGGAAATTCCAGAACCCGGTCCCCCAAGTTCCGGGAGGACCTAGTCGAGCACGCAGCGGACGGGAGCAGGACCCCGACTCCAGGGCCACTTGGGGCCACGTACGAACTCATCTCCAGCGACGAGGCAGGGTCGGAGCCAGACGATCACATGGGCAACAACGATGACGATGACAGCGATGCCACCGAGACCGATGTTGCCACGCTGGAGGAGTGCTCCTTTCCCACTAGCGAAAGCGGCACGATCGTCGTTCTCGCCTACGAAGACGACAGCCCACCGAGGACGCCACCGCCCTCCTACGAGGAGATCTTCGGGCCGGGACCATACTCGCCACCCCCGGACACCGGACGACTCCCAGTGGGAGTCCAAGGGACACATCGACTCCGGCGGCCCACGACCAACGAAACCGCTGCCGACACCGCCCGCCGCAGAGCAGAGGAACTAAGCGACGAACTGGGCACCACGTCTTCCGCACCATGGATAAGAAGCGGAAACCGACCACCAACCGCATCCATTGCTAGACGGGGGCGCAGACGTCGCGCCCCTTGGGCCGACACCACGAGCGGTTCCTCGTCAGAGGAGGAACGAGCCGCCGGGAGCGGAACCAACACACCAGGGACCAGTCAACCCTTCGTCGCACATGCCCCGTGGGTACCGGCACCCGCGGGCTGGGTCACCCCAAATGGTTCGCTACCAGCACCGTTGATCGGGCGGATCCAACGACGCCTCGGAGGAGCAAGAGGGCGGACTTTGCGCTATCTGGAGGAGGAACGGGGCCAACGATTCCGGGTGCAAATCAACCGGGACGATCGCGTGCTCATTTTTCTACAACCCACCAGGAAGTAAGGGGGGTGTATTCTAAGTATCCTAAGTAGCATTTATTACAAGTAGTTTGAATTGTATAAAAGAGCACTTAAAATATATAATTTATTTTATACAATTTACATACTCTAATTTGTATAGCTCGTTTGTCTTTCTATACTCACGTTCATTAATAATACGATTTAGTGCAAACGACTCTGCGTTTGCATATCTACGGCTTCCATGTTTCGCTGTAATTGAAATAGAAACTTCGGTGGCTTAAAGTACTTGCGATATGGCTTTGCCAGCAACTTTATCACACAACTTGAACCTCAAATGGAACCGAAAATAGTCGCCGTCAAGCCAAGAGCATGCAAAGTTCAGCTGATAAACAAGTGGAAGTTATTGCAATGATTTTCCAATCTGCTGCCGCCACTCAACGCAGCACGCAGGGAAACTAGGGAAAATTGCAGCCATTGGTTCTGGGCTCTCGGTTCCCGGTTCTCGGTTCTGGGAAAGCGAGGAACCTGTCGCGTTGCTATCACAACTGATGGTGATGGCGATGATCATGTGGTTGATGATGACGATGGTGCGGTTGACAAGCAAGTTAGACCGAATCCGGAGCAAACCAGTGCCGTGCCAAGTGTACAGTGACCGCCATAGATATCAGTCACATGTCGAAAATATTCAGTTATTATCGTGACTAGCATTATAAATAATATATAAAAATGAATCAAAATTAATAAAACTATATTATAAAAATATTTTATAATATTTAAGAATATGAATAGTCTATAAATTAAATTAAAGTCCATTAATTATTACATCAAATTCAAAACAGATTTTTTAATTTTTCCAACTAGCTCATTAAAATAAGTTTTATTTTTTTTTTAGGTTTTTAATCTCTTTTCGTGTTAAAAAATTACCAATTCCGAAAAGTGAATTTCTATAGGCATTTTAACATTTTTGAAGTCTGGAAGAATTGTAATACAAAAACAAGAGAGAACGCTGCAGTCGAGTGCCTCGACTATCAATACCTGTTACTCAGCTAAAGCAAGCAGTGGCATGCAGAGCAAACGAAGCAGTCGCTTGGCAGTGGCGCCATCTATGTGGCAACTATTCATTATTTGCTTACAACTTTTTACTGAGTAATCCGATTTAAAGCATTTCTTCAACGTTTCGGTAGGTACTGCTAAACGAAACAAAATGGCGTTGACTGCTGCACTTCGAGTTTCGAGTCCCAACTCCCTAGCGCTATAGTTTATAAATATAAATGAATTATCTTATATTCGACAAGTACTGTCAAGTATCATATCCAATTATAAATTTATTTCCGCCCTGACCCATAGAAGCGCTCCTTCCGCAACTGCGCCTTTTCCCGGCGCAGCGCCTTTTTCTCCTCCCTGGCCACCATGGACAGCACACTGTCGGAGAGGAGGTCGTCCTGAACGCCGAAGAACTTCTGCACGTCGTAGATATCGAGTCCCTTCAGTAGCCAAACGGATTCCATGGCCAGGAGAACCACTGGCACCGCCGACTCTTTGAATTTTTCCACCACCCAGTCTTGCTCGTCGCTCACACAGTTCCGCAAAAGGAAGCAGATTGGGTTCACCAGGAAGAGGACAATTTGGAAGACGGGGAACCAAATGGCCACGAGTAGCACCTGGCTCGCCAGACAAAGACACACCATCTCGAGGACGGCACCCAACGGGCGTATTGCGGCATTCGTCCAGTACTTCAACTTCAATTTGAGCAGGAACATTGAGGCGATGATCAAGAACAAAGTCGACGCCCCGCTGGCTTCCACGGGATTGTAGAAGAGGTCCAGGTTATGACAGAAAATCGAAATGAGCAGGGCCACCATGAAAGAGGGTTCCATTTTGATCGTAGAAAAAATAGTCAATTTACAAAGGAAACAGGAATTTTAGTATAGCTTTTCTGATTACTTCTAGATGGTAAAGATTTTTTTGACATGTGTGTGAGTTGTAGTGCATGACTAGCTGAATTTGTAAATTCATAAATACATTTTTATGAACTTCCATTTTAGTGTAAATAATTTAATGCATTTGAAGTTCAAAATTTGAACATGAATAATAAGATTCCTGTTTAATCGCTATATTGAAAATGGATTTTTTTTAAATTAATAAAATCATTATGAGGTTTTTTTTAAGACTACACAATAATCATTATTTTTGATAAAAATGTTTAAAAGTTGTAAGATAAAAATAATAATCACTATTTCTGATTATTATTTAAAATCTGAAATTAAAACTCAACAAGAAAGGAAGCTAACTTCGGCCAGCCGAAGTTTATATACCATTGCAGATCATTCCTATTTAATTTGAAACTACAAAAATGTTAAATTTAAATTTGCAACAAACAAAATTATAGCAGTTTACGTATTATATTGACATTAATTGATCGATCCTTACTATGGCAGCTATATAATATAGTCGTCCGATTTATGTTACATTTATTTCGAAATTCTGAAATAATAAAATAAAGTTATATTCCAGAGTAGAAGAGAATACAATAAAAATATTTATTAATATTAATAATATTTAACCATTATTTGATTCCAGATCAAATATCATAAAATCATATGTTTCTTTAATATTAAAATGTTTACATTTAATTTTTGCTCAGGAACTTACAAGTGTGTCGTGCACTTTCCTGCTAGGAACCATTTTCCCATGAAAGGGCTACCCACTAAATGTGTGTGTGCCGGAGCATCTGGAGGCTTTCTGCTACAAGACCGCAACCATAAAAGACATAATAATCGTAATAAGCCGAGACCCAAGAAAGCAACTCCGAGGATTGGCGAGTGGGAAAGTCTCGTGGGTTGGAGGCGGAAAACTGGGGAAAATGGCAAACGGCAAGTGGCGACAATGCGGTAAACTTTGCTTAAGCATTTCGCCGGCTCCACTGCAGCCGGCTAAAGCCAATTTCAGTCAGTGGGTCCAAAAAAAAAGGTAGGGAAATGGGAGATGTGAGCATCGCACAAATGCAACGGCCAGAACTCTGCATTGAATGCAGTCTGAAATCTAGAATCCGAAATGCCCAAACCACGATGGCCATCCATTTTCAGGCATCTTTGCGGCACGAATGAGCAGTGGAATGTCCGGACTTCGGAGTCCTCCGGCCGTCGAAGAGATTTGCAATTCACGTACATAAACAATGACAGCTCGGCCACAGTAACGGCGGAGGAGGAAGCAACAGCGCCGGGAAGGGCACGCTGCACTGCAAGAAATTGGGCAGCAATGGGAGAATTTAAGGGCAGTTTGGGAGTGCCCTAATTCATTTGTTTTTAATGCTAGCACTGTCAATATTGTAAATAATTTTGATATAAATAATATAAATTATTATTATACAAATATACAAATTTTGTTTCCTAATATTTTGCTAGCTACTCTATTGTGAATAAAGACTATACAATTATTTATTTAAATATTTGTTAACAATATTTGGTTTGCTTAATTCTATAATATTTTCTCAAATTTCTTTTTAACATTTTTTTTGTATTGTTAAATTTAACAAGCGTTTACTATTTATTTAAACTAACGATCTTTTTGATTGGGATACTTAATAAATTTTAATTGGTATTTTAAGAAACATATATATATATTTTTTTTTTAAATTACTAATTGTTTTATTTTTTATTTATTACTGTTTCCGTTTTGTATAATTTTTTTGCAGTGCACTGAGAGAATCGGAGTTAGTAGCGAAGACCCGCAGGCAGCAACTGAATGAGAATGAGCTGCAATGCGAGGCAGTGGAAAATCGGGAGGTGAAGCCAACATTGCGAGTTGCATTGCAAATGGAGATTATTTATGGAACATGTATGCGTGTATGTATACACACTCGTGCGTTCGCATCAACCTGGGCCTCATTTTGCAGCTCTGGAAAATTCACAAAAGTTTTCCTCGCCCGCGCTTAATGCACTTGAAAAAAATACTCCAAATAGGTATTTAAACTGATTTTTTAAAATAGTTTTATTTACTTAAATAACTTATAAATACATACCTATATTTGAGTAAATATAATATAATTAATATTTTTAAATAAACAATTTAAATTAATTGTTGAATAATTAAAAACATTTTAACTTGGTAATTGAATTATGGTTAATATCGTTTATAGATTTCAGAAAATTCAGAAATAATTATATTTAAATTTCTAATGAAATAAAATGAATTTTTATAATTTATATCAAAATATATGTACTTTTTTTTGCTGTGTAGAAACATGGACGGTGCTGGTGCTGGGCAAGTGTTGCTGTTGCATCTGCAATGGCGATTGCAAGTGCACGGTTGACAGCGACGGCATCAGCGGCACTGCAACGACAACTCATGGCGGCACTTTGCGGCTTTATGAGCTGCCTGGGTCTACGGGTCTACGGGTCGCCTGCTCTCCTGCTCCACGGATTTACGGGTCCGGGGTCCTTCATTATTTAACGCTAAAAATGCCGAACGTGAGTGGGCCACAGACTGCACTTTGAAGCGATGGCAATGCCGTCGAGTAAGCAAATTTGCCAAAGAGACCACAGACACAAGGGCATTAAGCCTGGCAAGGGAAGCGGAAAAAGGGGCCAAATGATTGCCAAGTTAACATCAAACACAGACCGAGTTGGTGCGGAGCAAATAATGTAACTGTTGCTATATGCTGTAAATATGCAATCAAAGAAACCGAATTTAATCTAAACTACTATATAGCAAGAATCACACATTGACATAAAAATAAAGAAAATCAGTATTATTGCAGCAAGAAAGGATATAATGGCCCATTCTGGAATTATCTACAAAATTAGCATTTAAGCCCATAAATTTGAATTTTTTAAAATAAAAAAAAAGTTTGCTGCAGCTCTATTAAAATTAGCTTGAACAAAAACAAATATTTTTATTAAAAAAAAAATCAGTATTTTGGCCACAAATAATTATCTATCACTTGTCATAAAAACCAAAAAATTTGGGAATGTTTTCAGTAAAGTTACGACCAAAAAAAACTCGAAAAAACTCTGAATTTATTATAAATATTTAAAATCCTAATAAATATTTATCAAAGAACCACTTAAGATATTTTAAGAGGGTGCCATGCCCATTTTTAAATTCCGGCCGTAACCCATTTTATTTATCTCCGAGATAAACGGCGGGAATGGTATAAATATACGTTTCGCTGGGTTCTAGGGGATAGGAGCCCCATACTCATAGAGGCAATCTGCCGCAAATCGGGGCGTAACCACGCCTCCTTCTCCCCGACGGGGGAGACGGGGAATTCTACGCTCCATTCGCAGGCATTAGGAGGACAATAAATTGCGGCTTTGCCGGCGACATGAAGATGCTTTCTCGAGTGGCAAAAACAATCAGCGAGGGGTGAAAGTGGAGTGGGGAAAGTGGAAAGCAGAGAGTGGGAAGGCAAAAGGCAGTACTCACTCGAGAACAAGAAAACCGGGACAATCTGCCGCTGCTGGCTCACAATTTATTGTTCATTTATTCGCATTTAGAATACATACTTACTTACAATATTGAACGACTCAGCGAGCAACGACCACGCCCCCATCTCCCGCACACCCCCCCTTTCCACTGATTGCTATAAATTTGAAATAGATTTTTGCATGGCGCTGATTGCATTGGCTTGTCCTGTTCCAGGACCTCGTCCTTGTACTCCTGACCAGTCATTCGTAATTTCCCGAAATCGAATGGAAAATGAAATGGCGGCTGGCTCCCTCATTTACCCTCCCCTCCCTCCCCACCCACAATCATCATCCAAAACAATGTGTACTTAATTTCCTTTCAAAGCTGCTCTCCCACTGCACTACAAGAAAATAGTGATTTTAGGTTTTTAATTAGGCAAAGAATATCCACAATTTTCAATTCATATTTTTATTTTATTATAGGATTTAATCCAGGGAAAAGTTTAGATATGTTGGGTAATATAATAATATTAAAATTATTTATTTATATACCTGTAAACCTATTATAATTATAATAAATTATTGTAATAATATTACACACTTTTCAAAATGTTTTTTCTTGTTTAAATATTAAACCATAAAATATTAAAGCAATTAAATTCAGAGCACAAGATTCACTTAAATAAATCAAGAAACAAGATTCAAGGTTCAAAATGTAATGGGTAACTCATTTAATTAACATAAGAGCGATTTCTCTTAATGTATCCTTTATTATTCTTATTTCATTTTGTTTCGTTCCATTTCATTTGAACCTCTTAATGCTTCAGCGGCAACTCGGCGCGTGTTGAATATGAATCATGCTCTTCAAGTGCTTTCCATATTGATTGGAGCCCCAACTCCGTTTTTCACCTGTCCGTCATGGCGCTTACCTTCCCCCTTTTGACCATTATTTGCCCTCCTGTTCGAGTGCAGCCAGGAGCAGCAGCCAGGAGCAGCAAGGACCTCAGCCGGCAGAAGCATCAAATATTTTCCAATTTGAATTTCGCCCCATAATCCTCCCCCCCCACCACTTTTTCCGGCTGGAGTTCTGGAGTACATTAATTTTCCGGCAATGGAGGGGATGGTGGCATTTTTGAGAGGCACGCTCGCTTAATTAACATTTGCATGCAGCGGAGCCAATGGGGCATGCAACAAGTGGAGCCATTGGGGACCAACCTTTGACCCCCAGCCCTTTCGGAACTCCCCCTTAAACACTTTACCTTTGTTTGTTTTTTGGACAGAAAGAATGGTAAAACTTGCTCCCTATTTATTTCATTTGAAACCAATGGGGTGTGATTTTTTAATGTTACACTTTAATTGACATTGTAATCCAGATCTAAGAATATTTATTATTCTTTTTCTTTCGAAAAATCCATTTACTTACATAATTTTTAATTTTAAAATATTTATTTAAATATTTTAGAAAACCCCAAAAAGTGTTAAAAATATTTATCACTAGATAAATAAATCAAGATTAAAAATTCTACTAATAATAAAAAAGGAATTTAGGTGAATAGAGAAGCCGTGAATCAAATTGTTTAAACATTTCCATTTGTTTAAACAATATGAGCCGCGTGTAAGGAAGAGCAAGATTATGGTTTGAATATTTATGTTTTTTTTTCCAATATTATCAATGCGATTTAAATTTTAAAACAGAAAAATCAGTAATAAAACAAATCTGTAATGCACACACATAAACACACTCACACACATATATATTTAGTTTGTAAAATATATTTTTCTCTATTCTTTTTTACAACCGTTTGTCAAAAGTTCTAAAACATTTCGTGTTAGCTAAACGGGTTTTTGGATTTTAAAAATAAAAGAATTTTAAGGAAAACTTCAAATGTAAAACCAAAACCTAAAGCCTTGTAATCTAAAGGTCGTTTGTGTTTAAATCAAAGTTTTATTCAAAATTGGAGTTCTCTTATTTTTTTTACTTTGTTCTGAGAAGTTATGAATACTCATTTGGCATTCCGCTCTTTACCATCTACCTAAAAATAGTTTACAAAGTGGAAAAGAAATAATTATGTCAACATCATTATTGGTAAGAATTGTGGTGGGTTTGAACCCACGACCTATAGACTATGTTTCCTTTACGTACAACATAACCATCTGAGCTACAGTTTGGAAGTTCTTGCTGACATTAAAGCAAACGGTTAATAAATAAGGAGCAAAAGATTTACCATGATCACCTTGCAATTTCGCTAAGGATTAGCAAAAGCAAAAATTCTCATTTTAGAATAATTATTCGGTTTTCAGTATTTTGTTTTCATTAATTTTTCACCTTGATTAGGATTATATTAACAATGTCAGAAAGGCAGGAAGGGGGAGAAGCCGTGAATGAAATTGTTTAAACATTTCCATTTGTTTAAACAATATGACGCAAGTGTAGGATATAGCAAAAGAATTAATTGATTTGAATATTTATGTTTTTTAATGCACTTTGAATTTTAAAACACAAAAATCGGTTTGAAAATGTCTTAAACCTGTTGTGGAAATGAAAATGATATTCTTTTAGCAATAGAATATCAGTATTATCATGAATTTGAACTAAAGCAAATCTTACTTCCTTAGTCAGGTGAAATGCACACACACACGCACACTTCCACATATCTAATGGTTGGGGGTGTAAATACGCATTTTAGCGTGCGTGTGTGTGTACGCAACGGGGCCAATTTATGTTTTTATTTTGTTTTTACAAATCCACAGTTTGTCAATAATTCAACATTTGAAAGGTAATAAGTAGTTTGGAAACATTTCGTCTTAGCTTAACAGGTTTTTGAATTTAAAAAAAATAAAAACAAATTTAAGGAAAACTTCGATTACCAAAATCTAAAACTGATCGGAGCAGCATGATTTTGCAAATAGTAAAATCATTTAAAAACCGACTTTAAATGTATATACATACGAATTTTCCTTAAAATTTGCTTAAGGGAGCTATTAAGCTCCACTGATAATTTAAAATTTAACGTTTAGCTAAAAGAATGAAGCAACAAAAAAAAATTATCGATATATTGTCATTCTTAGGCGCGCAATTTGGTGTTTTGTGACTGTATTTTTCCTTGCCTTTGCACGGTCACACTTGGAGGAACGTCTGAATAAAAAAAACAACAACATAGGTGGGAGCCCATGACGTCACAATAAAAAAACCAAATTGGCGACCTTGACGAAGGGGGCTGAATTTCAAAAAAGTTTAAATGCAGTTATTTGCGGGTATCCCATAAAATTATGAAGAGCCATTTTTTAAACCATTTTGACAACATTTATAACAGAAAAATTGCAAAAGAAAAAATTAAGAAAAAAACAAATCGAATTTTGGGGCACTTTGGGGCCGCTTATGGCTCTAATTTATATCATACACTCGGCTCCTAATTATTTCCGAATTTATGTTTTTTTTTCAGATTTTTATGTCAATCCGTTCTGGGTGAATTTCCACACTGACTTTTTTAATAGTCTTCAATTATATTGTTTTAGATTAATTAATTAATTAGAAAGCCCTTTTAAAAAGATAAAGTTAACTATTAAACATTCAGAGAAATTTAATACACTATATATTTATAATTCAGATCTAAGAATATTTCTTAATTTATTTTAAAATTTATAAAAAAAAATTAATTATTGAGTATTTTTATACCCTTGCAGAGGTATAAAGTACTTATATATATTCTTGATCAGCATGACTAGACGAGTCGATCTAGCCATGTCCGTCTGTCCGTCCGTTTCTACGCAAACTAGTCCCTCAGTTATAAAGCCATCGAGCCAAAAGTCGTCTTCCTGAGTATTTTTCTTCTTGGAAATTAAGCATGAACATACATATATACTCATTCTGAGTACAAAATACTAACTATCAGTACAAATTTGTCAAAAATTTGTTACTCAAATTAAGTAGGTACATTTTCTATTTATTTAGTACCTACATTTTTCCTCAAAATGAGTACAAAATGCACTCATTTTAGAAAAATACTTGGCTAGTATTTTAAAAATGAGTAATGCTTTTTCTCGAACTGAGAAAAAAAAATGTCTCAAATTGACAAAAATATTCTCAAATAGGAGAACTTCCTTTCTTATTCTTTCTTTATTCTAAGAGATATACAGTAAATGATAGTTGTTTCATAATTAGGTGAATAATAATAATAACTGTTATATAACTGTTATAAATAAAACAAACTTACTTTTTGTTGGACCCAAGTCGCCTTCTCCGTCACTCGAACTCGAGACCCTTGTGTTCGACCACGCGCGCGCTTTAACCGGCTGAGCCAGACAAGCATCACGTTCAGCAATGTCCAATCCGCGTATAAGATTTAAATTGTAATGCTTGCAATCAATTGGATTTTAAAGATTAAATGGAATTGGATTGATTATACCATAATACAATTATTTAAAATAAAAAAAAAACGTAAAAAACCAAAAAAAAATGTATGTGTTTACCGGCATGGGAATTAAACTCACGACCCGGACGACATTAGCTATCAAATATTTTATGGCAAGAGGGATTTACTACCTAGACCAGCCTTTTAAAGTTGTTTCTGTGAGTAGTGTCATACTCATTATGAAAATATTTGTACTCAAATTGGAAGTTGAAGAACTGGTTTCCTAAAATTAAGACTTTTCTGATCAGTTCAAGTTTTTATACCCTTGCAGAGGGTATAATGATTTCAATCAGAAGTTTGCAACGCAGTGAAGGAGACGTTTCCGACCCTATAAAGTATATAATATATATACTTTAATATATTATATATATAATTATAACTTATGCGTTTTTTGACATATTACCTTCTGCTACTGGGAATTTTTTTTTTAATTGTCCTGAATTTCGAATTAAATTTTATAAAAATCGGACGACTATATCATATAGCTCCCATAGGAACGATCGGAAAATTAATAGGAAAAATTATATAGCTTTGTCAATTTTTATTGTATTCTCTTCTACTCTTGAATATAACTTTATTTTATTATTTCTGAATTTCGAAATAAATTTTACATAAATCAGACGACTATATTGTATAGCTGCCATAGGAAGGATCGATCAATTAATGTCAAAATACTCCGTAAACTGCTATAATTTTGTTTGTTTGGAGTACAAATACTCAATTTCAGAACGTTAAAATTCTCTCTGTGTAGGAATAATCGGAAAAATAATTGAAAAAAAAGTATCTACGGTGTTACTCGACATATTACCTATTGCTCTTGGGAATATAATTTTTTTAACTGTTCTGAATTTCGAAATAAATTTTATAAAAATTGGACAACTATATCATATAGCTCCTACACACAAAAAACCAATGAAGATAGTTAAGTAACTATAAAAATAGTTACGTGTATTTTGTTTTTGCTCTGGGTGCGTGTTTTTGCTTTTTTGTGTGTATTTGTTGTTGTGGCTGTTTGACAATTATTACAGTTTACTTTTTGTGTGTATACAAACGATCGGAA
Organism: Drosophila mimetica; assembly: GCA_037075245.1. Lineage (NCBI taxonomy): Eukaryota > Metazoa > Arthropoda > Insecta > Diptera > Drosophilidae > Drosophila > Drosophila mimetica. The sequence continues at coordinate 1,515,148 of JBAMCH010000005.1, forward strand.
AACTAAAGGGAAATTAATAGAATCAAAATTATAGCTTTATTAATTTTTATTGTATTCTCTTCTACTCTGGAATAAAACTTTATTTTATTATTTTAGAATTTCGAATTAAATGTAACATAATTCGGACGACTATATTATATAGCTGCCATAGTAAGGATCGATCAATTAATGTCAATATAATAAGTAAACTGCTATAATTTTGTTTGTTGCAAATTTAAATTTAACATTTTTGTAGTTTCAAATTTAATAGGAATGATCTGCAATATAAAAATCGGCTGGCCAAGGTCAATAAATTATGGATGTTCATAAAAATGTATTTATGAATTTACAAATTCAGCTAGTCATGCACTAGAACTCACACACATGTCAAAAAAATCTTTACCATCTAGAAGTAATCAGAAAAGCAATACTAAAATTCCTGTTTCCTTTGTAAATTGACTATTTTTTCTACGATCAAAATGGAACCCTCTTTCATGGTGGCCCTGCTCATTTCGATTTTCTGTCATAACCTGGACCTCTTCTACAATCCCGTGGAAGCCAGCGGGGCGTCGACTTTGTTCTTGATCATCGCCTCAATGTTCCTGCTCAAATTAAAGTTGAAGTACTGGATGAATGCCGCAATACGCCCGTTGGGTGCCGTCCTCGAGATGGTGTGTCTTTGTCTGGCGAGCCAGGTGCTACTCGTGGCCATTTGGTTCCCCGTCTTCCAAATTGTCCTCTTCCTGGTGAACCCAATCTGCTTCCTTTTGCGGAACTGTGTGAGCGACGAGCAAGACTGGGTGGTGGAAAAATTCAAAGAGTCGGCGGTGCCAGTGGTTCTCCTGGCCATGGAGTCTGTTTGGCTACTGAAGGGACTCGATATCTACGACGTGCAGAAGTTCTTCGGCGTTCAGGACGACCTCCTCTCCGACAGTGTGCTGTCCATGGTGGCCAGGGAGGAGAAAAAGGCGCTGCGCCGGGAAAAGGCGCAGTTGCGGAAGGAGCGCTTCTATGGGTCAGGGCGGAAATAAATTTATAATTGGATATTTGGATATGATACTTGATAGTACTTGTCAAATATAAGATAATTCATTTATATTTATAAACTATAGCGCTGGGGAGTTGGGACTCGAAACTCGAAGTGCAGTCAACGCCATTTTGTTTCGTTTAGCAGTACCTACCGAAACGTTGAAGAAATGCTTTAAATCGGATTACTCAGTAAAAAGTTGTAAGCAAATAATGCATTTTTGCGACTGCTTCGTTTGCTCTGCATGCCACTGCTTGCTTTAGCTGAGTAATGGGTATTGATAGTCGAGGCACTCGACTGTAGCGTTCTCTCTTGTTATACCCTTGCAAAGGGTATAATGATTTCAGTCAGAAGTTTGCAACGCAGTGAAGGAGACGTTTCCGACCCCATAAAGTATATATATTCTTGATCAGCTTGACTAGACGAGTCGATCTAGCCATGTCCGTCTGTCCGTCCGTCTGTCTGTCCGTTTTTACGCAAACTAGTCGCTCAGTTTTGAAGCTATCGAGCTGAAACTTTACCAAAAGTCGTCTTTCTATTGTAGGTAGTATATAAGTCGGAACCAGCCGGATCGGACAACTATATCTTATAGCTCCAATAGGAATAATCGTAAAAATAATTGAAAAAAAATTATATTTTCGGTGTTTTTTGACAGATTACATTTTTCTCTTGGGAATATAATTTTTTTAACTGTCCCGAATTTCGAATTAAAATTTAGAAAAATCGGACGACTATATCATATAGCTCCCATAGGAACGATCGGAAAACTAAAGGGAAATTAATAGAAATATATATGTAGCTGCCATAGGAATGATCATTCAATTATTGTCAAAGTAATACAACAATTTCTATAATTTGGTTTGTTGCAAGTCTAAATTCAGATTTTTGTAATTTGTAATTAAATAGGAATTAACTGCAAGGGTATATAGACTTCGGCTGGCCGAAGTTAGCTTCCTTTCTTGTTTCGTGTGCGCTTCGTCACTACATGGACTGCCGTCCATAGTGATAAAATCCATAAAAATTTATTATTCCTGTTTCCTTTACTTTACTATCAAATATCTCTGAAATATAACTTTTCATAAGAGGGGTATCAAATAGTTGTTTTCATTTTGCTTGCTTGTTTTCATGTGCCAGGCATTCTAATTACATTCTGCCAGATTTTCCATTTTTTCGCGGCACGCACATTAGAGTTTGTCCTGCCCAAGGACCCATCCCATTATAACCCCCCCCCCCCCCCACCCTTTTTTCTCTCCATATCTTCGCATTCATTTAATTTGTGATTTTTTTCCATATTTCCCCGGTGTTCTTTAGCTATGCTAAGCCTGAGTAGATTTAAAAGCTAAAAAAATGGAGTGTAGCCATATCAGAGGTAACATTTTTTGGAGGGGGCGGGGGTGCGTTAGACTGGCGAAGTGGGCGTGGCCACGCGCCCAATTTTTTTTTGCGCTTCGCTTGTGTTTATGTAAATATTTGTATTCCATTTGCATTTCAATAATTGAAATTTTTATTTCTTGTGCTTCCTCGCTCTTGTTTGCCCCCCTCCCCGCTCCCTCTACCGCATTTATTATGCGATTTTCTGTTCTAAAAAAAATAGGAGAAAAAATATATAATTTTTGCGAACTTGATTAAACATTGCGCCGGGGCACATAATCCACCATTTGTTTGCCAAACTCTTGACACAGATGCGGGGCCATCGAAAGTGCCGGATAACTCCCGCCCCCTCGCCATCGCTTTTCCCATTTTCCACCCACAATTCAATTGCGTTTTCATAACTCAAAGACGAAACTTTGCGTTTTACAAATGATTTTAATGATCGATAGGTCAAGATTTTGGGCGAAAGGAAAATATATTTGTTTATTGAACAGAGATTCAAAGTAATAATGTAATGATAGCATTTTTAATGAATTCTCTTATAAAGTGATAGAGTGCACAAAAAAACAAGAGAGAACGCTATAGTCGAGTGCCTCGACTATCAAATACCCGTTACTCAGCTAAAGCAAGCAGTCTCAAGCAGGGCAAACTAAGCAGCCGCTTAAAAGTGGCGCCATCTACCGGACATTTCATTATTTGATTATAACTTTTTACTGAGTGGGCCGATTATTCTACATTTCGGTAGACGGACAGACGGGCATGGCTAGATCGACTCGGCTAGTGATCCTGATCAAGAATACTATATATACTTTATATGGTCGTAAACGCTTCTTCTACCTGTTACATACTTTTGCCCGAATCTAATAACCCCTTTTACTCTACGAGTAACAGGTATAAAAATTGGTAAAATATCAGATTGATGTGTGCAGGTAAGTTTTATATTACTGAAAGATCAAGTTATACATATCATTTTGATATAAATAAAGATTATGTTTATATTTTTTGTATTATTTGTTGAACAAATTATACATTGGTAATTTAAAATAAAATAACTGATATCATAAAATATCAATTTGACAGTAAAAGAAAATTGACCTTATTTCATATCAAATTTTGTTTTCTTATTAAATTTTAACAAACATGCTAGAGCTAAAGTGCTAACACCATTCTGTTTAGTTTATTAATACCTACCGAATCGTAAAAGAAATTTTTTAAATCGGACCACTGAATAATAAGTTATAAGCAAATAACGATTTGTCCGCCATATAGATGGCGCCATTTTCAAACGACTGTTTGGTTTGCCCTGTTTGCCACTTCTTGCTTTAGCGAGTAACGGGTATTTGATAGTCGAGGCACTCGACCCTTTTGTTTTTTCTTACTTTCAAAAAATAATTTAATTTATAATTATTACTACTTTAGTGAATCACTTTTTTTGTAATCATTAAATGTATATAAATAAGTTTTAAATATGAAGCTGCGCAAAGTAAGTTTTTATCTAAAACTTTCAATGTTAAAGTCCAATGAAATATTTAAAAAGTGTCCCGTTCTAAACAAAAAACCCGTAACTAAGTTGGGCATAAATTCGCAATACCCACGGCGAACCTGATGTGCATGCGAAAACAGGAACCGAAATCGAGGCCCATGCTTATGCTAATCCAACCAGGAAATCCCATTGATGGGGTGGTAATGCGATCCCTATTCCGCCATCCATCCATCCGTACATCCATCCGTCCGTCCATTTATCAATCTATCCATCATTATCAGACCACGCACCTCCAGCGGGAAGCTCCTGTCGGTTCGTCCTTGTCTCCGCGGACCTCGTAATTGACAGCCAACGCAGCTTGATTAGTGACAGCCGAGGGGCGCAAAGTGTGGGTGGGTGGGTGCAAAAAAGTGGGTGGGTGGAAAAATTCGCCAGAGGGGTGTGGTAGGGGGAGGGGGGATCGCTGCTGCAGTGGCCATGTCTCGCTGAAAGTTTAACGCTGTTCGCTGCCATTTTTGGGCAACCACATGCAAAATGCAACGCTTAATTAAGCCACCATTAAAATGCGTCCCGAAGCTCACACAGCAGCAAAAATGCGTGAGTCTGCGTGGACACTGGGAAAAACTAAGGATATTATTGTGCATATTTCATTTTTTTTTTTTTTTAATAATTTGGAAAACTATGAATAACTGTAATAATTGTAATATTTGAAAATCATTTTCATTATTAATTTTTAAATCCTTTAGAATATTTTTGGTAAAAATTTGGTAAAAATCTTTCTGCATGGACACTCAGATATATCGGAATATTACTTATTTAATTTGCTGTACTTAATGTTAATTTTTATTTTAATTATTTTAATAACTATGAATAATTAGTAAGGCATTTAGAAATTGTTATTGTACAAATTTTTATTAAAAAATTTTTAAATCAATATATTATCAGCATTTAAAAAACTTAGTTGATCATCCAAGTTTCCCAGCTTTTAGTTTCGATATCTTTCGGCTTTATGCAATTGTTAGTAGATATATCTATAGATATACCATTTCATTGTTATTGTAAAAATATGTGTCTTTGAAATAATAACATATTAATATTAATAGGTATATTAATAACATTTAAAAAACTTTGTTGGATGATCCAAGTTTCCCATTTTTGAGTTTCGATATCGTTTGGCTTTATTTCAAGATTAGTAGCTAATATTATTAGGGTATTAAACCCTTTATGACACGTTTATTGTAAAAATGTTAGTTTTAAAATAGTAATATTATTTTTAATAATTAATCATCCAAGTTTCCCATCTTTTAGTTTCGATATCATTGGGCTTTATACGCAAGATTAGTGGGGCACATATTTCCGTGTATCTGGCTGTTGGTTAGATAGTGACAATGTTGTTTAAGGCCAAATTTGGAGGGGTGTTGCCACGTCCAATGCCATATCGCCCGCAGCACACACACACGCAGTGCAGGCGCATATATTGATGCGACTCGCGTTGCATTATTCATTTTTAGCCAGCTTATCAAGTGCGGTGCATCATCATTTTCGCAGCGCGACAGACAAAAAGGGATGCCATATATAAGTGAAAATCCCTCTTCCACACAGGGATCAACTGTCAAAATCGAATCGAAAGGAAGGAGTGGGGTAGGGTACTGAGCCCAATGTCTCGAATTTTCATTTTGGTAACATGCCAGACTCAAATCAAAAGTCGGTAAATGCCGGCTGGAATATTTTTTGAGCGCAAGTCGCTGTTATTTTTGAGGTGCTTTTAACGAGATTACATTCTGGCCACAAGAAGAATGATGGGCGAGTGACGTTGCATATTTTTAGAAGTAAATAGAGACTCAAAGGCATTTCAAATCGATGTTTTGGGTGGAAAAGGTTGCGGTGCTCTGCCGCTCTATAATTTCCACCCAAAAAGAAAAATCCACTTTTGGGATCCTTTGTACACAGGACACCAGAGGTCAGAGGTGCGAAGTGGAAACTTAAAAGCCACATCAAAATCAGGTTTAATATGCGTACATTTAAAAGGCACATAAGCCATGCCTTGGCTTTTATTTATCAATATATTTGTAATATACAACTGAAAGCACTGCAATATATTTTTATATTTTTTATATTTATATAAATACAGGCTCAGGACATCTCATGTTTGCGTGGCCAAAGTTATTGAATTCAGTAGAAATAATTCCGGCTTTTATGCGCTCTTTTGGGCGTTTATAATGATTCCAGCTTCGGTTTTTTGCTTTGAGGGTCAAAGCGATATGAATTGGGGCCCATGACATCTCATGTTTGCCTCCTCGTTTCTTTTTTAAATTCTGTGGAAAAATGTTTTTCATTTTTGCCAATATGCGTACATATATTTTTAAGCTCTATGATGAAATTCTGTTTGCTCGCGCGCGTCAACTAAAGGAAAAATGTTGGATATTTCGGTTTAAGTTTTTTCTATTTTGCAGCTCTTTGCCAGCGGTCGTCCTTTGTTGCTGTTACCGTCGCTCTTCGCAGTTACCAGTTACCACAATGGCCAACAACCGCCGCAGGCATTTCATAAAGCCGCTGCTTATGTTTCTGCAAATAAATGAGCGGAAAACGCGTACAAAAAATTCTTACTTCAAATAATATTACATTTTGTATTCTGCCACAAAAAATTTAATTTGCCTAGTAATTTTATAAATACCAAAAGATTAATTATAACTTAATTTTTAAGTATGTACTTATACACACAATAAAGTATATTTTATATAAATAATTTTCCACATACTCTAAATACATAATACAAATAAATGCCTAAACAAATTATTTGGAAATTTGCCATTTAATTTTGACTTCAGTTTTATAATCAAGTTCAAAAATTATAAATTTAATTATGACTTCCGAAAAAACCTCAAAACTATGTTTTTGATTTTTTGTAGTTAAAAAAATTTAAAAATTATTAATTTAATTCCAACTCAAAACTATGGTTTTTAAATTTTTGTGTGGTTTTATAATAAAATTTAAAAATCATCAATTTAATTCCGACTTCAAAAAATCTTCAAACTGATTTCTTTTGAATTTGTGAAGTTTTATAATAAAACATTCATTTGCCTTAGCATACCCTACATTTTCTCCGTGTAAAAGGAAGGGGAAACAGGAGCAGAAGGTGCCATTCTGCGCGGCGGCTTGTGGTCGCAGCTTTTTGAAATTAAGGAGCCGGGGCAACGAGAAGGTCCTTCGCCGCCATGGCGAGTTACACAATAAAAAGGCCAATTTCTGTGGCGGCGCTGCAGCTGGGCCGTTTTGTCTAAGCCAACATGAAAATTTGCTCGAGCTTTGCCATTAACAAACAGCCGGCGGGAAAAAGCCAAAGTCGAAGCCAAATGCCTGGGACAACAACCCCCTTACTCACCCCAACTTTCTTCTCCTTGTTCTGCAGCCGATAATACAATGTATAATTTTTGCTTTTCCTCAGTTTCTATTACGTATTTTGCCATTTACAAGGGGAGCATTAACTTCTCATATAATTTAAAAAATATATATAAATAATAAAAATAATATATCTTATAAAAAGTTAGGAAACTGAAGCTCTACACGCAATGTAAAAAGTATATAATTAAAAAAAATATCTTATAAAAGTTTCATGTTTTTATAAATCAAGTTAGTAACTACTTAAAAAAAAACATCTTAAAATAATGTATAAAATAAAATAAATAAAATAAATTCTCTAGACTTAAAAAAATTAATTCGTGAATTAATTCTATTGTTATTGAGATTGCGATTTTTGGTTTTATTTTAGACGATTCTAAAATTTTCGCATTTAATATTCTTACTTTTGAAAAGAAATATTAAATAAATGTTGTATTTTAAAATAATTTAATACTACATATATTTATGATACCTGAACAATTTTACATAAAATCGAATATATAAGCGAGTAAAGGTAATCTATAATTCGATGGGGGAATTTCGCAAATGCCGACTTGTTTTTCAGTCTGTTCTTCGTGGATTTTTTCACTTTACGCCGAGGGCATTCAATTAAGCGGCTCGTTGGGCCCGTGCCCCATTACCCATTGCCCATTACCCTTGTACCCACCTCCCACCACCCCCCCCATGTTGGCTAAAAGGCGCCCCGAGCGGTCAGCTATTAGTTTGGTACATTGTACAGCGACTATAACAAATGCTGATGCCCGATGCCTGATGGCCGATTGCTGCCGTACCTAATTAAATGCAGCGCCCAAAACTTTGTAATTGCCTGCACGCAAGATGGCGCCATTGGGGCTTTCATGGGTTAAGAACAGGATGGTAGGGGGCTCACTATAAAGTAGAAACCCGTGTCATCGCCGCTATCACCTCGGCTTGCAGTCCAGTATCCAGGAATTGCCAGATAATGGAAACTGGATTGTGGTCAGCCATTTTCCGAATGATTGGCGGTGATGGATGGATTGCATTTGGCGGAAAACTTATTGATTAAACGCACGGAGCACTTTGCCAGAATGGAAATTGATTGCCGGCCGCTTGCTATTTAAATTCTGCCTCATTGATGGCCAGACCATCACGAATATGGATTCAATTAAAAATTAAAAGAGCCCCGTTTTAATAAAGCTTTTAAATTTAAATTCCTTCAAACAAAATTCCAGCCAAATTGGTTAATAATTTATCGAAATTAAATATTTATGTTTTTGCGTATTTGCTATTTAAATTTAAAATTATTATTCGTGTTCTTAAAAATAATATATTAAATATATTTTGTAATATATATATATTTTTTAATCAACCCAAAGACGCAGTAATAATTTATTTAAATTATATTTAAGTTTAGGGACAATTGACATCATTTATTTAAATTATATTTAAGTTTATTGTGCAAAATAATTTTAAATTGAATAATTGTATTCTTAAAAACAAATATTTAATATATTTTGTAATTTTAAATGAATTAAAAAGCTAATCTTTGGACTAAATTTATATTTATATATATTTTTTGAAAGTGCAATCGAAATTGGTTGCAATAATTTATTTAAATTATTGTTAACTTTTGATTTTTTTCCTAATTTAAATTTAGAGATAATATTCTTATTCTTAAAGAAAATATAAAATACATATAAAAATGGGCTGTAATAATTTATTTACATTAAATTTAAGATTTCCGGTCCTTGCAATTAAAAGAACATTTTATTTATTTTAATGTACAATATCTAAGATCCGCTGTCTGCTCTTCATTTCCATTTAAGTTAATTGCTTTTCTCAATCTTCGTTGCAGTGGAAAATTCGCATTTTTCCTGGCCTTCCTGTGGGTTTTCCTGCGGGTGAGTGGGTCTGCCGCTAATGTCCAATGTGACATGTGGACTTTAGTGTCGCCATATCGCCTTTGTGGCTGGCTTAGTTTATTATCATCCGTATACCTCGTATACCCCTAACCCCTGGTCTCTTTCTTTTTTTTTTTGCTTCCCGACAGTCTCATTCCTGGCATTTGTTAATATCGCTGGCTTAACTAAGTCCCAATGACTTTTATATGATTTTCGGTGCACCCCCTTCCTTCGCCCATTTAGCCTTGTGTGTGTGTGTGTGTGGTTGTACAAGCTTTTCGATTGCCATTACGAAACTGAAATGGTCGTAAAAATACCGCAGCAACTTGTCCTTGTCCTTGTTCCTGCTCATGTCCTTCGACGTCTGTGCGGCCACCTCCTTTGATGTTCCTTTGGCAGCCATTCAGCCTCCTTCATCCCGCGCCAAGTAATGAAAAGCGCGTTAAACCGCAATGCGTGCCGTTGTCTATGCCACACGCCTCCCTACATACATACACGAACATGGGTACACGGCGAGAAAAACGTATACAAAATATATTAAGGTGCCCTATGAATAAGTAGAATAAATATTAAGTTACTTTTTTCTTCATTATCATATATTCTACACACAAAAAAATAAGCTATGTAAAATCAACATAGAAAAATAGTAGTTTACTATTTTCTACATTTTTCATGTATTTTGTTGTTTTATTTTTTGGGTCATCGAATAGTATTTAACAATTAAAATAGTAGAAAACCTATCTACGAAATTGTCATATATTTTGTTGTTTTATTCATTTGGCAAATTAATAGTAACGTCTCAATTAATATCGTAGCAAAACAATTTTATTTGTTTGCGTGTATTTTGTTGTTTTATTTTTTGGGGCACTAAATAGTGACACCACAATTAATATAGTAACACAACTATTTTTTTCCTTCATGTATTTTGTTGTTTTAAAAATACAATTATAAATGGTAGGTCAACTATTTTTCTGGACTTAGGGTGGCTAGAGTATCCGACTCATAATCTCTGGGTCGTGAGTTCAAGTCCCGCCTTTGCAGATGATGTTTTTCCTTTTTTTTTTTTTTGGTAAATGTTGATTTCAAGTCTATAGATTTTCCTCTACGAAAAAATGTAAGTGTCTATAAATAGCTTCGATATAAATTAATATAACAAATTAAATTAAAAATAAAAACAGTTTAAAAAATAAATTAAAAAAAACAACAATTTTTTCGGGTAAAATACTATTTTGTAGGTCATCTCCTATTTTATAGGTAACCTACTATTTTTTTGGGCATTGTTCTATTTTTTATGGGTTGGGGCAGTTTTTACTATTAAATCGTTGATTTTACATAGTTTTTTTTTTGTGTGTATATAACATCCAATAATAATATATGTTTATCTGTATATGTAAGAGGATCCTAATATTTATTTCTGATTATTTACAAGCCGAATGTTAATCTCCAAATTTATATTTCGCATGTGTTTTCTCCCCTTTAAAATAAGAAAAAAGAAACACCAAAAAAAAGAACCACTAAAATTTTTCTTTATCTATTTACTTAGATTTTTTTGCTGTGCATAAAACACCCATAGAAATCGCACTCACACATGTGCGGTTCTGCGGGTTAGCTGCCACGCCCTCTTACATCAGCCAAGTAAATTGCTAGCCGGCATTTAATTTGATCTTTTGTTTGATTGTGTGCGTTTCGCTTTAATTGAATTTTATGATGATGCTGCAAAACTCACACACCCTCAAAATGGGATGAACCTTTTGGAGGAAATATGTTAATATTATCAGGGAAATTAAATAAAAATAAACTATTTATTTGAAGAGTAGATATACAAACCTAATTCTTGCAAAATTATTTTATTTTTATGGATTCAGTGGTCCACCCTAATCAACCCGCTAATAACCAAAGTTGTGCTAGTTTATCTTTCCAAGTTCCATTTGAACGGATGGTAAATACTTTGCTGGCCACTAAAAATTGAATATGATATTCATATTCCACATTACGCAGTGGTTTTAATTTCACTGAATGCAAACGGAGGTGGTTTGGCTTTGTTTTTTGTGGTTCCGCCGGTTCCAGCAGACCAAAACCAAACCAACCAGCCATCAACATCCACATCAACGTCAACTTTGCCGCAACCACAGCTGCATCAACAACAAAAGTGTCAACATCCAATAATACATCCGCAGATATGCAACAAAAATGAGGAGAACCGAGGCTCCGATGGCGGAACAACTGCTGACTGCCCCAATGACATGGCTGGACATTATGAAATTTTCAGCGCAACTGCATTATTAATACAATAAATAATAAATGCGGGACAAAGCGCGAGTGCGGGGCGGCCAGCAATAATAATGACAATCATTCCTGACAGAACGAGAGCGGCAAAAAAACCAAAAAAAAAACTAACCGAAAACGACCGACCGCAGTTGTGCATGGAAACAGGGCAGGATATCGACTGACAAATGCTCTGATCCTAGAAATGTGCATCAAAAATGACACTTAAAGCACTAAAAGTATTGTATTTTTTCATGACCCACACGTTGTATGCGTAATTTGGGCATTTTCAGAAGTACAACATTGCGAATGAATTGCAAAACGTTTATCACTCAGTTCCTCAAATTTGAGTATCAAAAAAAAATTTTTATTTTTATCTATAATATTTTAGAGTCCATTTATGCTTTAACAAAAAAACTATTTACTTTTAATGTAAAAAAAGCAATTATTTATTAATACTATAAATTTTGGACATCATTGAAAAGGGTTTTGTAATTAGTCGCATGCTACTTACTACCGGGATTCGAACCCGGACCGGTAGTTTCCCTACTGGGGACGTCCTATCTACCCACTTCTACCCAACTACACTGCCGCGGGCGGTGTGACAGTGTCCTAAAGTTAAACTACTTTAATTTGTAAAAAAAGGATAAAGGTAACTCATTTGAACTTTAACTAATCCAATAGCTAGCCCGGCCGAGCTCGACTCAGTAGATTTATGAGTTCGATTCCAGTTGGGATTTTTTTTTTTTTTTTTTGAATAACTATATTTATAAAGGTTGAGATCATGTGCGGAGTCACGGAATGGATATGGGGGATAAATCTCCCTCTATCAGGTGAAAACTGTAACAAATGTGGTTTTCAAAAAGTTTGCAACAACAAATTTATTCTGAAATCTCCCCCACAACAAATATTGGATTCCCGGCCAAAACTAATTTACTTCTCTAACTATATTTTATGTATCCTCTTGATAAAATCAATTTTTCCCTCAAAGGGTTATCTAGTATCTGTATTCATTTAAAAGGTGTGGTTCGATTTAAAACAGGACCAACGCTAAGTGGTGCTCTTGTCGAAGTCGAAGGTCACTCTGGAGGACGATTTCGAAACGGGCCGCATGAGTAAATCCCGTTTGCGAACTCCACGCACTGCGGGATCCACCAGATCGACGCGCAGTCGCTGCATTATCCTCTCCATCCTGGGCATGCACTTCTCGGCGGAGGTTTTACTCGTGGAGATCACCAGACTCTCGGGCTGCAGACAGGCGATGGACATGCGCCGGCTGGTGGAGTTCTGCAGGCTGATCACCAGATCGCGGCGACTTAACTTGGCCAAGAGGACGTACTCACCGCCCAGTTCGTCGACGTAGCTCAGCGAGTAGCGGTGGGCATCGCGATTCCAGTGATCGGGCAGCAAGTCACTGGAACTGCAACTGCCTCCAGCCACCTGCCTTCCACTGGGATTCGTGGTAACTTCGCTTTTGGTGGCGCCCCGCAGGCGATACTCCTTGGTGACCAGAAAGTGGGTGAGAGCGATCAACAGATCGGACTTCTTGCGAATGTTCGGCCGGATGGAGTGGAAAAGCAACTGCCAGTCGTGGAAATCGACTTTCGGTGCGCTTTGTCCAGCGACTCCTCCAATCCCCAGGGATTTCAGCGAGATCTCGCTGAGATGTGACAATGATGAAGTGGTGGCCGGTGTTTCCATAGCGATCAGGTTGAGGGCATATTTCCGTAGTTCAGCTTTTCTTTTCTTTGAAGGGAATTTTGAACTGCCCAGAAAAATCTATGAGGTCACTAGATTAAGGTTTGGAATGGCTGATATTTCATAGCCATAAGGACTCTTTTAATGATTTTTGCAAGAATTGTAAGCAAGTTTAAATTAATGGGGTACATTTTTTTTTATAATAAATATCTATATTTATATTCTTAGTTAGTTACATTTAGTAACTAATATGTTATTTCTTTCGTTTTTTTAAATATTTTAAAGTTTGTATATTTCTTATTCTTATTTAGTAAATTTAGTTTATTTATAATTTATTTCTTTCGTCTTCTAAAATATTTTAAAATATTTCAATATTTTATCTTCTTTTTATTTTTATTTTCTTATTTAGTACATTTTATAAACAATTTAATTAATGAATCACTATGGACGGCAGTCCATGTAGTGACGAAGCGCACAAGGAGAGTGTGCGAAGGCGACTACTATTATATAGTATATATATATATTATATATATTATAATTAAAAATCTGCGAGTGATACACCAATTTAAAGGTATCGCAAAAACTAAAAGAATTGCATACCAAGACCTAAAGAAAATCAATTAGTTTGGAAGAGAGAGCGGAGAATGTGTAAAAGTGAAAATTTACATCTTTTGGAAATTTGCATCTTTTGGGGCCAGTGGGGATAATTGGCCCCTCGCACTTTGCTCGTTGTATTCTTACTGAAAATGCGGCTGATATGAGGGGTCATATCAGAAAATCCGATGCTCCGTTCAAAAGTTATACCGAAAACAAGATTTTCTTCTTGTTCCCAAAATGAAAAAAGTTGTCCCTTTGTTTGTGGGTATGCATCAAATCGTGGTTTTAGGATCCTGAACTAAATTTTTGGCGGGAAAGTAAGTAAAATCTTAAAAACTAGTGCAGCCGTTTTCCCTTCATAGACATTTTATATTGCAGCGTTCCGAAATAATAAATTTTAAAAAGTGTATTTTATCATGTGTGTAATCATCTTTCGTCACAAGTGTTGATATGAGAACTTTTGTATGTTGAAGGTGCGATCGTCACTAGTTTTTTACCTCGTTAAGAGGTGTTTTTGTTTGATAATTTATTTCTTTGATATTTTAAAATATCATAAGGATATAAAAAAATAAATAAATAATAATAATCATTTTAGAAAAGTTACTAAACATTAATTGATGTTACTTAATTTATTTAATTAATGTAACAACATTTTTTTTTGTGATAAATATTTTTATTTCATTTTCTTATTTAGTAAATTTTATAAATAATTTAATCAATGAATAATTTATTTATTTAATATTTTAAAATATTTTAAAATAATATTTTTATTTCATTTTCTTATTTAGTAAATTTTATAAATAATTTAATCAATGAATAATTTATTTATTTGATATTTTAAAATATTTTAAAACATCTTTAGGATATAAGCAAATAAATAAATAATAATAATCATTTTAGATGAGTTACTAAATATTAATTTATGTTTCTTTATTTATTTAATTATTGTTACCAAAAATTTTTTTTTGTGATAAATATTTATATTTCTTAGTAATTTAATTTAATACAAAATTCTTTCTTTCATATTCTAAAATATTTTAAAATATCATTAGGATATAAACAAATAAATAAATAACAATAATCATTTTAGATAAGTTACTAAACAAGCTTACTTGGACAAACCGCTTCACATTTTTATAGTTTTCTATTTCCCTAATATTTCACATAATCACCTTTAGCTCTGGTTTTATTATCCTTTTTTCAGATAAATTCGAATGCGGATTTCCATCGCTCCACACTATTTTTGTGTGTGATGATCCCAGTTTCTGTGGTAAATGTTGTAAAAATGTTTTATTTACACAGCCTGGCAAATTGCAATTGGCAGTTGATTTTTGCAGGACAGGAGTCAGTGTGTTCGTGTCCATGTTTATGTCCTTGCCAGTTATGTCCCGTTCTCATTTCGTTTTTTTTTGTATTTTACCCTGTTTGCAGTTTCTTTTCCCTTGTCACTCTTTTTTGTTTGTTTTTATTCAAATTTGCATGCTTAACATAATTCATTTCATTTCTGCTTTTCCGCTTTTCCACTTTTCCGCCGCCCCTTTTGTTCGGGATGTCATCGCCGGGCCATCTGAATTGATGCTGGATTCAATTGGATGCCAGCAGCTTGCCAAGGTCCTTTGTTCAGGGACCTCCTCCTCCTCCCCCTCCTCCTCCTATCCTGTATAGTAGATATTTATATATATCGAAATATATACCTATATATATATATATAAATGTGTGTGTGCGTTTGGGCCATGTGGCAGTTACTGGCAATGTTCTTTGGCGGCAATTTGGGGGATTGCTCTCGGTTTGCTTGCGGCTGGCTCAAAACGGCTTAAACGATTGCGGCCAAGTCAAGTCGGTCGCCGATATCGGGGCGAGAGCGAGTAATAAATGCGCATCGCATCCACAAGCGGAAATAGACAGCGCTGCGGTCGGGAGCCGGGAAATCAGGAAATGGGCATCCTGATGGGGTTTCAAATTTAATTCAGTACAACCTGCAAATGCGTAAAGTAAGTTATTTGTGGCTGCAAGACGAAACCAACGCGGTTGTTGAGAAAGTAAATTTGAAAGTGGTATAGCAATTCTGAAAGTTCTTCTTATATCGATGTTTTTTATTATTCGGTATAATGAATAAATTATTACAATTGTTCAGAAAACTTTTCTTTGGTGATCAGAATAAAATAAAAATGTAGAATACTTTTAACATATTTGTTTATTACTAAAATAATTATATAATATATGTAATTAAATATATAATATAATATAAATAAATAATAATAATAATTACAATTATAATATAATACTAATAATTAAAAATATAATGTTTAAAATATAATAAATTACTAACATTATATTATAATTTTATTTATTTTTACTATATAATATTTTTTAATTATTTTAAATATATATTTTAATATAATCTTAATATGTTTAAAAATACAATAAAAATTTCAGGCCATATAAATAGAGAAATCAGTAAAGCTTGTAAATTGAAATAGGCATGTTTATTGTTCCAAGTAAATACGACAGGAAATTGAAAGCCCCGTGGGGTTTCTATTTTTATTAAGCAAGATATACATATATTCCCGGAAAGTAATCAAGTGAAAAACCTCTGTGAAAAATCTGCGATGTCACAAATGTTATTTTAAAAATTATAAGAGACATGCTTATTTTGCATACAGGCGGAAAAACTAAAAAGTTGCAAACGCAAAATGCCACAAGAATTCATGTGACTTTGAGCCTAATTTAATTTATGGCCTGTATTTTCTATTATTCGATTATTTGATTAAAATATTGATGGTCGTGCATAAAACTCGATATATTTCAAATTGATACAGACGGGAAGAGAGCAAAAACGTAAAGCAAAATTCCACTGATTGAACTGGGAATTTCGAAGAATTTTTGTTTATTAAATGCTTCCAAAAATATTTCAATAAAATAAATACTTTTTGCAGATATTTTAATTTAATTACAGGTAAAACCCCTTAAATTTCACCTTTTAATTTTTTGCATTTCAATTCGTTTTTTGCTTGCTAATTTATTAAAATGTCTTCATAATTCGTTTAATGTATTTAAAAGCTTTTGCATATTAAAAAAATTGCCATTTCAACTTTCAAAGGCATAATTCATTTAATTTGCTTTATTTTCATTCATTGAGCGATTCTATTAACAATTTCCAAAACCAAAATGCAGAAAAATGTTTCTTTGAGCATAATTGAATTTGCAATATTTTTAATGATCCGTTTGTGCTATTAAAATTGCGGGCATGGAACTTATTTTTGGAAATCAATAATGGCAACCAAAAATAGCAGACGCGTTTGGAAGGGGAAAGGATAGAACAACATCACAAATGGGAGTGGGAACGAGAGTGGGAATCTGGTGGCAGACAGGAAGAGGAAGGAGCTCCTGCCACATCCATGATGCCAATGGTCGCCGCAGAGGTTCTGCATTTGCCGCTCGCTGACGTTTGGTCGCCTGTGCGCGGAAATGGCGTCGTTAAATTGGTTCCGCATCCGGTTTCTCTCTCACTCGCACTCGCAGGGGCAGGGGGCTGTGGCTAAAAAGGGGATCAGAATCGGAATCGGAGGACGAGGACGAGGACAGTTGAAGTTTACTGCCATTTGACTGCAGCTCGATGACGCGAGGCAACCCCCGGGGCTGCCGTCAAGGAATCCACTTTGCACTTACATTTCCTCCATGGTTTTCGCAATGCGAATGGAAATGGAAATTGCAGTGCTAGTGGTAGTGGAATGGAAATGGGATTGCCGAAAGGATGGCAACTCGAAACTCGAAACGGCGGGATTAGGATAATTGTGTCCCCAAAGTGTTGCCTCCAGCTGCCGATTGAGAAGTGATTAACCAAAACGGTAAGCGGTTCTTGGCTTATCGATGCAAAAGATGCAGAGAGCAGTATAGTATGGGGTTTATATTGTACACCGAAAAAAAAATATCGTAGAAACTAAACTATTCGTATATAAATACAAATCTAATGAGTTTCGAAAATATCTTAATACACGCAAAATTCTTGGTAAAATTAACCAATATAATTGTCAAACAGTCCCCAACCACAAGAATTGTCGTATCTACCAATTAAATAGTTACTTTCACAACAAAAGCAAAAACAAAATACACGTAACTATTTTTTATAGTTCCGTAACTATCCGTATAGGTCAATTTTACCAATTAAATTTTGTTGTGTGTGGTATATTTTTAATACAATAAGTAACTAATATTGTAACTAAATTGTAACTTACAATTTGACTATTTACCTTACAAAATATAAAGTTTATAATATTTAGTATGAAATTAGATTGAAATTTGGTACTAGCAGATATTTTAGTATTTATTATAATTTCAATACCACACTTTTATACTGCACCTAGTATTTTTTTTATTTCAAGTTTTAAGATATAAACTATGTTTTTTTGGGTGCAGTGACTAATTTACAAATTGTAACTTACAATTAAACGTTTGGTATAGAATTTTCATTACAAAATATAAACTTTATAATATTTGGTATCAAATTAGGGTTTTTAAATTTTACAGAGTTTTTACTAATATTTTGATATTATTTTTTACCTTCCTTAAACAGTCAGATTTAATTCTTTCCTTTACTCTAGAGCACAAATTCCTTTGATATGGAGACATTCCACTAGTTTTGTGGGCCGGAATCTTCGGTGCGAATTGATTGAGTTCGATGGCCGGATCAAGTTCGCCTGCAGCTCATGTGGCACCTGCATAATTAATGCCCCGTGTAGTGGCGCACCTGCACGACCGCCTCACCTGTGGAAATTCAATTAACTTTGACTCGTTTGTCTGCGAGGAGGAGAAGGCGGCGAAGAGGAGGACGTACAACCGTTGAGGCGTCAATGAGCAACCGCAATTGATATAAATTTGAAATTTTGCAGCCTCCTCGCAGATCCTTTTATGGTCGGCCCGTGCCCTTTTTCCCCTCCATAAAAAGTTTAATTTCCAGCCTAATGGTTGTCATGTGTGTGTGCCAGTGTGTGTATGCCTCCTTTTGGCCGGAGGAACGTCCTGTCTGCGCCGGCTGCACTTAATTCGCTCCTCGAGCTGGCCGTAAAAGGCGTCCATCGACCGAAATGAAATAAAAGTGCGCTTGCAGTGTGTGTAATAAATTTCCCGAGTGCCGGGCGCCCTTCACGCTTATTCAGCCGCTTAACCGGTTAGTCGCTGCACCAGAAAAAATAGATTGCAAACACATCGAGGTAGGGAACCAATAAAAATTGGACTGAAATTCTACTTTACTTTCATAAATTATTTAGAAACTTAAAGTCAGATAGATAAACGTACAAAAATGGGGGTTTCAAATTGAAACCTTTTTGATTTTTTTAAATAAAAAAACATTTATTTGATTTACAAATATTTTTAAAATATATAAATAATTCCAATAAATATTGGAATTAAAAAATTTTTTTAATTAAAAACCAAATATCTAAAAATTTGTACTATTTTTTTTTTGACTGCTTACTAAATGTATTAAAATGCGATAATTTTAATCGTGTAAGTTTGGTTTTAATTGTTAAAATCATAATTAAATTAAAAACGAACCAGTTGAAACATTTTTTCGATTTTTTTACAGTACTAGGTAGCCTAGGGTTTAAAACATCTAAATCTCGCTCTATAGTGTGGGGGTTCAAACCCCAGTGCTCTCCTTTTTTTTTAATATATACCCTAAATAAAAATATTTTGTAAAAGAAGAAAAATCTTAGCACATATCTAAGCTTAAATTTCTGCTAGTAAGTTCCTGAAATACGGTGTATCCTAAAATTTCGTTAGAAAGTTTTGTGGCGTGTGGGCGTTTTGGCGTCTCCTGCCACGCCCCCTGGTATTCAGCTATTTTCAGTTCAGTTGCCACAGTTTTCCAGACTGCCCTTTGCATGCCGCACGCAAATATTGTTACGAAGAAAAAAACAAAAAACTAGTCGAAAAAAGGAGAACAGAAAAAAAGGAGGAGCCAAGAGGAGCATGCACCCAAAGCCAAAGGGGACGCTTCGGTGGTCAGGACTCCGGTTGTGGCCAGGACGAAAAGCAGCGACCAACGAGCAGAACCAGAACCAGAACCAGGAGCTCCGGAATACCCAAGTTGCCCAAGAGCGCGTACACGCCAACGATATCCTCCGTCTGAGCGAATTACGGACATCGGCCACCGTTCTGGCCAACAATCCACTTACGCTGAAATGAAACCGGGCCACGACCACGAGCCTTTGATTAGAGAAGTCCCGGGCATTTCCGGCAAGGTGACAGAAAATAAAAAACTAAAATAATATTAAATATTTTAAATATAATGAATTGCTTTAACTGTTTGATATTTGTTAATTATTGAAACAGCAAAAACTAAAAAGACACTAAAAATATTGTTATATATTCATATTACCTTTAATTAAATATTTTAAGTATTATGTATTTATTTTAATTCTTTAATATTTATTTATTAACATTTAAAACTGTAAAAAAAAAGGAAGCTAATTTCGGTCGGCCGAAGTCTATATACCCTTGCAGATAATTCCTATTTAATTACAAATTACAAAAATCTTTTTTAGATTTGTAACAAACCAAAATATACACAGAGAAAAAAACAGAACAATATGGGTCTGATATGTGTTCATATCAATTTTTTCATAACAAAATGGTATGGATTACATATCAATATGGTACAATCTCATATGTTCAAAAATATCATTTTGGTATGAACACATAACGGACCAAAATTGATATGAAAAAATACCCGATGGATGACTATTTTTGGTGTTTTTTTTCTCTGTGTAGCAATTGTCGTATTATTTTGACATTAAGTGATTGATCATGCCTATGACAGCTTTATAATATAGTCCTCCGATTTATGTTCCTTTGGCTAGCTGAAGTTAGCTTCCCTTCTTGTTTTAATTTAAATTTATGGCTCATAAGGATCTAGGCCTTATCAGCATTTCAACGAAGGTTAGCGAGATCGTATAGTTGTAGTTATGCCATGAGCCCCAGCAAATTCCAAGTTCCTCGGTACTTTGGCCATCTTTATTATACTCTCCATTGAGCATACTGTAATTTGTGTAGGCTATGTTAAACTTATGTACTTGTAATTGAGGAATATGCATACCTGTGACCACATTTACTGTACCACCAACCACCGCTGCTGACGGCGCAATTTCCAATTGTATTTTCGTCATTATCCCGATCAAATGTGCTAAACTTGCTGTTAAGGTGCTCCTCAAGGGAATCTCCGGCTTCCCCTGAACACGTTCCCAGTTTCTTCAGTTCATACAATTCTTCCTCGCTTCCAATTTGGAAATCATCGTAGTGAGCGAAGCTGGTGGATCCATCGACCTTCCCGAGCTTAATGTGCAGTTCGTGGGGCCGTGCCGCTGTCATCCGATGCACTTTTTCCAGTCCCAGGAAGAACTCTCCCCTGACATTTCCGAAACCATTCTTATAATCGGTCCAGTTTCGGTTGAAGTCCTCCGATCCGTCGAAACGTCTCTGGATTACCGTCCAGCCAGAAGGAGCGGACACACAAGGCGCCTTGAAGGGCTCCATTCCCCGGAGTTTCAGCTCGTAGATCCCATTGGGAGTGCCACTGGGACATGAGTCGGGCAGGTTGTTCTGATTAGATCTTTCCGATAGGGATGCCTCCAGCGCTTTAATGTGATTTCGAAGGTCAGAGATTCTTTCATCTTTTACTTCGATTTCTTCCTCAGTAAATTTTAGCATACTTTGCAAGTCCCTAATTGTCTCTCTCATGGTTTTAACTTCCATTTTCAGTTCATCGCTGGCATTGGCTGCCGTTTTCAGCTCTACGAAATGATCCAGAATGGGCTTTAGCATCGAGAAACAATACTCGTTGCATTGGTTTTCGGTATTCTGCAGAATTGGCTCCTGCGACAATTCTTTGTCTGAGTTTGCACCGTAAACAGGATGTTCCTTTTGAAGGAAAAGGATTATAACAATCACTGAAAGCACCGATTTCATTGTGAACGATAGTAGCGCCAACTTGAAACTAAACTGAATGCATGGAAATAAATTTACATTTTTCCTTCATATATATAATATTTATAAACCAAGATAACGAAATTGAGATTGCGTTCGATCGAGATCAACGGACAGTATTGCTGTTTTGAATGAATCATCATTGTTGCTCGTGCAAACAAATAGGGAAATAAAAACGGTTTAAAATAAAGTCGAGTGACGCCATCTACCGGACAGTTCATTATTCCTCATATAATCTACATAGTTTTTATAGTTTCCGAGATCTCAGCGTTCATACAGACAAACAGACGGACATGGCTGGATGGATTCGTCTAGTGATGCTGATCAAGAATATATATACTTTGTGCGGTCGGAAATCGTAATACCCTCTGTAAAATATTTATATTGACCCTAATTGAGTATTTAAAATATGATGTATTGTTTTAATTGTTTAATACCTATTTATTTATTCATATTTGAAACTGGAAGAGCTAAAAGCATTTTGTAAAATACTTACATATATTTACTGGAATGTAATATTTTAAATATTATATATTGTTTTAATTGTTTAGTATTTATTTATTAATACTTAATATAAACATTGATTAAACTTATTAAAAAAAGAAAAGAAAAATCAACGTGAAAATACCGCTTAAAATTATATTACCTTGTTATTTTAAATAGTATGTAAATATTAATTTAATATTTACCTAATCCTGTGAATTACGTATACGACATGTGGGCCGTGGCCTGGGTACTTTGCATACTCCCCAGGCATTTATCGGTTAGGGTATTCCGCAGGCAGCCGCTGAGTTAGGACCCTCATTGGACCCTGCCCTCGTGCTTTTCAATTTACAAAATACGCCTCCAGCCGCTTTTCACGCGTCGCGCACTCAAAAACAAGCAAAGGAAGAGAAAAATGAAAATTTAAAAAAAAGAAAAACATGAGGCAGAAAAAAGGAAATAGAATAAAAGAAAAAAACGAAAATAGAGAGAATAGGAAAGTGAACAGGAGAGGTATACTTAGCACTCTGGAATCGGATTTCGATGGGTTAATAAAAATATTGGCAATTTTAACATGAATAAAAGTAGTTTCTATTTTTAAAGGAAATTAATACTTCGAAAATCGTACCAAGAACACAATCTTTTAGAAGTGAAACTCTTGCGAGAAGCCAATCTTACGCCAAAAAGACGGCTAAATGCTCCCCATTTTCCCCTGCATTCTCCATCCCCTTTCCCGATTAACTCGCCGTTTCATTCGTAATTTCTTGAAAGGGTTTCTTTTTATTCATAATTCATTACTTGGTTTACATTTATACTATTTTACTGCATGTTTTTGTTTTGTTTTTTTTTTCCAGAGTGACCCAACGACTCTCAAGTACCTACAAATAATTCTCTACATCAAGTGCTTGGTTTTTTCGGCCTTTTTTCCGTATCATTTAGGGGCTCGTCTCCGGGTTTTTTTGTTGTTTTGGTTTTATTTTTCTCTTTTGGGTTTTCTCTTTCGATTCGTTAAATTTTAGCTTAATCTTAAGTGTGCTCGTTTCTTGCAACGCATTTTTCATTTTATTTTCGCTTCTTCGCTTTGCCAATTTGCCGCAATCATTCGAAGTAATTTTCTCAAAATTTCCAAATGACGAACGCACGCTTTTCATTTTCTCCCTTCTCCTTCACTTACGCAAATTGTATTTGACTATTTTTAATACACCAAAAAAAAAACAACATCTATTTCATTTTTTTTATAATTTTTAGGTAAATATGTAATTTTTACGGCGATTGCTGCTTTGGATTTTCATAAGCTTATACAGAAAACATGCAATTTTTAAAGATTTCAACAAAATAAAGTGCCAAGTGAAACCTTTCATTGATTTGGAAGAATTTTCGAAGAGCTCTTCTACATGAATTATATTTTTAATGTATTTTTAGATAATTAAATTGTAATATTAAATAGAAGCGATATTTTTATAAAAGTTTTTGCTAGCAATAAAATTACGTGGATTTTTGAGTTTTACGACATTTTAAAATAATAATAATAACAAAAATATTTCAGGAAATTTAAGAAATTTTAGAAATCTAATCCAAAGCAGAAACGATCGAAAGCATTGGAAAGCGCCACAGTGTTTCCACTTCCCCTTTGCGGACCAGTGTGACCACATGTCGCTTAAAGGCAAAGCAAACGGAAATCCAAAGCAGACGCCCTGTGTATACGTTTCTAAACACTTTTCCCGTAGTATTTATCGTACTTTAGATTTGGCCTTTGCTTCGCACACCCACTCCCTGCTTTTCCAACTGGATATCCTCGTGCTTTCTTTTAACTTTGGTTTTTCCCCACCTGACAGATTCGCACTTTCGCCGACTGTAAGTGTGTCTGTATCTGCTTTTGAGTGTGCGTGTTTGTGCTTGCTTATTCGTTTGTTTGCATTTTCTTTTGCTTTCCTTTTTTTTCCGGTGAAAAATTGACATATTTCGGTACTTGCAGCTGGAGTTGAGTCGAGTTGAGTTGAGTTGAGTTTTCTTTTGGGTTTCCGCTTGGATTTCCGGCATTTCTGCCGGAGACACAGGACTTTGGGAAGCGGTGGCTCCGCAAACTTTTGGCCAGTTGAGGGGTTGCAAGGATTTTCAAG
Source organism: Drosophila mimetica (assembly GCA_037075245.1). Taxonomy (NCBI): domain Eukaryota; kingdom Metazoa; phylum Arthropoda; class Insecta; order Diptera; family Drosophilidae; genus Drosophila; species Drosophila mimetica. The sequence continues at coordinate 1,539,433 of JBAMCH010000005.1, forward strand.
GAGCAAATGGCCAGTGGGGCAGAAAGCCAAACAACTGTTTCAATTTACTTTGATTTTGAAGACCAATTACGTGGCTGCAGGGAGTGTACTTCTCTCATTTCGCACTTTTTTTTTGTTTTCTTATTTATGGATTAACAGTTTTGGTAACTGTTACGATTAGTGTTTTCGGTTTTTGGGCTTTCAGTTTTGGGTTTTTGGGTTTTCGGTTTTCTAGTGCGGTTTTTCGAACTGCGGAAAAGCGGCGGCTGCGGGGCATTTTAGCCCAAGATCTTCTTGAAATAGCTAACCGTTTCCGGTTTGGTTAGCGAGCGTCGTCGATTTGGCTTGAATGGCGCCTCGGTTTCCTCCAGGAAGTTGTGTCGCTTTGTGGCCGCCTCGGTCTCCAGTCGGTGGCCCATCTGGTCCTCGTCGTCCTCCTCCTCCTCGGGGCTGCCCATGCCGTTGTTATCCACCTTGAAGGAGCCCACGTTCTGCGGATATCTGTACACTGGCCTCGAAGTGGTGATAGTTGTGGCTGCTTTTGGTGTTGCAGCTGCTGCTGGTGTTGCTGCTGTGGCATTCGATTTGATTTCATTAGCTGCGGTTGGTCTTGCAGCAATAGTTGTTGCTGCTGTTGCTGCTGCTGCTGCTGCTTCACTGGCAATTACCGTTGCTGCCGTTGCTGCTGATGTTGCTGCGGTGTCTTCAGCCACTTTCACGCTTGTTGTCACCTCCACTGCTGCACCTGTTGTCGCTGTCACGGTTGATGTTGCCACTGTGTCTGGTGGTGTTGGTGTTGCTGCTGCTGTTGCTGTTGCTGCCGTCAGTTCCTTCGATGACGTGACTGTTGATGGCTGCAATTCCGCTTTGGCTGCAGCTGCTGTTGTTGTTGCTGCAGCTGCTGTTGTTGTCGTACTGCTGGCTGTTGTTGTTGCTGCTGCCGGTGTTGTTGTGGTTGCATGCTCGCTGGCATGCTTTGTCGGTGGCACATAGTGCGACTTCACCAGCAGCATTGGCGGTATGAAGCGCGTATTGTCGGCGGACTCGTTGACGTGCGTTGCATGTTGCTGCTGCAGCGTAGAGCCTTCGTGCAATAACTGTTGCTGGTGATGTTGCTGCTGCTGCGAGGGATGAATGGGATGGGCCATGTTGTTGCTGTTGCTGCTGCTGCTGCTGTCGATGGGTGTGGCACGACTAGTGGTTGTTGTTGTTGGTGTGGTTGCTGCTGCCGCCGTTGTGGTTGTTGTTGTTCTTGCTGTTGCTGTTGCGTTAGAGGTGGCCATCGATGAAGTTGCAACTACTGCTGCTGCTGGTGGTGGTGGTGTTTTGTGCGTTCGCGGTGCCGCCATTGTTGTTGGCTCCGGCTTCTTTGTTGTTGTTGTTGTTGTCCATGCCTCATCCGACCGGGGCGTTGTTGTTGTTGTCGTGGTGGTGGTTGTCATGGTGGTGGTCCTAATGGTTGTCTCCGGCCTGCTGGTTGTTGCCGGCGCCTCGGAACTTGTGGTGTCCACTGCTTTTGCTGTGGTCGCCCCCTCAGTTGTTGCTGTTGCAGCTGCCGCCGTTGTTGTTGTTGTTGTTGTCGTTGGCCTGGTGGTAGTTGCTATAGCCGGTGCCGCCAAGGTTGTTGTCTTCAGTGTGGTTGTTGTTGTCTCCGCCTCAACAAGCGGCGACATGGTGCGCAAATCCTGCGGCAGGATCTTCTTCTTGTGCGGCAAATGCTCGAATATCTCATTGGAGGCATCGCTGTTGCTGTTGTCATCCTCGTTGAGTGGCATTCCCATACCCAGTCCCATTCCCGTTGGCACCTGCTCCTCACTGAGGGCCGGCTGGTCGCCCATCATCATCTCCTCCTCGTGCTGATGGACCAGCGATTTGCGCTTCTGTTGCTGCTGCTGCTGCTGGCTGTGCTGCTGCTGCTGCTGGTGGCTGCTGCCCTGCAGCTTCTTGGCAAAGTCCGGCGTGATCACCTTCTTGGCCGCCTTCTTCACCGGCTTGGGCACCAGATCGGGGATGCGATACAGGCCCGACAGCGACACGGAGCCCGGGGCATCCGCCTGCATGAGCTCACCCAGCCCGGGAACGGAAACGGAAACGGGCGCCACAGGTGGCGCCACCTCGATGTTGATGGCCATGCCAGAGCGACGCCCGTAGTTGGGCAGCAGATCGATGTCGTTGTTCTCCTTGTTGTCGGTGCGAATGTTGTTGATTATCTGCAGCGACTTGAAGTGCGAGTTGGTGATGTCGTTGATGCGCTGCGCCTCCAGGCGCTCCTTGGGACAGATCAGCTGGCGGATGGCGCGCTCACGATCCTGCAGGAGGAGGATGGAGAGTGGACAAAAAAGGAAACAAATTTTAAAAATATTTTTGAGAAGCAAGGGAGTATGTAACATTTTTTCGTAAACCACCATAAGTTAAAAATGCATTTTCCGCTAGATGGCGCCATTTTCAAGCGACTGCTTGCTTTGTCGCTTGCGTATCTTCATCTCTTTCACACTCATTTAGGTGAGTAACGGGTATTAAATAGTACTGTAGGATAATACAATGGAAATTTTAACTATAACTCTGCACACGTTCTTCTCTCTTGAGTTCTCTTATGGGACTTCTTAGCCTCTCTGGTAACACTACCAAAGTTAAGTTTTTCAACACTATTGGGCTATCGATATAATTTGAATTAGGCGCTGTTCACAGATGTGATGTTTGTGATCCATAAAACAATTTTTGCAATTAAAAAAAAAATCACAAATAACATCAGTTATTGCACTTAAATATCATTTATTTCAAATTTGCTATGAAAAGGATCGGTATTCAAAGTTACAAATATACTTTTTTATGGTTTTTCTGATTTTTTATTAGGCTTTAAAGTGAATACTTGGGGTTCGCAATAAATCATTCTTAATTTCAATTCACGTAATATTAAATTTTCAAGATATCCCAATTATCCTGTTTACCAGATAATACCCTTTTCCCACTGCCCACTCACCTCCTTGCCCTTGCAGGTGTGTCGCAGGAGACCCTCCTCCTGACAATTGCGGATGAGCTCGATGCTGGCCGTGTCCGCCATGTACTGCATGGTCAAGTTGGGCATGTCCTTCAGGATGCAGGCATCTGCCCAGCTGGGAACTGCAGGTGGGGATGTCCCGGGGGCAGAGATCAGTTAGATCAGGTGGCTGAAATACCCGGAATCCCAGAGATCGCGACTTACCTGGCATTTCGCAAAGGAAGGAGGCCGTTTCGGGTCCGCCGCAACGCAGGGCGTGCCAGCGGTAATCGCGGATGGGATCGATCACGGCGCAGAGCGGGGCGTCCATCAGGGGCAGGGACTCGGCCCAGTATCCAGTGTCGGCCACCAAGGGACGGGAGTTCCTGAGCCCACCACCCCCAAAGAAAAAAGAGTTCATATCAGCGGGCAAAGGGTTTTGTATACAGGGAAAAATACTGAACAATATCCTTCATTTTTCATATACATTTTCCCATATAAAAATGGTACACACAAAAAAAAACACGTCGCGGTAAAATCGATATGCCCATGGTTAATTTCTGACATATCGTTTTTACGTTTAAATAATATCATTTTGCCGAATTATCTCTTTTTTGGAGATTTTCTGACTTCGAAAAAGAGAGGATGAAGCAACATAGCTACTTAAGTTGCGTGAGTGGGAGCGAGAAGAAAGCATTCGAAATTCGAACTCGCCTACTTTGAACTTGTCGTTTACATTTCGAGCATATCAAGTGAAAATTGATATTACATAACATAAAATCGAACGGACCAAATTTGATTTGAAAAAATATCCGATTGATGACTATTTTTCTTACTTTTTTTCTCTGTGTATATATGTCATTAATCAAGTGTATTTTGTATTCTTCATATCGGGCTTTGTTTATATCTTAAATGATATAAAACCAGTTACGAAAAAAACAGCAAAAATTCTCAATCTCTTAAACTTTTATTATGAAATAGCCTTGTTGATTTCAATATGCGCATCATGTGGGAATTGAAACAAACTAATTGTTATTGTTGCTTATTCAGTTCTGAAACCCGAATTCTTTTACATTTTCAATTCTAATTTGAGTGTTTGTGTGCTCTTCGAATGTAATTGGCTGAAAGTCAAATATTCGAGCACATGTATCTTTTGTGATGCACCCTTCTTGATTTCCATTTAGCTGAAATTATTTCGCATAACTACTACGCATGTGTTGCTATGTTGCTTAATTAATGAAAGCCGATATCCTTCACTCTTTCCCCCGCTATTTGGTTGCGTTTTCCGCATTTAATTGGCCAAAAGTCAGAGTTATGAAACCCGATATCCGGCAGCCTCTGCATTATTATTTTATTTGCCCTCCCTTCTTGATTTCACTTAGTGTGTCGTGTATGCTATTCTCCACTTGGGGATTTTCCGATCTGTTCCTAAATGGAGGAGAGGACCACTATACACATGTCGGCCCCAACAGGACAATTGCCACACAATCCCTTTCGGCTGCAGCCCCATATCCTGTTTCGGTTTCTGTTTCTGTTTCTGTGTATCCCTGTGCATCCCTGTTTCCCTTGGCTTTATATCTGGTGTTGATGTTGATGCTCCCCGCTTGCTATTGTTGTACTTACGACCACATAAAACGATCCGAGTTCTGCGGTCGCATGAGACCAATCCAAACGATGTCGTTCACATCCAATTCCCTCAGCAGGTCGCGCGTTGCATCGAATTGAAAACTGTTGTCGACTGTAAGGACACGGGACATTTAAGAAAAAAAAAACAAAACAAGAGGAAAAGGATGAGCGGAGAGAATAGTTCAAATGAAAACGAGACGACAAATGGTTTTTATTTGTTCCACACACCGAGTATTTCTATTAAATTCGCCTCGGCCATTGTTGTTGCTTTGTTTTTCCCGCTTTTATTTTTAGCTTTTTGTTTCTATTGAGTTTTTGGGCTGTGGAAAGCCATCAGCATCAGCATCAGCTCGATGCTACCCTCCAGTGACAACACAAATTGTTAACAAAACGCTGTTGAAAATTATTTTTGTTTCCACTTTTCCATTGCTCTCTCGTGTGTCTCGTGTTTTCTGTTTTCGTTCCTGTTTGCGATCCTTATTTAGCTATTGTTTGTGTTACCCTTTCTGTCACACACGTCCCAACATTTGCATATGTTGCCAAAAAAAAAGTGAAATGTGTGCCATGTCAACCAATCGACCCTTGACCCCGAAAAGCTTTAGCTGCTCGCCAAGTGCTAAGCTAAAAATGAAGAAAAATCTAAAAATGCCTTCATCAACGAACTGATTAATTGGCATTTTAAAAAAAACTTGCAAATTAATTGTGCATTTTTTATTTCACTTAAATGCCAACACAGAGAGAATTCAGAGTTCTTATCACTGTTCAAAATGTTCGTAGAAACATAACTACATTTTTTGAGGTATAAATGTTCTTGAATCAAGTTGATTTTTCGATTAGTCCGTCAGTATTGTATATTTATCAAAAGTTGTTGAGTAAACACCATTAAACTTTTCTGTTCTTATTTCGTTCAATTTTCATTTTTGTTCTGATATTGATACACATTCAACTTGCTATAATAATTCGGGTTTTAAGCAAAAATGTTCTCAGTTCAAGAACAAATGTTCTCAATTAAAGAACCAAATTTCTGTATGTGTTGGTACTTCTAAAAAGTGGTTGACTAAACACCATTTAACGTTTCTCCTGTTACCATTTTGTCCTCATATTAATAACAAAAATAAGAAAAATGTTCTCAATTCAAGAACAAATATTCTCAATTAAAGTTCTGGTTCTTCTATAAAGTGGTTGAATAAACACCATTTATTGTTTCTTTTCTTACAATGTTGTTCTGATACTGCTCCACTCAAAGTAAGATCATTTATTTTTTCGCCGTTTTAAAGAACGAATGTTCTTGAATAAATCTCTCTGAGAAGCATTTTAGAAAAATCTTTTGAATTAATTGGGAATACTTTCTACCTAAATCTTTGTTTTGACCGCCAGCTGAAAAGCTTTATAATTCAAATGAATAAATCTAAAGTCTGTCTGACTTTTATTCGTCTTTCTCCCCATCCCCCCCGCAGTAAAGATCACAAGAAGGCAGCAGTTGCAGATATATTGGCAACTTTCTGGCACGCCATTGAGTCGGTTGTTTTGGGTCATTTGAGCGACCGGAGCGGACCGAACCGGGTGATTGTGATTTAGATGCACTGAACTGTTTGGCCATCTTTATCTGGCCAGCGCTGACCCCAATCTCGACCTGGAAGCCCCCTTTAAAACCCCGCCACTGCAGCGACAGCATTTGTCAGGAGGATTTATTGTATTATGAGGTCGGTCGGTGGGTTGGTTGGTTGGTTGGTTGGTTGGTTGGTTTAGTTGGGTTGGAAAACGCCCCTCCCTGAATGAAAATGAAAAGCAAAAGCAATGCGGTAAACGAGGGGGGGTAGGCGAAAAGTGCAGGGGCAGAGGTTGAGGGATTCTATGGCAAAGCTTTTGGGGTCCGGCCACATAAAAGACTCGACTGTGGCTGCGTCACTTTGCTGTCATTTCATTCATTTGCGAACCACAATGGCAACGTCCCTTTGGCATCTGTCTCTTGCACCCAGTACTCCCATTCCCATTCGCATTCCCATTCCCGTTCTGGAGTCCCGACTGCATTCGTTGCTAGGTGACACTCTCTCGTTGGCCGGACATTTGTAATAATGTGCCGGGTCCCCTTTTTTTTCCGTCTTTCTAGAACTCCAGTGGTTGTGTCTAGGCTTATTTGCATTTTTTACCTCCGGAGAGCTTTTCCTTCCTGCCCATCCCCCAACCCACCCCCCCCTTTCTCCGTGTGGATTTTTCCTGGTTTTTCACAGGCTTTGTCACTTACCCGTCACAAGATTGGCATGATGAAACTGACAGACGGCGTCGGCCTCGAACCAGGAAATGCGATCGCGGAAGAAGCGATAGAAGACATTGAGGCCCTCCTGCGGCATCGTCCAGGTGTTGCTCACGTTTACCTGTGAATCAGTCGCAAAAAGAAGCAGCGAATAAGAGAACGGAAAAGAGTTCATTTCGGTTTATTTGTATGCGGGCGGCGCACGGTGCGTATACGTTATGCATTAAGCATACGCCGCGTGGCCCGTAAAGCGTTTACATTTTTAATGCCCCAAAAGGGTGTGGGGAATAGGGGGTTTGTAGGTAGGTAGAACTCTACGACATTAAAAATACATACAACACACGCGCACATTTGCTTAGTGGGTTGTGTTGCTTTGGGGGGTGTACTTTCTGGATGTAAAATCTGCTTTGAAGCCTGTCCCCATATATTTCATTAGGGCCAAACGGAGCTATATGGGGGAAACAGCTGCCACAAAGCAGGAAGCACTCCCCCCCCTCCCTCCAGAGAATCCAAAAATGTTCTTTGTAGCCTGCCGCGTGCTGAGACCGAGGAAGCAAGCGCCAGGGGAACCAACTTGGGCACTCCATCCTCAGCCTCAGCTTAAGACCATCTCCATTTCCATCTCTTTAGGAGCGGAGCCGAGTGACAGGCCCCGCTCTTCTACATTAACTAATTAGGAGCAGAGGCCCGGAGAGCAGAGGACGGTGCATAAATATATATGGGTATATAATACGTCGTATATAGGAGCCGCGCGGAGCTGATGACAAAGTGCGGCCAAAAGAAGGTGGCAGCATTACGGTGGGCTCAACAAAACACGCTTGTCAAACGGAAATTTTAATAGCTGATTTCCCGGCGAGTGTGCCATATAATAAAGTGGGTGTTCGGATGGGTTTATGCTTATGGAACGAAACATTTTCAATGGGCTGGGGAAGAAACTATAGGAATTTAGCCGCTTTTTATATCATTACTGCATAATATAAATTATATATAACTATTTTAATATTTACCAGTGAAATAAAAAAGAGTTAAGGATTTTCGGATAAGTAGACTGAAGAAAAAACTAAAACTACTTTTTATGGGAGCTTTTTATATCATTAATTCAGATCAAGGTACTGATTTTATTTTTTTTATTTCATATTAATTCCAATATAAGGATTTTCCCGCCCTCCGTTTGAATTGACAACTGTTACTGGCGAATAACAGCTTGGGAATCATAAAAAGTGTGCCCACATTTCCACTAATCACAGTAGGTGAGGTTCAAGTTTAACCCTGGGCAGCTGTCACATCGCCGCCGGCGGCAGCCTGGGGGGTTGGTGCCCTGTCCCCAGATTGAGACCTCGTGCCGCCGGTCCGGGTTCGAATCCCGGCAGAACTAAGAGCACGGCTACAAACAAACGAGCCATGAGCTGAGCCTAGTGCCTAGTACGATGTGTACAAAATACAAAATACAAAAATATTTTTAAAATTTTTTTCAAACTTAAAATTTGGTAAATAAATAAAGTTAAGAACATACAAAAATTCACCTACCAAAAAAAAAAAAAAAGCACTCTGTTTATTTTTATATATTTTATTTCTAACTTAATATTTTGTTTAAATAAGCACATTTATGCCAGTAATTGCACTTAATTAAAATCGCTACTTAAAAGCCAGCCTCTTTGAAAGGCGAAATGTACGAACTTTGATGCATTAAATAATCAACATTAAATCAACATTTGCATAATTAAAACACTTCCCGTATCCGCTTTCGGCCGTAAAAAATCCAGTTAATTGCGATTTCTAGTAACCTTTTCAATTACGCGCTTTTCCGGCGGCCGAAGTGCGCTTTCACCTTTTTCCTACTTATCAAATGCTCATCGGTGTTTTCTGTTTTTTTAAATAATTAAATTTCTTTTGTGAATATTGCCTAGCAACTTTTTGGTGGGAAAATTCCTGTGGCATCTCGTTTTTCGGCTAAAAATCCAGTGAAATTACGAAGAGTCGAAAGGAATGCTGGTCATAAATTTTGAAATTTTATTTCAACTTTTGCCGAGTTTTCCCCCGCTTTTCGGAAAAAGAAAAGCACCGGGGTGCAGGCATTTCATTAACTTAATTAACATTTAATTGAAAAATTCAAAAAAAGCAACTTCTTGGCCATTGTGATGCGGGTAGAAGGGAGGCACTTTCATCTCTTCAGCGCAAAAAATTTCATCAGCAAAGAAATGAAATAAAAAGCGGCACAAAGAGTGGAGAAAAGGAAATCGGGGATGGTGAAAGGCGGCGAGTATATATACCAGTGTATATACCAGTATATATTGAGGGCCGCACTTAGCGCTGGATAAGTCACTTATCTGTCGATTAACTTTGTTTTTATTTCCACCGGAGTGATTCGTCTCCCTTATTTCGCCTTCTTTTATCGCCCAACAAATTTGGCCGGCAACAAAATATCAATTCAATTTATCCACAGCAATTGCAGTTATTATGCATATATAAATACATTTATGGCCGCATTTATACATATTTATTTATGACTGTTAATATCTTGATGGCCGATTGCTGCAGCTACAAATTATTCAAAATCCAACTCGAAGTGGTAACTAACGCATTAACACACATGTGTGTCCTTGCTTTTGCCTGGAATTATTAATTACGCAATGGAAATTGCTGTGGCTGTAATTATTCAATTATGAACAGGAAAAACATTTATGTAACACTGAAATAATCGATCAGTAAATGCGCCCCATTAAATTTACTCGGGGAAGGTGCAGCATCAGCGGTTCAAGGAGTGTGCTAACACCATAAACCGTGGTATCTATTACTGCACAGATAGAAAATCTTAGTTAGATTTCATTATTTCCACTTATGCCATTACAGGGTGTATTTTAATTGATAGATTTTATATTATACATCATTTAATAACAAAAGAAAAAAAAGTTTTTCCCAGGATTCGAACCCCAAACTTCGGAACCAAAGACGAGATCTCTCACCTCTGAGCTACGGAAAGCGTTAAAAATGCTTTGACTGTTTTGTATGTTCTATTATCCATTCCCTGGAATATGATTTCTGACATTGAACTATATGGCAACTGTATGGCAACTATATGGCAACTATGTGGCAACTCTATGGAAACTCATTAGCAACTCAAATGCAGCAACACTTGCCGCTATTTCAGCACTTCCAAGAGTCGCAATTTAGCAACAATATGACAATAACAATTGTTGCCCCAGTAATAGGGGCCATAAGTGCAGCATAATCATCTTAAAGTATTACAGAATCAATGTCGTTAGTAGCGCAAAATCAGTAGATGCTTGTAGCAAAGGAAAAAAGCCAATCCAGCCAATTATTTGTATGGGGAGCTTTAAAAAAATCTTTTAAAAATATTATTTTATTTTTATATATATTATTTAATTTTATTTAGTTGTTTTGCCTGAAAACGGTGGAAAATAAGCCTGGTATTTTTGGGCAACTCTCTCTCTGAAACATATTAGCAATATCAGCGAGGACTAAAGCTGCACAAGTGCAACTGGAACTGGAACTGCAGCAGATGTTCCGTTGCCGCCGTTTGTTGACTTTTAAACATATTTTTTGCTTGCACATATTTTTTATTTTTGCTTTTCTTGTGCTTTTTGGCGAGTCTCCGCAGCAACTTGCTGTGCAAACAATTGCACGATTGCTACTTCTTTTGCGGCGCCTCCTGCTGATGTTGCTCTTGTTCGCGGCAATGTTGCTGCTGTTGGTGTTGCTGCTGCTGTTGTTTGTCTGCTGTTTTCCCCCTAGTTATGCTTTGTTTGTAATTATGATGAAGACATCCTGTGGAAGCGCGGGCGGTGCGAGTACAAATTAAACAAAAGAATAAGTGAAATCACAAAGCGCTGCAAAAGACTTCTTTGTGCTTGTATAATTTTTGTATTTGCATTTTATGAACGTGCAGCGGCGAACTAGTTAGTGAAATGCACCACCCCCTCCCCACGCCACTTTTTCACCCCTTTTCTGCCCCCCGGCAACGCAATTTGCCTCAAAAGTGCTCTGTTTGCACCTTTTAATCATGGGTTTTATTTTTTATTCCACTCTTGCGCAGCTGGGGAAATTAAATGCTTAGCGCTTGAAACCGAACATTTAGCCAAACGGATATAATGAGATCACAAAGTTTTAAAGGACTTGCTGCAGGAAATGGTTATGTATTCTAAGAAGTTGCAACGCAGAACTTTTTAAGAGTCTTACACAAGTAAGTAAAAATAAGTAAGTGTGCAAAACACAAGTTTTAGGTAAATAAAAATTAAGAATATTTCTTATATAAGTTTTTTTGTTGGACAGAAAATAAATTGATCAAGTTATTCGTACCAATTTGATATGAATAAAGATGATGTTTATCTCATTTTTCATAATATGTTCTGAAAAACATTTTCAATAAGCTGAGAAAAGACTAAAAGAATGAAGCCGCTTTTTATATCATTAGTGCAGATAAATTGACTGGTTTTAACATAAATTAAATTAAATGGGAGAAAAATGGTAATATTTTTAATGTTTTTTATATTTATTTTATTTGAAATCAAATCGAATATAAGGATTTTCCCGCCCTCCGTTTGAATTGACAACTGTAACTGGCGAATAACAGCTTGGGAATCATAAGAAGTGTGCACACATTTCCACTAATCACAGTAGGTGAGGTTCAAGTTTAACCCTGGGCAGCTGTCACATCGCCGCCGGCGGCAGCCTGGGGGGTTGGTGCCCTGTCCCCAGATTGACACCTAGTGCCGCCGGTCCGGGTTCGAATCCCGGCAGAACTAAGAGCACGGCTGCAGTTAAACGGAAACATGAGTTTGACTATTGCGATCAGTGTACAGATTTAGGATTAAGCGCAAAGTGGAAAATCATACAAAAATACACGTAGATAGAGACAACACACAAATACACTTTTTATTATTTTTTAAATTTTATTCTAAACTTAAAATTTTGTTAAATTAGTTAAAATGTAATCCAAAAAATTAAGTTAAAAATCATAGAAAATAACAGCTAAATATACAAAAAAAAAATTGTATTTTTCTAACTTAATTTTTTTTACCTAAAATTTCGTTTAAATAAGTGCATTTACTTTAATAAATGTGGTTAAAATTATACAAAAATACACCTAATTAACAAAAAAAAACATTTGGTATTTTTAAAAAAATAAATGATATGATAAAATATCAAGTTGATATGTTTGAATAATAAATTTTACATTAATCTTATAGGCTTTATATTAAAACAAGAGGGAACGCTATAGTCGAGTGCCTCGACTATCAAATACCCGTTACTCAGCTAAGGTCAGCAGTCTCAAGCAGGGCAAACCAAGCAGCCGCTTCAAAAAAATTTAAAAATTTCTTCTACATTTCGGTAGGCGTTAATAACCCAAACAAAATAACGTTTACACTTTTGCTCTAGCTTTAAAACTATGGGCGCCACAGCTTTTCGCGGTTTGTGGGCGTTATGGGGGAGGGGGGGTTTCCAACTTTGGTCTATCAATATGTATTGATGAAACGAATACACATTGCTTTTCCCGTTAATATAGCTTCAAAATTGTGGGTGCCACAGTTTTTCGCGGCTTGTGGGCGTTAGAGAGGGCGTGGCACATCGGCGTGAAAAACTTGCGCTGCGTATTAACCCCTAGAATCTGCATGCCAAACCCCAATCTTCTAGCTTTTATAGTTTCCGAGATCTCAGCGTTCATACAGACGGACAGACAGACGGACAGACGGACAGACGGACATGGCTAGATCGACTCGGCTAGTGATCCTGATCAAGAATATATATACTTTATATGGTCGGAAACGCTTCCTTCTGCCTGTTACATACTTTTGCACGAATCTAATATACCCTTTTACTCTACGAGTAACGGGTATAATGAAACAAGGTATAATTGTCTGTGTGCTACCTTTCGTCCGCAGACTCCTACATAAATTTTTCTCAGTTACTATGCGCTCTCCGCTATCAGTTAAAACTGTATTATTTGCATACCTCCCCGGCTCGGAGCCAAAACAAATTGTGAATGCATAATGTGAGGGGATTCATCCCTTTTGATAACGTTAACATGCCGCATTCTCCGCTCTCTGCTCACCTTCGCTGTCAGTCAGCTCAAGGGGAAATATTTTCATTTTCCTCTCCTTTATTGGCTTTTTACCAAGTACTCGAGCGATTATAATGGAGCTGGGTTGGGGGATGGGGGCTGGATGAGAGGGCGGTACTTGGGCCCGGGGTGTCAACACAATCAGCGCCTGCGGCACCTTCAAGTGGCTCCAATCTTGGCCCGAGTCGTGCGTGAATCATAAGTATCTTGTCCCGCTACAAGCGACTATATCCATTTACATATATGTATATGCAGCCAGAGACAGCCACATGTATGCAGATATATGCTAATGGGGATGCCGCAAAATGGGGCGCGTTTAAAAATCAAATACGCCCGATGGCTTTGCATTAGCAATCCTTTTGATATATTGGCATATTTTATGCCACCTGCCCGCCTTTTCGTTGGGCCAAAAATGGCCTCACAAAAGTTGGCAAGTCAAGCGGCTTATTTATGAATTAGCAATGTGATTTTTGAGTTTTATTTTCTCTTCTCTCTACATTTTTTCCCGCTCACCTGCCTTCGGGAGCTTATGTTTCAGATGATTTACACCCCATAAGGTTGGCCATTATGCTAATGAAGCGACTGGGGAGCCGGAGTGAGGACGACCTGGCATTATGTACTTTTACGGCAATCATTTCTGCCCACGGTGCGTATGAGCGATGGCGGTCGAGGCGGAAAAGCAGGGCGTGTGTCTTTTGGGGAGAGGTGGAAAATGGCAGGGGTTGTGTGAAAAAATATTAAAATAATATTTATAGAAATTCAAGACCGAAATGAACTGGAATTTTGTTTTGCGTTTAAGAACGTTTAAAACATATATTTATGTGGATATTTTCTTATCTGGGTATCCAGAAATTAAGACCAAAGTGAACTGAAATTTGATTTTACTTAATGGAATATTTTTTAAAAATGTAATACAAACATACGTATAAATTATAATATAATATAAAAAAAATCCAAAAATAATTTCAGAAATTCAAGACCGAAGTTAATTAAAATTTGTTTGCACTTAAGAATATTTTAAGAATATTTTTAAAAAACTCTTGAGTTTGCCAAGAAAAAGTTTACATTTTTTTAGAACAAACATTTGTTTAAATTATATTGTAATATTAATAAAAAATTAAAATAATATCTCCCGAAATTCAAGAGCTAAATTAACTTAAATTTGTTTGCGCTTTAAAATATTTTGAAAAACTAGTTTTATGGGTATTTAATTACCTGGTTGTATAAAAAAATATAAAAATAATATTTTCAGAATTTGAAGATCGAAGTTGTAGCCTAAGAATATTTTTTTTAAGATCTTTAGCTTGCAAAGAATATGTTTACTTATTTTTCAGTAGGTACGCACACAAATAATATATTTTTCAAATTCTTTAATTTTAATTTTGATGATTTTCCGAAACACATTTATTATTTGCCACTGGAAATGAAAATAGGTGACAAGGCCAGGCAACGGCTGAAGCTCGTGCTCCTCCGTTAGCTGCTCAATTTGTCGATGCTGCGTTCGAGCGTCCTCGACGAACGTCAAGTGGCAATTGTGCAGCCAGCCACCCGGCACCACCCACTATCCCACATCACCTACAACTCCCACCCACCGACAGGTGGTTTAGAAGCGGGGGGCGTGGCATATGTAAATAACGATGACGCTGGGTGGAAGGAAAATATATGCAGAGAACGGAAATAAATGAAACGAGAGCGTGACCCGTCGCCTCGTATAAAATATATCGTGATGTCACATTGCCACTGCAATGTCCTTGGCAGGTCACCACCCACCCGCCGCCGCCTCCTTGCGCCTCCGCTGCCGCCCCCTAAGGCAGGAAGGCAGAGAGGCAGACAGTGGGACATGTAATTGTAACAGACTGTGCCAAAAACAGCGGCAACAAAGCCGTTTCGTCGCTGCACCCCCAACCCCTAAGTACCACCCCCCTTTTGGCCAACAATGGACAAGGACGAAGGATAACACACCACCCACTAGCCAAAGGAAAATGGGGAAACGAAGCTGCAGCTGTCAACTGTCGCGCTTGCTTACATGCACGGAAAATTTATTAAAATTGAAGACAACCTGCACTGCAAGTCAGCTTGCAGGTTTGTCAGTTTGTCAGTTTGTCACTGTGCCAGTCAGTCAGTCACTCAATCCATCAGTCGGCCATTCAGTCAGTCAGTCAGTTAGTCAGTCTGCAGATGAGTGTGCGACACGAGGGCTTAAGGGGATTAAGTGGGGGCGAGATGTGCCGGGAAATTGCAATCTGGCCAGTCAATCAGCGAGGTGAGACAAATGGAGAAAATGTGGTAAACGCTGCAATGAGGACATCTCGATAAAAGTATGCTACAAACTGGAGAGCAAATAAAAAACGTTTTGTAGGATCAGGAATTTAGGTGTTTAGAAATATAAGGTTGGAAACATGTTTTTTTAATCATTAAAAAATAATTATAATTATTATCTCAAAAATAAATAATATAAAATATTAAAAAGCTAATACTAATATTACAAAAAATTCGGAAACAAAATTGATTTTCTTTAGTCTCAAATAGAGTATTTAAAATGCGTACTTATTTTATAAACTCAAAAAGAAAAAGAAAAACTGATCTTAAATTTGTATTGTAAAATAAAAGAGATTTTATTAAGGGATGTAATAACTGTAAAAATAATTTTTAAAAAGTAAGTAAAAGAAGAAGTGAAAATTCGGAACAAAGGTCACCACCATTTTGTAGTTTATTTTAGTTTTTTTTAGATTATTTTTCCAGTATGAATTGAACATTTTTTGCAATTTTATAAATTTAACAAAAAAAGAATAACCAATCCTTAAATTTGTTCTTTAAACTAGAAGAGACTCTATTGTGGGATTAAATGATTTCCACTTTTGAGATCACAAAATGTTCGTTCTAAACTTTTTTTCCACATTTTTTTTGGCAGCGCAAACGAGCATTAAGGAAAATGTTTTCCCCTGTGAAGTGAGATGATTTTTGGGTTAATGGGGCCAAAGGCCGCCAAGGAGGTGGCGGGAAGGACATGGACAACAACATGTGTTATGGGCGCAGCCCCAAGGATAACATCGTAATTTGTTGTGCATCGCCTAATCCTTGCGCTACTTTCGAGCCAATGTGAATTATGCGCACTTAAGTCAACTCTTTGCCGCACCCCAGGACACGAACACATCCAAGCCACCGAAGCGCATCCTGCCACAGCTCGTCCTGCGTGTGTTTCTGTGTGCTGCAGTGTTTGTGTGCGAATTTTCCACCGCTTGTATTTTTGCAACCAGCTTAAAAGATTTTATCCAGCAAGGAAAAAAATAGAGAGAAGAAAAAGGGGTTATGGCGCTGCAATTCTCGTTGCCAAGACGTTCCGAATGGCAGCTGAAAAGAAATTAAATTTCTCTCGGCGAAAAAAGCCAGGGAAATGAGAGAAAATTCCATGGAATGCGTTGACAGGTGCCCCAACTGTTATTCCTGAGGAAAATACTTAGTGGCGATGGGAAGCTCCAAATCAAATAGAACCAATTATAGCTTACCCTAATCCCCGTACACAATTATTCGGCTAACCACTAAATGTCTCGCTGTGAACTTAACTGCTGAAAGAAGTGAATCAAATTGAATCCCGTGCAATTATTCAGTTAATCATAGGAACGCACAGGGCACTGTTTTTTTCTAAATACCCAAGTATAATAATTGCAATATCAAAACGCTTTTAAATAGTCAGAAACTTGAAAGCACTAGAATGAAGCAACAAATCCAATTTACTCTTAACTTAGTATCCACACAATTATTCTCACCGCTTCATAAATCATTTATAAAAACAAACCAAATTTATAAAAAACAAGAGGGAACGCTATAGTCGAGTGCCTCGACTATCAAATACCCGTTACTCAGCTAAAGTCAGCAGTCTCAAGCAGGGCAAGCCAAGCAGCCGCTTCAAAAAATTTAAAAAATTTCTTCTACATTTCGGTAGGCGTTAATAACCCAAACAAAATTGCCTTTACACTTTTGCTCTAGCTTTAAAACTATGGGCGCCACAGCTTTTCGCGGTTTGTGGGCGTTAGGGGGGAGGGGGGTTTCCAACTTTGGTATATCAATATGTATTGATGAAACGAATACACATTGCTTTTCCCGTTAATATAGCTTCAAAACTGTGGGTGCCACAGTTTTTCGCGGTTTGTGGGCGTTAGAGGAGGCGTGGCATATCGGCGTGAAAAACTTGCGCTGCGTATTAACCCCTAGAATCTGCATGCCAAATCCCAATCTTCTAGCTTTTATAGTTTCCGAGATCTCAGCGTTCATATAGACGGGTGCCACTGTTTTTCGCGGTTTGTGGGCGTTAGAGGGGAGGGGGGGGTTTCCCATTTTGGTCTATCAATATGTATTGATAAACCAAATACACAATTTTTTTCCCGTTAATATAGCTTCAAAACTGTGGGTGCCACAGTTTTTCGCGGTTTGTGGGCGTTAGAGAGGGCGTGGCACATCGGCGTGAAAAACTTGCGCTGCGTATTAACCCCTAGAATCTGCATGCCAAATCTCAATCTTCTAGCTTTTATAGTTTCCAAGATCTCAGCGTTCATACAGACGGACGGACGGACAGACGGACGGACAGACGGACAGACGGACAGACGGACAGACGGACATGGCTAGATCGACTCGGCTAGTGATCCTGATCAAGAATATATATACTTTATATGGTCGGAAACGCTTCCTTCTGCCTGTTACATACTTTTGCACGAATCTAATATACCCTTTTACTCTACGAGTAACGGGTATAAAAACATTGAAAAAAGAGGTAAGTAACAGTGAATTTATAAAATAAATACATTTCTCACCCTCATTAAGTCCTATATATATTTTTCAAATATTCTATATTCAAACCCCTTTTTTGTCGGCCTGGTAGTTTCAATTTGATTTCAAAAATCAACTTTCTATAATTTCTTGCAGTGTAGCCAACTTGACTGCAGTGAACTAAGCTAAGCTGAAGGGAATCCGCTGGGGAAGCCCAGCTGAGGCAGTTAAAGTTTCTAATTGAAATTGAAACAGAGCGACGGACAAACGGACAAATGGACAAACGGACAACGGTTAACGGACAAGAAAGCTGCTAGTTGCTGGGAAGGAGGCTGAGTTATCCAGGGGATGGCTAAAGATGATTGCCAGGAGGCAGGACTCCAGCTTCTCCTGCTGCAGCTATGCAAATTGATTAGCGAAAATGAAATCCCAAGCAGGCCAGAGGGGCGAGCAAATGGAAATGCGAAGTGGAGGTGGTGCAGCGGGCAAGGAGGAGTTTCTGGGGAGCTTTACGCAGCATTATCCTTTCTCATCGCCCTGCTTCCCGGCATCCTGGGTTGTCATTGGGTGCACGGTGCCCGGCTTTGTGTACTCCCGGACTCCCCGATTGGCATCTGTTCAGTTTACAAAACGTGCTGGCAGCCAGGCGCTTTAATTCAAGGCAGCATAAATAAATATCAAGCATCGGCAGTGAATAAAACAAATCGTTTAATTATTAAAACACACATTTTCCACTACAATCAGCTTATAAGCTGCATTTAAATTAAATCATTCTCTGTACTACTGTTGCCTTTGTTTATCTCCTCTTTTTTGGCTGTTAAATATTGTTTTTTTTTAATGTTTGTTTGATGTGAAAACTTTCAACCTTTGCATTTAAGCAAATAAATTGAACCAGACCAGTTGCACTTTACACATAAAGTACACATTTTCTGGGGCTGCGATGGCCGGGAGAACCTGGCCAAAAGTAATCTCTGCCTAAGTTACTGCTGTTGGCGACTACGGACCATCGATATCATAAAGTTTCCGATGGAAAGTTGATTGCGGGAGATTTAAGTTTGCGAAAAAAGTGCTGATAATCCCGCGTCGCCTTCTCTTTCGACCGCGCCCACCTTCAAGTTGGCAAATCGTTGCATAAACTTTTGCCAGCTCCAAGGAAACTAAGTCCTTCCGCACCAAATCCCAAATCCCTGCAGGGACTCTCCGATGCTACTGCAGCTCCCCCCCACCCCCCTCCTTTTTTGGGGTGGCACATGGGATACATAGGATGGGAATCCAATATCATGGCCTAGATAAAACTTGGACAGCTTGCGGATTCGCTTCGATTTCTAATTAAAAGCGCAGAAACTTTTGGTCCGCAACATTTTGGCCAGATGATCGCAATCGAAATTGTCGCACATTATGCAGGGGATTGGGGGTGATACAGGGCGGATTGGCTGTAAGGCAACCGCAACATGGCCCAAATGAAAATGTGCAGCGGAGGACAAAAGCGAAGGCCGAAAGGCAGAAAGTCGCCTAGGAAAAGTTTCTCAACTTTTGTCACATTTAATTAACATGAATCAATGGCTCATCCTGTCGAGGAGGGGCATTACTTTGGAGCTGGTGCACAGGGGCGTACACAGGATTTCGAAAAGGGGCGAGGGGGCAGGGAATACAAAATTCGACATGGGAAAAAATTGAAAAGTTTTATAGATATTTTTTAACAAATATAGTCACTATTTTATTTTAAGATATTTATAAAAAAAAAACTCTTTTTTTTAATTTTGAAATTACTACTTAATAAAGTAAGTTAATTTTACTTACTTAATTAATTTAATTAATTCTTTTCAAAAGCCAGGGCAGTTGAAATTGCTCTTTAATTATTCAAAATTAAACAAAAATAGTACTTTAATTTAACATTACATATTTAATTAAAAAATTTTTTTTAATTTAACTTTATTTATTGAAAATTTAATTTTTTATTTACAATTGGAACATTTTGATTGAAAACCTTTGTTCTCGTAATAAAAATATGTATGAATATTATTTTAAATTCGATTTCAATCCAACTATTGCTGAAACTGCGCCTCAATTTGTATAACCCCTCTAACCGAAGCCTCTGAAACAAGCGGGGGGCCGAGTTCAATGCTCAGGCACGCAAGCCGAAATTTATTGGGCACCCAGCTCGTCTGCAATAAACTTGAAATTTTCATGCCAACGACTCATTTAACTTGAGCACTGAATTAACAATTTATGCGAGTGTTTGCATGGGCTTTGTATGCATATGTATATGCTCCATAGTGCATGTGTGGGTGTGCGGATGTGGGTGTGTGAGTTTTATGACTTAACCGACACAAATTACTTAATGCCGTTCGTTCTTTATTGTTCAATTATTAAACAAGGCCTAAAGGCATAAAAAAGTTTAACACACACATTAGACGCTCATGTGTGCGGGTGTTTCAGCTTCTGCTCCTGTTTTTTTCCGTATTTCGGGCTTAATCAGGCAGCTTGGCAAAATGAAAGTGGGGAAAGTGGCCCGATTAATGGGCCGGCATTTGTTATCAATGATGCCCAAGTGAACGATAATGTTTCAACAACAGGGATGCTGCCCAGATGGGCCGATGAAAGGGGGCGTGGCATGGGCATCCCCACCGCCCAACTGCAGACTCATCATCATTATCGTCCTCATTATCGTCCTTGTCAATTGCGATTATGTTGCTGTTGATGCGAACACTGGGAATATTGCTGAAAATGTTCAGGGATTTCAGCTACTAAGAGAAAAATTAAAATAGATACATTGTTTGGCCGAGTTACAGAAAAACAAAAACAAAAAACACAGAAAAAATCAGATTTTATGAGAAACCTAAATCGTGACTTTTCTTAAAAATATCAGTAATTTTGCCAAAACAAAGGAAATAATGGCCCGAGTGATATTCTATAGTTCATTTCCCAATCAACTGTCTGTTAAATTGGAACCTTAAATTTTGTTTGCAAAAAATTATGATGTTACAAATATAATTTTCCCAAAAGTTGACTAGCGTAGGTTTTTAGCAGTGCATAACAGTGAGCCTTCTAGATTATGGACCATTTCTGACAAAGTACCAGCAAGAAAATACTAAAAACTAATTTTTTTTACCAAAAAATCAATATTTTGGCCAAAAAATTAATAGTTTGGTCAAAAAATCAATATTTTGGCCAAACACAAAGGAAATAATGGCCCCTACGAACTTATAGTTATATTCTATATCGGTTACGGCTTAAACATGATCCTTTAAAAATTTGTCCATTTTTCGTCAAAAATCATGATAGAAAGGCACAAAATGGTACAAAAAATGTTCTTTATTATTCTCCCTGTTCCTCATTTTTGTAACCCTTTTATTTATCAGAAATTTCGCTGATTTCTTTCAGTGTCCTTCATTATTGAGAGCTAATGTCCGACACATTAATATATGCTCGGGTCAAACTTTAGGCCAAGAGCGAATGCCCCGAAATTAATCCGCCCCATAACAGCGACGGCTGCTGCTGATAGGGATGAGCGTATATTATGTCCTGCATCCCTTTAAGGACTTTCTGCCTGCGTTTTAGTGATTAAAAGCACACACAAACTCACACGAGCGAGCACTTTTATTTACTGTTAATTAATTCGTAATGTAATCATTTTTGCAGTTTTTCACCTCGTCTCGTCTCGTTTTTATTTCTTGTGTTTTATTTGCATGGCTTTGCAAATGTGTACGTGTCACAAAAGCCCACCTGTCCCAGCTGCTGCAGCCCAGTGCCTTTAGTCCTGGGCGCTTTTTTTCGAGACGTGGTAGGACCTCAAAGCGCCAGCTTCTAATTTGCTGCTAAATGGAAGCGAAAACGCTTTGTTTGTGCATAACGAGGCGTGCAGTGGCCCAAACAAAAGGGGCACAGGGACGGCGGTCGGGGGGATCGCTTTTGTCCCCCCGTCAGCATGGAGCAAGCATGAAGACTGCACTCTGCCCGCATCCAGCGAAGGACATGCCGCCCCCACTGAACGGGGTCAAAGAGCGTGGGGGAGGCTTTGGGCGTGGTGGCAATCGAGTTGATTACCACGCGAATGCCGAACAAAAGACAATGGCCCCCCTCCCACTGGTTTTGAAAAAAAGAGTAAGGATTGAAAAAACGAAGGGGTTGTGAGAAAAAAAGGGGGGCTTAGAAAAAACGCGGAGAGCTGGTAAAGGTCCACGTGCCAATTGCTTCATTACTTGCACATTTTCAACTCAATAACATTCGCCACCCCCCCCCCCCCCTCCCACTCTCAACTAAAAAGAAAACCCCCCTCGCAACAATGGAGAAAACGCTGGGAAAAGTGCCATAAAAGTGGTGTAACAAAGGTGCAGGAATTTCGCGGCTATAAAAAGTAGAGATAGCCGAGGAGCTTTATTAACTTTTAAACTTAATTTGACAAGATAGGAAATAAGAAGAACACAAGAGATTTGAGATCGCCTATGAAGGTGTCTAAAAGTAGGCAATGAAAATGAATAAAAATATTGTTGCATACTTTTAGGTACATTTACAAGGGATTCGCCAATGAAGGTGTCTAAAAGTAGGCAATGAAAATGAATAAAAATATTGTTGCATACTTTTAGGCACATTTACAAGGGATTTGAAAACCCAAATTAGCTACTTCAAAATTTAACATCTTTTGCGGCATACGGTGTGTACTACATATCTCCCACTTTCCAGAAACAATCAATGTATTCCACGCTCATCTCGTTGAACGCCAAAGTGCAAATATGTGTATTGTTTATCCTCGTTAACCTGTGTCCTGGCCACCAACACACACACACGGCCATATCTGATATCTATGGGGATCCATTGCGGCGGGCAAACATTTGCGTAACCCCCGAGTTGCCCCGGGTTCCCATTCCCCATTCGCCACCACCCGAACCCCTCCCCTTTTGGCCTGGCCTAACAATTTCTTAATTACGTTTGTCAACATTCGAGGATTGCACAACCGACCACAGAGCAGCGCAAACATTGCCGCATTCCGATTCCGATTCCTATTCCGATTGCCAATGTGCAATTCCCGATGCCATTTGCCATTTGGCATTCCGCAATGGTCTGTATTTCTAATCGGGTTAATCACTCGGCGGCCGAGGGACCAGCAAAATGCCACGGACCAAGATATAATTAATTTATATCAAGTCGATTGACATTCGATCGGAAATGAAGTTGACTTCACTTATTCATTCATTCAGTGGCAATACATTTAGGGGCAATAGGTATTCTTTGATAGAATCTGCTCTATAATTATTATATATATATATTAAAAATATCTATATTAGATACTGCTGAAAGTGTTAAAATTAAGCATTTGGTATATAATTTACATTACTTTGTATGAAATTAATTGTGATACTAATTAATAGTAAATAATTCTATATCTGATCACTGATATTAAATAATTTAGTATTAATTAGTCCCACAATTTTATACTGCACCTAGTATATTTTAAGTATTACACTAATATTTTGGTGTATAACTTATGTTATAAAATATAAACTTTATAATTCTTTGTATGAAATTAATGATATTAAATTATTTAATATTAGTTAGTGCCACAATTTATTACTGCACGTAGTATATTTTAAATACCACGGAGAAATTCTTTAGCTTTTTGGATGCAGTGTTCTTCTTGAACCGGCCGGGAAATTTACATACGCACTTTGGGAAATCAGGTCTGTAAGAGCTAAGCAAGAACACAACTCGCAGATTGGCCTAAACGATGTGTCAACATATCTCAACTATCTGACGCATTTCCCCATTTTGCATTCCGTCGCAAAGTTTGTCTTCGCTTTGAAGCTTTGAAGCTGCCGGCAATCAGCTGATGAAGCTGAATGCAAACACTTTTCAACTTTTCAATAGTCTGGGTGAGGCGAAGATAACGCAATTATTCCAAAGTTCCCATGCCAAAGAACCGGGGGAAAAGCCCACACATTCCGGCCCACACACACTGAGTTTCGTGTTGAAAACTCCGTCCCAGAACGTTGCTAATTTCATAAATTAAGCAAAATTAACACGTCATCGTGGGACATTTTTTGTTTTTTTTTCTTTTTTTTTGCCATTTTCCATACATATTCGGTGAATATTAAAATTCAACGAGGCCAGAGTGCTCATTCATATTTCCACTCCGAAAGGGGAGGGGAAAAACACTTCCATGGCAATCAAGTTTAACCAGAATTTCCCACTTAAGCCTTCAGCTTCAGTGAAATGGGTTTTATTTCGTCTCTTTTTTGGGTTGGCAGCTGCCTCTCTCTCTCTGAATTCCGTTACTTTTACCTCTGTGCCCCAGTTGACCTGGTTGCCCATTGTCCTTGCTGGGGGAATATATATGTATATGTATGTATATACGTGTGTGTCAACCATTTGATGGTCCATCTGTTTATCCGACTGTCTATCTGTCATTCTGTTTGTCTATTTGTCTATTTGCCTGTTGGCCCGCTTGTCCGTTGGGCGCCAACTTTGTTAATGTCCTGCTGGATTGTCTACAAGGCTTAGTGGATCCATTTCATTACTCGGGCTCTGGATGGTGAACTTAAAGCCACGTTAGACTGAAAAAGGCCAACTAAATGTGTACGCTATGGAAACAATTACTCTGGAATTTAAAATGTAATGTTTTAGTTGAAAATGTGTCATATGGCAAACTTAGACTTGGTTTCAAGTTTTTTTGGTTCTCAAAATTATTAAAAATATTTTTTTAAAGAAATTTCCTGAAACACTTTTTGCAACTTATATAATAATAGCTTTCACTGCGTTTTTTGATTGATTTTGGTTTTAGTTGAATATATGGCAGATTGCAACTTCTGCTTGTTTTCAAGGTTTTTCGGTTCTCAAAATTCTTAAATATATTTTTTTTATAGTACCTTCTAGAAAAACTTTTGGCAACTCATGTAATTATTCAATTATAGCTTTCACTGCGTTTTTTGATTGATTATAGTTGGAAATGTGTCAGATTGCAACTTCTACTTGGTTTCAAGATTTTTTGTTCTCAAAATTCTTAAATATTTTTTTTTATAATACTTTCTAGGAAAACTTCTTGCAACTCATTCAATTATAGCTTTCACTGCGTTTTTTGATTGACTTCAAGTCTGGCCAACTGGAGATCGCAATCAGCGAGTTTTTCGCAGGGATATTACCAGGGTTTCGGCATGTGCAAATGGTCAAGGCTCGACATGCAGGGCTGTTGGCCCGCTGTGCGGTCGCTCAGTGGCTCATTTTTACCGCATTCCAATGCGATATCCGCTTCCGGTTCCGCTTTCTCCACTTCCTCACTCCATTTCTCTTTTTTCTGTGTGTGCTTTTTTTCGGCGGGTGCGAAGTAATTGGCTGCGAAAATGCTGCCATAAATCAAACCGATAATTATGTGGGCGACTGCGCAACTTTTTCGCACCAAGCCAAACCATCATCAAAAATAACCGAAAAGTAAAAAATAAAAAAGAGAAAAAAAGGGAAGCCAGGCTCATTTTGATTGCCGTCCATAAATTATGATTTGATGTGCGAAATAGTTGGGCGCCAAAAAGGCCGGACTGTCGGTGGGTGGGTGCTTCTGTGGCTGGTAGGTAAATGCAGCTCAAGGTCGTGGTGTTTTTTTCGTATTTCCCCCTCCCTTCTTTTTTGCGCGTCTCGCTTTGGCGCTTCCTTCTGTGTCTGCTGGGCGGCCTTCGCTGGTCGTCCTTGAGTGGGTGGCGCTTTGGGTGGCTTCCAATTGGAATGCGGATGCGGAGAAAGTGAAACTGGAGCAGGGAGAGAGGGAGGTGGAGGGTAACTCCACGCTCCATTTTGTGGCCGTGGCATGATTAATTGCTCATTGTTGCGGCGGCCACATCGTAAATTGCTTTCACGTCTCGTGAATCTCGTGTCGGGCGCACGTGAATGCCATGAATAAGAGCGGAATGAAACGGAATGGAATCGGCCCAAAACGTTGTCAAAAGGCTAGGGATACACTGGGAAAAGAAATAGCCTACACAGAGAAAATTATTCCCAAAGAGTTAAATAAAAGTTCTTAAAAGACATTTCTTCTTTTTAATGTTTTATTTATTCCACCTAAAAAACGTTAAAACTTCATATTTAAATCATTTTGTTAAATAGAAAATAAGCTTAAAAGTTTTCAAGTATTTTGCAGGTATTTTTAAAGTAGAATTTTTTTTAAACTATTAATTATTTGAATGTGTTTTTTTTAATATTACTTATCATTTTTATTATACCCTTGCTTAGGGTATTATAATTTTGGTCAGAAGTTTGTAACGCAGTGAAGGAGACGTTTCCGACCCCATAAAGTATATATGTATATTATATGATCAGGATCAACATGGGAGTCGATATAGCCATGTCCGTCTGTCCGTCTGTTTCAACACCATCTATATCCTATAGCTCCCATAGGAACAATATAGTGAAAACTGTATTTTAATTCCTGTTGCTATTTTAGTCAAATTTTCATTCGTGAAATCTGCAAGGGTATTAAAACTTCCGTCCTCGTTTTTATTTTATTTTAATTTAATAACTTTATTAACTTTTAATTTGGCTTGTGTTTGTTTTGAGCTGATTTTACAGCCAAGCTTTTTTCTCATTTTTCCCCAGTGCGCTAAGACCGAATTTCTCAGCTCATCTCATGTCATCCTGGCTAACGTTTAAGGCGTTCCGCATTGTTTATCTTCCTGCCCCGTAGCTTTTCCTTCGCCCGGCTAATGTTACATTATTAATGCATCTGCATGAAGCTTCCTCAAGCCTTCGTATGTAAATTAGGGCCCAGGCCAGGGCTTTCCCGTTTCCCTTCCGCTATCCACTTTCGACTCTCCACTTTTCTCCCGCATTTCCCGGTGCCAAGACGTGCCCCCAAAAACAAGAAAAAACAAGAAAAAAGGGCCAACAAGATGGGGAAACCAAAGCAAGAGCAATTCGTGTCTGTTACTCTAGAAGTGATAAATGATTGAGGGAATATTCGGATATATATCGCAAATCCAGGCTCTGGCCTGAGTGAGCTGCCAAACTGGATTTTCCTCTGCCCAATTTGCGAACGAAATGGCAGCCATTTAGTATGCGATACAAAATGTATTGTTTGCCGTGTGAAATCATCATTTTGCAACTACTTTACTCTTTTCACACTGACCCCTTTTTGGTAATTATTTTTTCATTTTATTTTATGATTTTATCTCTCGACAGAGTCGTTCAAAATTCTCCATTGCCTTTGAACAGATTAACGAGGATAATCGGCGAATGAGTTCATCTGCCAGCATCGTTAGCACTTCAAAAAAGAATTGTGAATTGTAAATTTAAGTGTGACCATAACTTAAATTGAGCCAAGAATCCTTTTAAGATAGAGTCCCCTAATTTTCTCAAAACTTTAAAATTTTATATTCGATTTTTGGCAACTTTGTTTATGTGAAAATGTACAAAATTAGCTAGATTCCATAGGCTTTCATAACAATCAAATCAAAGGCACTTATTTTGAGCACTGAATGATTTGTTTGATCGTATATCATTCCCCTTAATGTTGTTGAAAACTTTCCCCCGATACGAGTACTATCGAAGTTAATCCCACAAAGTTTGCTCCAAATCGGATTATACGGAAGCCGTAGGACCGTTCGCCCTGCTAGGGCATTCGAGGCTAAACTTTCTTTCTTATAGAGTTTGGCGCCGCTTCAACTGCGGTTGCCCTTGCTCTGTGTATTTCACTTGCTGTTTTTCCAACCTCGCAATAGCAATCACGATAATAAGCATAAATAAAAAGGCCAACAAAAAAATTACACAGCCATAAAAAAGGGCAAATGGCACAAAGGCGGGTGAGAGAACGTGGGGAAGCCCACGAACCCCGGCCCCTCCATTGCCATTCGTCTTCGCCGGCCAAGTGGAGGGGGAAAGGGCCCATATAACCCAACACCAGCCAACCCAACCCTAGCCAACCCAACCCTAGCCAACCCAACCCTAGCCAAACCAGACCAGACCCAACCAACAAACAAACAAACAAACGTCGAGAACGAGAACACAAACAAGTTTTGTAGTGGGCTGCAACCGCTGAACAACCTCGTAAAAACTTATTTAATTTGTGATTTATATGAATAAAATTGTGTAGTAAATTCCCTGAAATTATTCATTTCGCAGCGCTTACGGGCGGGTGGACAGTTCGAAACAGGACAACCCGGCCAAAAGAAAAAAGAAAAGTGCACAGAAAAAAATTTTGCAATTTTTCAAGATTAATTTGGGATTTGTACTGAAAACTCAAGGGAGTTGGTAAAATGAAGGGAATATTTATTCTTTGCTTCCTAAGTTCTAATAATTTTCGGGAATTTTTCAAGAAAGCGTAAGGGAGCTACTAAAATTATGGGAATATTTATTCTTTGCTTTTTAAGTCCTAATACATTTTTTAGATATCTTTTAAAGAGACAAAATAAGTGCTAAAATTATAGATAATATTAACAATATCAAAAGAATAATTCTGCCCCTTTATCTTAATACCTTAATAATTTCCCTTTGCCCTATTGTTTATATTTATTATATTTTCCACATAGACCATCTTGTTCTAGGTACCAAAAGTGACCCATTTATGTCGCTGTGTGCAATTGGCGAGCTAAGATGGGGTCGAAAGGATAAACTGAGCACAAGACCAAAACAAGAACGTTGCCAAAATCAACTGCTGAGGAGACGACGGCGACAACAGCAACATCAAGTGTAGCAGCAACAGCAACAGCAGCAACATCAACGATAACAGCAACACATAAAATTAAAAGAAAAGTTTTTGCTGGCTAACCAAAGAGTTTCACATTTTTGATTTACTCTCGGGCAGCAGAATCGCAACTTTTGCGCATATAAATTTGGGCCAAGCGATGGTCAGACAACTCTGCTTCCTCCTCGGAAAACCCCCCTCCCCCTTCCTGCAAGCAGATCCTAAATTATTTTAGCCCCCATCATCTCCCCGAAACTTGTGAGTTTTTTGCGAGGGAAGGGGAGCGAGAAAGGGGGGGGCTTTCATTTTGTTCAAATTATTTTCGATTCCCAAGTAACCGCAATTTAGTCTGGAAATATCTGAGCTGACCCCAACTGGAGCGGTGAATTGCGGGGGTTTCGTCTCATGAATTAAGCAGTCGAGATCCCCGGATGAGAAGTTCCAGAACAGACATTAAAAATAGCTTTTGGCATTTATAACCATCGATTGGCTTGCAATAATTTCGCCATTTATTAGCATTTATGAGGGGTGGTGCCAGGTATCATTTACAATTTACAGAAGTTTGCGGAATAATTTAATACACATTAAGTTGCCGTATTACCAAGTCTATGGCAGCGGGCCCTTTGCAAAGTGCTTGTGCGCGTGTGGCAAATGATTGTTTTTGGTTGGTAAAGTAACTTTAGATTTAAATGCCATGGCCTCGAGACAGGTAAGCTTGCATTGGCCAAGGGGGAAGTATGGAGATTGTCGTTAAAGTGAAGTGAGGCTGAATTACATCAAAATGGGGGAAGAGGAACAAGGATATGTACATTGTACACCCTAAAAAACACCACAATTTAACTCATAAAACTCGTTGCGTTAAAAAATACTAAATGCAGTATAAAATCCAATTAATATTAAATAATATATACCAATAACATACCATCATTTCACACTAAATATTATAGAGTTTAAATTTCGTAAAGTAAATTGTATACCAAAAGTTTATTTTTCATACTTCTGACTGTATTAATGAGAGTACTCAACTTATTCAGATATTTTTGAAACTTAATACTTTAGAATTCATATACGAATAGTTTAGTTTCTATGAACATTTTTTTCAGTGTACGAGTTGAAATGCAATTAACAGAACAACTTGAAAGTCACTTGGTAAATATTGTAATTACCCAAAGTATTTTGTAATTAAAACGACTGCTTATGTTTGATTTAAAGAAAATATTGTGTTTTTTTTTAGAATGTGGATCCTTTGGGACTTTTATGGTTTAT
Organism: Drosophila mimetica; assembly: GCA_037075245.1. Classification (NCBI taxonomy): domain Eukaryota; kingdom Metazoa; phylum Arthropoda; class Insecta; order Diptera; family Drosophilidae; genus Drosophila; species Drosophila mimetica. The sequence continues at coordinate 1,569,038 of JBAMCH010000005.1, forward strand.
GGTATAGTATAAAGTCTATTATCCTGTACTTACCGCTCGAGCATCGCAGCGCATTCCTAGGCTGATTACCAGGCAGAGGCCCAAGAAGGACACCAGGCAGCGGGGTCGCAGCATTTTTCGATCTTTTTCTTTTCGAGTTTTCGGTTGAAAAGGATAACCACTTTTTTATGTCTTGGTCTTTACTTGACTTTTTTGTGTGTTCTCAATTTTTGGCGCTCACTATAAAAAAAAGGAATGAAATAAGGTTGACGGTTGTTCATTAACGCATCGGCACGAAAGGATTTTTATATATATTTTTTTTCGCTGAGGTCCTTTTTCCCCGCCCCCTTCCCTCGGTCTCTCTCCCCCCGCCCCCTGTTATCCTGATCCCCCACTTTTAATATTTTTGCTCTGTCCACGCAACAATAACAAGGAATAAAACATTTTGCCGGCGCCGCGGCGACTTGTTTACTTTCACTACCACAAGGACTCTCACACGTACACACACGCACGCACACCCAGGCTCGTCAGGATATGGCAGAGGGTGAAGGGGAGAGAGAGAGAGAGAGGCAGAAGGAGTCCTTTTTGGAGGAGACCCAAAATCACAACGAACCGAACGCGCGCGCGGCACGAATTGTTCTGGCGTCTCGACGGCGAAAGAGGTCCTTTTTAACGTCCGGCCGCGGCGAAGGCTGGGGCGAAAGCTCTGCGGCGAATTCGGCTCCCTGCCGAGCGAACACGAGTTGGGGCGAAGCGAATGAAGTTTATAAAATGTACGTGACTGTGGCTCGCTTCGAGCATGAAGTGTGTGCTAAGCTTTGCTTCTAGTACAGGACCCCCCCCCCCCCTTTTTCCATCACCCACTGCCAAACTTCCACCTCCTCCCGCTCTCGCCTGTGCATTTGGCACAAAATGCTCAAGGACACTTGCCCAAAACTCGCACCAGACCCAAAACCAACTTGTACACCTGGAGAAACTTTCAGGGGTTCAATAAAATGAAAATTAATTTGTATTATTAGATCTTAGATCATATTGGATCTTGAGTACATCATTTTGCAAAAAAAAGAGGTTCAAAAATAAAAACTTGTACACACAAAAAAAAGCACGTTCCCGTAAATTCGATATGGGCAATGTAAATGGCATGTAAAAAAACCCATATCGTTTTTACATGAAATACTCATCAAATGTACATTATTAAGGTAATTTTGCCGAATTTTCTCTCTCGGAGACTCTCTCACTTCGAAAAAGAGAGCAATACCCTATATGGAGAGCAAAATGACGTGAGTTGAAACGAGAAAGACAGATTCGAAATTCGAACTGACATTTCGACCATATCAATTTTACACGGGTCCATATCAAGTTAAAATTGATCTTAAAAAATGTAAAATTGACCTACGTTCCGTATCGAATTTTTTTTGTGTGTACGGTTGATTATAATTAATTATAATTTTTAGTTGTAAGTTAGTTTTAAGCAGCTAAAAAGGGTTTTTGGATGATTACGGGTTTAAATGCCAAGCGATTATAAATATTGTTTTAAGCTCATCGAGGTATGACGCTTCATATTTATATTTCATAAATAAAAGTACTCGTTACTATATTCCTTTTTTGGTAGTAACTTCATAAATATATAGAAAATAATAGTAAAATCTTAACCATTGTAGAAGAAATAGATATAGATTGATATAATATATTTGACATTATAAAGGCTAAGTGTGTTCTTATAGTTATCGATACTCTACACTTTCTTTTTTATTTATTAATTTATTTGTAAATATTTCTAGGTCTTACTCCTCGTTTTCTCTCTGTGTACGGGCCCCCCTTCAAGCCCATGTCAAGCTGTAAAAATGGCGATGGGGGGCAGGACAAGACTCTCCATCTTAATGCTTTCATTGTGCAGCATTTCTTTATTTTTAGTTGATTTGCTTGGACATTTTCGGTTGGTTCTCCGCCCGTGTCTGACCTTGCCGCCCACGCTGGCCCACTGCCATCCGCCCCCATCCATCCAGATCCTGCCGCCTGCCTTCGGCCACCGCCACCCACCGCCCGCCTGCACTCCAATTAGAATTGTGTGTGTTTTCCGAGGTGGACAATGGCTGCCACTTGAACTTCGCGCGCTCGATTTCACTTCCATAAGTTTCAGTGGCATAATCCCTGGCCAAGCCCATTTCCGACCCACTTGCCACTTCCTCATCCACATCCACAGCCACATCCACATCCAGCTCCGTGTGATGTCCCTGTCGATGTCGCTTGTGTAGTTTCCGTAGTTTACGGATTACACTTGTCCGGCCGCACCCCGTCAGGAGAGGATGGGACAGGATGCCCTTGCCGGGAAAAGGATATGCATGTCCGCATGCCCCAAAACCCCCCATGCAAATCGGGGCAGGGCATTCCGCATTCGTGGTGGCCTCACCGCCTCCGTGGACACTACACATTTATTTGCTTAGCCCGCGTCCTGTGTCCTTGCTGCCACCCCCCCCCCCCCCCCTGCTGTTGTGGTCCCGCCGTAGATGTTGTGTTGTATTCGGATCCAAGGTTCTTAAGCCGCCCTAATACCTTTCCTAATGGCTCCGATGCTCTCCATTAGCGCCACTGGACGCCACTTAATGCCACACGTAGTCCGAATGGAAAGGCGACCTGCTCGACGGGATTAGAGTAAGGGCGGTCCTTGGATGTCCACCCCGCGGGGGCTGATTGTGCTGCCCGGCCACCCGGGTGGAGTGGTTAATCAATGCAAAACATTCGCATTCTTCGAACGTCATCAACACAATGGACCCGTTAAGCATTACACAATGTGATACGACCAATGTGTGCGCCACGAAGAGATACTGCGACTCGAAAATATGAAACTAATCGCAGATACGCTCGGAAAAAAATGGGAGTCATTTAAGTTTGGGTAATCTTCCTATAAGCTAGTCTTCCTATATTCTTATCCTTCAATCAATCCTTCGTTTGTCTTATTTTACATCCTCTGCAAATTTGAAATTATTTGAGGACTTTTCTAATTTTTGGAAATGACTTTGGCTTTAATTTAAGTTGTTAGGAAATTTATTTATAGAAAGTAAATTAAAGTTTGTGAATGCCTGAAATTTTTGAAATTTTAAAATAATTGAATAATTTTATAAATATTTCTAAAATGGAGTCCGATTTTTTTTAATATAACAAAATACAATGTTAAATAGTGATGATTAATATGATTAAATATATAAATTCATAAATATAAAATGAAAATAAAATATTCCTATACAATTCAAATTCCGGTTTTTAAATACCTGTAATCTTTTTAAATTTTAAAATAATTCTATAATTATTTTCAAAATATTATAAAAATATTTTTTGTTAAAATTATATGATGTCAGATTTAATTTAATATAACGAAAAATAATAAAAAAAATATAAACGGTAACCTACATATGATTAAATATAAATTAAAAATAAAATAAATATGAACAAATTCATAAATATTATAATATAAATTCATATAATATGAAATATTGTTTTCTACGTTGCTCATTCCAGTCAATAGAGTGTCATAGGGCCTTCAAAGTGCGCTTTACCATCCACAAGACCGCGACCTGCCTCAACATTCGCGCGATCCACAACCGAGAGCTTGACACCCACATTCACCAGCTGTTCAAAAAGCATTCAGCTGACGATCAGTTGGGTGTAGAGTCTCCACGTGCTCGCAGTCGTCATCGCAGAGGGCCGTGAGCACAACGTTAAAATGGAAAAGCGGGACGCGTGCGATGATATTGAGGTGCGCCAGGTGGCCGCTGGCGAGGAGGAGGATCTGATGACCTTCCTGCTGGCCCACTACTACCCCGAGGAGCCGCTCACGGCGGGCACAAGTCCCCCCGAGCCAGAGGAGGCCGACAAGGAGTTCCTGCTGTCCAACGTCCCCTTCGGCACCTGCTTCATGGCCCTTCAGGGCGACAGGATCGTGGGCGCCGTGGTGGCCGGGCCCAAGGACTCGCACGAATCGGAGCACCTGGCCGAGGAGGCCCGGAAGCATGCGGGCGGAAAGTGGGAGCGCATCCTGCACATGCTCGCCGCCGTGGAGGCCGCCTCCGATGTCTGCCGGCGCTTCAATGTGCCCAGCAGCGTGCATGTCCACGCCATGGGCGTTGATCGCCAGCAGCGGGGTCGCAACCTGGGCGCCCGGCTCATTAACGCCGTCGCCCGGCGGGCCAAGGAGCTGGGCCACCAGCTGGTCTCCGCCGACTGCACCAGCGTCTACTCCGCCCGGCTGTTCCAGCGCCTTGGCTACCAGCTGGTCAGCAGCCTGCGCTACGTGGATCACCTGGACGCCAGTGGACAGCAGGTCATCCGCCCTCCGCCGCCACACGAAAGCGTCCAGACCTTCGTGCTGCAGCTGTAGCAGTCCCCAGTTGCCAGGGAACCTTATCTACCTATCGGTATAAACCCAAAGCAATAAAACAGTTGTCATCGTTTCTTATCGGAGATAAAGATATAATATAAATCATATTAATGAAATACAAGCCTTTCTTAACGTAGTAAAAAACAAGTGACGATCGCACCATCAAAATACGTGTGTAATTAAACACTTTCCAGAATTGTCACATTCAGCATCATTGCATCGTGCAGAATAACATTTGGAAGGCGTTTATAGCATTTCAAAATACCTTTTAAACGAGGTACAGCACAAGTCTGTAGCTTCCCTATAGGAACCTATAGGTCAGAAGTTACGGACTTCCGAATTGTAGCAATCTATAGCGGTTTTTCCGCTCAACTAGCGGGTTTTTTCAAAAGAGATAGAACTAAAGTTTCTTATATCGAGCTGTTGAAGACCATATCACATTTTTAGGACTTTAAAACCACGTTTTGCTACAGACTGACAAACTGACAAGCGGACAAACTGACATACTATGAGCCGTGACCTTTTTCATTCATTAGAAATGAAGTGACTTCTATAGCTCATCAGGTGACTGTATAGCTCACCTAGTAGCACAAAGGGTTCATTGTCAACATATGAAAGTTGATGTTTTGGGTTATTGAAATCTCGTTTAAATCTCAAAATATGCAGTCTAAAAGTATGCAGTGAATAAGGGAATGTCGTCTATGTGAAGAAATTTAAAGCCTATTTACACTAGGGTGGAGTTACGGACTTCTGGGGTTATTGGCATAACCCTGTTTTTTTTACATAGGTTGTGTATAGGTACTTTTGGGCTCTTTGGTATTTCTGAGTATTTTTGTTGTATTTTTTGGTATATTTTGTATTTATTTCCTATCGTTGAAGGTTTATCTCTAGTAAAATAAACAACAAACACTAGCTGGCATTACCCGATATTTGGAGTTAACCCAGTGGAAACACTTTTTTGGAGCTTTCGGGTTACTGGTTCACTCGATAGGTTACCCCACATAGTGTGACTAGACCATTAGTTTCAATATTTCTCGACATGGAAGCAGATCCATATGTAAGTTTTTTTCTAAGAATTTGTGTAAACGCATACAATTAAAATATTACACACATAGCTTTTGCCTTTCTTAAACTTTTACGTGCAAAAAGAACTTGGCGGTCAGCCATGGTTCCTTTGTAGCTGAATTTCAAAGTTCCCTGTGTTGCTATAATTCGTTACTCGTAGAGTAAAAGGGTATATTTGATTCGTGCAAAAGTATGTAACAGGTAGAAGGGAGCGTTTCCGACCATATAAAGTATATATATTCTTGATCAGGATCACTAGCCAAGCCGATCTAGCCATGTCCGTCTGTCCGTCCTTCTGTCCGTCCGTCTGTCCGTCCATCTGTCCGTCTGTATGAACGCTGAGATCTCGGACACTATAAAAGCTAGAGATTGGGGTTTGGCATGCAGATTCTAGGGGTTAGTACGAAGTGCAAGTTTTTCTTGCCGATGTGCCACGCCCTCTCTAGCGCCCACAAGCCGCGAAAAACTGTGGCACCCACAGTCCTGAGTTATAGGAATCATGAGGTTTTAGATCAGATCAAGTGGATCAAGTTCTAGATCTAGAACAATTTTCCGACATGAGCTACTCGAACCTTTGTTCAAAATGTGAGTCAAAGGGCCACATGACTCTACTAATGCAGGGCTCTAATATGTAGTAGTCGCCTTCGCACACTCTCCTGGTGCGCTTCGTCACTACGTGGGCAGTAATATTTGTATTCATATTTCGGCTGTAACTTCTTATAAACTGAAAATAGCCTTAGGCTAATTTATTGCACAGACCACAGTTTTTAATAAAGCAAAAGAGCAAAAAAAAATTGAAAATATCTTTTTTGAAATTTATTTTATTTGTAAAACATTTTTATTTATCAGGTGAAGATCAATACTTACACATAGATATCTTTTTAACTATAGGCTTATAAGGTAATTTTCAATAATTTTTTTTCTTGTTTTTTTTTTTATTTCTCCCAGTGTATTAATCCACATATTGCCTGCGCCCCAAGTGTCTTGAGACTAATTAGTGATGTTAACTGAAAATTCAATTGTTGTTATGCGCCACTTGTGCGGTGCTTACGCCGGCATTAGGTGGGCGAGCATGTGAACTGTTGCCATGACAACTTTTGGGGCTCCGAGGCTCCGACTCCTCCACATGCCAGGTGCCAGGAGAATCGGGAAACGAGAGCCGGGCTCTCAGCCGTGGATTAGGGCGAATAAATCGCTAATTAATAATCCCTAATGAGGAGCCGCAATCTTCAGGTACCTGGGTAAATTAAGCTGCATAGTTGCCTGATTGCTTTGTGATTTATTTGCAAATGTAATTTGATTTGAGAAATGTGCACAGAATGCCACAACTGCGGAATATTGAATGTATTAAATTGCAAAGACTTTCATTTTCAATAAAATATACAATATTCAAATTGCATAAACAAATTATTAGAATTTTAGCAGCACTCAAAAGTCTTTTTAGTTCAATATAAAATGGGTTTCCTTTTTTATAAAATTTAAATTGAAATAACATAAAAATTTCAGGTAATTATTTCATATATTATTTATGTAGCCAATAGCAAATATAGCATTAATTTCCATAAAATATATTAATAATGGTAGAATTTTAGCAGCGCTCAAAAGGCTTTTTATTTCTATATAAAATAGGCTAAATCTTTTAATTAATTAAAATAAAATAATCAATTTCATTTAATTTATTTCCAAAAAATAAAACTTCCTAGAGTTCTATCAGCGCTCAACGGCTTTTTACTTTAATATAAAGCTTCACCTTCAAAAAAATTAAAATTAAAAAAAAATATTAAATTTAATAAAATTATTTATAATAAAAAATATTGCATTAAATTCCATAAAATATAATAATAATGGTAGTTAAAATTACTTTATAACAAGAAAGAAAGCTAACTTCGGCCAGCCGAAGTCTATATACCCTTGCAGTTAATTCCTATTTAATTACAAATTACAAAAATCTGAATTTCGATTTGGAACAAACCGAATTATAGCAATTTTGACAATAATTGATTGATCATTCCTATGGGAGCTATATAATATAGTCGTCCGATTTATGTAAAATTTATTTCGAAATTCTAAAATAATAAAATAAAGTTATATTCAAGAGTAGAAGAGAATACAATAAAAATTAACAAAGCTATACTTTTTTTCCTATTAATTTCCCATTAATTTTCCGATCATTCCTATGGGAGCTATATGATATAGTCGTCCGATTTTTATAAAATTTAATTCGAAATTCAGAACTGTTAAAAAAATGATATTTCCAAGAGCATAAGTTAATATGTCAAAAAACACATAAGTTATAATTTTTTTTCAACTATTTTTCCGATTATTCCTATGGGAGCTATAAGATATAGTTGTCCGATCCGGCCGGCTCCGACTTATATACTACCTGCAACAGAAATACGACTTTTGGTAAAGTTTCAGATCGATAGCTTAAAAACTGAGGGACTAGTTTGCGTAGAAACGGACGGACGGACGGACAGACGGACAGACGGACGGACAGACGGACAGACGGACATGGCTAGATCGACTCGTCTAGTCATGCTGACCAAGAATATATATACTTTATAGGGTCTGAAACGTCTCCTTCACTGCGTTGCAAACTTCTGACTGAAATCATTATACCCTCTGCAAGGGTATAAAAATATAAAATTCAAAATTGCAAAAAATATTCAATTTAATTTAATTTAATTATTTCATATTTTAAGTGTAGCCAATAGAAAACATGGCAGGAAAATAGTAGAATAGATAGCGTCCAGAAAAGGTTTCGTTTTCATCTGAAGCTGGGGACAGTTTGCCAGTCGCTGCTCTGGGATATTATGTAATAAGTGTCGGTCCTTGGCGCGTGACTGACTGTCCGAAATGGTCGGAGGCGCCCGGCTTCGATCCATGTGATGCCGTGTGGGGCACGTGCTGGACCAAAATCTCTATCTGCAACTGTATCCACGCCCAGTGGACGAGTAATGCCCCCTGGTACACCACCCTATGGGCCTATTTGGGCGACCAGTTGCAACCGCAAGGGGGGACGGGTTGCTGGGCTTAGGCAACCGACAATTATTCATTGCGCATACGACGCGTTGGACGCGCTAATTAGACACTGCAGCTGCTGCAGCTGTCGATAATGAAGCTGCCGCTGCCGCTGCTGCTGCTGCTTGCAGCCCTCTGCTGTTGCAAGTTGCTATACGATACACACTGTACATATATGATTATGCCACCGCCACGTTCTCCGCCCACCGAAAAGACGGCTGGGGGCGTGGCCGGCCAGCCTGTTTAAGCTGTGAAGCACGTCCCTTTTGAGCCGGGGCCATCTGACGTGGCATGCATTCCACCCCCACCTCGTCCCCCCCCCCCATCCACCCCCCAGCGACGATGCTAAATGGCCGCGTGCAAACTTTGCTGCCGGCCAAAAGCAAGCAGCCTGGCCAAGGAACCAGTAACTAGCAACAAAAGTTTCGCCCCACACAGAAAACGAAGAAAAGAAAGCCGAAGGAAAAGGGACATGAAGAAGTTTCTCTGGCACAGAATCAGCAGCCTGATTGCGGCAGCAGATCAAAGGAACGGGCAGCGTAATGGGATTCTGGACTCGGGATGACATCAGCTCAAAACTGCTCGCCCTCGAATCGACAACTAGTGGCCACTTGAGTGCCAGGGAAAACACCAGAAATTCCCCTTAAAAAATATTTCCAATTTGGGCCTAGAATGCAGCCCACTAAAAAGTCGCCCAAAACAAAAAACTTCAGAAAAGGCAACCTAGTGAGAGCCTCTTAGGAAAATCGCTGGAAAAACATTTATAATGACTGGCGAGTGCTGTAACAAATGTTTTTAATAAATCATATTTTTGACTTCGCTTGTAAAGTACAATTTAAAATCTGATTTTTAACTCGATCATCAAAAAAAAATTCACCCAAAAAAGTAATTTTTTGTCTAAGTTTTTTTCCAAAAAATAACTCTATATGAAAACTCATATTTTTAACAAAAATTCAGAACTTTATTGTGATGCAACCCATTAAAAATTGTTTTTGTTTAAAATCAGTATTTCAGCAACAACAACAGAAATACTGGCCAAATGTGTAACGCCAAACCCTTCTGATCTCATGGCCAAAAGTATTTTGACAGATTTCTAAGTTAAATCTAAATCATCTACTCCTACGTCCATCATATATATATTTTGAACTTATAATACAAACATTATGGCACCTATAGAAAAAGCACTTCAATTCCGTTTAAATGGCACAAAAATATTCTTAACCCATTAAGCACCCTTAGAATAATAGACAATTTTTTGCCAAAGTCACATTTTTAAAAAAATGTTTTAATGCAAAGTTTTTTTCCCAAGCAAAATTAATAGTAACTGCAAAAAAAAAATTCAAAATCTCTTTCCTTGTATTTTTATGATTTTTTAAATGAAAAGATCTCAGTAAAATTTTGTATGAAATTCCTCCTTTTCATAGCGGCTAAACTTGTCATTTGTAGCTATTTTCATGAAATCATAAAAACTACTATTAATTTTGCATCAAAACATTTTTTTTAAGCCCCAGGAAAAAATTTTAAAATTTGACTTTTTCCCACCAGTGTATATTAGAATTAAAACCTAACAATTTACATTTACAAAAAAAGAAAACCTTCTTTTATACAATATCATTATCTCAAAGGAAATAATCGCTCAAATGTGGAGCGCCATAGCTTCCCGAACTCTTTGTTTATTTTGTAAGACATTTATTTTTATAATTTTCCAGGATTTGTTAAGATTTCTAAAGTTTATTAAGCATTATTTGCAAAATAAGGTTTCTGGAAAAAGCGTAGTAAGAACTTGATGGTATGAATACGAAATGTTTTTACATTCGATATACGCTGTATGTGCTCATCTGCATGGGTGTTGTATAAATAAGAAATGCTCACGCATCCTTTGGGTTGATTGTTGCTCGTGTTTATGTTGCTGCTGCTGCTGCTGTTGCTGTTGTCGCCGCTCTCGTTTTTATTGCCCGGCTGTCAATATCCGTGTCCGCATCCGCATCCGCATCCGTTGGCACATTTCCCATTTCCCAGCGCAGGGCGTCCGATTCGCAGGCACTTTGCACACTGACCTTTGGCTCCCACGTGGCCCATCAGCCAGGTCCTGCTGCTCCTGCTGCTCCTGTGTTGCAAGATCCGACCTCAAGGATGCGTGTGCGAGTGTGTGTGGCCATAAACAACAGGATATGAGATGACTGCGTCGAATGGCCCGGGGGACAGGGATCAGGATCTGTGACCCCCACCCCCAGCACCGATATCCTTGCTGCTCCTGCTCCCGCTCCTGCTCCTCGTCCCGTTGCCCTTGGCTACGCACGATTTAAATTAAATTGCACTTGACGCATTTTCCGGCAGGCACAGAGACACCAGGCGAACCTCTGACATGGAGTCATCCTCATCCTCCTTCCTTGTCCTTCTCTTCCTCCTCCTCCTATTGTGATTCAATTAGTGCGCCCGGGTCGTCGCCAGACCGTCGTCCGGAGCACTGCCTCCTGGCCAGCTGGAGGCCAAGTGCCTGTAAATAAATAATAAATGTAATCCCAAGCTCGGACCCTCGACGCCAGGTGCCACCACTACGAAGGACTCTGAAGGATGGCTGGAGCAAAAAAGGATTGCGCCAACCGAGGTCATTCAACCAGCAGAGATCGCAGGTCAAATTGGATAGATGGATGGATGGATGGATGCACGAATGGTGGATTGAAGGATGGCAAAAGGGGTAACTAGATGGCAGGAAACACCGGAGATCGGGTTGAAGGAACTCATAAGCACAGGGTATATAAAATGTCAGGATAATAATATAGTTCAAAATATAAACTAAAATAAAATATTAAACACTAACTTTGATATAAATATTAAATATATTAAATTAAACACAGGTTCAATTCTACCTTATTTCATACACAAAGAAAAAAAACGTAAAAAATAGTCATCCATCGGGTATTTTTTTCACATCAATTTTGGTCCGTTCTGTGTTCATATCAAAATGATATTTTTGAACATATAATTTTATAACATATAATATGAAATCGTACCATTTTGTTATGAAAAAATTGATGTGAATACATACCAGGCTCATATTTTTCTGTTTTTTCTCTGTGTATCAATAAAATACCTAACCCAACACACAAAAAATCGATATAAAATAGAGTCAATTCTACCTTATTTCATATCAATAAAAAGCCAAAATGATTAATGACAAATTACTGATTTCAATATATCAACTTGATATTTTATCATAACCGTTATTTTATTTGCAGGAAAAACTGAGGAATGCAAAGAACTCATAAGAAGAGGAATATAATATATTTCAAAATATAAACTAAAATAAATCATTAAAATATAGATATGTTATAATAACTTCTCAACGCGACAACGTATAACGTTTGCCATTGGAACGTTTTCTTATAAAGTGCCTTTCATTTCCAATACATTTGTTGCAAAATAAATAAGCTCTCTGAAAATAATTGTGTAAAACACACCGGTCATCGTGTAACTCAATTTGGGTTCAGCCAATTCCACGATGGAATAGTTCCATCAAGTAAACGAGATTATCCCCGAATACTCTGTAAGCGGGATTCTCCCGGAGATTCAGGACCACATGGAGTCCGCAATAACAGGGCTTTGCAGCGGCAAAAGAAAGTCAAGTGAAGGAGGGGAAGGCAAAGGAAAGGAAGCTGGGAGTGCACACAGAAATCTAATTTAAAATCTGCACACATGTGGAGCTTGGGGCGGGAAGCGGGAGGGGGATGGGGGTGGTGTTTTGGGGAGGGGGTCAAAGGTTCAGCGACAGACAACAGATGGCCGTGCTGGAGCACCTGTGCATAGTCGGTAGCCGAAGCAAACAGTCGACAAAACAAAATCAAAGTCACCTTCTGAACCCAACCAACGGAGGATGTGTGGAGTGGACTTGCTTGCGATTTAATCTTATAATGATGCTGGTCTCCAGCCGAGTTCCCGAGTTGCCGAGCTCCCGAGCTGCCAGTTCCCGTATCCGTATCTCGAATTCCTGGCCTTATTTACACTTCCCCGCAGTTCATCGCCCGATGGTGAGGTTAGATCCCAGTTAAGTTGGAACCCGTTTCGTTTGCCGGCAGACAGGTGTTTACCGTGCCCTCCGAATCCCCGCGCTGCATTCCCCCGACCAGATATGCGCCGGAATGGGGGGATTCCCACGCTCAACCCTGGGATTCGAACTATTTTCGAGCTGAAAGCCGGGCCACGCACCATTGGTAGTCCTTGCGGCAGCACGGGCTCCATTTCGGGTCCAGCCACACTCGAAAAAAATGTTCGCCCTATAATTTTAGAAATATTTCAGCAATAAATAAATTTAGCAGTAGAAAACCTATCTAGTTCTCAGAAAAAATTTCTAAAATGCAGAGCGCATGTACACTTAAAATAAATATATGTTGTTTTAAGATCACTATTAGAGGTTTTTTATTGCCTCAGAAAGTCTAATTTTAATGGATTTAAAATCGTGCTTATATTTTATTTTTTTACAATAAATGCCCAAAGAAACCGTTTTTTTTCCAGTGTACCGGTAGGCATTTCCTAACCAAACTCCCCGCACATTCTATTCCCCTCTCGGGGAGAAATGGTTAGCATCAAATCCGCAGGACCAACAGCAGGATGAAAGAATGCCAGCGGAATCCCTGCGTTTTGCAAGCGCATTTACATTTAATGTTTAGAGTCAAGTGGCTTGCTAACGGTTAATTTGCTAGAATTTGAATGGCAAAGGCTTAAGTGAGTAGAGTATTCTACAGAGATTTCTTCTGGGATCCACCGGGCAGATCCTCCTCCTCCACTCCGTGCGATACGCCCTGGACGCCACTGGTGCCCGCCTGTTGATCCTGATCCTCCGCCACCGTGAACTGCGAGGGAAACGGAGCCACGCCGTAGGTTCGCTCGCCGGCGACCAGGAGACTCAGCACCGACGTGGAGGTCACCACCGTGGTGTTGGGTCTGATGCCGTACTTGCCCAGCCGCTCGCCCCTCTCGCTGGCCACCGTGTCCGTCCGCAGGTACTCCGCCCCCCGCCCGGTGATCACACACAGGTCGATGTTCGAGCCGGAGCCCAGGTCGTTGAACACCCCAGCGGAGATGGCCTCGCGCACCAGCTGCTTGCCCTGCTCGCGATCCAAGTCGGGTCGCCAACTCCGCTCCAGCACGGACATCGCCGCCAGGGTGCCCGAGCCCATGGCCGCGTAGGGGATCTTGTCGTTGGAGCCGCACGGGTAGATGCAGTAGATCTGCGGACCCGTCCGGTCCACGCCGCCCATCACCAGGGCGGCGCCGATGTGGCCCTGGTAGCGGAAGAGGGTCCTGCGGAGCAGCATGCTGGCGCAGACCACCGGCACCGGGCGCCCGGTGTTCAGCTGGTGCAGGTCCAGCTCCGCGGAGGTCATCAGGGTCATCATCTCCGTGTCGGCGGCGGTGCCAGCGCCACAGCAACTGGAAGGTTCCAAAAAGGGTTTCATAAGAGAAATATTTGTGAATTTCAATTCATTTTAATATGGCGTAAAGTTCCCATATCTAATAATAAAATTCCTTGTCTTGAATATTATTTGATTTCCAAGAAAATCTTGAAGCATACATAGCTAAAGAATATTTCCTCACAAGTAATTGTACACTTAAGAAAAATATTCACCCTGAATTTAAGAAATTTTCTTGTTGATAATAAAGAAAAATTAGCAAAAATTACTACAAACTTAATTATTTAAGCAGAATTTACTTAGTGGTACAAAATTGATGTAATTTAAAAAGAAAATTTTAATCAAATAAAAAAAATTTTTTTTTTCAATATAACAATTTTTGTTGCCAAGATTTTTGCGAACTCTAGGTAATAGTTGGTAATAACCAATAAGTTTTAGCGCATCAACACACTTCACTTGGGGAGTGAACCCATGACTTTGCGGGATTTGCAAATTTTGTTTATTTATAAAAAATTTATTTATTTCAGCAACATTTTCATAGAGTTAAAAAAAGGAATCAAATTTTAATTACAAAAAAAACGTCATTAAGACAAATTTCGAAAATTCGGGCAAAAATTTTTTGTTGAGTGTTTAGAGGCATATAAAATGAATTTTTAAAATTGCAGCTATTCCAGATTTTTATACCAAGTACTACCCGTACTTACTACTTACTAAATGTGATTCTGGAGGTGGTGAATTTTCGAGCAGTTCTTGTCGGAGACAATGGGTCCTTCGGTGGCGCGCGTGTCGGCGCCCAGGATAACGCCATCCTTATAGATAATGCCCACAATGGACGTGCCCGTGCGAATTGCTTTCGGTGGCTCATAGCCCTGGGCCAAAAGTTCTGCATTCCTACGGGAAAAATGCCTTCATTTAAGCAATAAACCGAAAAAAACAACACAAAGTAATAGCTCACCGCCTGCAATTGACAAAGTTGAATCCACAGCGCATGCCAGGAGTATCTGCGGAGTATCTTTGGGCCGCTTTCGGAGCGGAAAACGGAAAAAGCATGTTGGGGAAAATGTACAATGAAATATCACAAAGTGTTACTATTCCGAATAATATGTGGAAAATTGTTAAGGTGTTTAACTAGACAGGAATATCTACGGGAAATTCGAAAAACTTCCAAGGTGTGAATTTTATTTTGCTTGTTATTTTTGTGATTTTAATACCCATTACTCATAGAGTAAAAGGGTATATTGTATTCGTGCAAAAGTATGTAACAGGTAGAGGGAAGCGTTTCCGACTCTATAAAGTCCGTCTGTATGAACGCTGAAATCTCGGAAACTATAAACGCTTGAAGATTGACATTTTGCATGCAGATTTTAGGAGCGCAAATTTGTTTCACCAAGGTGCCACGCCCCTCTAACCACGAAAAGCTGTGGCGACCACAGTTTTAAAGCCGTTTTGTTTGGTTTATTAATACCAACCGAAACGTAGAAGAAATTTTTTAAATCGAACCACTCAGTAAAAAGTTTAAGCAAATAATGAATTGTCCGCCACATAGATGGCGCCACTTTCCAGCGACTGCTTGGTTTGCACTGCTTATATTTTTTTTGTCAAAAATCCAAATTTTTATTTTCAGCTTTCAAAATGCAGCAGTTTGATCATATGTAAGTACTATGTTTCCTGTTCAAGAATAATTATAAATAAATAAATTCCAAATTGTATCTTTAAAATGAAAAATATAATTGAAAAAAGATGTTCCTTGTGACCGACTGGGCATGTGTTTTGGGCGAAAAGAAATTGAAAATGCCCAGTCAGGTGGAAAACTATTAAAGAAGAGGTGAAAAACCGGGAATGGTGGATGGAAAGCTATCGGTGCAGTGAAAACTATAGCCATTTCCACCCATTTTCCGACTGCCTTTTGAATGCCAAGCAATTTGACAGAGCTTAATTGGTTGCCCAGCCCACGGATTTGCATGTGTGTGCGTGCGTGTGTGGTCCAAAGTTTGTCCTTTTGACATGATGGGCGTGTATGTGTTGATAACTGCAACTGTTTGTCCTTCTGCACGCACACACACATGAACTGTGAGTGCATTTCATGTGCTTGCACTGGTGTGGGTGGGGTGGCCCATAATCCACAATCTAAGGACACGGACACTTGAGATCCCTGACACCGGCACATGTCGCACAAATCAATTAGCATTAATTAGAATCCAATTATATTTTAATCAACATTTGGCCAGCAAACTGCAGCGCGTGCGATGTTCACTTCAAGCTGTGACTTCACTGGAATTCAGTCGCAACCGGCGAATCGACTCAACTGCATGAGCGGAGCGAAGGGCGTTCCACGCGGAAAAATCAACCAACTATTCCAGATTTTTAGGAATGCTTTAGGTATACACAAAAAAGACCTTGGTAAAATCAACTGTTAATATGGCAGCTATATAATATAGTCGTCCAATTTATGTCAAATTTAATTCGAAATTATAAAATAATAAAATAAAGTTATATTCCAAAGTATTTTGTTCTTATTAATTTCCCTTTAGTTTTCTGATCGTTCCTATGGGAGCTATATAATATAGTCGTCTGATTTTTCTAAAATTTAATTCGAAATTCAGGACAGTTGAAAAAATGATATTCCCAAGAGCAATAGTAAATATGTCAAAAAACACATCCATCATTTTTACGATTATTCCTATAGGAGCTATAAGATATAGTTGTCCAATCCGGCCGGTTCTGACTTATATACGTATACTACCTGCAACAGAAAGACGACTTTTGCTAAAGTTTCATCTCGATAGCTTTAAAACTGAGGGACTAGTTTGCGTAGAAACGGACGGACAGACGGACATGGCTAGATCGACTCGCCTAGTCATGCTGATCAAGAATATATATACTTTATAGGGTCGGAAACGTCTCCTTCACTGCGTTGCAAACTTCTGACTAAAATCATTATACCCTCTGCAATTAACTTGGTTAATTCTATCAAGTTTTTTTTGTGAAGTATATTTAAATTGGGAGAAACATATTTTCATTTCTTACAACTTGAACTTTAAACTTAATACGCTAAATTGCTAAAAACATTTATATTTCTAATTTAAATTTATGGATCATAAAGATTTAGGCCTAATCATAATTTCAACGAAGGTTAGGGAGATCGAATAGTCGTAGTTATGCCATGAGCCCCAATGAATTCCATATCCCTTGGTAATTTGGCCATCTTTATGATAATTTCCATTGAGCGAACTGTAATTATATGTAGATAATGTTAAACTTATGTAGTTGAACTTAATGAATATGCGTACCTTTGAGCACATTTACTGTACCACCAACCCCCACGCCTGACGGCACAATTTCCTTCTGTTTTTTCGTCATTATCCCGATCAAATGTGCTAAACTTTTTGTTAAGGTGATATTTAAGGGAATCTCCGGCTTCACCAGAAAACGTTCCCAGTTTCTTCAGTTCATACATCTCTTCCTCGCTTCCAATTTGGAAATCATCGTAGTGAGCGAAGCTGGTGGATCCATCGACCTTCCCAAGCTTAATGTGCAGTTCGTGGGGCCGTGCCGCTGTCATCCGATGCACTTTTTCCAGTCCCAGGAAGAACTCTCCCCTGACATTTCCGAAACCATTCCTATAATCGGTCCAGTTTCGGTTGAAGTCCTCCGATCCGTCGAAACGTCTCTGGATTACCGTCCAGCCAGAAGGAGCGGACACACAAGGCGCCTTGAAGGGCTCCATTCCCCGGAGTTTCAGTTCGTAGATCCCATTGGGACTGCCACTGGGACATGAGTCGGGCAGGTTTTGCTGATTAGATCTTTCCGATAGTGATGCCTCCAGCGCTTTAATGTGATCTCGAAGGTCAGAGATTTGCACGTCTTTGCTTTTGAGGCTCTCACTGTGACCCGTGATTAGCCCATCTTTCACATTTATTAGCTCTTCTTTTATTTTGTTTTGTTCCTCAGTAAATTTTAGTCTACTTTGCAAGTCCCTAATTGTCTCTCTCATGGTTTTTACTTCCATTTTCAGTTCATCGCTGGCATTGGCTGCCGTTTTCAACTCTACGAAATGATCCAGAATGGGCTTTAGCATCGAGAAACAATAATCGTTGCATGGGTTTTCGGTATTCTGCAGAATTGACTCCTGCGGCAATTCTTTGTCTGAGTTTGCACCGTAAACAGGATGTTCCTTTTGAAGGAAAAGGATTATAACAATCACTGAAAGCACCGATTTCATTGTGAACGATAGTAGCGCCAACTTAAAACTAAACTGAATGCATGGAAATAAATTTACATTTTTCCTTCATATATATAATATATATAAACCAAGATAACGAAATTGAGATTGCGCTCGACCGAAATCGACGGACAATATTGCTGTTTTGAATGAATCATCATTGCTGCTCGTGCAAACGAATAAGGAAATAAAAACGGTTTAAAATCAAAAGAAACAACAGCGAACGCTATATTCAAGTGGCGCCATCTGCCGGATAGTTCATTATTTCTCATAGAATCTAGATGTTATAATTTCAGAGATCTCAGCGTTCATACAGAAAAACAGACGGACATGGCTAGATCGACTCGTCTTGTCACGCTGATCAGGAATATATTTACTTTATGGGGCCGGAAAAGATTCCTTCACTGCGTTGCAAACTTCTGACTGAAATCAATATACCCTCTGCAAGGGTATAAAAATAATTTCAGATTTGCTCCTTTACATACATATATTGGATTTTGGTGTTAAAAAGAACAATATTCAAAAACTAAAATTTGCATAATATTTTAAGACTAACGAGTTAAGCAATGGGCTTAAATTTGTTGATTAAGTGCAACAGTGCGTATGAGTGATATAGATTGAAGCAAATGAGTAGACCTCAAAACTACGCAGTGAAGGAGACGTTTCCGACCCCATATATTCTTGATCAGCATGACTAGACGAGTCGATCTAGCCATGTCTGTCCGTCCGTCTGTCCGTCCGACCGTTTCTACGCAAACTAGTCCCTCAGTTTTGAAGCTACCGAGATGAAACTTTACCAAAAGTTGTCTTTCTATTGCAGGTAGTATATAAGTCAGAACCGGCCGGATCGGACAACTATATCTTATAGCTCCCATAGGAACGATCGGAAAACTAAAGAGAAATTAATAGAAACAAAATTATAGCTTTGTTAATTTTTATTGTATTCACTTCTACTCTGGAATATAACTTTATTTTATTATTTTAGAATTTCAAATTAAATTTAACTTAAATCGGACGACTATATTATATTGCTTTCATAGTAAGGATTTTTGTTGGTGGCAAATCTAAATTTAACATTTTTGTAATTTCAAATTGAATTGGAATGATCTGCAAGGGTATATAAACTTCGGCTGGCCGAAGTTAGCTTCCTTTCTTGTTAAAATTCGGTTCGGTTCACGTGTTTGTGTTCGTCTTTTTATACCCGTTACTCGTAGAAAAGGGTAAAAGGGTATATTAGATTCGTGCAAAAGTATGTAACAGGTAGAAGGAAGCGTTTCCGACCATATAAAGTATATATGTATATTCTTGATCATGTCCGTCTGTATGAACGCTGAGATCTCGGAAACTATAAAAGCTAGAAGATTGGGATTTGGCATGCAGATTCTAGGGGTTAATACGCATCGGTTAATAAATCGGCCAATCAGTAAAAAGTTATAAGCAAATAATGAAATGTCCGGTAGATGGCGCCACTTTTAAGCGGCTGCTTGGTTTGCCCTGCTTGAAACTGCTTGCCTTAGCTGAGTAACGGGTATTTGATAGTCGATGCGCTCGACTAAAGCGTTCTCTCTTGTTTTATTTAACATTGTTGGGAATTTTCTGATCGTTAAATTGATTAACATAGAGTTTATTTACTAAGGGAAATAAAAATACGCAAATATTTTGTCTATGCAATGCTAGATGTATGTATTCAATCAATCTAATAATATATAACGTTCATCTTCCAAAACTTTGCAGTATGCGTAAATTAAAATTACATGATTAAATTCATGGTAGTATACTAATAGTGGAGTATTTTCAGTAATGCTATAGACGATTTTCTATGCGGAATATTAAAAAAAGACATATTTAACATGAATTGATTATGTGAATGTAACAAATAAAATCAAGGAAAGTTTATATTTTTATTTTAATTTTTTGTATTTAATTTAAAAAAAAAATTAATTTATTTGAACTTTGGTTCGAACCTAAACCCGGCTACGGCTCATCAATGAACCGGTTCGCAAACCGGAACCTTATCTGTCGATTAAGTTTGATCCCCGAACCGAACCCATGCAAAAATAATATGGGTTCACAGCCCTGGTAAAAATACTCCGCATGCTGTCGGATTTTCTCGCACTGCATTTTGCTGCCTCGGAAAACTTTTGCCCAGCAATTTAGGGCCAGAAAACTTTTGCAACAAATGCAAATGCAGCCGGAGCAATTCTCTTTTTGCCGCTGTCTTTCGGAATATTTTGCCATGGGATTTTCAGTTTTGGCGTTCGGACAGCGGACAGCAGTTGGCTTTTCAATTAGGCGGCTCCACAAACACCTGGCGTGGAAAATTCAGCGACAATCGACCAGCGAATGCAGGCCTAAAAATGGGAAACTAATCAAAAGTTGGCAATCAATTTTGATTTCTGTTTTGTTAACAGCAATTGGAAAAGTTTGACGCCCTCGTTTGCCCCAAAAAGGGGGGAGAAAATGGAAAAATCGAACAGGTTGTTTTACCCGCCATTGGAATCCCTTTTTTTGCTGCTGGGTTTCCCTTTTTTCCTTTTTTTCATTCTGCGGTTGTAACTTTTCCCCAGCATAATTACGGGGGCTCGACAAAGGGTGCGTCCTTAGCTGATTGGGAGATTAAAATTTAATAAGATTATAAAGTCATTTCGGGCTTGTCGTTGGATGTTTATGCGGGTTTGTCTCGGGAACTTTTGGCTATGCTGGGTGTTCGTCGTAAATAACGGCATAAATAATTGAGATTATCGCTGGCAAACATGGTGTCGTCTGGCCATTGATTGATTATCACCGAAGGCTTTTCCGCCGGATCTCAAATGCCCACGGGAGTTATTATACATATATGTATAATATATATATTCAATAAGCCCATATGGGAACACGGATATGCTGTGATTTAGTGCTTTGCATTGCTTTCTGGCTGACTTTTTAATAAGTAATAGAAATAATAGAAAATAAATACTTTTTAGTTTCAAAACAAGGGCAAAAAAAGTGTTTTTATTTTCACAATTTTAATGTAATATCTATACACAAAAAAAAAGTTGATATGAAACGATGATCGATTTTACGTTATGTAATATAAATTTTGACTTGATTATGCTGGAAATGTAAACGACATGGTCAAAGTAGGCGAGTTCGAATTTCGAATGCTTCTTTCTCTAACTTAAGTCGCGATATTGCTTTATTCTCTCTTTTTCGAAGTCATTTTTAGAGAGAGAATTCGGCTAAATGATATTACGTTAGCGTAAAACCGATATGCCATAAATTTAACATGGTCATATCGATTTTACCGCGACGCGTTTTTTTGTTGTGTGATAAATTATATAATATATAATATCCATAATTTTATATTTCTAAATATATATAAATTTCTACAATTTTATATTTAAAAATTTATATAAATACCTATAATTTTTTATTTAGAATCTGAATTGAAAAGTATATCAGTAAAATGACTAAAATCATTTAGTTTTCAGCCTCTTTCCGCTTGAAATATTTCCCTGCCTTTGATGAGAGCTTCAATTTTGCTCTCCAAAGTCAAAGTGCGGTTTAGTTTTGGGAATTTTTCGCCTAACCCGCTGCCATATTTCCCAAGCTGATGACTTTCAGTCGGCAGGGAGGACGGCGCCATGATGGGTCCTTTGATGTTGTGCCTTGCTCGTCCATTTCCTATTTCCCGACTATTCCCAGTCGGATGGCCACTGCATCCTCGTGGACCAGTGCATTCGCTATTAGCACACACCCATCCATATCCATATCCAACCCACATACCACATCCAACATCCGACATCCGCCATGTCCACAGCCAAAGGACAAACGGCCTTTTGAGCCATTGTCGTTCAACGGGGAGCTGAATTCAGTTGGCACATTTATGCGGCAGTTGAGCGTCAAAGCGCGACCAGGATAATGGACACATCAAACCGGAGGTAAAATCCCAGTGCACGGAAAAAATTTAGAGCCAGAAAAAAAGGGGGATTTCATGCCGAAAGCAAGCTAAATTGGCAAACAAAAATTAATAAAATTGGCATATTTTTTAAATATTTTAGTCTCACAGAAATGCTGATTATTTTATTATTAGATTTATACACCCAAAAAAAACTTGATATGAAATGCTGATCGATTTGAGATTATCCCACATCAATTCTGTCTTGATATTACCGTTCGAATTTCGAATGCTAACTTCTCGCTCCCACTCACGTCGCCACATTGCTTCTCCCTCTCTTTTTTGAAATCCCGAAAGAGAGAGAGAGAGATATATTTCACCATTATTACATGGAAAATAGGGGCTTTTAATACATACAGTTAATACATACCTATTTAATTATTTAATAATAAAATATATAATTTTCTTTTTTTTTTAAGTAGTAACATTTTTTTTTAAGTAATTACTTGCAATTTATTAGAGTAAATTTAGGCGAAATTCTCCGGGCGATTCAATGGTTTGGAAGCGCGATTTAAGCCATGGTTAAAACAAAAAAAAAACAAAACTAGGAAACCAAGAGCTGAAGATGAAGCTGCAGCCGCATAATTCAATTAGTTATAGTCGTGCTTATTCTGCCCGGTTTTGCTTTGCCCCATAACCCGTGGAATGTGCAACATGTGTGGCACCAGCAGTCTGTTGCAGCAATTAAACGGGAATTTCATTTCGGCGAAGGCAAGTTGCCGCAGCAACAGTGGCAGCAGCAACGCCAATGGTAGCAACACCCACGGCAGCAGCAGCAGCAACAGCAATTGCAGCAGCACAAGCTTCCCAGGCCATGTGCCACATGAAAGTCGAAAAGAAAATGGAAAACGCCAGGTCTTCCCGATCAATCGAATGTAATTTACCCACCATTTGGGCTTGATTCGAAATTACCCTGTACAAAATTCAAATAGGGATTCATTTTAAAAAGTGTAAATTATTTAGAGCATGCCAAGTTTTACAGCTAAAAGATTTAATTAGAATAAAGTATTTAATTTTAGTATATTTAGACTCTGAAAATAACTTCTTTTACTTCTTGTTTAGCTCTTAATTTATTTATTGAATTTAGTATAACCAATTTTTTAATTATAAATTAACAAAAATGTACCTACCTAAAATATTACACTCACTTTGTTAAAGCAAAATACTTGGCACAATTTTAAAAGATTTTTGTATAATAATGTAGGGGTTCTAATTCCTTTAAAAATATATTTTCAAATTTATTTTCCGTTTTATAGTAGATTTTAAAGATTTTTATTGAATTTTTTTTTGAGATTTTAATACGTAGTAACCTAGTTTAGCTCATAAGAGTCATTTTAGGCGGCCATTTTTGTGGATTTCCCCCACCTCAACCCAAATGCATAATGCTTCCCCATGTTCGAATTAAATTGCCTGCTGTTTAACACCATTAGAAATGTAGTTAACCCATTAATGCTCACCGTTCCCCATTGGGCTCGTGTTGTGTGCCCTTGCCCAAGCAACTTGGCAACTTGTTTACCCAGCAGGCAGTCTTCCTGTGGGGAACTTAAATATGTGCTCGCCGAATGCATAACGGAAAAGAACAATAAGCAAATCGTTAAGATTCGCAAACTTTCACAGTACAATTGCAGTCAGTTGGCCAACGAAATACTCAGAAATCCAGTGCTGGCGAAATACTATCTAATTTCTTTTAATTTCCAATTATTTGTAGCTTTTATTTAAGCTTTTATTTTGCAATATTCCACTGAACTTTTAAAACACACATATAAATAATATTTGGAACCAGTTTTATATCATTTATATTGATTAAATTTCATTGATCCAAAAAATGCATAGGACTTTTAGTAGTTCCCTCCTGACACACACAAAAAAATAAACTATGTAAAATCAACATAGAAAAATAGTAGTTTACTATTTTTTGAAATTTTCATGTATTTTGTTGTTTTAGTTTTTGGGGTATTGAATAGTATTTAACAATTAAAATAGTAGAAAACCTATCTACGAAATTGTCATTTATGTTGTTGTTTTATTCATTTGGCAAATTAATAGTAACGTCTCAATTAATATCGTAGCAAAACTATTTTATTTGTTCGCGTGTAATTTGTTGTTTTATTTTTTGGGGCACTGAATAGTGACACCACAATTAATATCGTAACACAACTATTTTTTTTCTTCATGTATTTTGTTGTTTTAGAAATACAATTATAAATTGTGGGTAAACTATTTTTCTGGACTTAGGGTGGCTAGAGTATCCGACTCATAATCTCTGGGTCGTGAGTTCAAGTCCCGCTTTTGCAGATGATGTTTTTCCTTTTTTTTTTTTTTGGTAAATGTTGATTTCAAGTCTATAGATTTTCCTCTACGAAAAGCATTCTTCTGTGGCCTACTGGTTAGAGTGCTCGACTCCGATGACTGCGGCCCCGGTTCGATTCCCAGCGGAGGCAATAACTTGACTTGTAAGTTTAAGTATCTGTGAAATGTAAGTGTCTATAAATAGCTTCGATATAAATTAATATAACAAATTAAATTAAAAATAAAAACAGTTAAAAAAATAAATTTAAAAAAACAACAATTTTTTTCGGCTAAAATACTATTTTGTAGGTCATCTCCTATTTTATAGGAAACCTACTATTTTTTTGGGCATTGTTCTATTTTTTATGGGTTGGGGCAGTTTTCACTATTTTTTTTTTTGATATAATATACAATTTTTATTAAACGTTGATCAACCAAATAAATGGTTATAAAACGCATATTTAGAATATAGAAACAAATAACTTGAAACATAACATGAGTGTGGAAATAACAATTTTATAACATTGACAATTCTACTTCATTGCCTCAGGACGCGGGTCTGGTGACGGCCTCTAGCCCAGAGATCGCCAGGGTGTCGACGCTTCAGTCTTCTTCTGGTGGATGGATTCGCCAAGGATGCAGCTAATTGGTTGGAGTGAGCCAGGAGTCGGTCATTGTAGCGACTTGAGTGCATGTTAATTTGCTCTCTCACTGAGGGAATGTGCAGGTCACTGGCTAGGACATCATTCCTTACGTACCACGGTGCATTCGCTATGACGCGCAGGGCCTTGTTTTGAAGTCTTTGAATACGCATGATGTTAGAATCCGAAGCAGTGCCCCATATTTGGATGCAGTATGTTAGTGAAGGAACTACAATTGACCTGTACAGCAAAACCTTGTTGCTGAGGCTGAGTGCACTTTTTCCTCTAAGCATCCAGTTCAGCTTTCGAAGTTTGGCACGACAAGTGGCTACGATTTTCGTTATGTGCTGCCTCCACGTAAGACGCTGGTCCAAAATCAATCCCAAGTACTCCACCTGAGGGGATTGCGGGATATCTGAGTCCTGGAACTTAACTTTGGGAAGGATTTTACTTCTAAGAGTGAAGTTACAGTGCTGGGACTTGCTTCCGTTTATACCGATATTCCATCTGGTCGTCCATTCGCTATACAGATCTAGGAAGTTTTGTGTCATTCGGGACGCTTCGATGCGACATGCTGAGTTTGAGATAAAGGCAGTATCGTCCGCATACGTCGCCAAGAGAGTACCCGGTTCTCGAGGATTTGGCAGATCAGCGGTGTAGAGGGTATACAGGACAGGTCCAAGTACACTACCCTGAGGTACTCCGGCTCGGATACTTCTGATTGTTGAGTTTTCACTATTAAATCGTTGATTTTACATAGTTTTTTTTTTGTGTGCAGGCTCTTCTTTTATTCCCGCCTTCTCCACTACTTTCTCTGCACTTTCTTTCTGACGGGGAAAGTTTACTCCATCCTTGAGGTGCACATAATGTATATATATAAGCGTAGGTGCGAACTGCACGTCGTTTGCATCTGTGCGCGTGTGTTGTTAGCACAATTACACCCACCACCCACTACCACTCCCCCCCCCACGATATATGCCCCATATGGGAGGTTATGACTTAATAAATACTCCCCAGTGTGCGCAATGTGGCTGGCAATTTAATAACAAAGGCAAACGGCATTGGAATAAAAGTAAAGACGGAACCCAGGGGGACCTGTACGTTTACGTAGGTGCCCATACTTACCCATAGAGGGCGTGCCTTTGATTCACTACACGAGTGCAGCAAGTGGCGCCCGGAGTGCGGATTCCGGCGGATGGGGAGCACCCGGAATGCCGGTGGGATGAAGAGCTGATAGCAAACGCCGTTTAGAATCAAGTTATAACGAATTTGGATTGCGATTTAATAATTAAAGCAGCTACAATTGAAGTTGCACATGAAACACTGTTTTTCTTTAAACGGAAAAAAATGTAACTAGAATTTCAAAAATCTAAAGTACATGAGGACTTAGGCTCATAAGGATTTAGGCCTAATCAGCATTTCAACGAAGGTTAGCGAGATCGTATAGTTGTAGTGATGCCATGAGCCCCAGCAAATTCCAAGTTCCTCGGTACTTTGGCCATCTTTATTATACTCTCCATTGAGCATACTGTAATTTGTGTAGGCTATGTTAAACTTATGTACTTGTAATTGAGGAATATGCATACCTGTGACCACATTTACTGTACCACCAACCACCGCTGCTGACGGCGCAATTTCCAATTGTATTTTCGTCATTGTCCCGATCAAATGTGCTAAACTTTTTGTTAAGGTGATATTTAAGGGAATCTCTGGCTTCACCAGAAAACGTTCCCAGTTTCTTCAGTTCATACATCTCTTCCTCGCTTCCAATTTGGAAATAATCGTAGTGAGCGAAGCTGGTGGATCCATCGACCTTCCCGAGCTTAATGTGCAGTTCGTGGGGCCGTGCCGCTGTCATCCGATGCACTTTCTCCAGTCCCAGGAAGAACTCTCCCCTGACATTTCCGAAACCATTCCTATAATCGGTCCAGTTTCGGTTGAAGTCCTCCGATCCGTCGAAACGTCTCTGGATTACCGTCCAGCCAGAAGGAGCGGACACACAAGGCGCCTTGAAGGGCTCCATTCCCCGGGGTTTCAGCTCGTAGATCCCATTGGGAGTGCCACTGGGACATGAGTCGGGCAGGTTGTTCTGATTAGATCTTTCCGATAGTGATGCCTCCAGCGCTTTAATGTGATCTCGAAGGTCCGAGATGTGCATGTCTTTGCTTTTGATTAGATCATCTTGCACCCTCGAACGCTCTGTTTTAATTGCCAGCTGACTTCTCAAGTCCCTAACAGTATGTTCCATGTAACTGACCTCATCGTTTAGGTTTACGAAATGATTATCATCCAATTCGGGTTCCGAGCTTGTTGAAAATGGATCCTGCGGCAAATATGAGTTCGCACCAGCGAAAGGATGTTTTTCCAGAAGGAAAAGCAGGAGAACAATCACTAGGACCCGCGATTTCATTGCGATGGAAAGCAGCGACAATGGAAGACTAATCTCAATCAAAATGAATTAAAAGCGAGGAAGGAATTTTATATATTACGTACGCAACTATATAAGCACGTCATTTACATTGCAACAGAGATAGTGCACTTGAGATACCATACAATGTATTCGTTTTCGAAACGAATCAGCATTTCTGCTATGGCGTATGGAATAGATAAGGAGATTCCTACGAGTATAATTTGAGATTTGGAATGTGACTCAGTAAGTCAAAATCAATTTTTTAAAATGGTGTAAAAATAACAACATATATTTGCGCTTGGAAGCCTACAACTAAGTCAACAAAGTGGGTCTAAACAGGCACAGTTCAGTGGTGGTAGGCAGCTGCGGGAGCGGCGTAGGAGGCGTAGACGGGCGCCACCGGGGCCACGGTCTTGACCACGGCCTTAACCAGCGGCTCCCGGTTGACCACGGCATTGAACCCATTGATGGGATCGGCGGTGTACTGAACGGTGCGCTTGAATCCGTCCGAATCGACCAGCGAGTACTCCCCGCGCACCACATCCCCGTCGCGCTCCTCCACCTGGCTCTTGGAATCGCCGGACAGCGAGTCCTGCACGTCGTAGGCGAACTTGTACTGCGGATGGGGATCGTACTCCTCGTCGGCCTTGGCCAGCACCGGGTGGGCCACGGTCTTCAGGACGGCGGCGGGAGCAGGTGCCGCATACGTGGCCACCGGGGCGGCATGGTACACCGGGGCGGCGGGCAGGACGCCGGCACTGGCGGCGGCGATCAGGGCGAGCAGGGCCACAAACTGTGAAAATACAAATAAGAAATAATTATTAAAAAGTATATTTAATTTTTTCAAATAGGACAAGTAAATATTTAAGAAATAATACAATAAATATTTAATTTTTCTATCCTATTCGGATGAAGGCCACAAACTGCGAGGAATAATAATAAAAAAAAAATATTTAATTGTACCATCGAATTGAGTATAAAATAATTAAAAATAATTTTAAGCCACAAACTGTAAGGAATAATGATAAAAAATTTTATTTTTCTATCAATTGAGATACAAAATATTTAAGAAATAATAATGCAAAATATTTAATTTCTCTATGTATGAATTAGTTTAGGGCCACAACTGCGAGGAGTGATAATAAAAATTTATTGAATTTTTCCATAAAATATAAATATTTAAGAACTAGTTTAGGTAGGTTTACGTAAGACTGTTTTTGAACTTTTGATAATAGAGAAGTTTTTAGCTATCGACAATGATAATATTTATACACATTTATTTTACAGCTTTTATAAAGAAACATAAAATCTTTTTTGATTAAAGTAAACATTTAAAATAGTTCATATTAATTTACAAATAATAAAAAAATATAAATAATATATATATATAGCTTATATGTAACTTTACGTAACTTTCATTTAAATTTCAATATAATCATGCCTTTTTATAATATAACTTTTGTAACTATAATTTTTATACCTAGTAAACCCACCTTGAATGCCATTTTAGGAGCTTGTTTTGAGGACTGAACGTCGAGAGATGCTAGTGAACTGAACTCTGGAAGCTGTTTGATAAGAAGCACTGCACTGGAAACGCCTTTATACCCAAAATAGTTAGCCAAGTAACGCTGGGCATACCGCTCATTACTCAAATCCCCACAAAAACCTAAAACCGAAAGCCCAACCCAAACAAAGTACCGCCCAAGGCCGACTTTGTGGACCTTTTGTGGAGCAAATCAAGCAATTGGACACACTTGGCAACTAACAAAGCAGAAAAAAAAAACAAAATAATAATAATACGACATATATGTGCCAGTTAATATGACATTCATTCAGAGAAAAAAGAGCTATCGCATGTAATGTGCGTGGATATTTTGGCAAACCGGTCTGGCCAACAGCTGTCCAAGTTAATGACAACTATTCCCCCATTTGGCTCTTAGCAATGACATAAATCGAAATAGATTTGCCAAAGCGACCTGCTCAGTGCAACCAGCCGGCCATTTAATATTTTAATCATTACTCTGTGATTTCGGGCAGCCGCTCTTGGCTGCCTGGCTTGTCATCCTCAGCTGGGGAATCCAGAAGTGACGAGTCATGGCCGGGAACTTGAGTGATTGCTGTAGCTGAAAATAAAACTTAAACTGAAACTGGAGAGCTTAAATTAATATATTCTTAAGTGTGATGTGTACAAAAATAAATAACAAGAAATATATTTACAATTATTAGTTTGCTTGTAACCCTATAAAAGTATCTAACTATGTATATTGCAATGTAAACCAGAAATATATATATTTTGTATAACCTTACAAACGTATCTATGAATCCCCAGTATTATTCGAAGTATAATTTAGGATTTACAATCACAATGTAAACAAGAAATAAATTTAAAATATTATGTTTTTCAATACAGACAATAAAATCGATATGAAATAGCATAAATTCTACCTTATTTCATATCAATAGAAAGCCGAAATGATTAATGCCAAATTTAAGATTCAAACATCTCAACATGTTAACATTATATGATATCAGTTAATTATTTTTAAAATACCAAATTTATATTATACCCTTGCAGAGGGTATAATGTTTCAGTCAGAAGTTTGCAACGCAGTGAAGGAGACGTTTCAGACCCTATAAAGTATATATATTCTTGGTCAGCATGACTAGAGGAGTCGATCTAGCCATGTCCGTCTGTCCGTCTGTCCGTCTGTCCGTCCGTCCGTCCGTTTCTACGCAAACTAGTCCCTCAGTTTTTAAGCTATCGAGCTGAAACTTTACCAAAAGTCGTATTTCTGTTGCAGGTAGTATATAAGTCGGAGCCGGCCGGATCGGACAACTATATCTTATAGCTCCCATAGGAATAATCGGAAAAATAATTGAAAAAAATTATAACTTATGTGTTTTTTGACATATTACCTTATGCTCTTGGAAATATAATTTTTTTAACAGTTCAGAATTTCGAATTAAATTTTATAAAAATCGGACGACTATATCATATAGCTGCCATAGGAACTATCAGAAAATTAATGGCAAATTAATATGAACAAAATTATAGCTTCGGTGTCTTTTGACATATTTTCTTCTACTCTTTGGAATGTCGTTTTTTTAATACTTCTGATTTTCGATTTAAATTTTATAAAAATCGGACGACTATATCATATAGCTCCCATAGGAATGATCGGAAAATTAATGGGAAATTAATAGGAAAAAAATTATAGCTTTGTTAATTTTTATTGTATTCTCTTCTACTCTTGAATATAACTTTATTTTATTATTTCAGAATTTCGAAATAAATTTTACATAAATCGGACGACTATATTATATAGCTCCCGTAGGAATGATCAATCAATTATTGTCAAAATTGCTATAATTCGGTTTGTTCCAAATCGAAATTCAGATTTTTGTAATTTGTAATTAAATAGGAATTAACTGCAAGGGTATATAGACTTCGGCTGGCCGAAGTTAGCTTCCTTTCTTGTTTTTTTAAAAATTTAGTGAAAAAAAAGATAAACATAATCTTTATTCATATCAAAATGATATGAATAAGGTGATCTTAAAAAAAATATAAAATTGACCTGCACATATCAATCTGATCTTTTGCCAATTTTTTTTCTGTGTATCTTATAAAAGTATCTGAGAATTATTCCAAGAATTGATTTGAAATTTGATGTTTTTCGTTACCTTATAAAAGTATCTACGAATTATTTAAAATTATTATTATTATTAAATATTATTATTATTTATTAACTTATCACACACTTATCAGGCACCCCCTGAAACTTCTTAAATTGAGCTACAACTGTAACACATCTTTATTGATTTTTAGATCTAGGTTATATGTAAAAATAAACAGAGTTTTGCGCACTTATTGAAATCTGCAGACAGGCGAACATGACGTAAAACAAACATCTGAACGCCCACTCACAGTTTAATTGCGAATATGAGTTGTGGATTCTGATGGAGATGTGGAGTTGGAGACTGTGGATGGGGAGGGGGATGGGGATCCTTGGCCAGCAGGAGGTCCTGGCTAATGGTGTAAATGGTGCGCAGCCTTGGCTAAATATCCGTTCTATCAAATTCAATTAAAGTTGACATGGGTTCACGCAGCTTGGCTTTCGGGTTTCGCCAGCCGGATTCTGTCAGGTTTGGCCAACAGTCCCCCCACCCCCCTCTTGCTCGGCATCCCGTTTTTGAATCAATTTCCAGCGACAAACACACACGGCCTGCCAAATCAAAGGGAAATACTTACGGCGGCCAAGGGAAAAGTGGCCAACGCCCAAGCGTAATAAGACAAACGGAAAAGCGGCAAGCAGAAATTGGCCAAAAGGTTCGCCCTGCCGCCACAAGGCTTTTCACTTTTCCCTCGTTCTTTTTTCCCCTTCCCGCTCCTTGCGCTCTCTCGTTTTTTTGGCAATTGCGGCACTGTGTTGCTTAAATTAAAACACAGGCAGCCGGGGAAAGGGCCTCGAAAAAAGGAGGCAAATTTGCAACTGCCTCTTGGATGAAAGTCCGGGGCAATTGTGAGATCGGGCCAGGGACATGCACTCGGGTCAGGGCCCCAGGAAAACCTCCTGGCCATCCTCCACCCGGAAAAGCCCGGAAAATCCCCGCCAGAAACTGGCCCTTCTGTTGCTGCTCGCTGAGTGTAAATTTGCTCGTTAAATTTGTTGGCACTCTCGACTAATTTGCACTTGTAACGCAATGGCCTGAGTTTTAGTGGAGCCCTTCCAGGGGCGGCGGTTTTCGAAGGGGTTTCTTTCGGTTTGCGGGCTAGCGGAGCGGGGGGGCAGAATGCTTTGCATCGGGCTAATTGAAAAGACGATGGCCAGAAGCGAGTGCCCCCTCCGCCTGCTTGGCCCACTTGAAGTTGGCAGCTAAACAGCCCCAAGTAGCTGCAGATCGGCCGTGTATATACGCAGAAAAAATAAATCAAGTATTTAGCACTCGCAAACTGCAATTAAACACTCGAAAGTTGCGTGCGAAGGAAAGTGGCTGCGATGTAATTAAAGGTGCCAGCTGTGAGTTCTTAGGGCAGTTTTCACCTGCATTTAATTGGTAATCAAAAACAAATACTTGAAAATAAGAAACATTCCAATGGAATTTAATTTTATTATAATAATTATTTTCCTAACAACAATTCACACATATATTTTTGATAAACATCACTCAAAGTAAGATATTTTCCTAAATAAATATATAAAATAATATTCCAAAGGGCATTTAGTTACCACTAAACAATATTTAAAAATCCAACATTTAAAACATAATTTTTTTTTAACTTATTTAATTTTATAATTATTTTTTAATAAAAATTTACACATATATTTTTGATGCATATAACTATTAATAAACCCAAATATTTAAAAATATTTAAGAACGTAAATAAATCTTTAAAACAATTGTAACTTAGCAATCAAATGCAAAATATTTTGATAATTATCACAAAAAGTTATATTTTCTTAATAAAATAAAATTATAAAATTCGCTAATGAAAACTAATATTTTAAAATTTTTGAATACATTTAAAAAAATAAATAAATCTTTAAAACAATTGTATCGCCACTTTTGATAGTAAGATATTTTCCTAAAAAATTAAAATTCGAATGCATATTTAACTACCAATAAAAACAGATATTTAAAAAACTAAAATAAACTTTAAAACAGTTGCTTTTCATTCACACATATATGTATTTTTGATAATTATCAAACATTTTCCTGTATAAATTTTATAAATAAAATTTTTGAGAACTTTTTTTGTTACTAAAAACTAATTTTTAAACTATTTAAAAAGAACCCAATTTTTTTAAACAATTGCATCTGAGCAAAGTTGATTTACACACATATTTTTGATAATTATCACACAAATTGGCAGGTTTTTCTAAGCAAATATAATAAATAAAACTCCAAAGGACATTTGGCATGCGGGTCAGGCAAATGAACAGTGACAACCAGACATGCGTATGCAAATGTTAATCAAAGCGAATCATTTGGCCGGGACAAGTTCATAGGTTCCGTTCCCTTAACCCACCACCGCCCCCGAGGGCTAGAACTGGGAATTGGCCTGGAAATATGAATAATTGGCCCGCATTAGCCGGCATTGTTGTTTCGTCAACGGGAAATCAGTTGGCAGATTAATCGTGCGGCATTCATTCATGGCCATAACCCGACGATGGATGGCCGGGCATATTGAGTCGATAAATGCGAAATGGCTGCAGTTCGCGTTACCTTTGCCGTTACCCCTATAGGGATAGCTACCCCCCATCCCCCGCCAATCCTCCAGGATTACAAGCTCCGAAATAGTGGGGCCTCACAGACTTTGGCTCATTATTATGCAGCTCATGAGCTCATCGTTAGTGGCAAAGTTATATGAGCATACATCAGCCATGCCGCACAACTTTGCAACACCCGCAGGAAGTCCTAAACTCGAGGGGCGGGGTGGGGCGGGGGGGCGTGGCCAGGAGGCGCAGTCAAGCGGCGTCTGGCAAAGCGGAAAGTGTTAAGCACAATGAAGTAAATGCTGCCAACTTCTGACATCGCCGGCATCTCCATCTCCCTCGACTTAAATCCAAAATGTGGGAGCAAGAATCCAGCTCAGCACAGCCACCACCCACTTCGTATCCGTTTCAAAGCTTTTCCGAATTCGCCGCAGGACTCGTTGGGGCGAAAAGTGAAGGCACAGCACTTCCTCAGCCGCTTCGGTATTAGTTTTTTTTTTCGAATAATTATCATTATTTAAGAATTTCTAAATTTCATCACGCTGTTGGAAAAAGTTGGAAATCAATTAGGGGAAGCCGCAAAAAAAGGAATACAGACCAATGGTAAAAAATACAAAATATAAGTAATATTATAAAATAAATTTATAAATGCTACACCCAAAAATATAACCATTGTTTCACTCATTAAACTCGTCGTATTAAAAAATACCACGCCAAGTATAAAAGTGTGGTATTAAATTAATACTTTATAATATACCATCTGAACTTTTTGGTCCTAATTTTTACTAAATCTTATAACTCTTCAAACGTGTTGCATTAAAAATACCAAATCCAGTATAAATGTGTGGTATTAAATTAATACTAAATAGTATACCATCTGACCTCTTTAGTATTAATTTTATACTACATCTTATAACTCTTTAAACGCGTTGTTTTAAAAAATACCAGACCCAGTATAAAAGTGTGGTATTAAATTAATACTAAATAGTGAACTCTGAACTCTTTAGTATTAATTTTGTACCAAATCGTAATAAGTTTATAATTTGTAAAGTAAATTTTATTTCACTTTAATTTTATTATACAGTATTAATGTAATACTCATTTCATTAAGATCTTTTTGAAACTCAATAGTTTATAATTAATCACTATTTATACCCGTTACTCGTAGAGTAAAAGGGTATATTAGATTCGTGCAAAAGTATGTAACAGGTAGAAGGAAGCGTTTCCGACCATATAAAGTATATATATTCTTGATCAGGATCACTAGCCGAGTCGATCTAGCCATGTCCGTCTGTCCGTCTGTCCGTCTGTCCGTCCGTCTGTCCGTCCGTCCGTCTGTATGAACGCTGAGATCTCGGAAACTATAAAAGCTAGAAGATTGAGATTTGGCATGCAGATTCTAGGGGTTAATACGCAGCGCAAGTTTTTCACGCCGATGTGCCACGCCCCCTCTAACGCCCACAAACCGCGAAAAACTGTGGCACCCGTCTGTATGAACGCTGAGATCTCGGAAACTATAAAAGCTAGAAGATTGAGATTTGGCATGCAGATTCTAGGGGTTAATACGCAGGCAAGTTTTTCTCGCCGATGTGCCACGCCTCCTCTAACGCCCACAAACCGCGAAAAACTGTGGCACCCACAGTTTTGAAGCTAGATTAACGGGAAAAGGAATGTGTATTCGTTTCTTCAATACATATTGATAGACCAAAGTGGGAAACCCCCCTCCCCCCTAACGCCCACAAACCGCTAAAAACCTTGGCACCCGTCTGTATGAACGCTGAGATTTCGGAAACTATAAAAGCTAGAAGATTGAGATTTGGCATGCAGATTGTAGGGGTTAATACGCAGCGCAAGTTTTTCACGCCGATGTGCCACGCCCCCTCTAACGCCCACAAACCGCGAAAAACTGTGGCACCCACATTTTTGAAGCTATATTAATGGGAAAAGCAATGTGTATTCGTTTCATCAATACATATTGATAGACCAAAGTTGGAAACCCCCCTCCCCCTAACGCCCACAAACCGCGAAAAGCTGTGGCGCCCATAGTTTTAAAGCTAGAGCAAAAGTGTAAACGCAATTTTGTTTGGGTTATTAACGCCTACCGAAATGTAGAAGAAATTTTTTTAATTTTTTGAAGCGGCTGCTTGGTTTGCCCTGCTTGAGACTGCTGACTTTAGCTGAGTAACGGGTATTTGATAGTCGAGGCACTCGACTATAGCGTTCCCTCTTGTTTAATAATCATTTCTTCCGGTGTGGATATCTTTAAAATATTCTTACTTTTTAAGAACTTAAGGAATCATAAAAATAATGCTCAGTGCCTGGGCAATTTTTCTGTCATTTTGGGCCACGTGGCTACCTCATCTTCCTGCGATTAGCTTTAATTCACTGAAAGTGGACAACTGATGAACTCCGGGAGTGGGAGTGAAAGTGGGTGGCAAGTGGGCGGACCATTTTGGCCATTTGATGATGTGGCATTCTGGCACGGTGGCACATCATAATGGCCAAATCAATTATCAATTCCGAGCCGATTTCATGTGAGTTATTTGCGAATCGAAGGGAACTAATGGCGCCGAATTGAACTGGAAATGGATTTGGATTCGGATTCGGATCTGGATCTGGGGCAATGGCAATGGCAATATGGCAAGGACATTGCTTGATTTATGGCCAAGCATATTTCCAAGTCGATGAAAGCGAATGCAGCTTTAGCCCGGTTATCCAGTTGAATTTTTAGGCTTCCAGTGGCGCCCGCATTCCCATTCCCAACCCGAAAAGGGGGCGGCGGGGGGCGAAACATCAGTTGGCCGGGTCGTTCGGTCAGCAGAATGCATCCCTCGAGTGCAGTTGGCAAATTGCACGGGAAACGTCGCTGGGAATGAGTTGCCAACTGGCGACCGGCGACTGCTAACTGGTAACTGGTAACAGGCAGCTGGCAAACAGGGGTTAAGGCAGTTTCAACTCCTCTGTGGCCACTCAATTTCGGTGTTGCCCTGCAGCGTAAACTGTTAGAAAATATTCGAGTTTCGAAATTCCCCAGAAAATAAGTGAAAGTTAAGTATTGGATAAATTTGTAAACCTTGCCAAATTGCTTACAAAATTGCTTTAAATAAATCCTTATTAATCATAAAAAACACATACAAATATTCTAGAAAAAATGTTAAATTTTGCTTCTTTACAAATTAAAAAAAAATTAAAACAATTCTAATATTTTATTGAACCGTCCGAAAATATTCTAGTTTTGAAAATATCCAGAAAATAAGTAAAAGTTAAATATTTGTTAAATTTGTTAATCTTTCCAAGAGGTCAAAGCCAAATATTCCAGTTTAAAAATGCATAAAATATATATTTATTAATTATATTATATTTTTTTTTATTATTATAATATTATATACATTTATTTAAAAAAAAGTATGTTAGAATATATTATTTTTGAAATTTTTGATATAAAAGAATAATGTTGTTATTGCTATTTCTATTTTGTTGTGGTTTAAAGAATATAGTTTTTATAAGAAACATAAATTAAAATATTTTTTACCACCTTCATGTTAATCGACCATTTCTCCTGGGAGACCAATTGATTTATTCGCGCAGTGCATAATGCCATGCAATTAGCAACAAATTGAGGGGATGCACTGGGATACTGGGATAAAAGTACAAACTATGGAGGTTGGCATCTGGATCTGGGTCTAGACTTTGAACTGGGCTGGGTTCCGTTTTGGGGGATTGGCACTGGGATCGGGATTGGGATTGGAATTGGGTGGCATGACGTGAGGGAATCAGCTGCATTAGCAAATTCATGCAACGTACCTAATTGAAACGGCGCCAGCTGCAATTATTTTCAATTCTAATTCGAGTTCCTCTGCGGCCAAGCCAACCACATGGGTTCGGATGGGGTTTTTGGGAATTGGGAATGGGAATGGAAATGAATATGAGAATGGCCATCGGATCCTTTGCACAGGATCCGCAGATCCTGGCTGCCATATTTAATTTGCTTTCGTGAGGCGGCTCGAATTGAATTCCAATTGAAATCGAAATCGAATGGGTAGCGTTGCATGCTCGGGGGTACGACATTTTGCCCTAATAAACGGTCATTGCCACGCCCCCAATGCCGCACAGCCGCCTTTGTCTCTCTATAAACACGGTCAGTGATGAGAAGTAACCGAATAATAGATGAATGTATTCGATTTAGACATTGAGTCATGTTATCAAAAACGAAATACCATTTTTTAACATTTTCTTTACGAAAAATGTTTCTAAAATAATGAGTTAGACCATTTGGAAATTTTGTATTATTATGTAGGTATAATATAAAATATTAAAAATATCAAAGGTAAAAGTTATAATTAATTTTAACACAATCACTAATAGTGGTTTTCATATAAAGAACTTTAAATATATTTATCTTATTACGTATTTTTATAATATTTTCAGTCCTTATTTTCCCGAGGAGCATCACTGATTCAACTTCAATTTCAGTGGCTGTAAAATTGGCAACAATTTCACCTCGCCCCGCTGCAATTTTCGCGTTTAATTAGCTGCAACTGCAATGTGGCCACGCCCCCCGCCCACCGGCCCATTACCTCTATTGAGGTCTGTTCTGTCCTGTTTTACTCGACGATGGCCATATGCCAGACCCGTGTCGATGCAATTTGTGCAGCCATGTCGCAGTCCATCAACACCTTTTTATTTGCCACTACAACTGGACCCTGAATTCCGCATCCGGAATGCGGCATCCTGAACTCTGGAACCCGCGGAATAAACCCCTTAACGGCCTTAACCCAGCGCATAAATTGCAATAGACAGCTGAACTTTATACTTCCCTTTTTTTTTGCTTCCGCTGAAACAGCCAATCCCAAAGGGAGTAACTAAATAAAGTTCATCAAGCGGATTGTGGCTCCGTTATGGATATTCACGG
This sequence comes from Drosophila mimetica, assembly GCA_037075245.1. Classification (NCBI taxonomy): domain Eukaryota; kingdom Metazoa; phylum Arthropoda; class Insecta; order Diptera; family Drosophilidae; genus Drosophila; species Drosophila mimetica. The sequence continues at coordinate 1,607,515 of JBAMCH010000005.1, forward strand.
GAGGATATTCGCACATCGTGTTTGAATCCCTTTTTGGGAGAATGAATAATAAAAGTTAATAATAATTACAACTTCTGAAAGCAGCTCGTAATAGGTTAATCACTATTTTAAGAAATAGTTTGAATTTATTTGAAAACTCAATATAGTTAACTAAATTTTTGCAACAATGTTATACTAAAATTGTAAAAGATTGTATTCTTCTAAATCAGACGGAAAGTTTACTGATATTAATTATTGCTAGCTGCATAAAACAGTTCCAAATATCACATTTTGGCAAAAAAAATCCAAATCATTATTTTCCACTGAAAAAAAAATTAATTGACCGAAGACAAATAAAAAAAAATATTTTAAAACAAAAGAATTTACAATAAGCTCTGCAAGGATACGTTTTGATGAACTCACACAGAGTTGTGAATATGTCCGTGTTGTTGGAGAATTGGCATGACTTTTGTTGACCAAGTTCGCTTGGTTTTCGTAACGTGTTTAGACAATTTCATTGGGAGACCCACCCCATTTTCCGCCCACTTTCGACTATCACGTAGACTGTGGGGGGGGGGGGGCGTGGCTAGTTTGTTTGCTGTTTGCGCATTTGAAATTGAATTTTCATCACTGTCCCGTTTGCTAAAGGTGAGCGGTGGAAGCGATGAAAGTGCGAGGAAAAGGGGCGAATGCAGCATGATATGGCAATTATAAAGAACGCAGAATGCAGAATGCAGAATGCAGAATTCAGGCAGCATGCAAAAGCATTTTTCGCGCTCCATTTTGCCCACTGATTGCTTCGAGCTGCCAGGACACATGAGTGTCTGGGATTACTGCTGCAGACTTTTTGCCAAATGTGGCTTTAAGCTGCTCCCTTTCCGAAAAGTGTCAAAGTCGAAGCCAAGTGGGAAATGGGACTGCCAGCCGAGAAAATCACCTGCAAAAAAGAAAACTACCCTTCATAAATATAAGTTCACAAAAACGGACATCTGGCCAAACCTTTCAAGGTGTTGGGAAAACCTCCCGAGGTTTGTCAGCAATAAAAATATTTATTTTATGAGACTCGCAGTATGAAATAAATTTATGGGGCTTCTGAAGGTTGCATTTAAATGTGTAAATTTTTAAATCTAAGAAAATGCTGCAAGAGGGATAAAAATAGTATTATTAAGTACATTGCAAAAGGAAATAATTTAAAGAAAATACAAGTTAAGCTAACTACTAGCAATTTATTATAAACATTTACATTTTTTTTGTAGACTTTCAAAAACATTTTTGGTTTTCATTAAACAAAACTCTTGTAATTGTCGGAATGACATTATTTTCATTTTTATTTCTTCCATTATTTATTTACTCAATTTTTATTTATTATCACATTAATTTATATTTTATTATATTTTATGTTATATTTTATTTTATTTATATTTATTATTTGATTATTTCAGCATTAAAGATATTATTTATATTACTATTTAATTTTACAATAATTGTTGTTTGTAAATATTATTAAATATTACTTAAAGATTTTGTAATTGTTGGAATTATTGTATTTTCATTTTATGCATTATTATTAATTTTATTTCTTATCACATGAATTGTTGTATTTTATAAATATTTATACTTAATTGGGACCCTATTATTTCCCTTAAATCAAAAAAACATAGAAGTTACATAGAAAACAGTCAGGATCGCTTAATTATTGGTTATTTTTTTAAACATTTCCTAATCCCTTAAAAATACAATTCGGATTGCAGTGTATTTATGGCAATAAGTTGAACATTCGAAGTGGAATTCTTCTTTAAGCAAAAGTGCAAGTTGCAGCTTGTGGGGGAAGCAGAGACAGCATGTGGCCCACTGACAATGACAGCTGGTGTTGGGGGGTGGGGGGGTTGGTTTTGGGTTTGTGAGGGGGTGGGTGGTTTGGTATCACGTTGAAAAGACGGCTGCCGAAGGTCGCACCGCCTGCCCGACCCACTTGGCTATGACATTTCACTTGCTGCCTCGCATTTTCACTAAATTGACTTTGCCTGCTATCGTTTAGGGTGCACCGCCACCCCCACCCCCCGAAAGCCACCCACTCACATTCATCCACGCCCCAAACATTGCCAGAGTGCTGAGTCTGAGTGCAGCAATTTTTTATGCTCCGTTGGGCAACGACAGCCGAGAATGCCAGAATCCCAGCGCCTCATCCCCCCGAAGGATCCATTTCTCGATGCCACTTTCGAGGGGGGGTTGGAGTGCGGGCCCACCCCACCCCCTCCTGCCAAGCAGAGCGATTGCAATCTATAAATATCTAAAATCCCATAAAACTCAGCTCAAGCCAGCAAATGTCATCATTGGTATTGTGGCCATCCAGCCGGTGAGGTGATGTGATGTGCTGGCTACCTGCGCCTATCCAAATCAATGCCCCAAACCAAATCCGAACCAGAATCGCAATCGGAATCGGAGGTCTCGATGCGGTGTGGAATCCCAAATCCAGGAGATGGGCTGCAATTGGGATTCGGATTGGGACAATATTTGAGGATGATTGCATGCTTGTGCAAGCGGCTTTCATGTACGTGAACGGCAAATTTATTTGCACAACTGCGATTGATGCTGACAACGCCCCACACGCCCCTCCCCACCTGCAACTAGTTCTTCTACACTGAGAAATATGAATACATAATGATTATATTAGATTTTAGATTTAGAATTTAAACATTTTTAACAAGAAATATATTTTAATAGGTTGTTAATTTGTTTTTAATAATTTATTAAAATCATATAAAAGATAATTTTTGAAAGAAATATCTCAAATACATTTTAAAAAAATCTATAAACAGTATTAAACAATAAGAAAAAAAACATATACGATTTTTTTTAAATATTAATTAGTTTGCTATATTTATTTTTATTTATTTATGTTTTATTAAAATAATTTTTTAAATAATAATTAATTAATAAAATATTATTTTTTTTCATTTGTTATCAATTATTTATTAATTAATAATCGTATTAAAAGATTTTATTTGTATGAAGTACCTTTTTAAATAAATCTAAAAAAGATGGATTAGTAAAAAAGACTAACAACTTTAGAGATTTTTTTATATATTAATTAGGGCGTTATATTTGTTTTTATTCAATGAAAAAACTTTTAATACGATTATTAATAAATAACATTTTATTTATTTATGTTTTATTAAAATAATTTTTTAAATAATAATTAATTAATAAAATATTATTTATTAATTAATAATTGTATTAAAAGATTTTATTTGTATGCAATACATTTTTAAATAAATCTAAAAAAATAATGGATTAATAAAAAAGACTAACAACTTTAGAGATTTTTGTTATATATTAATTAGGGCGTTATATTTTGTTTAATTCAATGAAATTAACATTGACTGGCTTAAAGATGTGAGATTTTTATCATTTTGGTCATTTGATCATTTTGAACCATTTACTTATTTATATAGTTTGTTAAAAGCCAAGTTAAGAGATTTTAGAATCGATTTTTCTGAATGCATTGGTATGACATTTGGAAAACCCGGGGCTCCGTCACTCGGCGCTTGGCATTTGGCAAATGCTCGCTGCTCGGCGCTCGTCTCCTGATCGGCAGCATAAAAGTCTGTTGCATATACCAATTTCGCATTTGCCCCGCCACCAAATGCAGATGCCCCCGGAGGGCGCCAAAAAAGTGGGCGGAATGCGGGCGATGGGTTGCACTGAGTTGGAAAAGTGGGGAAGTTCTGTCAACGCAACTTCTTCGACTGGCAGCAGAATCTGGCTGGCTGATAACGTAAACCGCTTTGATTTTTATTTAACTGCACATTTCCCTCCTACAAAGCCCCCCCCCCCCTTGCACCACCCTTCCCCCCTTCGATTGACATTTAATGGCAACTTGTGGCGGATTTTCGATTGCAATTTCTGCGGTTTTCCAATTTTCCCCAATTTCACAATTTTCCATTTGCCTTCGCTTATTGCATTTATTTATTTTGTGCGCGCGCCCTCCTCGTTTTACTAGTATTTTTTGCCCTGCTTTGCTTTTTGGCCTTTCGGTCGAGTGAAATTGATAATTTATAAAATTGCTGGCAAATGGCAAAGAAGAAACATATATTATACATAGGTACAAAAATATCCAAAAAAAAGGGGGGAAAGTGGAGAAGGCTGCCGTTTGGCCACCATTTTAGTGGCGTGTCTTGCAACACATTTGCCGCGTTTGGCTCATGAAATATTTCTCAAGTTTCGGCCGTTACCTTGACTTGATAGAGAGCATCCTGCGGCAGCCTGGTGGCCACTTTATGGCGGCCATCCTGCATCCTTGGTCCCCCGTCTCTCGTCCTCCTCCCCAGTCATACATTAAATTATGCAAAACACACACACACTCACACACCCCATCTCCTGAAAGGACTTTTCCTTTTGTGTCTTCCCTGCCATTTTTGTTTTATTTTTCTCGCATGCTTTAAAGGAAATATATTTTGCACTTGGCTGTTGCTTTTACTTAGCCAAGTGAAGCATGGAAACGCACACACCTATCCACAGCTAAGGTCAAGATAATATGAATGTTTGAGGTTTGATATTTATACAATATTCAAAGCTATTTTTATTCCATAAAAAATTATTTATGAATACCTATGACAAACAGACAAAAGAAATGTGAATAAAAATCAAGAAAATAAAACAGAAATTCCGAAAAAAGTCGGGAAAAAAATAAAAAAAACTATTGATAAAAAATTAAAAAAAAATGTAATTAAAATGTAATATGTGGAAAGTATTCATATTAAATATTTACATACATATTAATGTGAGATAGTGAAATCTTCTGCCTACAAATATGATTTTTAGATTAATAATTCTAAATTAATAAATTGTGATGTTTGGGAAGACAATACTGTTTTTTGATTTGGCTTTTATTATTTAAGATTATTTATAATTCGAGGCAAAATATTAAATTATGATGATAAAAAAAAAAAATTACCTATAAAAATCTATTATGTAAAAAATAATCATATCTTATATCTATTCTTAAACAGAGAAAAAAACGGAAAAATATGGAGTCATATCAATTTTTTATAGCAAAATCCAAATCAATATATCAATATCAAATATCATTTCGATATGAACGCAGAACGGAACAACCAAAATTGATAAGAAAAAATACCCGATGGATGACTATTTTTGGTGCTTTTTTTCTCTGTGTATATAAACATGTGAGCTTGTGAAATCTTCTACTCTTCATATACCATTTTAAGATTAATTAATGTAAATTAATAAATCGTAAGCACTGTTTTTTATATTTTATTCAAAATACCCTTCAAATTTAGGGAGCTTCTTAGTTGAAAATTTAAAAGCCCTAAAAGACACACCTCTAGGTATTATTTTGGGCACAGCTGTAAATTTGAACTCTCCATAACCTCCCCCACTGAAGTTAGCACCCCGAAGCCCCCAACTTTTCCCCTCACCGTATTTATTTGGCGCTTCGCTGCTTTTATTTTATTGAAATTTATGATTTCTGACACAGAATTTATGTTGTTTTGCATTCCGGCGGGTGAGTGTGTGTGTGTTTGTTGTTGTTTCAGGATAGGGGGCATAAAATAAACCTCAAATACTCGTAAAATGCCCAGCTACCCAGCTTTCCAGGGGGGCTACGAACTTCTTCTTGTTTTTCCGATCCCTTCCGCCTTTCCTTTTCTAGCCCCCTCCCACCCTGGATATACATACATATATGGAATATACATATATACCACTGGTATCCGGGCATTTTGAAAGCTCCTCTTTGGTCGCCTGGCCAATGTCAGTGAATTATTTAATTCGTATAAATATTGAAAACTCAATTTTTTATGATGTTTTCCCGTTTGGTTTATTGCTCTTTTGTGGCGCTTTCATATCGCACAACTTGAACCGACCACGGCCACAGGATCCCCCATCCCGAGACCGCTGTATTTGCCAGAGACATTGCGTATTGATATTTCACACTTCCGTGGCCAACAAAAAAGTATGCGAAGAATTCGCATTGAATTTAAATCCTTCATGAAAATCCCCATGAATAAACTCAGCCAGAGATGGCGAAAAAATGAAGAAAATAATAGGCCAAAATATGGAAATCCATTGGGTCTGTGAATATATCAACTCAAAGGGTATGTTTCGGGTTAGCTTTAGACCGGATGTGTATTTTATGTTTTCATTTCAGCGCTCGCTGACGAGCCAAGTGATTACGTTCGCAAAGCTCTCTTAATGGGAATTTTATTTCAAATATTCAAAAAAATATATATTTACGTACCTACATTTTTATATATTTCTGTTTGATATTTCACAGAAAATTAAAAAGGAATTTAGTTCATGATGGTGTTACAAAAGTGAAAAAATGGAACAAGTCTTATAAATATTTCTATATGCATAAAGATTGGTAAAATAAATTTCTATGATAATCTTTGATCCTTGAAGAGAGATTCTTAACTTTAATTGAGACTTTGCCTTACCTACACATAAAGTCTTCCATTTTTGAGATACTTGGTTGGGGATTTTTGGAGAGTACGCCACTTCAGAAATCCAAAACAGCTTTCTCTTTGCTGCCTGAAATCCCCGAAATTTCTCTGGCCTCTTTGGAATTAACAGCTTAACCGCTGGCGAACACATCCTGTTCGGTCGGAATTCAATGTTTCAAGTACGAAATACTTGATTTTATCTCCGAGCGCACTCCTCACATTCTGAATATCCCCCAATAAAACTCGTTTCTCCGGGTAAGAGTAAGTAAAGCAACTCGGAACCAGCTCTGTCGAGGCAGGGATATATTCGCACACACAAATGCGGATGCGAGTGAGCACTCCAGCAGACACACTACACACTCTCTATGCACTCCACACACACTCCATACAATCCGCACACTCCGCACACCCCAAAATAATCCCCAAAAGATGAAAATTGTGTAAAATTTGTGTGTTGGTTTCACTGATTAAGGATGGCTTACTGGCTGGTTGTCGGCCCCCCAAAAACTGCTGCTGTTGGCCCCATCAGGGGAAATCTCTTGAAAGCCAAAAAGATGAATAGACCAGACCAACATCTAATATGTGCGAAATTTATCAGCCTCGATACACACACAAACAAGAGCGCACACACACCCACACACACACACAGGAGCACTCGAAAGGATATTCAGGAGCAATGCTGCAAGGACGAAGGCAAACGGCATGGAAAATCGCAATAATAATTTTGCCTTTCAGCTTCGGTTTCGGTTTCGGTTTCTGTGGCATCCAAAAAAGGAGGTGGGAGGCGGAGGTGTGCGAGTGTGTGTGTGTGCCTCAAGCCTCAAGGATCCTGGCAGCCAAGGATGCCCAGCCATGTGAGTGGACAGTTGCGGTCTCTCCGATGCGAATGCTCCAATTATCCAGGGGGCGGAATGGGATGCCGGGGGATGACCCACCTCAACCGCTGGCCGGGCATCGAAACTCACGGATTGCAATGCAGTTTGCAGATGCTCGGCTACTCGAGCATCCCATCATATATTTTCGTTATGCCCTTGTCGGCTATAACAGGGGGTGGGCTGGGGCTGGGGTTGGGGGTGTGGGTGTGGGTGGGGTTTTTCGGTTACAGTAACAGTTGGATTAAATTGTACAATGCCCCAAACGGAGCATCCCATCCCATCGTTCCATCCCTCTGCCGTTCGTCGCTCGCTTTCGGGTCCTTTTGCATTTTCCGGGTGCAGTTGTAGTAGTTGTAATGCCGTTTTGCCTTGATCCATATCCGTTTTCTCTCCGGGGGCTTTCTATTTGGGAACGGGGCGTCGATTTCCTTTTGCCTAACAGCCGATGGCCTGCAGGTAGCCCTGAATCTGCTCACTCAAAGCGTGGCTAGGAAAAGAGAGTTGATTAGTGGAGATTTTCGCCAGTCAATCCATAATGCTTACCCAATTCCCTTGCCGCTGGCCGTGGACTTCTTGTAGAGAGCGGCCAGCAGGAGGATCTGTCCGGTCATCAGGAGCTCTCGTTTGCCGTAGCTCAGCCAGCCCTTGGTTTTCACCTGCGTGGCTAGAAGATCACGCTCCTCCAGGGTCTCACGAATCTCTCGTCTGGGAAGTTCGTGGTCTATGACCTCACGTCGGCGAACTTCTCGCTCTTCTCTTCGCACATTGCCACGGTCTTCTCGGCGAAGATCATCTCGTTGATTTTCGTTCTCCCTCCTGCGAAGATCTTCCCTTTGGAGAGATAATACTTCCTGTCTCCGGTCATCGACACGTTCCACTCGACGATTCTCATCTCGTTCAACTTCTCGCTCTTCTCTTCGATCCACTCGTCGGGAATTCTCTCGGTCCTCCCTCCTAAGATTATCGAGCTCCGCTCGTTTTTCGTTACGGCCAACGCGAGCTTCACGATGTTCGCGTCTGGCTGAGAGCATTTCCCTTTCACTACGCTCCACTCTTCGATCTTCTTCACGCTCTTCTCGCCGCTCAGCGTTGCGCCTTTCTCCAGCTTCAACTCTTCGTTCTGCATCACGCACCTCCACTCGTCGCAAATCATTACGTTCAATTCGACGAGAGGATTCACGCTCTTCTCGACGACGGACTTCTCGTTCTTCTCGTCGCTGGTTGTGCCTTTTAAGGTCTTGCTCCCTGCGGTTTTCCACACGTTCCTCATGTCTAGCTGAGTCTCGTTCCTCCCGACGGAGATTATTGCGTTCCTCTTGGCGATCCTCGCTACGCTGTGAATTGACTCGCTGATCCCTGACTTCATCCACTCGCCGAACTTCAAATCGCACGCGTTTCTCCCGCTCCTCACGTCTCGAGAGTTCTGGCTCGACTCGTCGGTTCTCTGATTGTTCCCCTAGTCGAAGGTTCACCCGCTCGTTGCGCTCTTCAGATTCTCGTTCCATTCGCTCCACTGGTTCACGTTCCATGCGTCTGGAGAATTCCCTTTGTGAGTTAACTCTGTCGTCGCGTCGATTTTCGCGCTCCTCACGTCTGGACAGTTCGCGTTCCTTACCACGACTCTCGTTAGGTGCTTCCCGTCGAGATTCCTCCTGTCGCCTGCTGACTTCTCGCTCTTCACGTTCTACACGTTGATGGCGTGCCTCACGAGTTTCTCGGCGCTCTACTGACTCCTCACGAGCTTCACGTTCTACACGGTCCGCACGGGCATAAAGTCGCACTACACGTCCTTCAGAAGTATCAAGTCGCTCTACTCGTTGTCCACGCACGTCACGTCGCTCTTCTCGATTCTCACGAGCATCACGTCGGTCTACTCGATTCTCACGGGTATCACGTCGCTCTTCTTGTTCCCTACGAGCATCACGTCGGTCTACTTGTTCCTTACGAGCATCACGTTGTTCTACTCGATTCTCAAGAACATCACGTCGGTCTACTCGTTCCTCACTGGTATCAAGTCGTTCTTTTCGCTCGTCACGAGCGTCACGTCGCTCTACTCGTTCCTCACGGGCTTCACGTCGCTCTACTCGTTCCTCATGGGCTTCACGTCGGTCGACTCGTTCCTCACGGGCATCACGTCGATCTACTCGTTCCTCACGGGCATCACGTCGCTCTACTCGTTCCTCGCGGGCATCACGTCGCTCTACACGTTCTTCCCGAGTTTCGCGTGGCTCTAGTCGTTCTTCCCGAATTTCACGACGCTCTACTCGCTCCTCATGCGCCTCGCGGGGTTCCACTCGCCGGGATGAGTCCAGCCTGACCCTCGTTTCCTCGCGCCTCTCGTTCCCACGATCATCGCGGGCCACCGCCTCCACGCGCCATTCTCTGCGCTGGGTCTCGTCCGTGGCCTGTCTGTAGACCATGTGCTCGTCGTAGTTGTCCAGCCGACGATGGACATCCTTGCAGATGGAACCGCCAGATGTGTCGCCGCATGAGAGCCTGTTGCTGGCCAAAGCCAGGGTCAGACAGCCAAGCTGGAGGAGCAGGAGCAGAACGCTGATCCGGAGCCGCATCTTCGGTGGTTTTTGCGTTGGTGCTTGGTGCGTCAGGTACACAGGGAGAAAAAGATCGAAGATTCAGTCCGCTGCTGTTTCACCAGCAGGCTGCGAAACTGGAATGACTTGGCTGCAGGATTGTCGCTGCTTTTATAGCGAAATCCGGCCTAGAATATTTTTAATGGCTAGCAAATGGAAAACACCCACGTTTGTGGGCACTTCCTGCTCGACCAATTTACGCCGGCTGATTGATTGAATTCCGCTTATCGCACATGTGCACCACTGCACCACCAAGTGGCGCAGACGCCACCGCTGTCCACTCGAGTGAGCCTAATGCGCCTGGGCCACCGTTGCTTTTCCATTTACTATTTTCCATGAATGAAAATTGCCACGGCCCGTGACGTCACATGCTGCATATAAAGAACAAATAGGATGGAAAAGGGAATCGATTTGCGAAGCAGCTCGTTAACCACTTGTGACGTCAATAAATGTACATTGTACATATACTGGGGATATGGGATATGGGATATGGGGTACTAAACTCCTTTTTTCTCGAAGCGAGTGCACAACTGCGATAAGCGCAATTCAATCAAAATCAAATTAGAGTGCAGCGAGCAAAGGAGCCGACCCAATAATTGAAGATACTCCTGTGGCGCCTTAGATGGCCATCAGGGCGTAAAATTGCGCATCGACTTGGCAACTGGGTCCCGGTTATCCCGTGAAACCCACTTGGGGTATAAAAGCCAGCGTAGCCAGCTCGTCGAGCTGTCAGTTGGCCAGATAATCCAGAGGAGAGCGGCGAAATCCCGGTTAGCCTCGGAACCGGCGGCCCCACAAGAGGATGGACCCAAGAAGTATCAACACACAATCACCGTTGGATCACCATGGAAACTCTCAACTCCGAACCACTAAGTCGCCCTAAGAATATCGCCTAACTAAGTATCAACTGTGTATTAACCGAAGACAGTCTCGTTATATCGTTATATACTAACCAATCCAATATGTATTGTATCCGTAGTCCATCGTATTAACCTAAACGTAATCACTGTTAAACTTAGCCAGTTAAATGTTGCTGTTGTTTGGGATCGTATTGTCATGGAGCTGAAAGATTTGAGCAGCTTCTTCTCTTACTCGTCTATCCGTAAACTACTCGTATATATGTATGCAACTTCTACACTACTAATTCCACACGGATAACCAGAATCTATACTAAGAACATACCATATGCTGAAATGCACGATACAAGAAGCACATATGACTATAAAGTTTCGTTAATGGGGATTGCCCGAATCATCGGTAGTTATCCATCCATTCGTATGCCTAATCAAATACCAAATAAATTTTACTCGTACTCTAACCAAATGTTGAGCTAAATACAAGGTAATTTTTTAATGGGGGGAGGTTTCAAGGGAAAGAATTATAAAACATTCAAGGGGAAATATTTCTGCTCCACAAGTAACTTTGATCTTCAGCAGACTTTTGGTATCACCCGGCAGAGTATCATTCGAGATCTGAGGGATTTCTCTGCAGAGTAAGACCAAAAGTAGCCCCAAGAACCTTAACCGTATGTTCTCCTACACCAAATCGCAGTGGGTGATGAGCAATGGCCGGCTCATCTTGCCATTTTTGGTTCCATGCGCTTCCATGGCCTCGATGACCTTGTCGCCGCGTATCACCCGTCCGAAGCCCACGCGCTGACCCATGGCCACGGGCAGGGGCTTGAAGCTGATGCTGAAGTTGATGGCACCACCGGGGAATCCCTGGACGCAGTACTCCTTGGCGCAGGAGAGCACGCAGCCGTAGCGCCCGTGGTTCACGACGCGCGCATCGAACTCCATGGGATCGCGCAGCGAGGGAGTATCACGCGCCTTCGACTTCGGGCACTTGCCACCCATGCCCAGGAGATAGCCCTCCAGCCAGAGATGCGGAAAGATGCGGCGCACGGCGAACTCGTGCGATCGCTGACCCAAGCAGGTGCGGACGAACTGCAGCACCACCAGCGGCGCCGCCTCCGTGTACAGCTGCACCACCACCTGGCCCAGCGGCCGACCGTCCATCAGGCCAAAGTGCAGCACAATCCGCGGGCGCAGCAGTCGCATCAGCTCGTAGTTGTCCGCGGGCAGGTGCAGATCCCAGCGCTGGTACTTGGTGAACACTTCGCTCTCCGCCAGAGCCGATCGGTTGGTCATCACACTGGGACACCTCAGGCTGCTCCTCGTTGGCGACGGCCACTCCCGCCGGACAGCCGCTCGCTTGCGGCCATGGATCCTCATCAGGCGGCGACCCAGGAATAGATTCTCCTGCTGCACCAAGTCCATGCGGCGCATCATTTGTGGCAGCGCCGATCGGGAGACGAAGAGTGGAGGCTCCATCGAAGCAATGGTGCCGCCAGTTCGCTTGATCTTGGACAGATTCAGCAGCAGGCGCACGTTGTCATTGGTGCGGTCCAGAAAGACGCGGGCGTCCTGCTGCAGGACATCGAGTCCTCCCTGCGCCTTGGTGTTCACCAGCGGCGGTCGCTGGTCCACCAAGCTGGCGGGGTGCTTCAGGCGCTGCATGTGCAACCTGTGGCGACCCGGTGCCAGGCGTCGTTGGTGCCGCTCCATGAAACTGGATCCGCGGGAATTGAAGGATCCACTGACGGTAAACCGATGCGGGTCAAGCATATCCAACGAAGAGAGTTAAGGCTAGAATATATATCGTTTATCATATGGCTTGTGTTTTGGAATACTGTGAATTTTTATTTGATTCTTTTCTTAGTTGTCCGCCTGCTTGAGTTTTTTTATTCATGGTAGATCTATTACATATATTCTTTTCTATTCTTAGCAGGGACCGTAATTGTTCTCACCCGGTAACCATAATTGTTAAACTTTCCCATAAATATCCAATAAGAATACCAATACTCGAAAAAGATAACCATAACAATTACTGGATGAGTTGTGTTTCGCTTAAGAATATAATTAACTGGGGAGTACTGACCAATCTATAACAATATCCAACTGAATAATTCCTTATAGAGCTTCCAGTACATCCCCACTTATTAATATATATTTCTTTTTCTGTATAGGTGGTCGAAAAGATAGCATATCGGTTTAATTGTTAGTCTAATCTGAAGGTATACACTATTTGGAGGATTTGGTTTATGGAAACAACTCAAATAACCTTTATTTACGGTCCCTGGCTCTTAGTTCTTCTTTTTTTCTTGGTTTGTTTTTAACTTTTTCAAAGTTCTCTATCTTAAACACACAATAATTGGGTTAGGTAAAAAAAATCGACTGTTACGTGGGTAAAATTAATGGTGCCCCTAAAGCACTGTTTTCTTCTAAATCAAATATATAATATTCAAGTTGAGATCGCTTCGAATTTCTGCACTTCGATATTCTATATACATAAAATACTTATTCCTAGTACAACTTTCATTTCCCCAGCTGTGTTGTCATCTCTCTCATTTCCAAGACGACGCTGTCTCGCGCACTCTTTCACACCGCTCTCGCTATCTCCTTCCAAGTTGTGTGAACGCTTTTTTGACCCATTCAAATTCTACATCGAAACACTGATATTTAAAATACTTTCTGCTCTAAGAACTACAATAACTTGAACCTTTAAATATCCTTGGCGAGCAAAGGACCCAGCAATGGATAGGTCTTGAGTACCAGATTGGATTGCAGCTCGAGTTGTGTTGGGAAAGATCTTAAACCTATGTTGTTGTTGGCTAACTGATCACTTGTCGATATATACTTATTGTTTCCACTTTGAACACATTAAAATTTTTTTTTTGGTTTGAGAAAATCGCATGAGCGTCAGCTAGAGTCACACTTCTGGAGCCACAATCCAACCTGGCAGCAAGTCCTGTTCCCAAGGCTCTCTCCTTTGCTATGGCTAAAATTTGTTTGTATCATTGGATGTTTTTACTGCTTAGACGGACTCTAGTCGAATTGGCTGGCATTGAACATGGCAATGTGGTTTAAATCAAATCTCCACTCTCCGGAAAACTCCACTACTTGTTGTTGTTCTCCTGCATCAGATCCTCGAGAGCACCGTTGAGTCGTCCCTTGCTGAGGGCTTCTACCAGCATATGAAGTCGCTCCTCCCGCTCCGAATGCCGCCTTTCCAAAAGGGATACCTTAGGGAGAAACCAGTAAAGCACATTAGTTGCCAGGCTATGAGCAATCGAAGCAAACAACTTGTCTTATTCTTGACTTTCTTGAACTTAAAATGGGATCTTGATTGGTCGTAAGTCGTGGGTCGTGGGTGAGTTAGTAGAAGGGCTTCGGTACCTTGGCTTTCAGCGCATAGTAGTCCACGGGCACCTTGCGCCGCTTCTGGGTGGTCAGTGCCTCCTCGCGCTCGTTGAGTCGCTGCTGCAGGATGCGCACCGTCTCGTTGCAGGAGGCCAGTTCCCTTTCGTGGGCACTCTGCAGGGTCTTCAGCTGAAATTTGGGCATTCAAATTGGGTTCCTGTTGTACTAATGCAGCAAAAAACACTCACATCCTGCAGCCGCTTGTCGTGCAGCGTTTTATAGTCGGCCTCCAGCAGGCGGTACTTGTTTTGGGCCTCCTTCAGCGCCTGACTCTCGGTGGCCGCCGGAATGTGGTCGCTGTGGTGATGATGATCGTAGCCACTGGAGCGCCGCTGCAGGGATCCCCCGCTGGCCTGGGACCTAAGATCCAATTTGCTGCCTGCAAGACAAACAAAAATAAGTATTAATAGGTATAAATATAAAGTGGCATAATTATGTAAGCTATTTTCGGGGTTCATTGAGCTTCGTGTCTGGTCAAATTTAATGCGAAATTTTCACAAAGAGCCCTCTTGCATAATCCGAAAAGTTATGAAGAGCGATTTACATTTCTTACACGCACGCGTGCGAAATTAAAACATTCGCTGATGATGCTATTTATACGGTTACCGTCGTCCGCTTTTGGCATTTACAATTATTAACAAAACAAATTTGACGGAGCGACAGCTCATTAATTAGCCACAAAAAAACCGCACAGCCCATCAAAATATACGAGAAACAGAAAAAAAAATCACAAACGCAGAAAAAGAAGTAATAAAAATCCACAGTGAGCTTTTGCAGAGGCGGTTAGGTCTGGCTAACAAGTCGTGGCATTATAAAACGTCCATTTGGAGGGGGTCGGGGGCATGGGGCGCAGAAAGAAGAGGTGGGGCCGCCGCCGCAGAAGACCTGATCCAATCCAAGTCGATCACCAGCAGCGTCCACCGACCCGCCGCCAAAACAAACCCGCGTCTTTGACTTTGACTTTCGCTTTCGAATTTTCTTTTTCGATGGCACAGCAATGGCAATAGCAACAAGAAATTCAAATCCGAATCGACAAAAGGTAAATAAACAAGAGTCAGGCCGCACAGGTGACATAACCAAGTGCCCGAGATGGGGTCTCCCGTCCCGTCCCGCCCCGCCCCCTGCCTCCAACTGCGACTCCGTGGATTCAGTTTCATTTTGGACGTTTGATTTAACCCTAGCACAGCCACTTTTGGTTAAAAGAATATATTTTTGTATTCTGGAACCACAGATTTTAAAATAATTATCCTAATAACAGTTGAGCGTCTCATTTCTAACTAGAATTTCCCATAACCCCTATAATAATTACAAAAATTCTTGCCACTTTCCTAAAAAAAAAATTAGGTTTGTATTCTGGAACTACAGATTTTATGATGATTAAAAAATGATAATCTTTACAACAGTTGAGCCTCTCATTTCAAACAATTTTTAAAAGTTTCCATACCTCTTTTTGGCATTAAATTCATTATTTATATTTGGATAATTTTTTTATTTTCGTGTAAAAAATTATTTATGGATTCTGAAATTTCCGACTTTAGTGATTATCCTAATTATAGTTGTGTGTGTTACTTTAAACACTTTACGAATTTCCTATAATTTATAAGCATTTAATTTCATATTTATTTATGATTTTTTTTGTATAAATATAAGATTTAAAAAACCTATGAGAAGATTGTAAAAAATATTTTAATAGAATCTCGTTATTTCGTAATTTATATTCCTTATTTATGAATAGAAAAACCTTTCTTAATTTAAAAACTATTTTGAAAAACCTTGAATTCTCAAGCTAAACAAATTTAAATTACAAATTTCCGTATTTAAATAATTTATAGGCATAATATTTATATACTTGACAGTGCCAAGTGAGAGTGAGATTCGTTAAAGCCCATGACACTCAGAGGGTTAAGACGTCTTGGCCTGGCCGAAACGTGTTTGTCTTGGCCATTGGCCATTGGCCGCTTAGCCGCTTAGTTGCGCTGCAATTGCCGTTTGAAACGAGTGCAAAAAGTGGTCAAAAGGCCGACAGCGTCGACAGCCGTACAATGATTTATTCCAGCAATTTATTTGCCGTCTCTAGAAGCGGAGTGGGGGAGGGGTATATACGGAGGAGGAGGAGGGGGGTATGGGGGGAGGGGGAGCGAAGAGCGAGAAGAGCGGGCAGTGGGGCGGGGAACTACCAAGTGTACGTGCTGACCGGGCAGAGAAAGTCCATAAATTACCAGCCATCCATCGGCGACCGAGTGACACAAACACAACCAAAATTAGAGAGGGGCTATGGGATGGGCATGTGGATTTGCTTGTGGATTTGGATGTAGACTTTGATATGGATGTCGATGGCGGACTAGATGCTCACCTGGCTGACTGCCGGAGCCACTGCCCTCCCTGTCCCGCTGCAGCTTCCGTATGGTCTTCTTGCATTCGTCCAGCTCCCGCGTGAGGCGCTGCATGGCCTTGTTCTTGATGGCCAGATCCACGCGCATGCTCCGCACGGAGCTCAGCAGCTGGGCCTCCTCCTTAGAGCCAACGCCATGGCCGCCATGGCCGAGCAGCGAGAGCGTGGAGTCCGACTGCGAGATGGGCAGCTTGGAGGGACCGGCGGTGACCAGTGGCGAACGTCGCTGGCCGCCGCTTTGCTTCGAGTTCGGACGCGACGTGTTCGGCGTCGAGTTGGCCGTACTGCTGGTGCTGCTGCTGGCGGATGGGGCATGTGCATGTGGATGCGCATGCGGATGGAGGTGGACATGCGGCTGGTGGAGATGCTGCTGCTGGCAAACCAGCGCCGGCGAGGGGCAACCAATGGTGTTGGTGCTGTGATCCCGCGTCCCATTCGCCTGCGTCTGCGTCTGGGTGCCCATTGTGGTCGAGGAGACTGCTCCCGGGCTAACTGGAGTAGCGCCGATCGGTGCATCACCCTCCAGCGGCTCCGTTTGGGTGCAATTGTTGTAGTATCTCTCCGCCCGCTTTTGCATGTAGCGATCCAGGGTGCGCACCTGCGATTCAATCTGCTCGTTCAGCTTCGTGTTGATCTCCTGGAGGCTAAGGAGTTGAAATTAGAAGTTAGTTTTGACTTGTTTGTATGGTATGTCGTATATGGTAGTGCGAAGAACCCACCTCAGAACCTGCGTCTCCAGATCCGCAATGTGCGTCTCGTATTTGGCCTGCACCGAGTTGAAGCGAGCCTGGACATTGGCCAGAATCTGCTGCGCCTTGCGATCCTGCTCCTTGGCATCCGATTCCAGCTGTGCGATGCGCTGCTCCAGCAGCTTGCGACTGTTCACGTTCTCCTGATCGTTTAGCGGACACATCCCCGGACTCTTGGAAGCCACTAGAAAATATGGGAAACAACAATAAATATATTATATTAATATATGGGATTATATGATTAAAGAGGTTTATAAAAAATCATACCGTAGTTATAAAATGTATAATATAAATGCCAATATTTATAATAATATCTTTCAAACTGTTTTTTATGTTCCACATTTTAATTTTCAAAATGTAAAACTATTTTAATGTCGGTTTCATTTTTTTTTTTAATTAAATGAAATAAGTTGTTAGAGTAGGATTTTATTATTGAAGACCCAATACCCTAGAGGTTTTTAATTACAGATGTTTAATTAAAAATGCCAATATTTCTAATAAAAGCTACCCAAGATATATTTTAAATTTCAATGCATTTAAATTTATGATAAGGTTTAAAATATATACCAAAAGATATAACCGGGTTAATTTCATTGCTTCTCCTTTTTTTTATTAAATGCCAATATATCTTTCCAATTATTATTTCAAATTTTAAAAATGTATATTATTTATAAGCTTTAAAATATATATCTAGATATTTAACCGGTTTAATTTCTGCGTTTTTTCTTTTTTTTACATATTGAAAATTAATCTTTAGGCTTTTCTAAATCATCCAAAGTACTTTATATTTTATAATTAGTATTATTAAAACCATTATTAACCCAAAAACACACCTATGAGAGCGGACACCGAGTCCGGATGCTTGCGCATGAGTATCCGCTCCATCTCGCGGCACTGGCGCTGCAGGTCCTGGATGACGCGACCGTCCTTCTCCTTGCCCTCGCCCGTCCGCCGCCGCTCCTGGTGCGCCTCCTCGAGCTCCTCGCGCAGCGACCGCTGCAGCTGGAGCGCCTCACCGCGATCGCGGCGTGCCGCCTGCAGTTCGGCCCGCAAGACATTGGCACACTCGTTCAGATGCTGCACGTCCAGCTTCAGCATCTCGGACTCCTCCTGCAGCCGGCCGTTGTGCTCGCGCAGCGCACGCTGCGTCTGCGACAGCGAGTCGCTCTGCAGGCGCACGGAGGCCAGACGCTCCTCGGTGTCCTTGAGCCGCTCCTGCAGCTGCTCGATCTCCAGCTTGAGCGCATGCTCCCGCGAAACACTGCAGGCGATCTGCTCGATGGGCGAGCTGAGCGTGCTCACCAGATGCTTGGGTGAGCTGCCCACGGCCTTTTCGCTGTAGCTGGCCATCGGCCTGATGGGCTGTTGGCTGTACAAGTGGGCGCGGCCCCTGGACCGGCTGGCCAGCGGAGGGCTCCTCACCAAAGACTCATCGGCCAAAGGAGGAACTGGCGCATCTGCCTCCGCCTCGGTGATCTCCTCCATCTGCGAAAGATAAATAAAACAAGTTTTTAATATTAACTCTGATTCGTAATACAAAATAATATAAATAAATTGTAAATAAAATAAAAATTGAAAAATAAATAAATAAAAGCCCCATAAAACAAAGCTTAGTTGGGAATACATTATTGGTAATGGCGAAAGGAGAAAATACTTCAAGTGCTGTTTTCTTTAGCCCCTAAATTATTATTTAGAAGAGCATTTGGAAAAATGACACAAAAAGTAGGTAGCTACGTAGCAAGGGAAACCTTGCAAATTTAGAGGCCCAAACTTAACATCTCATTTACAGACTCCGTGAAAGATGAAGAGGTTCGAGGCGGGGACATGTGAAAGTGCTGGGAGCTGCTGCTCCTCCGGGGTGTGGCCGCTTACCGCTTACCGCTTAACGGTAATGGGCCACAAAAAGGCGTGAAGGTGCGCGTTGCGAGAATAATAATAATACTTAATACTTGTCGTCGCCGGGCGGTTTCTTTCCCTGCCTCCGTCATCCTCTGCAGAGGGATAGTAGAAAATAGAAAAACAAAACCAACCAGAAATACACACCACAAAAATGACAACTTCATGTCCCGCCGCACAGTGGGTCCAAAATATTACAAATAATTCGAAAAAAAAATATCTTCAATTTAAATCAAAAGATTTAGACAACGAACTAATAAGTAGAATATTTTACATATGCATTACAATAGCATATCATATGTATTAAAAAAATAAAAAAATATTTAATAAAACACCCACCCAAATTTTAAACTGAAAACAATAAAATAATAAATAAATATTTAGCATTAAATAAAAAATAATGCAAATCTTAAGCCGATAAATGTATTTAACAAAATGTACAAATATTTTGACCATATGTGTAAGAAAATATATTTAAAATCAAAAATTTGTATTAAATTAAAAATAACGCAAATTTTAAACTGAAAACATATGCAATAAAATAATAAATAAATATTAAACAATAAAAAAACTGATAAAATTGTTATAAGAGTTTTAAAATTTTGTCTAAATTATTGTGAAATATATAGATGGGAACTATTTCAATTTTTTTAAGGTGTTAAAAACGAAAGACTTTGGCAACAAACTGGGTTCCGAATTGTTCGTCCCACTGTGCGCAGCCGCAACCCTCGTCAAACGTTATCGACTGTCAAGTGGCACCATGGGCATTATGGTTACCCGTAAGCGTAAGAAGATAATTGAGATGATGTGGGCGTGCAGCAGCAGCAGCAATAACAACAATGCACTCGAACTCGACACTCGAAAAAAGCAGCGAAATATTGGAGAAGAAAGAAAGTTCGTGGCACCGCCTCCGCCCCCCTGTCCCGCCCCTCCGCCCACTAGCGCCCATTGTCCCACTGTACTCGTGTGCGTATGTGAGTGTGTGTGTGCATTGGTTTTATGTTGCTTTTTTCGGCATTTACCCGCCACCAACTGACATTGCGGCCCACTCTCGCTTTCGTCGACTTCGCCTCCAAGTTGTGGTTGTAGAATCTACCTGAAAAGCATCGTACACCTCGTCCACCTTTTACACCATTCACTTCATTCATACTTTTGTGGATTTTATGGAGCTGCCACTTTCCACTTGGAAATCAGCTTTAAATGTGTGAACTTATTTGGACTGCTAATTGGAATTGGTTCTACTTCGTTAAGTGATTTAAATGGCACTTCTTGTAAATATTGGTTTATTAAATGCTTTAAATTATGTTTAATTGAACTTTATTTTTTTAATATAGAGAAAAAAAAAACAAAAGACTTAGACAACGAACTTGCAATATTATTTTTTGGATTACATTATTTTTTTATGTATAATTATTAAAAGTAAAACTATTTAGTTTAAGCCTTAAATAGTCAATAAATATAAAGATCAAATTGATTCAAGGGGTACTTTTTGTTAATATTGGTTAAATATATTTCAGCAAATAATACAAAAATGTACATTATTTTAAATTGAAATTTGAAAACGATTTAATATTAATAAAAAAAACAAAAGCTTTTCGTCAATAAAATTTTATTGAAATTGATTTAAATTGTGCTTATTGTAAAGAAGAAAACAAAAGATTTAGACAACGAACTTGCAATATGATTTTTTGAATTGAATAATTTAAAATTTTTTAATGTATAATTATTAAAATTTAATTCTGTAGTTTAAGCTTTGAATAGTCAAAAAAGTCTTTTTGAAATTTATTTAGATGGTACTTTTGTATACCTTTTGTATTTTGTACTTTTTATAAAGAAAACATTTTCTTTTAATTTAATAATTAGAAGAAAACAAAAGACTTAGGCAACGAACTCGACGTATGATTTTTGATTAAATATTTTATTAAACAATTTTTCAATGTGAAAATATTGAAACTAAACTATTTAGTTAAATTTAATAAATTTAAAAAATATATATTTAATTAAATAAACTACTTATTATAAGCCTAGTCAATAATGATCCTATTGAAAGTGCCAATTAATTAGCACTGACTCGCGAAATGAGCGTTAAAATATTTTCGCATCTATTAGATTGATTTGCAGTCGTGTGCTAAACATCAAGTAAATATCGAGTGGCACTTGCCAGCCTGCAAGCGACAGATGTCGGTCGCTTCGATCGAGAAACTCATGGTGCAAAAGTGCGCATGGGGGATAACTATTAAGGACAATTTCACTACTTGACCCAGGCAGTGGCGACTCGATGCCGCTGCCCGCTGCCCGCTTTGCAATTACTTGAACTCTCGCTCTTCCTCAATTGTCATTTGATAAACTCCACTTATAAAGTGAAAGGAGCGGTAACAACAGCAATGGAACCGGCAATTGTTTGCCCGCTGACGAGGTGCGGTTGATTAGAGAGCAGAGCGTGGGTAATACCAATACAAATAATAATAAAAGTACGAATACAACAAATAAAACACACACACACACACACACACAAAATAAAAAACAGAGCGACAGAGCAACTTATTC
The DNA here is from genome assembly GCA_037075245.1 of Drosophila mimetica. NCBI lineage: Eukaryota > Metazoa > Arthropoda > Insecta > Diptera > Drosophilidae > Drosophila > Drosophila mimetica. The sequence continues at coordinate 1,629,270 of JBAMCH010000005.1, forward strand.
AGAAATCATGTCAATGAGCAAATTGGAAACTTTAAAGCGCGCCAACACAACCCGAAAAAAGGAAAGAGTACACAAAACAAGGGGCGATCTGCGTGTGATTTCGTGTGTGCCAAATCCGAGGAATCCCGGGTGCGTCCTGCTGCACTCGTTAAGTGAATAAATGAATATATGCATATGCATTAACCTGTCCAACATCGATTGCAGTGACAATAAGCACTGCAGTTAGCACGAAATGGCCAATTGACATCGATTGTTAATTGAGGCTCCCGCTGATTCAGATCGAGATCGAGATCGAGATCGCGATATGGAAATGGATCTTCAGAATGATTTGCTGTGCATATAGAAAGTCGAGCTGTCGATAATTGTGACTCTTGATGGCACTTACAGAGAGCTACATTTAGTATTTGTATGTATATTTAAGTGAGAAAAAGTTATTTATGGAATCAGACACTCAACCACAAATGATTGTTGAGAGGAAATGTAAGCCAAGCTGTTATTTTTGAACCCATTTATAACAATAGGTATCTTTGAAAATCTATAATAAAATTACCAATTGGTTGTTTTCTTTATAAATAATAGTTTAGAATAGGAAATCTATTAAATTCTATTTTTAATATTACAACATTAATTTGTTGAATTTTCTTTTCTAAATATAAATATTTAAATATTAAGTAAACAAATAAAATCCATATCCAACCCATAAAAATTTATCTTTGAAAATATCCAATACAATTACTCATTTAATATCTGTAGATCTATAGAGATTTTATTAAATTCTATTTGTATTTTTAAAATATAAATACTTGAATTATCATTAAAATTTTTTGTATTATTATCTAAATTATTTTGAAGCATTTCCAATTTTATAATTCTTATCTCTAAATAAATAAATTCTTATATAAATATTCCCAAATAGATCAAATAAGTAACCACGCTTAGTTTCTCAGGCATTCGGGGTATTATCTTCCATCTTCGATCTGTTATAGCACCGAATATGTTGTGCTTATCGCAGTTTCGTGTTATGCTTCGCAGCGATCCCGAAAGAAAGCGAGAGCGGGTGACCCGTCGATATGGAAATGTGGGATCAGAGGCGAAGATGGAAGATATGCTATGGTTATGGTTATGCCGATGACATTTGCTTGCGAGGAGGAGGCGGGGGAGGCGGGGGATTAACATAAGAGACGCGGTCTCTCACAAGGAAGAGAGCCGACCACTTCGCTTTGGACACTTGGAAAAGAAACATTAACATACATAACAAGTTCCACTCTTTTTGATGGCCAGTGTAAGCGGGCAGCGACGCCGACTGCCGACTGCGCAGCCGAGCAGCTCTGCCGGCGGCGCGGAGAGAAATATCGAAAATGAAATGGCAATACTTTCCCAGCGTTGGTATAAAAGCGCCACTCCACCAATGGGACATGTCTCATTACGGTTCACAGTCAGATCCCGCCAAGATGTACAACGCGAGATCGCGTGGCAACGCTGCCATCAACGAGGGGACTTCCCCCAAAAGAATACTGGCCATCGGCTCCCTGCTCCTGCTCCTCCTGGGCGTCCACCAGGCGGCCTCCATGTCGCTGGATCGCCTGGCACTGGAGCGGAACGAGCTGCCGGCGGATCAGTCCCAGCTGCCGGCCGCCGATCAGCAGCAGGATGTGCTCGTGGACGACATGAAACTCACCTCCATTCCCTCCGCCGACTCATCGGACATGTACATGCTGGTGCCGGAGACGGTAGCCAGCCAGCTGGAGGACACCGAGCATGTGAATCGCAACTCCATTGAAGCCGATCCCGAGTCATCGGGCTCCGCCGCCTCCGCCGCCTCCGACATGCTGATGCTGGAGAGCGACTCCAGTCCAGCCATGCAGCTGGTCGAGCTGCCCAGCGACATCACGGTGGCCGAATCCCAGCCAGAAACGGAGCACGACGCGGATGCGGATCACCAGCAGCCCGAGTCGATCGAGGAGCACGTGGTGCTGATGAAGCCCATGAGTGAGGAGGCGCAGCTGGAGCAAACGATGGACCTGGCCACCGAGGCGGCACCACTGCCCGTCCAGGATGAGGAGGTGGAATCCCCAGCTGCCACCGAGCAATCGGAGAAGGAAGCCGCAGCCGCAGCCGAAGACGAAGCCGAAGCATCACCAATCATGGACGATCAGCTGCCCGAGGAATCGGAATCGCAGCCGGAACAGGTGCCAGAAGAGGAATCCCAGCCAGAAGGCGAAGCTGAGCAGACGGAAAAGAAGCCAGAGATTGAAGCCCAGCCAGAGATGGAATCTCAGCCAGAAGGCGATGATGCCGAGCAGCCAGAAATGGAAGCCCAGCCTGAAGGTGAATCGCAGCCAGAAGTGGAATCCCAGCCAGAAGCGGCAGCCCAGCTGGAAACTGAATCCCAGCCAGAAAAGGAACCCGAAACCGAAGCAGAAACAGAACCCGAAGCAGAGAAAGCCAGCGACAATGAGGTGGTGGACACCACGGAGGCATCTCTGATGGAAACCCTGGTCGAGGGCATTGAAGATGGCCTCACCGCCGCCATGGACAATCTGGTGCCCGAGGAATTGGCCGAGGCCAGTGAGAACAAGCCGGAGCCGGAGCCCGAGCAGCAGCAGCAGCTGCAGGAGGAGGAAACCGAGGAGCAGCAGTTGGCAGTCACAGAGGCCATCGATGAGCAGGCAGCTCCCGAAGTTGAGCAGCAAAAGGAGCAGGAACCCCAACCCGAACAGCTCAGCCTGGCCGATGAGCCGGAGGAGGAGGAGAAGGAGGAGGAGATGGTCCAAGCCTCGAATGCCGAACCAGTCCAGCCAATGCAAGCGGAGATGGCTCCAGCTGAAGCTCCCGCTGAGGCCAAGCCCGAGGGGGAAACGCAGGCGGAGGAAGAGGCTAAGCCAGTGGAAGAGTTCTCCAAGCAAGAGGAGGAAGCCAAGCCAGAGGAGGAGGTACCAGAGGAGTCCCAGAATGATGCAGAGATTCAGCCGGCGATCAATGAAGTGAAACCCGAGGAAGTACCAGCTGAGATCGTTGATGAAGTGCCTGCTGAGATCGCCGCCGAAGTGCCAGCTGAAACTGCTGCTGCTGAGATCCCTGCAGAAACTCCTGCTGAAATGATCCCTGAAGTTCCTGCTGAAACTCCTGCCGAAAGCCCTGTGGAAACCCATGAGGAACTTCCCGCTGAAGAACCTGCTGTAATTCCAGCTGAAGCCCCTGAAGAAGTGGCAGTCGAAATCCCTGCTGAGATCCCTGCTGAAAATCCTGCTGAGATCCCTGCTCAAACCCTTGCTGAAACCCCTGCTGAAGCCCCCGCCAAGGCCCAAGACGAAATCCAATCCGACTCCATCCCAGCCGAACCCGAGGTGGTTCCAGAGCCAGAGAAGGAGGCCAAGCCCATCCAAGCCGCATCCTCCTCCCTGCTGACCACCATCATACCCATGGTGGTGGCCCAGCCTCCGGTGGCCGTGCCAGCGCAGCCCATCCAAGTGCAGGATAGTGTGCTCAACTACGTCAACGCCTCGTTCCTGCAGCAGCAGCAGCAGCCAGCGGACACGGATCTGCTTAAGACGGAGGAGGAGTCGCCGTTCAACGCCCACCTGAGGCGCTACGATGGCGCCCAAGTGTGGCGCATCGTGGTCCAGACCGACAAGGACAAGCGAATGGCCGATGAACTGCAGTCCAAATATGGTGAGTTCAATTTCTACCATCCATAAACTTGGTAACTCATTTGGTTTTCGCCATTTTAGATGGCCAACTGTGGAAGGAGGTCAAGCAGGAGGTGGACTACCTGCTGAAGCCACAGGTTCTGGCCGCCGCCGAGCGTCACATTCGCGCTGCCAATCTTTCCCGCATTGTTCTGATCGACAACCTGCAGCACGTCATCGAAAAGGAAAATCCGCCAGCGGAGAAGATTGCAGAACTCCAGAATAGAAAGGGTAAGTGAAAGCGAAGAGAAGAGATATGAATGAATTGGGAATGAGTTGGGAATGAGTTGAGAATGAGTTGGGAATGAGTTGGGAATGCGTTAAGATTGAGTTATGAATGAATTGGGAATGATTTAAGATTGAGTTGAAAATGAGTTGGAAATGAGTTGAGAATGAGTTAAGAATGAGTTGGGAATGAGTTAAGAATGAATTGGGAATGAGTTAAGAATGAGTTTTAAAATGAGTTGGAAATGAGTTTAGAATGAGTTGGAAATAAGTTAAGAATAAGTTTTAAAATGAGGTGGAAATGAGTTAAGAATGAGTTGAGAATAAGTTGAGAATGATTTGAAATTGTTTCAAGGCATAAAAAGATCTATCGATCCATTTGGATTCATTTAGATTTATATAATTCAACATAACTTTATAGAGTTAGAAAATGAATATCATAGATCCATTATCTCCAAAGAGAGAAAGAATTGGTTTCATAATTTATTTTAACATCATTGAATATACCACTTTTTAATGGGATTTTGCCGAGGAGTTTAATCACATAAAGTAATGGTTCACAGATTAATACAACATTTTTCAGGAGATATCAGAAGAGAACTTCCTTGATTTGCACACCCATTACTCCTTTTCTTATTCCCTTTTCATACATTACATTTTGAGTGGTGGGAGTTTGGGTGTGTCACTGAGTGACAGGTGGTGCTGCATTCACCCTTTTTTTGGCCCAGCGAGGTGTCGCCGCAAACGAGCATTTAATGCACTCGGCGAGGGGCGTGTGAAAAGTCATCAAGCGCAAAGTGGCTTTGCCATAGGAACGTGCCACGTGCCACGAACGCCCCCGCCTCCGACTCCGACTCCGAATAATACTCGAAATAACGCACCCGGTTGAAAAGAAGGGCCAGGTCCTTGCAAGACGCTATTTTTTGTTTAATCGATAGCCGGCGGAACGGGGGGCAGCGCCAGACGACGCCGACCCAAGATGCCCTCCTCGAGGGTTCCAGGGTTTAAGTTGAGGGTCAGAGGGCTCCAGCTCCCTTCCTCCTCGATTGACAGCGAGTTGAACGAACTTGAGGGGTTACACTGCACACATACACATATTCATATTCACACGTCTTCTCTATTGCCTGGGCGGCATCACAGGACACCGCCTCACCTGGCAGGCGTACCACCGGCTGGAGGACATCCACGGCTTCATCGACTACATGGCCAAGACGTATCCGGACATCTGCTCCACGGAGATCATCGGCTACTCGGTGGAGAAGCGACCCCTGAAGATCCTCAAGATCTCCAATGGCAATGCCCGCAATCCCGGCGTCTGGATCGATGGCGGCATGCATGCCCGCGAGTGGATCAGTCCAGCGACAGTGACCTACATTGCCAATCAGCTGGTGGAAGGCTGGGAGGATCTGCCCGAGCACATGCGCAGCATCAACTGGTACATCCATCCGGTGGCCAATCCCGACGGCTACGAGTACTCCCACACCACCGATCGCCTGTGGCGCAAGAATATGCGCGCCCATGGTCGCCAGTGCCCCGGCGTGGACCTGAACCGCAACTTTGGCTACAAGTGGGGCGGCAAGGGCACCTCGGCCAGTCCCTGCTCGCAGACGTATCGCGGCAGCAAGGCCTTCTCCGAGCCGGAGACCTTCTACATCTCCAAGTTCATCAGCGGCTTCCCGCGCGAGACCTTCCAGGCGTACCTCTCGTTCCACAGCTACGGCCAGTACATCCTGTACCCGTGGGGCTACGACTACCAGCTGACCCAGGATCGTGCCGATCTGGATCGTGTGGCTCGACAGGCGGGAACGGTGAGTGTCTCAAGTCACGTTTTACTCAGTTTGATATCGGAAAAATAGTATAAGCCATATATGTACACACAAAAAAAAATTCGATACGAAACGTAGGTCAATTTTACATTTTTTAAGATCAATTTTAATTTGGTCGAAATGTAAAAATCATGTTCGAAGTACGTCAGTTCGAATTTCGAATCTGTCTTTCTCGTTTCAACTCACGTCATTTTTCTCTCCATATGGCGTATTGCTCTCCTTTTCGAAGTGAGAGTCTCCGAGAGAGAAAATTCGGCAAAATGACCTTAATTAATGTAAATTTGATGAGTATTTCATGTAAAAACGATGTGGTTATGAATTACATGCCATTTACATTGGTCATATCGAATTTACGGGAACATGCTTTTTTTTGTGTATACGTTACTAGAGATATAAAGCGTTTTTGCTTTGGAAACTACCAAAAATCATATTTTTCACTGCTATTAAACTGCAATCTTTTCCATCATCAAGCCTAAGTAACCAATAACGTTTTGTCTTGCAGAGCATCACGAAATCGACGGGCGTGAAGTATACGGTGGGCTCCTCCGCCACAACCCTCTACCCCGCCGCCGGAGGCTCCGATGACTGGGCCAAGGGCATTGCGGGCATCAAGTACGCCTACACCATCGAGATGGGCGACACGGGACGGTATGGCTTCGTCCTGCCCGCCCGGTTCATCCAGTACAATGGCAAGGATGGCGTCACCTTCGCCGACACGGTGGCCAGGGCGATTGCCCATGGCAGCGGCAAGGCGGTGGCCAGGAACAGCAGTGGCAGCCGCAGGCGTCGCCACTAGTCCAGTTCACTTAGTTCAATGCGATTTTCTTGTAAAATCAGCGTAATGATTCTTTTTTTTTTTGCTATTTATATGAATACTATTTATTTATTTATTTATTCTAGTTGTAACTAGACAAATTGAACACACACAAAAGAACATACACAAAACAAAACACGAAAAACTCATCTAAATAGACTGAAAAATGTTTATTGAAAAATTAAAAAAATTCAAATAAAAATAAAATGTCTTTGAATGGGGGAGAAAAATTTAAAAAAAATACTATAATTACTATTAAAAAGTAAAATAAACGAGAACGGAAGCTAACTTCGGAAAGCCGCAGACTTTCTCGAAATTGCTAAAATTCCCAATGTAACAAGAAGATTCCTAAATGGGTAAAAAATACCCGAAGTCTTCTTAATACAAAGGCCAAATTTGGGCCGATTTCACACTATTGTTCCTATGGAAGCTATAGGATATAGATATCCGATCGGCACTCGCTTTTACCCTGATCAGGGTAGGCACAAAAAAGAAAGATTTGAATAGATTCATGTCAATAGTTCTTACACTGGGAGATATTTTCTAAATCTTTGAAGCTATTTCCGATTGTTCCTATGGGAGCTATAGGATATAGTCGTCCGATCGGGGCGATTTTCAATCTTGATCTGCATACACATGTTTTACGACAACTGTGAATATTTCAGATCGCTAGATTTTAAACTGAGCTCACAAACGGTAGTGAAACAGACATACGGACAAACGGACAGGCGGACATGGCTATATCGACTCCCCTATTGATACTGATCAAGAATATATATACTTTATGGGGTCGGAAACGTTTCCTTTACAGCGTTACAAACTTCTGACCAAAATTATAATACCCTCTGCAAGGGTATAAAAATCAAAACAAATTTCAACCAATTTAAGAAACACTGAAGAAAATAATTTTGCTCTTGAAATAATATTACTAGTGTTTGTTTCAGAGAAGCAAAAAACATATATAATAAAATTTATGTACATTTTTCCATTTTTTTTGAAAACAAAAATAGTATAATAATTTATTACTCATACACACTTAACACTTGCCAAAGAATCAGTAGCTCCCCTCTTCTAGTATAACAGTACTAATTATATCTCAATATTTTTTGCACAAAATTATAACAATTATTAGATGATTCGTAGGCACTAATCACTTGCCAAAGAATCAGTAGCTGCCCTCTTCTAGTATAACAGTATGACAGTCTCCGTGGTCACACACCTCATCCAAAGTAAAAGTCCGAAATGAAAAGCATCAAAGTCAGCGGCATTCCGTCAATATGCAAATCCATTTGGCCTTAATTGGGGAATCGGGCGAATAATGGGGCAACGGCGAAGGGCAGGGCGGAAGAGGAGGAGAATGCGGCCCAAAGACCGGAGAATGTAGAATGGAGAACGAAGAATGGAGAATTGAGAACGCGAGAGGCCGTTAGCCGGAGGCTGCGGCCCAGCGATCGATTTGGGAACGCATTATATCCGCACCAACTGTCCAATGGATCGCACCATCATCACAGTCTAGAAACCGAAAGAGATACCATCCGAAAATTCGAAAATTCTCTAAAAATTCTCTACAAAAAAATGCACCTTGCCTTCTGGAAGTGGGCGTGGCTGCCGGCGGTGCTGCTAATTGCCGGGAAAATGGAACAGGTGGGCGGTAGGAACCACCTGGATTTGGCACGCACCGACAATCGGCTAACGAGGTTGCCATTCTTCGGCGGCGGTGTGGGTCACCTGCTGCGCTATCTCCACCCCCTGTCGTCGCTGAGTCCCTCAAGCGAACGGGCAAGAATCTCGGAGCTTCGCAGCGATTTGGATGCCAACTATGTGAGCTATCGCGGTGCGCAGCTGTGGAAGCTCAACTTTAATGCCACCCGGGGATCGTCCATGGAGGAGCGGGAGCCGGAGCAAGAGGAGGAGGAGGAGGGAGAGGAGGAGCGGCAGGTGGCGGCCTCACCGGATGCCCAATTCAACGAGGTGGTCGCTTTGTTCGGTGAGTCAAAATTGATGCCCTGGAGGGGCTTTCAAGAAGTCTGTGAGGCCGCACAAAAGAAGAGAAATTGTCAAGCTGGGAAGAACACACTCGGGGCTGAGCAAATAGTTACACCTTTGATCGGAGAATTTTAGTTTCCAATTCAGCATCTATTTCGCATTGAGAAAATTACATTTCTCCTATTGGTAAATTTAATATCGCTTTAAAAAATCTAGTTTCAGTATTTTTCTCTCCAAAAAAGCACATATTTTGAACTAAGTTTGTACCTGCAATATTTGAATTATAAATCCATACCAAAGAATTATAGTTTAAGTTTCCAATCCATCGATCATTTAACATTTGAAATAATTACAATTAAAATTAAGTTTATATCGGTTTAAAAATGCGGAACTTCCCTATTTTTCTCTTTATAAATGTGAATATTTTGCACTAAACATGCACATTCACTACTTAAATCATAAATCCATGAAATAGAATTATAATTTTAGTTTCTAAATCACTTTAAGATTTCTTTTGGTAAGTATATTTTAACACTTCATATCCTAAAAAACGTTTTTTAAGCTTTCCAATTAGTTAAGCAATTCTTAGAGGCTTATACTTTGAACCATGCTATTACTGGAACTTCACACAAAAAAAAGCACGTTTCCGTAAATTCGATATGGTCAATGTAAATGGCATGCAATTCATACCCACATCGTTTTTACATGAAATACTCATCAAATTTACATTATTAAGGTCATTTTGACGAATTTTCTCTCTCGGAGACTCTCTCACTTCGAAAAAGAGAGCAATACGCCATATGGAGAGCAAAATGACGTGAGTTGAAACGAGAAAGACAGATTCGAAATTCGAACTGACGTACCTCGAACATGATGTTTACATTTCGACCATATCAATTTTACACGGGTCCATATCAAGTTACATTTGATCTAAAAAAATGTAAAATTGACCTACGTTTCGCATCGAATTTTTTTTGTGTGTACTCAAATCTAAAATCCATAATCTCATCACACTAATGCCATTGTCTTGGACCGGTCTGTGGTGACGAGAGGCGGCTTTAGGGCGGGACCCGGCCAGGTCAGGGCAGGTCAGGTCAAGTCGGCCACCTGAGCACGCATTCGCACGCATAAATTTGCTTCTTGGTTTTGGCATAAATCAGAGAACCGCTACTCCAGAACCCGAGCCCAAAAAAAAACTGAGAGGTATGCGCGGCGGCGATTTAGTTCGAAGATGCCGCCACTGGAAGCACTCACGTTTGTGGCCCTGATCATCGGAATCATCGGATCGGCTCTTGGCCAGCGGCTCCTGCTCTGGCGCAGTGTCTCCGTGCCGGAGCTCTCGGGCATCTCCGGCCTGCCGCTCGCCCTGCTGACCCTCAACGGCAGCGAGCTGTACGAGTCGACCTTCGAGGGCCTGCAGTGGCTGTCGCCCCTGGACCTGCGCCGCTTCGACTTCCTGTCGCCGGGCTCCTCGTACCAGATCAACAGGCGCTACCGCAACGGCAGCCACGTGCAGCGGTACTACGGCTTTCAGCTGTGGAAGGTCCACGAAACCCGACTGGAACTGCCCGAACTGAGGGCCTTTTGGCGGCACTTTGGTATAAGCAGCGGCATTAGTCATCGCAACGATCTCTTAGCGCTATCCTAGATATTTACGAAACTGATTAGTCAGCATTTTATCAGATCAGTGAATCGAATTAATATAAGAATCGATGTAGGTTTTCGCATATGCTAAGTTATTTGCTACTTTCACATTCGCGAATTTGTGTGTTAATATTCATGCAACCTAGTTTAGTTTGTCGATCACTTTCTGGATGAAATTTGACCTTACATAATTTTAAAGCAACAAAAATAGAGAAGACAAATGTCTTTATTGTCTCAAGATCCTCTGGTAGATTTTCAAGTCCCCAAGAATAAACTCCTAAATCCTTATCAATTACTGATTACTGATATTTCAAAACTCGTTTCAGGCAGCGAGGTGTGGAACATCAACCAGGATGGCATCGACATCCTCATCGAGCAGCGCAATGTGGCCGATGCCCGGAAGTTCATGGAGAAGGTGGGCTTCAGTTACAACATCATGATCGACGACATTGAGTCGGCCATCGATGAGACCTACGTGGAAGTGCCCGCGGTGGAGCATCCGTTGGATTCGGTGCGCAACAATTCACTGCCGTGGATGGAGCGACCCGGATCCCTGATGAGCTGGCGGCGTTATCATGACCATGCGGATATCCAGCAGTTCCTGCAGACACTGCTCGAAACGCACTCCGAAAATGTGGAGATAATCCAAATAGGGGTAACGCGCAACAAGCGACCTCTGGAGGTCATTAGGTGAGTTAGAAAGCGAGAGAGAACGCTATAGTCGAGTGCCTCCACTATCAAATACCCGTTACTTAGCTAAAGCAAGCAGGGAAAACCAAGCAGTCTCTTGAAAGTGGAGCCATCTACCGGACAATTTATTATTCGCTTAACTTTTTATTGAGTGGTCCCATTAAAATAAAATTTCAATTGATAGGTATTGAAGAAGCAAATACATTATTCTTAAAAAATGTATTCTAGCTTTAAAACTGTGAGCGCCACAGCTTTTTGCGGTTTGGGGGACTTGCGTTGCGTACAAACCCCTAGAATCTGTACATCGAGTCCCAACTCCCTAGCTCTTATATAGTTACCGAGATCTCAGCGATCACACGGACGGACAAACGGACAGACGGACATGGCTAGATCGACTCGGCTAGTGATCCTGATCAAGAATATGTATACTTTACAGGGAAACGGAAACGCTTCCTTCTACATGTTACATACTTTTCCCCGAATACAATACACCCTTTTACTCTACGAGTAACGGATATAATTACAAAACATACTCTAAAATATTTCTAAAGGAATCTTGAGACAAAAGTTCTTGTAAAATGTTTTTATACCCGTTACTCGTAGAGTAAAAGGGTATATTAGATTCGTGCAAAAGTATGTAACAGGTAGAAGGAAGCGTTTCCGACCATATAAAGTATATATATTCTTGATCAGGATCACTAGCCGAGTCGATCTAGCCATGTCCGTCTGTCCGTCTGTCCGTCTGTCCGTCTGTCCGTCTGTCCGTCCGTCCGTCCGTCTGTATGAACGCTGAGATCTCGGAAACTATAAAAGCTAGAAGATTGAGATTTGGCATGCAGATTCTAGGGGTTAATACGCAGCGCAAGTTTTTCACGCCGATGTGCCACGCCCCCTCTAACGCCCACAAACCGCGAAAAACTGTGGCACCCGTCTGTATGAACGCTGAGATCTCGGAAACTATAAAAGCTAGAAGATTGAGATTTGGCATGCAGATTCTAGGGGTTAATACGCAGGCAAGTTTTTCTCGCCGATGTGCCACGCCTCCTCTAACGCCCACAAACCGCGAAAAACTGTGGCACCCACAGTTTTGAAGCTAGATTAACGGGAAAAGGAATGTGTATTCGTTTCTTCAATACATATTGATAGACCAAAGTGGGAAACCCCCCTCCCCCCTAACGCCCACAAACCGCTAAAAACCTTGGCACCCGTCTGTATGAACGCTGAGATTTCGGAAACTATAAAAGCTAGAAGATTGAGATTTGGCATGCAGATTGTAGGGGTTAATACGCAGCGCAAGTTTTTCACGCCGATGTGCCGCGCCCCCTCTAACGCCCACAAACCGCGAAAAACTGTGGCACCCACATTTTTGAAGCTATATTAATGGGAAAAGCAATGTGTATTCGTTTCATCAATACATATTGATAGACCAAAGTTGGAAACCCCCCCCCCCCTAACGCCCACAAACCGCGAAAAGCTGTGGCGCCCATAGTTTTAAAGCTAGAGCAAAAGTGTAAACGCCATTTTGTTTGGGTTATTAACGCCTACCGAAATGTAGAAGAAATTTTTTTAATTTTTTGAAGCGGCTGCTTGGTTTGCCCTGCTTGAGACTGCTGACTTTAGCTGAGTAACGGGTATTTGATAGTCGAGGCACTCGACTATAGCGTTCCCTCTTGTTTAGTCTCCACACAAGGAAAATTGATGAAGTAAAATGATGTTAAGTATTTGTATTCTCAATTTGAGGGTGTACTGATTTGAGTACAAATTTTGGAAAAACGTAACATTGAGTAAAAATTCCTTTCCCTTAGTTGATCCTCTTTTTGGAGAAAAAAAGCTCTATAAAAACTCAATTTCAATGTTTCAATTTGCACTAAAAGAGAGTATTTTGCACTCAAAGTGAGCAAGTACTTTTGATATAACATGGTTATATTTTGAGTACAGAAATTCCTAATTTGAGAAATTCTCTCTGCTCAGAGGTTTTTAATTAACTCGACTCTCTGCTTTTTCCAGGGTCTCCAATGGCAATCCGGACAACTGGGCGGTATTCGTGGATGCGGGACTGCAGGCCAGGGATTGGCTAAGTCCCGCCGCCCTGACCTACGCCATCTCCAAGCTGACCCACCTCTGGAGCAGGCCCAAGGGTCAAGGTCAAGGTCAAGGTCAAGGTCAGAGGCAGAGCAGGGCGGAGAAGGCGATGCGCCGCATCGACTGGTACTTCCTGCCGCTGGCCAATCCCGATGGCTACCAGTACTCCCGCCACACGGATCGCCTGTGGACGAAGAACCGCGCCTACGACACTGCCAGCGGCTGTTACGGCGTCAATCTGGACCGGAACTTCGCGTACGGCTGGGGCGGCACCGGATCGACGAGTAATCCCTGCAAGAATCTCTACCGCGGAGCCGAGAGCTTCTCCGAGCCGGAGAGTCGAGCGCTGCGCAGCTTCCTTGCGGGCATGCGCGAATACTTGGGCGCCTACGTGTCGCTGAGTGGCTATGGCCAGGCCATCACCTATCCCTGGGGCGATGCCGACTACGTGACGGAGAACCAGCGGGATCTCAAGCAGACGGCGAGGCGGGCGATTCTCGCACTGCGGCGACTCAACCACGCGGAATACTCGGCGGGCAGCAGCTATCGCCAGAAGTTGGCGCGACCAGGCAACTCGGCGGATTGGGTGCAGGATCGCATCGAGCCCCAGATGGTGTTCAACATGTTCCTCAAGGACCAGGGACGCTACGGCTATCTGCTGCCGCCGCACTACATCGTCGAGTCCGGCGAGGAGGTCTTCGAGTTTCTGCGCACCATCGCCCAGCAATTGCAGTAGATTCCGCCCCTAACTCTATGATATGTGTGCATAATCCATGGGTCAGCGAGGGAATCTGATCATTGGGGTTGGCTAGCCCCCCAAAAACAAAACAACTTGTATTTTTTAGCCTATTATATTTAGTTTGTTCTATAATTATACCTATTTATTTGGACATTTTTTTTTTATTAATCTGTCATAGAAGTACCATATTCGGTTGGATTCTTAATTACAATAAAAATATTTTTTAATTTAAACGAAATACCTTTTTTTTAATTTGTTTGCAATTTTAAATGTGGCTCACCAAAATGTAAAAAGAGTTGGCAAAACTACTGCATTTTTAAAATAATAGATATTATATTGCCTATTTGTATTAACGATTACTAAATCCCTTTAAAACGCCAACAATTTTTTTTATTTCTAAGAAAAAACATATCTTTATGTATTTATATTTATAATTTGGCAGTCAAAATATGTGTAATAATATTTTATAAAAATAAGAAAAAGAAGGATACAAATTTGTAGAACCATAAAATACATTAAAACTCATATTACTATCATTTTATGAATACAAGAAAAAAAGAGCAAGGGCAGCAAAAAATTTAAAATTTTTAAATTTAAAAAGAATTTTGGTGGGTTTATGTCGGACATATTTTATATTTTTTTTTAACCAATTTTTGATTTTTTTTTTTTAATTATTATCAATAATAATCCGCTTCCTCCCCTCTCCACTTGGTCCACCACCTATGTTTAGAATACTAAAAAGAAGTCTACTTTTAGGCTGATTTCTCCACAAACTCTCCACAAATCGAATTTGCGGCGTAGAACAGTTTCCAAAAGTGGACTAAAAGCGCAATTCTCCGGAGAGAGTGGGCCCTGCCCTTCTGCACTCTCTTCGGACCCTTCTTCGTGTTTTGGGAGGTGGTGGTTCGATTTTGAGAGGGAGAGCCATTAACTGTTATTTGGGGGGACCACGTGTTCGTTTCGCGGCCAATTTCGATAGACGATTTCGCAATCGCGCATATCGTAAATCTCATTATCCATGAAGTGTCTTATGTAAAGCTGGCCAAATACGGCGAATATGGCCAACAAGAATGCTCAGCTGGGCAAATAGAAAGCTGAGAGAGAGAGGGAGAGGGAGAGAGATGGGCGGCAATAGAGAGCAAAGGAGAGCACGAGAGCGAGCGCCAACTTTCACTTTCAATCGCGTTTCAAAAACCAGTAAGCTCAAACCACAACGCTTACGATGTTTTGTTTTTTCAGCTCTTGCCGCTATATTTATTTATTTTTTTTGTTATATCTTGTTGTTGCATATTTGATTGGATTTATTTTGTGCATGCATATAGAAATTAAGCGAAAGGCCCGCGGCCATCGCCGCCTGCCGCCAAAGTCAAAGTCAAAGCTTCCAGCTACCGAAGAAAGTGATTTAAGCGATAAAGAAAATAGAAAAACAAAAATAAAAAAGTTATTAAAAACTATATGTGTGGATAAATAAACAAAGCAACAGAAATCACTAGAAGAGAGAACGATAAATAAATTTTACACAGAAAGAAGGAAATGATAATAGAACGGCTAAATATATTTTATATTGAATTTTAACTTTATATATTAGTGTATTATAATGAATAAAACCGACTTTTTCTTATATTTTTCGACTTTTCAATATAAAACCTTAGAAAAAAAATAATTTTATATTGTGAAATGTAACAAATTTTGGTTACACAGAACTATGAAAATTTCTTCTTGTGTAGTCAGCATTTACTGATCAATGAACCAGCAGCAAACAAAAAAGGTGCCCTGAAAAAATCTTCCATTGTGGGGCCCGAACTCTCGAAAAAGGGTTAAAAGTGAAAATCTGGGTGCCACAAAAAAACACAAAAAAAAAACAGCGAAACACCGGAAAAAAGCCTGAAACAAATAAAAAATAAATAATGCCTGGCGGCGAAAAAAAAACCGTGTGGGCGGCGGGGGGCGGGACAGGCGATCAAAGGCAAAAGAAAGTAAAACTCGTCAAGTGGGTCAAAATCGCCCCGTCACACAATCACACACAATCCATTAAACAAACACACACACATGCGGTGATTTTGGGTTTGTGATACAATTGAAAATTCAATTTACGATAGCACTTGTGTTCAAAAATCAGCTGCTGTTAGACAGAGACAGAAGAACGTACATATGTATGTACATCTTACACTTGCCAAACCGTTGTAAATTTTTAACTTTTTATTGGCATTTCCGTTACATTTGATTCATGTTTCATAATGAGCAATTTTTATTGATTAATATGATGATTAACGATGAGATAAGCTCGAATGTCGGGACTGTCAGCTTGGCACCTTTCCTCTGAACATTTTTATGCGCTGGGAATTTCCACTGGTAACCATTTGCAATCAATAAAAAAACTTGGAAAACACTAATATAAGTGTATTTACCAGCTGTTGAAAAATATAATTAGTATGTGGAAATTTGAAAACTTTTCCACCAAACCACTGTTTTGTAAGATTTGTATAATCAACTTTAATGTACAATTAGCGCCTTATTTTAATGAACTTTTTTACTGTGCAGTTGATTGGGTAATGAATACTTAAAAAATAATTAAAGACAGTCTTAAGAACAGCTCATCTGCGGTAGGTATTGAGAATTTCTCATCCCTGGAAATCCCCAATTGCAAGAAGAGAACTTGACTATGAGTCAATCACACGTTTTGATCACTTTGAAAAATAAAGAAACAATTTAGCAAGTGGACAGCCCCAGTTCAAAACAAACAAATATTTTTTTTAAATGACCTCACATTTTATTTATTTTCAAATGCTGATAGCAGAAATGGAACTCCTAGACTTAAAGTAATTCCCTGGAAACTTTGAATAAGAAATTCCTCGAGATTCCGAGACTAAACCCCGTGACGCATGATGTTTTGATCTCTTTGTTTAGAAATTGATAGCGCGCGTAGGTTTGAAAACCAGTTAACAATCAAGAAGTTCTTTAAATGTCGAAAGTATTTTGCTAGGAAAATTCTTATCGCTGGAAATTCCGAGTAAGAACAAAAGAATTTCCAAGACTGAGACCGTGATTCATGGTGCCCTTTTTGGACCACTTCATTAAGATGGTGATATATTAGCAAGTGGACAGCGCCTCCGGTGCAAAACCGTTAAATGCATTCGAGTGCAACACAATGGGTGTGTGTGAGTGAGTCAAAGTGTCAATGTCGCGGGTGCAAGGGAGACAGCTGCTTGCGTGGGCGTGGGCCATGCATTCTGCCTCTCTCTCGCCCTCTCCCTCTGGCCCCCGCTCGCTTGAGTAGGATGCAGGCCGCCGGAAAGAGACAGCGCGAGTGCGTGGAGCATTCGGGGGAGCAGCTCCTCTCTCTCGCCGCCGCTCTTCCTCTTCTCTCGCTGCCCCAACCTCAGCGGCTGCGCTGCTGCCTTGCTGCCGGCGTCGCTGCCGTTTCCATTTCCAATTTCCATTTACGCGACGATCGCTTTAAAGATCGGTCGTCGGTCAGCGCAAAAATTTACAACACACTCTTGGGCTCCCCTTTTGTTGTGCTTGTTGTTGTATTGTAATTCTCGGTTTCGTTTGTTGTGCCTTTTTTTCGTTTTTTTTTTATAATTATTTTTTTTTATTTGGGGTAACGGCTCCCTTGCGCCGGCAGAGCGGCAATATAAAATTGAAGCGCATACAAGCAGCATTTAGTCGAAGTTTGAAGCTCAGGCAGCGCTACACTCTCTCCCACACACAAACACACACGCACATATTCGCGAATTGCACTCTCTCTCGAAGAGCCGGCAATTGGAGGAAGAAGAACCAAAAGAGCATCCCCATCAACAACAAAAAAAAACGTAAGTGAAAAAACAACAACAAAATTATTTTAAAAAAAAGTGAAAAGCACAGAAAACAAAAAACTAAACTACAAAATGCCAAAAAAAAAGAGTGGCAAGAGCAGGGAGTTTATCAAAGAAAGCTTAAAGGGGTCCCAGAAGAAAAGGGAGTTAAGAGAACGGAGAAAGACTGCAACAAGGGAAGAATTCCGCAGAAGAAAGAGGGGTGGATTTTAAGAAAATAAAGAAGAATTCATTATACATATACAGGGGTGGTCAAAAGTATTATTATGAGTAAGTACGTGTAATTTGTCCAAATACTTTTGACCACCCCTGTATGTATATCGAGATACTCAGTAAGTATGTATACCCAGGAAGTATGCAAAAGATAAAAGGGAGAAATTCAGTTAAACGAGAGTGAAAATTGTAGGACAATGAGAGTCGAGATTCTACAAAAAAGAAAATATGAACTAACCAGAATGAGGATAATTGATAAAGAATGCATTTTCCGACTGTAAAAATATGCGAGTTTTCAGAAGAATTAGGCGTACAAAATAGGGGGAATTATTGGATTAAATACTGATAAGAGTGTAAACAATATTAGTCTGTGAATTAGGAAAGATTTGTAAAGTACCATCAGAAGAAAGAGTTGCATTGTAAGTACATAAAAAGCACTCTATTTTCCAAAAGGGAGACAAGATTGCATAAAAATAAAAGTATTTTGGGCTGTTACAGCAAATGAGGAAGTGCAAAATGCACCGGCTTTATTTTACAACAGGTTTTTCTTTTCATATTTTGGGCACTCAACGGAACAAGTTTATATATGCGATGTCTTTAGTTCATTTTTTGTATTGTGTGGAAAGTGACAAATTAAAAAACCTCAAGTGAATCATTCTACGTCTACGTTTATACGTCTCTGAGTTTCACGATATCGTTGAAATGTCTTCATAGTTAAGAATTGAAAAGCATTATATTATATAAGTTCTTTAGTCCTTAAAACTAAATTGAAATCCAAAACCTAGAGGTTTAAAGTTTAAGTTAATTACAAAGCAACACGCTAGTAAGCTATGATGATCAGTGTTCTTAAACAGTTTACATTTCGGAATGAACTGCAGGTATAAACGACTTAGATAATGGGTAATGGAAGGAGAACGGGGGGCACGAAGGTCGAGGTGAACAGCAGCGAATTGAAACCCAATCCGAAACTGTGTTTGTACTCCACATTCGACTCCCGAGATCTGAGATCTGAGATTCGAGGCCCGACGGATCCAACCGAGAACCAGTTCTCGGAGCTCGGAGACTACGAGACTCGGAGAAACGGAGACGACCCTCTCCACCGTTCAAGTGCCACTTTCTGCCTGGCAATAAAAAGAAAATAAACACGAAAATACAAATACGCATCCATACAAAAAAAAAAATGAAAACAAAACCTAAAAAAACGGGCCAGGGAAATTAGCACAGAAGCGTTAAAAACGGGGTTTCGAAATCGGTAAGAAGACCAGGAAAAGTTTCTTGGCCCATAATCTAGATCTTAGGGTCCAGTAACTAAGACGCACTACGTAGTTATCCCATCAATCACTGTGCATACAAAACAGAGAGAACACACATAAGCACGAAACTCTCATTGAGTCAATAAAATCCGAAAACAATAAGCCCCACACGCCCCCGGAACTTGGAGAATTCAGGGAACTCACGGATCGAACGTTTGAAACGATCGATCGTTCGCCACTGGAATCCGTAAAACAATGCAAATTCGATGATTGATTCATTCGTATACTGAAAATCAAATCATCAAAGTTTGATACCCATTGCATACTAACTTTATATTGAATGCATTTCCTTAAAGCAGTATCTCAAAATTAATATTTTTTACTTGAAAGACAAAGCGAATATTGGTTTGTTTAAAATACAAAGAAGTGTATGTCATAAAGAATACGACAAGTTTTTTACCTACAACTAATGATGAAAAAAATGTATTTCTATTTAGAAATTCAATTTCCCATTCTTAATTTTGTAACTAGAATAGAAGTTAATGAATTTTAAAAAATTTCCATTAAAATGTTGTAAACTAATGATAAAAAATCATTAAAAGTTTGTAAACTAATGATAAAAAATCACTTAAAAATGTATTTCTATTTCGAAATTCAATTTCCCATTCTTAATTTTGTGACTAGACAAGAAGTTAATGAATTTGTGGGCAATATTCTAAAATTTCCATTAAAAGGTTGGCAGAACTATTAGCGCTATCAACTGTTTTTAATTACTTACTGGCAATGACAAACACAAAAACACAGGGTTACGAGTAACTCACACATCTAGATAACCCTAACCATTAACAATGAAACGGAAACATTTTTTTGTTGCCGGTAATTAGACGAACTTTTTCTGTAACAATTATTTTCTCTGACACCAGTTGGAGTTTGCTTTTAGTTTCGTTTTGCATTCAGTTCTCGTTGGATGTTCGATTGGTTCCATTTCAATTGCTGTTAAACGTAAATCCTAACTCTTGACAAGAAGGAATTTGAAGCCCATTTGCAATATTACTTCTAACAAAGTTTGATTTTGTATTGCAGCAGGGTTTTCCATTTGCAAATTGACTCGTCGAATGTTTAGATAGTAAATAAACGCGAAATAATCAAGGCTTGTTTATTTTCCAGCAACAACAGGTGAATCTGAAAAAGAGCAAGCACTTTGCTCATAAACAGCGTGATTTTATTGCGAACCGAACAAGCGTGTACTATTTTAACCTTTAGCGCTTAACAATGGTCATTACCATTTGTAGGTAGCCAACTAGAGGCTCAATGGGGTCCACAAATAACAATGCACAGCAAAGAAATCGACATGAAATAGTGTCAATTCTACCTTATTTCATATCAATAAAAGGCCGAAATGATTAATCTCAAATTTATGATTCAAGCATATCAACTTGATATTTTATCATATCAGTTATTTTATTTTAAAATTGCTAAATTTACTATTTGTGAACAAGTAATGACAAATAAGATAAGCATAATCTCATATTCATATCAAAATGATATGAATTACTTGATCTTTTAAGAATATAAAATTGAACGGCACATATCAATTCTACCTTATTTCATATCAATAAAAGGCCGAAATGATTAATGTCAAATTTATGATTCAAGCATATCAACTTGATATTTTATCATATCAGTTATTATACCCTTGCAGAGGGTATAATGATTTCAGTCAGAAGTTTGCAACGCAGTGAAGGAGACGTTTCAGACCCTATAAAGTATATATATTCTTGGTCAGCATGACTAGACGAGTCGATCTAGCCATGTCCGTCTGTCCGTCCGTCTGTCCGTCCGTCTGTCCGTCTGTCCGTCCGTCCGTTTCTACGCAAACTAGTCCCTCAGTTTTTAAGCTATCGAGCTGAAACTTTACCAAAAGTCGTATTTCTGTTGCAGGTAGTATATAAGTCGGAGCCGGCCGGATCGGACAACTATATCTTATAGCTCCCATAGGAATAATCGGAAAAATAATTGAAAAAAAATTATAACTTATGTGTTTTTTGACATATTACCTTATGCTCTTGGAAATATCATTTTTTTAACAGTTCTGAATTTCGAATTAAATTTTTTAAAAATCGGACGACTATATCATATAGCTGCCATAGGAACTATCAGAAAATTAATGGCAAATTAATATGAACAAAATTATAGCTTCGGTGTCTTTTGACATATTTCCTTCTACTTTTTGGAATATCGTTTTTTTAATACTTCTGATTTTCGATTTAAATTTTATAAAAATCGGACGACTATATCATATAGCTCCCATAGGAATGATCGGAAAATGAATGGGAAATTAATAGGAAAAAAATTATAGCTTTGTTAATTTTTATTGTATTCTCTTCTACTCTTGAATATAACTTTATTTTATTATTTCAGAATTTCGAAATAAATTTTACATAATTCGGACGACTATATTATATAGCTCCCATAGGAATGATCAATCAATTATTGTCAAAATTGCTATAATTCGGTTTGTTCCAAATCGAAATTCAGATTTTTGTAATTTGTAATTAAATAGAAATTAACTGCAAGGGTATATAGACTTCGGCTGGCCGAAGTTAGCTTCCTTTCTTGTTTTATTTTAAAATTGCTAAATTTACTAAATTTACTATTTTTGAATAAATAATGAAATATAAGATAAGCATAATCTTTATTCATATCAAAATGATGTGAATTACTTGATCTTTTAAGAATATAAAATTGACCGGCACATATCATTTTTTCTCGCTGTGTATGAAAATCGTGACAATCGATGTTTGAAGCTGTCGATTTGCAAATTTAGCGAAAGACTGGGGTTTTCCATGGCTAGTGTTTCCTTGAACACGGATCAGAAGCTAATTAATGGTGCTGCTTTTGAGTGAAGCTGATAAGATCTCGCTGATTTCCGAACACTGATAACGGAGTTACTTTTCCAGGTCGACCTGCTGATAGACACACAAGGCCGCGCAAAGATGACGCAAAGAACCCATCTGCTGATGCTGCTCCTAATGGCAGCCTTGGCAGCCAGTGCGGCCAACGAGATGGCCTCCAATCTCACCCAGCTGGACGTGAACGAGATTCCCCAGCGGTACGATGAGGCGCAACTGTGGCGCATCTACAACATCTCGGAGGCGATGCAGCACCGGGTGCCCGTGGGTCAGGTGCTGGAGCAAAAGTTCGGCGGCAACATCTGGAAGGAGAACTCCAAGTTCCTCGACATCTCCATTGCCAGGGATCAGCTGAAGGCGGCGCGCAGCTTTCTGACCGCCCACCGCCTGGATCCCCAGATCCTGCACAGCAATGTGCAGTCCATGATCGACGAGGAGCTGCTCGAGGGCATTCAGGCCAGTTCATTCGCCAACGGACGCAGGACGAGTAAGTGAACTTGAATACATTCATGCAATAACTTACGGGAATTCTAAGCGATGGATCTTTCGAAAACCCACAGAAAAGGCCGCAAGGAGCAGCATGCATTGGAAGGACTACCACGATCTGGAGACCATCTACAGCTTTATGCGCGAGATCCGCAGCAAGTTCCCCAACATTGTGCGACTGTATACCATTGGCCAAACGGCCGAGGGTCGTGATCTGAAAGTGCTCAGGTAGGTGTACCTATTAGTTTTGGTACAACGCCTTTTTGGGCCCTTAAAAAGTTCAATATAGGATAAACAAAAGCCATATATTCTGGCTCTAAGCTTAGAAAACAATGTTTCTTGCCACAAAAGGTAGTTTTGAAGTACACACAAAAAAAAGCATGTTCCCGTAAATTCGATTCATACCCACATCGTTTTTACATGAAATACTCATCCAATTTACATTATTAAGGTCATTTTGCCGAATTTTCTCTCTCGGAGACTCTCTTACTTCGAAAAAGAGAGCAATACGCCATATGGAGAGCAAAATGACGTGAGTTGAAACGAAAAAGACAGATTCGAAATTCGAACTGACGTACTTTGAACATGATGCTTACATTTCGACCATATCAATTTTACACGGGTCCATATCAAGTTAAAATTGATCTTAAAAAATGTAAAATTGACCTACGTTTCGTATCGAATTTTTTTTGTGTGTATAAAATGGTAGTTTTTAGGACGTTATCTGTGATATATTGCTTCTTTTCGGAAGTTTTCATATTTAGCCACATTTCAAGTTGTTTTAAAAAGGTTTCACACCTTATGTTTAGAGTAATTTTTAGGATATTAAAACGTTGCGACTTTAAAACAAGTACTAAATTATACTTGTAAATCATAACTGTATCAAAGGGCCCAGACTTATGCAATCATTTAGTGCATTTTACATCCTAATAAAAAATCAACGGCCTACTTTTCGGCTCTAAGAGCTTTTAAACACTAAGAAATCGTATAAATAAACCGTAGCCTTATATTAATCCAATTATATTGATGTACCCCCGCAGAATCTCGGAGAATCCCCGCGAGAACAAGAAGGTGTGGATCGATGGCGGCATCCACGCCCGCGAATGGATCAGTCCGGCGACGGTGACCTTCATCCTGTACCAGCTGATGTCCAACTGGGAGAACCAGCCGGCGCACATCCGCGGCCTCACCTGGTACATAATGCCGGTGATGAATCCCGATGGCTACGAGTACAGCCGGACGACGAATCGCCTGTGGCGCAAGAATCGCTCCCCCTCCCGTCGCGCCCAGTGCAGCGGTGTGGATCTCAATCGCAACTTCGACATCGGCTGGAATGGCTATGGGTCGTCGACGAATCCCTGCAGCGACACCTATCGCGGATCCTCGCCAGCCTCGGAGCGGGAGACGCGCGCGGTGGCCGAGTTCCTGGCCAAGCGCAAGTACAATCTGGAGTCGTACCTGACGTTCCACAGCTACGGCCAGATGATCGTCTATCCGTGGGCCTACAAGGCCGTCAAGGTCAAGGATGCGAGTGTCCTGCAGCGAGTGGCCAGCCTGGCCGCGGAGCGGATTGTCCAGAAGACGGGCACGGCGTACAGGGCGGCGGTTACCCACGAGGTCCTGGGCATCGCGGGCGGCGGATCCGACGACTGGAGCCGTGCCGCCTTGGGCGTCAAGTATGTGTACACCATTGAGCTGCGCGATCGCGGGGCCTACGGATTCGTCCTGCCGCCGCGCTTCATCAAAGACACGGCCCTCGAGGGCTGGACGGTGGCGGAAACGGTGGCCCAGGCCATTGGTCCCAGCTCGTCCGGCTAAGCGCGCCGCTTAATCGCCCCCACATCCCGGTGTAATTTGTAATCTCTGTTGCTCTTCCTACACCCCCCCACCTTGTGTGTGTGTGCCCCTGAACTTTGTGTGTCTGAAGGATTATTTATGTTTGTTTCGAATGCCTGTGTTTTGGTGACTGAGATGGAGAATGATAACGAGAATGAGAATGAGAATGAGAGAGTGTGTGCTTGGGTGGACTGCTGTATCCTTTGAATCCTGTACAGCGGGCAATAAACGAATCTATTTATTACTATACATCGCCTGTGGGAACTCATTTGGGCGGTTCACGTACAGAACCTTCACCAAAATCTTGGTTCTGGAAATAATTCCCATCCACTGATTTACATCAAAATAGAAGAAGCAGGATTTTAACAAGAAAAATTCATTTCCGGTCAAAGACATTTATTGACATTTTAGAGATTTATCCCAAAAAGAGATTTCCAGATTAATTAATATTAATATAGGGGAACTCAGAATTCCCGGGGCTTAGTAACAAATACGAATAGATGGTAAAGATGGATGCTTAAAATACAGAACCTTCATAAAAATCTTGGTTCTCGAAATGTTTCCCGGGAAGTATTCCCGATCCAATGATTTAAATCAAAATAGAAGGGGGGTTTTGAACAAGTAAACTTCATTTATGGTCAAGGACTTTTATTGTGATAGTAATATATCTTAAATAATATTAACATAGGGGAATTTCGGATTCCCGGGATTTAGTAACCAATAAGAATAGATGGTAAATAAGCCTGGATATTTGGGTGCTTCAAGTACAGAACCTTCGTTCTGGGAACTCTTGCCGAGAAGTACTTTCCATACAATGATTTAAGTCAAAATAGAAGGGAGATTTTGAACAAGAAAACTTCATTTATGGTCAAGGACTTTTATTGTGACATTATATTAGTGATATATCTCAAAAAGAGATTTCTAATAAATAAATATGGTATAAAAACTCTAGTAACCAATAAGAATAGATGATAAATAATCCTGGATATGCTCTGTACTCACCGTATCCTCATCGTCATCGGTGTTGTCCTGCAGCTGGAGTTGCAGCTGCGCCAGCGCCGCCGTGTGGTTCTCCATGTCCATGTCCTTGGGCGTGGACTCCTCGGAAATGACCGATTCGGAGGGCAGGTTGTCCACAAAGGCGGCGAAGCCACAGCCGTTGGCGGCGCTGCTGCTCTCCAGTGGCGTCTGCACCGATGTGGGCGAGGCCGATGACTTGGAGCCGGATCTGGGCCGCACCTTGCCATTGATGGGGACTTTTGGCGGCAGCGGAGCCAGCGGCAAATGCTCGATGCGATGGGTGTAGCGTGTGTTCAGCCGGATGCTGCTGTGCGGCGAGGATTGCGGGGATGAGGAGGAGCAGCCGTCGGCGGCGGCAGCGGCTGCGGCTGCCTCTTTGGATGGCGGCGGGGCGCCGCAACTCTCCAGTTCCGGGGCCATCCCGCCCAGACGCAACTGCTGCTGGATCAGGCGCTCGGCCTCCTGCAGCAGCTCGTCCACGGAGCGCATGTCTGTGCTGTCGGACAGGCGACTCACCTCCTGGAAAATGGACTCCGGATCGGGGTCCGTCAGTATGCCGCCGCAGTCCTGCTCCTTGGCCAGGAACTCCATGATCGATCGGTCCGCCTCCGCCTCCGCCACCGCCACGCCCTGTTTGTGGGGGCTGAGCACCTGCGACATGGCGCTCTCTGATCTCTGATCTCTATCCGGATTTGGGGGCCAGTGGATGTCTATGGGCTTATCCCTGATGTTCTCCTGTGGGTGTCTTTGATGCGCCTGTGTGTTTGTTTGTTTGCTCCGCTCGGCCAATACAAACCAATTGAACACGGGCCGAAAACTGGCGGACTGTGGGGTCTACGTGGGTTTTCCGGGTCCTCCGGGGGGCCCAGAGCTCGGATCTGGGGGTCGCGGATCTCACGGGTGCGGACACGAGGCTCAGCGGACGCGGCGCAGCGTCAGTTTGGCCGTGGCAACAACCAACAACATTTAAACCAACTTTTTGCACCACTTTTTTTTAGAGATGGCCAAACAGCGATGGTCAGGTCGTTCGATAGTTTCGCTGTTTCTGGCCAAAGTAATCGATAGTCTTGAGATAGGCGAATAAAACAAATTTTCGAATATTTTCTTTTCAGTTTGTTGTAGGGTGTTTCAAAAACAATTGAAGAAAGTCATTCAGAGTCGCAACGTAATTTCAATTTTGGGTAAATAGATTTAGTAAGGTCGTATAAAAATATATTTTTTGTTGTTTTTTGGGTATTTATAGCCCGGATACTAAATGCTAAATGCTACTAATTTACAAAAAGACCTAATCACAAATAGATGAAAAATAAATATTTTTTAAAAATTGTTTTTTATTATTGAGGTTGTTGTTTAGAAGTTCGATAGTATGTGGTATTTTATTATTGAGGTTGTTGTTTAAAAGTTAAATAGTATGTTTACTTTCCTTCCTTTTGGCCCCCTTTTACAACATGCAAAGCGTTTTTAAATCACCCACATTCAAAATGTTTAAAAAAGGCTTAAAAAATGCTAAAAGCGCCATCGCTTAGTATCGAAACCGAATCATCGACCAATCAAACTATCGATAAGCCGACACTATCGGGAGCCAGTTATCGCAAGGAGGCCCAGCTCCAATTTACAAATAAAGCTAGCTATAACTATAAATTCTTGGCTGTGTTGTTGTTCTTTTTTTTCGTTCCGTTACATAGCACGCTAAAATAAATATCCGAAAGGTAAATACGATCAGCTGAACAGCAGGTGATAATGCGGGAGCTGTGAGCCGAGTTACATCCGCAGGGACAGGCGGATAAATCGTTGCGCGTGGCCAGGAAAAATCTGGGCCACCTGAAGGCGATCGAAGAGCGATAACAAGATAAAAAACGTACTGCCGTGTACAGTGAAAACCAGAAAACTAGGAAATACTAGTTAAACAGTGGGAAAACATGACGCATTGTTTGCATTCGTATGCGTCTGTGTGTGTGCTTGTGTGTGCGCGCGGGCTTCGCGGTGTGCGTGTGTGTGTGTGGGCAGTAAAATACGCGTTAATTAACCGATTTTACGGGAGAGAAGAAAATAGTTTTTTTTTTCGGCAATGCGTAATGTGCTCAAAATAAACAAAAACAAAATGAAGCATTTATTTCATCAGCAGCGCACGCACACACACACACACGTACTCCGTATACACCTGCCTATCGATATTGGCGATTACCGATAGCGCGTCGAACATATGCAATTACCACCGCACCGTTTTCCTGTTTTCCCCGAAAAAGCGAACAAAAAAAAACATTGTGTAACGTTTTTTCCCCGGAAAAACGAAAAACATGGAAATATGCAGCGTAGCCCACCCCCAACCCCCTGACTTCCTCGATATGTATTTTTGTCTCTGCCTTTCTGTAAGTCCATTTGCATGCAATTTGAATCGTCGAGATCGGAGCGCTTCGAGGTTTTTTTGGATCTGCATATTTTGAAAGTCTGGAGAACTGAAAAGTGCACCTTTATATTCTCATTCCCTACACGGTTCAGAAAAGTATACCCATTTTATAGGAAAGTTTTAATAGATCAGATGTTCTATCGTTTTTGATCTTTAAACTATTAATATTGTAATTTTCCGTATCATATCTAATCCCTGGAAAATCATCTATGAACATTATTATACCAACATCTTGTAGTATGGAGGGTCAGAGATTTTTTTAAACTTTTTAAGTATTTTCAAAACCTGATGTCATGGGTTTTTAAGAACTAGAGTAAAAGGGTAGCAGTGGAATAGAGCGGGAATCCCCCAGCAATTCGCTTGGCAAACTAAATGGCCAGTAATTAAAAAGCTCTATTGCCACACACCTAGCTTAACTGAACTTTACATTTACTACCAGTATTAAACTACACTTTTTCCAAAGATAATAATTAAATAAAATTTATTGCTTCAGGGCTGCTACCTTTTTAGATTCCCAATGAGCACGGAAATCGTTAAACAAATAAGTTGTTGGCCAAAATTAGATTTCTGCTGAACAATTAATATATGGAAAGGGTATATAAGCAAATATAAGGTCATGTTTGATTTAAGCAGTTTGCTAAAAGTATTTAAATACTTTCTATTTGAGTATTACAATGGTAATGGTCTATTTAGTGCTCCTATAATTACTGAATATAACGATTTCATTAAGCTATGATTAATTGAAATCAATTTGAAACGATTAGTTAACTAATAATAATTATTTTAAAATTGTAAAACAATTAAAAAGTATACATTTTATTAGATCATAAATATTATACAAATTGTGATAATAAACTTGAATTTTTTTTGTTCTTAAATTCTCAATTTTAGAATTTAAATAATATGGCCCCATTTAATGGTATTTTACTGATCTAATAAACATTTCTCCTCAGAATTGTAATAATAAGACCCCATTTAATCGAATTTCACTGATCTGATCATCGCTTCTTCTCCGCAGTTCCCTGACCAGCCGATTCCAGAATGCTTTCGCTGCAGAACCAACGGCAACCCAAGACCAGCCCACTGGTGGACGACTACGAGATCTCGGACACGGTGCTGGGCCTGGGGATCAACGGCAAGGTGGTGCAGTGCACCCACCGCCGCACCAAACAGAACTATGCCCTCAAGGTGCTGCTGGACAACGAGAAGGCGCGTCGCGAGGTGGATCTGCATTGGCGCGTCAGCGGATGCCGGCACATTGTGAACATCATCGATGTGTACGAGAACACGTACAGCGGCCGGAAGTGCCTGCTGGTGGTCATGGAGTGCATGGAGGGCGGCGAGCTCTTCCAGAGGATTCAGGACAAGGCCGACGGTGCGTTCACGGAGCGCGAGGCGGCCCAAATAATGCACGAGATCTGCGCGGCGATAGACTATCTGCACAGTCGCGACATCGCACATCGCGACCTCAAGCCGGAGAACTTGCTGTACACCACCTCACAGCCGAATGCGATCCTCAAGCTGACGGACTTTGGCTTCGCCAAGGAGACATTCACCAATGACACGCTGCAGACGCCCTGCTACACTCCCTACTACGTGGGTGAGTGCTTTTTGGAGGGGATTTTTGCATCACTTACTAGCTCTACAGCATGCCAGTTGCCGCATTAGTCACGAAAAATAGCTTAGAATCTGTTAAAGTCCGTTGTTTACGTGTTTAGAAATGTGCCATGTCACTTTTGAGACCGGAAATGGCACGTTTGTAGTTATGA
Organism: Drosophila mimetica; assembly: GCA_037075245.1. NCBI lineage: Eukaryota > Metazoa > Arthropoda > Insecta > Diptera > Drosophilidae > Drosophila > Drosophila mimetica. The sequence continues at coordinate 1,658,679 of JBAMCH010000005.1, forward strand.
TTTATATATTTTTGCAGTAAGATGTGAAACTAGTTGTTTCTAAATGTAGCCCCATGTTTTCATTTTCATTGCACCCTCGTTACATGCCTTATTGTGGGAACTTTCTTTAGAGGTTCTTTAATTTTATTCAGCCTTGTTCCCAATTCTTGTTGCGAAAGACTCGTTCGAGAGTTGCAAATTGGAAAAAGGCAGAGATAAAAGCTTTTTAGTATTAAACATAGGTCTTGCTCTGCAATATAAGCAACTCATAGAAATCGTGCATTAATATGGTATTATTTTATGTACTTAAGTTTACAAATATTCGTTTATTACTTTCTAAACAACCCATTTTAATGAAAACTTTCGTTTTACAGCTCCTGAGGTGTTGGGTCCCGAGAAGTACGACAAGAGCTGTGACATCTGGTCGCTGGGCGTGGTGATGTACATCATTATGTGCGGATTCCCGCCCTTCTACAGCAACCACGGCCTGGCCATTTCGCCCGGCATGAAGAAACGCATCCGCACCGGCCAGTATGACTTTCCCGATCCGGAGTGGACGAACGTGAGCCCGGCGGCCAAGGATCTGATCAAGGGCATGCTGAACGTGGATCCCAGCAAGCGTTTGCGCATCCAGGACGTCATCCGCAACAAGTGGATCGCCCAGTTCAACGCCGTCCCGCAGACGCCGCTCTGCACGGGTCGGATGCTCAAGGAGGGCGAGGAAACCTGGCCGGAGGTGCAGGAGGAGATGACGCGCTCGCTGGCAACCATGCGCGTGGACTACGATCAGGTGGGTGCTGCCACTGAGTGGGATGTTCTTCTTGTTCCTTGCTTCTTACATAATGCTATTCATTTGTTTTTCTTTATATATATTGTGCACTTCATTTGTTTACGCAATAAGAAAATAGATTTCAATCTGTCTATGCTTAAGCAATTAGCAAGTATACCTTTTCTTTGCTCGCTTTTGTCTCAATCGTGATTGGGAAAGTCACTAATTATAAGATCCAACAAGGAACTCGGAGGTTAATGTGCTTGGAACACCTTGATTAATGTATCCCAATACTTTCATCCCCCAGATGCAGATAAAGGCGCTGGACAAGTCGAACAATCCGCTGCTCACGAAGCGCAGGAAAAAGATCGAGGAACTTCAGATTTTCGCGGGCAATGCGACACGCAACTAGGAGACGGGAAAACCAGAGCCAGAGCAACTAACACGGCCAATCCAGGAGTGAGATGGGCGTAGGACGTAGGATGGGCGAACCATCGGTTTAACACTTAAGCGGAAAAGTTGTACAATGCTTTACGGAAACGATAACTACTACTATACAATGACGACGGCAACAACTGCTATTAACTACTACGATAACAACAACAGCAGCAACAACAACCTTTTCAAGCAACTACTCCATGTTATGTTACGTTACGTTTTTTCTTATTCTTTCTTGTCCATTATCTATGTATAATCCATTTCCAGTAAAAGGTTCTTAGGGTATTTTGTAGTCTGAAAAAGTAAAAAGTGAAAAGTGCTCTTTTGTAGAAGCGTAAAGAATATCGAACTTAAGAAAAGCCAAGAGCAAGCCTAGCTAGCCAGCCGAATTTTCAATATGCCTCGGTATCTCGCGTGCAAATGTTTCGTTTTCGACTTCTTTTTTTTTGGAGACGTGTAATTTGTAACCGATTTTTTTTACGTGTACGTGACTTTGATTATAATTATTATATATGTATATGTATAACCGTGTGTATATGTATGTGTATGTATGGTATATATGTGAGAAGAAAAACAAACGACAAATTATACAGCCAGTTGACGTTAGCATTAAAACTGCGATTAAATTCAGTGTTGGTTATAACATTTATTTGCTAACTCTGCAAGCGATATACCATTTTACCGTATAGCGTATTTGTAGTCTATAAACAACAAAATCCCCCAAAATAAATAAAAAACAAATCAAGCTTATTTTACTATGATTAAATGAAACGTGTTTTTATCCTGATTTATAGGGGAAATAAAAGGGAAAAAATTCAAAAATAATTGAGTTTGCATGTTTTAGAAAGAGATGCAAGAATACCAGTAGATATTGTTATGGATATGGATTCCCTTACTTTCTTTTTAGAAGATCATTAGAAGTAGTTGAAGTAAGTTAGCTTTTCGAAATTTCTAGATCCCATGCCTCGGAGCATGGTGTTCTGCATTCCTTGGCTTGCTCTCAGGATCAGATCATCAAAAGTATTTAAAAGAAGCTATCCTAACTTTAACCGTATGCAGATGGCTAATAAAACCCATTCAAAATCTTTCTAGATCCCATATCTCAGACCATAGTATTTTATAAATTATTCTTAATATCTCTGCATTACAAGTTTATTGTATCCACATCTCCAAAACCTAACTTGACCCATTATAATCCGATTTCAGAGTGAAATACATCCTAAATAATATCTGAAAAATGAAAACTCCTTTGGGTTTAGCTTTTGCAGTGTCGTTTATTTTCCATTTCCATGATCAACCGTGCTTCGACATGCGCATGCTGGCATTCGTGCCATATATATCATATCAACGATGCTTTCGTGTGGGTGCGGAATAACCTGGGGTTCGTGGGCGGGACTTGGGGGCGGGGTCGTGGGTAAATGGGTAAGTAGGTAAGTGGGGAGGAGGAGGTGGTTGCAAATAACAATTTGCCAACAGAGTGTTACCCGACTAAAGGCTACGACTAAGACAATAGTTAACATTCACGTACATCCATCGCCATGCTATAACTACAGATTTCTTACATTTTCCCTTCGTTTCTTATTTTTGTTTCATTTTTTTTTGGTTCTTCAGTGTGTGAAAAGGTTCGTGTTGTGGTTTTTGTCTGGTTTACTCTATCGTTTTCACTTTTTTTTGTAGCATTTTGAGTTTTGCGTTTACCTTGACGTACTTTTAGGTTGCGTGTTATATCAATTTACAAAATATGTGACAGAAAATTCGCTTAGAAAAATACATTTGGTTGGCATGGCTTCCTGTCCTCGATTTTCTTAATTATTCCGTTTGTAGTTAGCACTCGCTGTATGCTGTAGTTCGGTTGTGTGTGCTCCGATGCTGTGTTGCTAGCCTTAAGTTTAGTCTAATGGCAGATATCGAGATTCACCGTGGTGCCGGGCTCCTCCCGCTAATAGTTGAACTTTAAATTCCTGCATTCGTTTCCAATTCTCCTGGCTGTCCTTCTATCCATCCGTCCATCTGTGATTACTACATCCGTTCTACGATCCGATCCTCTTTAGCTATAGTTTTGTAAACTGAAGGTACATTTTTCAACAATCTCCCGATCCCTTAGATCCTGATCCTGATCCTGATCCTCATCCTGATCCTCATCCTGATCCTGATCCTCCTGCATTCGGCTTAGAGGAAGCTGTCGCAGCTGTTCTCCGCCTCGCTATTGGAGCAATCCATGGCGGGCAGGGAAACGCCGCGTCGATAGAGCCACTGCCTCTGCTGGTGCTGCTGCTGGTGCTGCTGCTGCTGGTACTGATGGTGATGGTAGCCCGGCTCACAGCTTGAGCTGGAGCTGCTGCCGCCACTGGAGCTCTGGCCAGTGGGACTCATGTGGCTGCCACGCCGCCTCGAGGTCGACGGCGTGTCCGGCGGTGCGACGGCGTTGAGGCGCGGAAAGTACTTGTACATCTCCAGCAGGTTGGCCAGCTTCACGTGCGGCTTGTACTCCACATCCTCCAGCGATTGCGATGCCGAGCTGCTGCTGCTCAGTGGCGTCCAGAAGGTGAGTCCCAGCTGGGCCAGGTGACCGCCCTAGGGAACCAAAGGGAAACATGGTTAATAGGCTACAGAGTGGGGGCGCGGAAAGCCCATCAACCCACCATAATGTCCGTCTCCAGTTTGTCACCAATCATGGCGCACTCCTGCGGCTTCACGTTGAGGAAGTTGCAGGCGGCGTAGAAGATCTCCGGATGCGGCTTCTCCCACGGCAGATCCGACGAGACGAGCACGCAGTCGAAGTAGCCGCGCACATGCAGCTTGGCCACCTTCTCCCACTGGGCGTTCGACGGGCCGTTGGTGATGAGGGCGAGGGCGTAGCCCGCCTGCCGCATCCGCAGCAGCAGCTGGACATAGTCCGCCGGCACGGCCAGGTAGCGATACCGCAACCTCAGCCACTGCGGATAGATCTGCTCCGCCAGGTGCTTGTGGCGCGTCGGCAGGGATTCGCGCCACAGATGGGTGCGCCACGAGTCCAGCGACGTTTGCGTGTTGTCCGGACAGCGGCGGAAGGCCTTCAGAAAGTTCTGGGTGCACTGGGCGGCGTCATCCTTGCTGAACTGGTACTGGCTCTCCAAAACGTCGGCAAGCTGGGGATTAACACGAAAAATATTGTTACCTTTAGTATTGAAAATGGAAAAGCTTGCAATCTTAAGTTGAAAATTAAACAGAACGAGGACGGAAGTTGTAATACCCTTGCAGATTTCACGAATGAAAACTTGACTAGAATAACAACATGAATTAATAAACAGCAAATTATTTTATTATTGAAAAAGATACAATTTTTAAATTTTTCACCCTATTGTTCCTATGGGAGCTATAGGATATAGACGTCCGATCGTCACGCGCATTTACCCTGATCAAGGTATGCATAAAAGACTAAGATTTGAAAAGTTTCATGTCAAAAGCTCTTACGCTGAGCGAAATATCTTCATTTTTTGAAAGCTATATCCGATTGTTCCTATGGGAGCTATAGAATATAGACGTCCGATCGGGTCGGTTTTTAAACTTGATCTGCGTACACATGTTTTAGGACGACTGTGAAAGTTTCAAATCGCTATCTTTTAAACTGAGCTCGCAGACGGTATTGAAACAGACGGACATACGGACAGACGGACATGGCTATATCGACTCCCCTATTGATCCTGATCAAGAATATATATACTTTATGGGGTCGGAAACGTCTCCTTCACTGCGTTACAAACTTCCGATAACAATAAAAAAAACTCTCTTCATATAAACATAAATTATTTAATTGAAAACGTATCACATAAACAGTATAAATAGTATAAATTAAATTTATATGTTTATTTTTCTCCAAAAAAAGTTATAGCCTCAGTGTTTCTTGACATATGCCCATATGCTTTTGGGAATATTATTATTTATACTGTTCTGCATTTCGAATAAAATTTTGTAAAAATCGGATATAACTCCCATTGAAACGATCGAAAAATTAATGGGAAATGAATAGGAAAAAAAGGTTAGCTTCGTTCATTTCTATTTTAGTCTCTTCTACTCTGGAATATAAATTTATTTTATTAATTCAGAATTTCGAAAAAAATATTACATAAATCGAACGACTATATTATATAGCAGCCATAGGAATGATCAATCAATTATTGTCAAAGTAATACGAAAATTGCTATAATTTGGTTTGTTGCAAATCTAAATTCAGATTTTTGTAATTTGTAATTAAATAGGAATTAACTGCAAGGGTATATAGACTTCGGCTGGCCGAAGTTAGCATCCTTTCTTGTTTTCTGTCAATTTCCCATTCTTTTACTTTTTTTCTTTACTTTTTTTCCATTATTTTTCCAATATTTTCAATGGGAGCTATAAGATATCGACCTATATACTGCCTGCAATAGAAATACGACTTTTGGTAAAATTTCATCTCGATAGCTTTAAAACTGAGGGACTAGTTTGCGTAGAAACGGACGGACGGACGGACTCGCCTAGTGATGCTGATCAAAAATATATATACTTCATAATACCCTCTGCAAGGGTATGAAAATGTATATATTTTATTCTATTTTACTCCCTTTAATTTCCAGATCGTTTCTATGCCACCTGTGATATAATTTAATAACGCCTGAAAGATATGATATTGTCAAGAAAACCTTACGCGTTTGAAGAGATAAAACTATAAATACACCATTCATCATATAAACACAAGATAAGTAAAAAATAAGATAAGATGTGCGACCTTTGGTAATAAATTTATTGAATTTGTGTAGATTAATTTTTAAGATATATGTATTGTAGTTAATTTGGATGACATTAATTAGGGAAAAAGTTATTGAGTACAAAAATAGACTGATTTCAATTTGAATGTTACGTTTTCATAGAGGTATTTATAATACATAAGTCCAAACTATTGCGTTCGTAAATATCTCAATTGAGCTTCAGATTGTGCATTCCAATCATTCGATCGAATCAAAAGCAATTGATTAATCGTACGTAATGTCGTAATCATTATAGCATCGCCGCCCTATCAGTGCATTCATCATCAAACTGCAGTTGCCGCCGATACACATGTCGTATCAATATTATATACTCCATATATGAGTCTACAATTATGGGCGCGATGATAGCTCGGAAATTTCCATTGGCTATCTTTCTTCCAGCTAACAATTATGGGAAATAATCTTCTATTAAATCGAACTTTTTTCCATCAAGTTCATGGAAATCGAAAAGTGAAACTATAGCGAGTTCTGTATGATCAGCACATAATAATTGCTACATATAACCTGATACGTTTAACGAATTTCGAAAATATGGCGTGTGGGTGTGGTTCCGCCAGATAGTAATTGAAAACAACTGAATAAAGAAACTGTCTAATAACCATGACTTTATTTCGGCATATTTCAACGTAAGTGTGATAATGAAGTTACCTATCTCTCTATAACTCAGCCTAAAAGATTATTATATTATCAGAATTGCAAATAATAAGTAAGTGTACGTGACATACCGAAAATACCAACGAATAACTTTCTTTTTTAAAGGTAACCTTAAGGTTAAGATAAAACGAAGATAACAAGATATTTATGGCCAGCCGCATTCGAGTTCTTTCTTTCGAAATGAATTCTCCCAAAAAAAGCTTTGGAAATGCAAACAAAAAGAGATCATCAGTAACGTAAGGGATATTAACAAGATTTGTATAAATAGATCTAACCTTTAAGACAAGAATGAACCATCTATTAGCACGAATATATTTTTAGGACCATTTAAATAATCAAAGGGAAAAGCTTTTCGGTCTCGTATTGTTTCTTATCATAGCTAAGATGTCAATAACCTCTTTAAGTTCAAATACCCAATGTTATATTTAAGTTATCATCAATTAATCTTTGACTTTGTTTGGGTGCCATTCATGGGAGATTTTACATATTCTTGCGGTCTTAAGTTCTGGTGTATATGATAATTTTTAGGCTTTACCACGTTGATAGCCTCATGAGTGCAACATACCCATGGTTATATTTAGGCTATCATCAGTTATTATCATGGTATGCTTATGCTCGGATCGTTTAGAATGCTTTTACCTTAACTGTAACCAAAATTCCTCAGTTTTAACTAATATGTTTTGGGTTACTTGATTTATTTCGGGTTATTTCATACCCATAGCTCTCTAAAGATACATATAACCATGTTTATATTTAGGTTATCCTTAGGTTATAGGATCTTTAAAAGTTTGTTCCTGTAATTTCTACACATATATTTGTCGGGTTACTTGATTTCTATCTAGAATGCAGGGTTACTTTTAGGCTATCATCATTTATTATCATCATATGCCTAAGATCCTTTAAGGTTCCTATTACTTAAACCTAAACCAAAGTTCCTCCATTTCAACTGATATCTTCTGGGATAATCATATCATGCCCGTTACTTTTACTTAAACCAAAGTTTCTCAATTTCAAGAGATATTATTTGGGTTACTCGATTTATTTTGGGTGTTATCAGGCCGATAGCCTTCTAGAGTGCATATACCCGCGGTTATATTTAAGTTAGGGCCTTGTAGAGTGCACTTGGTTTTTGGGATGGGGTGGGGGTGGGGTACAAAGGCGAAGCGAAGGAAAGGAAAACGCAAATAAACAAACGAATTTCGGGCGCGTGCTATCAGCTGAGCGTCCGGGTTTTTCGACTACGTAACAGCGGGCGGGCTGCAGTGGAAAATTTTCTGGCTGCGCTGCGCACTTTCACCCCCCGGAAAAGCGTGGCATCTCCTTTGGTTAGCGGTGCGGGGAGGGGGGTGCAAGGGGGCTTCCCCGATCAAGAGCGGGCGAACCGAACCGAACTCACCTTTCTGATCGCCTTGGAATCGCCGGTCCGCGTCGGAATCAACGTGTTGTCCAGGTCAAAGTAGAAGGCGCTGATTTTCGCACATGTCGCATCGAAATGTGAATGTGTGGCTATCGTTTGCTTGCCGCAATGGAATTTGCTAGCTGCCATGGGAGTCGCAGCGCGGAGGGGGTGGGGTGTGCTGTGTGGATTTTCCAATGGAGGGGAGTAGCGGGGAATTGGGCGGGAAACTACAGCTTTGGCCCAATGCAATCCGCCAGCGGATTTCCGATTCGAAATTTGGCGCCAAACCGTACGAAAAGTTCGCGTTGCAGCAGTGCAGTGTTTCGCTCGAGTTTTCCAACGCGGACCCACAAAAGTTTTCCGCTTCTCGCGCGGCGGAGCTAAAACGGTAACTGAATCGAAATCGAAACGAGAAAAAAAACGAAACGACGAAACGGAACGGGAGCGGTCGCGGTCGCACTAAGGTCGAAGGAGAGCGGTGGCGGGGGGAGCGGAACAGGTGATTGGGGATGTGTGTGTGTGTGTGTGTTTGTGGCCAGAGTGAGAGCGGAGCGGCGACTGAAAACTGAAAGAAAGTGCGAGCGCGCACGGGCACACAGTGCTGCAGAGAAGTCTTCGCCCCGAAGTATCATTTTTTAAGATTGCTTTAAAGTTAACAAATCGAATAGTATTTTTAATTTTACCCCAAAAATTAATCAAATATAACAAAGAATCTGGGGCACACACTTTGCGACCCCACTGTGCGCAGTGTGCCAAGTGCTATTTAGGCGCGAGAGCGAAAGAGAGCTGGCGACCTCGCGCAGAGTTGTCTCTATGCGCCGTTACTCGGCCGTGAGTGCAAGAGAGCGCACGATAAATCGGCGGGGAAGGGGAGGTCCCGTTGCTTGGCTGCTCTCCACTTTGAATTTTTAATTTTTTAAAATACATTACTTCCTGCTCGCTTGCCTTTTTATTTATAATTGTTTATAAATAAAAGCAAACAACAGTTCTTTGTTTTCCAAAAATAGCTAATTATTATTAACAACTGCAAAGTGCTTTGCAACACTGCTCGTCCGATTAATCGATAGTCTAGTAACGATAATTATCGGGTGGCAACGCCGCGTGTTTCATTCAACCTGGTGGCAAGTGATTAGCCCACGGATTCTTGAATTTTTCCCATTTTTTGACTTTTTCTGCGGTTTTGGGACATTTCTAAAGATGAGTGCTGCCGAGCCCGCTGTGGAGTTGTTTGCGCCAGGTGAGGAACATCAGGAACGCCTGAGGAGTGCAGTTACAAGCGTCTTTCTAGCAGAAACCATTCTGAAGGCGGGCGAGGAAGTGGCCGAGGCTTCTGCGGCCAGCAGGAGCAGCCTATCCGCCGGGGAGGAGAAGCCGGAGGACGAGCCGAAGCCTGGGGCGCCGGAGGACAAGCTCATCTCGCTGGAGAAGCTGCGCGCCTCCCCTGTCCAGTGGCCGGAGGGCGAGCCGAAGCCCGAGACGCCGGAGGACGAGCTCATCTCGCTGGAGACGCTGCGCGCCTCCCCTGTCCAATGGCCGGAGCGATGTGAGTGTAGCAAACGTGCGCAGCCCGCCACTTAGCGCCATTTCTAACGCATTTCTATTGTTTTGTTATGATGCTCCAGTTCCCGGGATGGACGAGTTCCTCACCATGAGCGACACGCCCATCTACACGCGCAACACGGACTACGCCACCAACCTGACCAGCGAGGACATGGCCAAGATCAATCGTTAGTAGCCAAGCACCAGGTCTATAAAAACATAGAATATAAGGAATATAAGGAACCCCAAAAGTGTAATAGTAGACTAGAAATTTGGATAGATTCTACTATTCTACTTGTATTCAGAATTTCTTCTTAATATTGAAATGTAGCACTATTTAGGTGTTAAGATATCTTATTATGTACTTGAGATATATCATTTTTCTTTTATAAAGTGCGGATAATATAAGTTCACTATTATAGGATTAGCATGTTAGATATTTAGGGAACTCCTTTGCTTACCTTATGTTTGTAATCTATATGTGCAGTATATGCTAAAAATATTTCATCTTTCTTACCCAGAACTATCCCAACTCAGTCCCGAGGAGCTGATCGAGAAGATAAAGTCGATGCATGATGAAATCTACCAGCTGGGACTGCGCGAGGCGAAGGAGATGACCCGCGGCAAGCTGCTGGGGATCTTCGATCGGGAGCGCCTTCCCAAGCGGCAGCCGTGAGCCAGGATCATTGGATCCCAGTGAATGGGACGCCCGAAGATGAAGATCTCGTCGATGTCGAATTAAGAACTTAGCCGTAGTTTCGTTTGTACATAAAGTAATATTTTGTATAGTGAGTAATGCACGTAGAGAAGGTACCACAGTTTTACAACGATAAATAGTCGTTTGAACAGTAACTAACGTTTATTTCCATTAAAGCATTTTGGGTCCTACGTCGACAGTACATTGTATTACAGATACATTTTGAGGAGTCTGAGAGGAGATGAAGTCGAAGAGTGGCGAGGAATGCGAGTGGAACTGTGGAGGAGCAAGTGGAGGAACAGGAGTGGTGGAGAAGGCACAGTAGAGTCCGCTATGCAGGGATTTGAACGCAACAAATAACTCTGTCTATGTGGGATTGGATGGATCGATTATGTTCCTGTCTTGGGTTTTTCCGGGAACTATTTTTAGCACTTCTTGCCTGATAATAATTTATTATTCAATTATTAAATGCTTTTGGAAAAGATTTAGCTTAAAGGTTTTGGCATTTCTTGTTCGAAATATTTGTAAAAAAAGATACCCCTATTTAATATTATATTCTTGACATTCTAGACGTATTTGTTAAGAAATAAAATGCAAATATCTGGAAAAAAATCGGCAATAATCTAAAGATAGTTCCCAACTCACATCGTTTACAACCAGCTCTATGTGTACTCCTCGCGATCCATCCCAATGTTGGTGCTGGGCGTGTGTGTGTGTGTGCTTATATCCTGTTTCCCGTGACATATATCCTGTAACCTGTATCAATTCCCTCTGCTACTCTACTCCTGCCACTGCATTCCGAATCGCTGCTCGAAGGTGATCCGATTGAAGACGCCCGCATCGGCCAGCTGCAAGGGATCGGTGTAGTAGGCGAACCGCCTGATGTCCAGCATGGCCAGGTCAAACATCTGCTTCCAGCTGGTCAGGTCCGTGACGCTCATGTGGATCGGCAGCTGCGGATCCGGTATATCGATGGCCGCCTGCAGGCGATCGAAGGCCTCGGCGATTGGTCCCACCGACAGATTGACCCAGTACTCGGCCGGAAAGCGCTTGTTCTCGCAGAACGGCGCTCCCTTGCGCATGATGAAGACCAGCATGAGGATCTCGTAGCGTTCGGAGCTCTCGTAGAACCGCTTGGTCCGCGTCTTCTCCACGAAGTCGATGAGTAGGATCAATGGTGTGTAGTTCTGCAGGTGCATCAGCAGCTCCCGATCGGTCCACAGGTAGCGACCGCCCTTGACGGTCAGCAGGCTCATGTTGCTGCTGAGCTGTTGATGTTGCTGCTGCTGTAGGTGTTGCTGTTGCTGTTGCTGCTGCTGATGATGTTGCTGTTGCTGCTGCTGATGATGATGTTGCTGTTGCTGCTGGAGTTGCTGATGCTGCTGTTGCTGCTGGAGTTGCTGATGTTGCTGCTGCTGCTGTTGCTGTTGCTGGTGAATGCCGCCTGCGGTTGGAGCTGGAGTTGCGGTGCTCGATGCCACCTGGCTGGGCATGGCGACCACAATGCCCGTCTGTCTCTGGCAGCCAATCTCCTCCACCATGTGCGCTGCGATGACGACAGAATGCAATTAGGGCGAGTGCCTAAACCAGGCCAAGGTCGCTGCGTGGGCCGAGCAACAACAGCCCCTGCGTCAGCCCATCCAACCACCCACTGCTATTACTTGTTGCAAGTAGCAGGCAATGCAATCAACTTACTGCGTGCCCCAATCAAAGCGGCGGAAATTGGACGAGGCGGATGAGGATGGATCAGCAGCGGGTCTCTGGCGGCCACGGACCTGGATCGGGGGTGCTAACTTGCTCCTCCGGCTGCTCTGCGTGTGTGCCGTGCGCCCTGGACGATAGTTGCCACGCGAGTGCCGCCTCCCCGAGTCCGAAGTCGGAGCCACTCGGACCCGCGTTCTCGTTGCACTCGGCCCCATTTCTCGGACTCGGCTGTGCTTATGGGGACTCGGCCCGTTTGGCAATGAACTTATTGGATGCGTACTGCGCTGGCTGCAATTCGCAGATTTTTGTTACCAAGCCAGCTGCCAACTCAAAAATATATGTACATCGGATTAATTCAAAAATAAAATGTATAATTAAAATATAACTATATATAAATATATATATATGTAAATTAATGATATACTACAAAATTAGATATAGTATCTTAAACTTAACTGTAATAAAAAAGTCAATTATTGTATTGTACGTATTTTTATGTATTTTAATAAGTAATGGTAGTAAAAATCTAAATTCTAAAAAAAAAATGTATAATTAAAATATAACTAAAAATATATATATATGTAAAGTTAATGATATACTAAAAAATTAAATATAGAATCTTTAACTTAACTGTATTAAAAAAGTCAATTATTGTATTGTACGTATTTTTATGTATTTTAATAAGTAATCGAAGTAAAAATATAAATTTTTATTGTTTTAATTATTAATTAGGTTTTTCTATGAAACACTATAAGAAATCGTGCATAAATCCTGAAGGATTCTTGGAACACCCTGTCATAAATGCGTTTGATTTGAAAAGTTATGATAAATCCGATCTTGATCAGAGATAAACCTACAGGATGTAATTGAGAAAATTAATTAAGATTATATTTATATATTATTTATATTTATATTTTTATCTAAATAAAAAAACCAATAAAAATATATATTTTCTCCCAAAAAAAATTATTGTTTAATAAAATGTATTTTTTTTTACAAATTTGTTTATAAACCCTACAGAAACATATGATTTTAAAAACTATATGCACCCCGTTAATAACTATAACTAACAGCCAATGTTGAAAATACCTAAGTAAGTACATCCTAGGGAATGCTAGAGCTTAGCCAGTCTTTGGTCGAACTCGCTTTTGTGCTCGTTCTTAAGGTACTTCCGCATTCCCACCAGCATGTAGCGCATCTTCGGTGCGGCGAGGACCTCCAGGAGAATGGCCATCAGAGCCTGGAAGCTCTCGTCGCTGCCATTCTTGTACTCCAGCAGTGCTTTGCCGAAGCGCCGGAACTCATCCTGGCTGACCAAGCTGCGGAGCTGTAGGATTGGACGTACAAAGTGAGCAGTAGAAGGTAAATCTTGGGTGTATTTCCCACCTCCCGCAGAAAGTCGGCCCTTGATTCGGGCGCCTCCTTGGCCTGCGAACTGCTCGGCTCCACCTTGATGTTCTCCACCAGTTTGTAGCGCTTCTTGGCCACCTGGCTGCCGGCAGCTTCCGGCGGCGTTGGTGAGGTTCGCTCCCGCTTGTGGATCTTCACCAGGCCAGAGGAGCCGCCGTTGCCGCCCCCGCCTTTACTATCCATGCAGCAGTTGAAATCGATGCTCTGCAGAGGGGAGAAAACGTTTACTGAATAACCAAGCTAACAGAATCTCGTGAATCGCTTACCGAGACATTCGAGTCGAGGCGGCTCATGAAGTCCATGGCATTGGGCGCCGCACCGCCCAGTTTTCGGCCAGCGGCACTGGCATAATCGGCCGGCGTCCACGTCTTAATGGAGTTTGCCATCTCTACTTTGCTGCAAAGGAAAGAAATAAGTAAGTTATGACAGAATTTTTTTTTTAATTTAAATTTGGTGGTTTAAAACTATATTAAATTACTTTACATATTGTCTCTGATCAAAAATTAATCAAAAATGTGATAAAAATAATGCAAAAAAAATGTAGTAAAGCAATAAAAACAAATACAGTAAAAGAACACACAAAAAAATATAGTAAAGTAATAAAAAATAATACAAAGAAATATAGCACATTAGTTCAACAAGAAATAAATAATAATCTCTAAACCAATATAATTGGTCACTTTAAAAATATTCAGTGTCAATGTTCACCCAGAACGGATTGACACAAAAATCTAAAAAAAAAACATAAATTCGGAAATAATTGGGAGCCAAGTGTAGGATATAAATTAGAGCCATACGCGGCCCCAAAGTGCCCCTTAATTCAATTTGTTTTTTTCTTAATAATAATAATATAAGTAAATATTCAGTAAAATATCTTAAATATTTCCTATTTTTATTTAGTAATTGAAATTACTTTAATTTGATCTGAGTCGATAAATAGACCTATTAAAACCCGATTTTATGTTCCCTTAATTAAAATACATACATGGCTGTTTCGGTGGCTGCTTTAAAGGTGGCATTGGAGCCCGGTTCGCGTTTTATTTTGGGAATAGCGGGCAGTGGCTCATCCTCTGTCTTGCTTACCGTCTCCAACGGCGGCTCCGACTCCCGCTCATCCGGCTGCTTCATCTGGGGACTTAAGGCTATCAGAAACTATCACCGCGAAAGAGATGAAATCCCCCACACACTCACATTCGCCTCGGCGTGCTTGAAGAACTGGCGCAGCTCCCGGACGATGGGCCCGAAGGGCGAGCACTGCGGCCGGTCGCCCAGGTGGCCGCGGATCCACTTGGACAGCTGCTGCACCTGGGAGGCGTCCTTGAACCGCGAGTCGCACAGCAGAATGGCGCCGTAGTCGTTGCGGTGCCGGATCACACGGCCGATGGCCTGATTGACGGCGCGCGTGGCATCCAGATTGTACCACTCCTGGCCACTCAGCAGCTGGTTCTCGCGCGTCCTGTTCGCCTCCAGGTAGCGACGCTTCAGTATCACCTTGGGGTCCTTGAGCGGCGGAAAGGGCAGGCCCGTGATGATCACCGCCCGACCATTGCGATCGGCAAAGTCCAGACCCTCGGAGACCTTGCCCCGACACACGGCCATGAAGACGGCGCCCTTGGAGTCGCGGATCGCCTGGTAGAACTCCTCCATCGTGCTGGTGAACTGATCCTTGCTGCGCGGCTCCAGGAAGATCGGCTTCTTGCCCGATATGTCCGCCCACAGGCCGCTGGCCTGCCACGCGTCCACGCACTTGTTCAGCATGGGATACGATGGGAAGAAGACCAGGAGGCCATCCGGCACTATCCGCGACACATTGAGGATTGTCTGGCCCAGGGAGCTGATGTACTTGGGATTATCACTGCAAAAGTGGGGATATATCAATAAAACATACCACTGCCAGTAAGTATATAATGCTCACCGGTTCGCGAAATTAGAAATCAGTTGCTGGCGATCGGGTCCCGTGCCGATGATCTTCACATACACCTGCGACTGGTCGACGATGTGCGGATTCTCCAGATGCTGCGCCACCGGAATGGCCAGCTCGGCGATCAGAGGCTTGAGCGGCGCCAGCGTGCCGCTGGTGAGGATGACGCTGCGCACCTGCGTGTTGAGCAGCTGCTCCATGCCGAAGCCGGGATTGAAGCACCAGAAGTTGACGATCTTGGCCACCTTGCTGGAGCCCCCGGCCGCCGCCGCAATCGTTCCCTTGCCCAGCCAGCCGCCCTGCTGCTTGGCGCCCGGCTGCTTCCCATGCGCCTGCTTGGACTCCTCCACCTGGACGTGCACCTTGAAGCTGGCGTACACCTTGCCCATCACGTCCTCCTTGTTGGCAAACACAATGGTCAGCAGGTCGCTGAGCATCGTGAAGGTGCCGCCCTTGCGGATGCTCATCTGCTGCGAGGCCACCAGGAGGTACTGCACCAGCTTGTCGAGCAGCGAGACTATCGTGGCCACATTGCCGTAGGTGAACTGGAAAATGGGTAGGGTAGGTGGATTTAGTTCCATCAATCAGTTCTATCCCATTAAGGATTCTGTAGGACTTACATTCGCCTTGCCGAGCAGCTCGTACATCATGGAGGCGGGAAAGGTGGTTCCTTCGACGGCGTTCTCCACCACAATGGCGTCGATGGCCTTCTCCAGCTCCAGCAGCATCTCCTTGAGCAGCGTGAGGTCGTCGAGGGTGAAGTCCTTGGGCTCGTCGCCGCCCATGTCCTGCGGCTCGCCGCTGGCAAAGACCTTCATCACATGCGTGACGTCCTCGATGGCCATGGCCACGTCGGAGGACTTGATCTGCACCGAGGCGGACTCCTCGCAGATCTTCTCGATGTTGTGCGCCTCGTCCAGGATCACAATCGTGTTGCCCAGCTCGATTTTGTTGGCCTTGCGCGCCTTCGGGTCGAGCAGATAGTTGTAGGGCATAAAGGTGATGTCCGCCTGGGCGACCAGCTCCCTGGACGCGAAGTACGGGCAGATCTTCAGCTTCTGGCCCACCTTGACCAGGTCCTCGATGTCCATGATCGTGGGTCCCCGCAGGTCCGGGTGATCCTTGCGCGACTCCACGCGCATCTGGAACGAACAGGTCTTCGAGTGCACCCGCAGCTTGCACATGTTCGTCTTGTTGGAGTTGCCCTGCTCCTTCATCACCTCCGGATGGATGCACAGCTGGTCGCGGGAGCCCAGCACCACGGACCGCATGTTGGCGTAGGCCGTCCGCTTCAGCTCGCGCATCGCCTGCGTCAGCTGGGAGTGGGTGCGCGATGCGTAGATGACCTTGGGCACGCCCCAGTTGTTCGACCGGCCCACGATCTTTGCCAGCTCGGAGAGATCCGCGGCATGCGCTCCTCCCGCACCCTCCGCTTTGTCCTGCTTGAGCATCTGCTGCTGCTGCTCCGACTGGCGGGTGCGGATCCAGGCCAGGGAGGAGCACAGCAGGCTCAGGGTCTTGCCCGTGCCCGTCGGCGACTCCAGGACGCCGTTGGTGCCGTCGCGCAGGCACTGGATCACCTTCTCCATGTACGCCCGCTGCACCGGGTACGGCTCGAACGGGAAGTGCACCGGGATGCCGGCTATCAGGCTCTCCGGCATTGTTTTGTTTTATTCTTATTACTTGTTATTTATCTTTTTGCGCGCCAAAGCGGGTGAACATGTGTTCAGGGTCGATATCGATAACTGCGAGGAGAGACATCGGTATCGATAAGGTACAGTGAGCTCTGGATATGTCAGTCGATAGATAAGATAAGATGGATAGATAAGTTTTTAAAACTAAAAAAAAATTGTTTTCATATTGAAACATAAACAACCGTTTGTTCGTCCGCATATATTACATATTTACTTATTTATTTTGGGGATTCCCTAGTACTAATATGGGTTCTTCGTTTTTTGACGAAGTTAACTGAAAAACTACAAATGAAAAATAAGTTTCGGTTTCCTAATTTGCTTTTTTTTCTTATATATATTTCTGTTTTTTCTTATATATTGATAAACTAGAAATTGACGAAATGTATTTTCCCAAAATAACTTTTAAACCCAGAACAACAATCGATCCCGAAAAATATCTTAATTGTTAAGCAAATCAATAAAAATTATCATTGTGGACAGGCATTGTTTATTGAAATTTCGTATAGAGCTGATATTTGGTTATGAAATGTGGCTGCCACAAGAATTGCGGTTGTGCGTCGACCTCTTTCCAAGCATTCTCAAATCATCAAGGGTACATATATCCCAGGAATGCAATTACCAGATGTGTTATTTTATAAACCCACGTAATTGATTCGGAAACAAAAGATATCACATGTACATCCACCAAGTAGACAAATCTCCAAATTTTGCAGATTTGTCCACTTTGGTGGACAAGTCTTGTCCAGGGTCTCTGAATACATCACTGGTTTCTAAACGAACAAATAAACATTCACAAACTACCTCCCTTTGGTCATTGCATTGCTTTGATTTACCCTCTAGGATTTTATAATGCTTGGAGAAAAAGTCGACGGTGGTAGCCCTACTTTATACCCGAGGACCACAGTTCCTAAGGAAGCCACTTTTAAAACGAATCGTGCAAGAATTTTGCATCAGTGATCAGTGATCAGGTAGCGTAAAAAAAGGACGCTACCTTGTCTTGATACATGAAGCATTGCGGTTAGCGTGTATCGATAGGCGCAGTATCGAAACTAATTAACAAAATTATTTAAATAAAACATGAATTCGGTAGAATTTGTTGTAATTGTTCAGGTCTATTTGATGGCTGTAAGTAATGCTGCAGATGCGGAGGCGGCAATAAAAAATGTTTTAAAACTCCTTTTTAATAAAAAACGTTTATATAAACCATTTATAAAAGAACCTACGCTGGTACCAATTTAAAGAACATTTTGAATTGTCTGGTTCTGTTTTGAGGTACCATTTTGAATATTTACAATGTGGCAATGGATCATGAGCGTTCAGCAGAACAAACTTGATCACTGATTACTGATCCATCAATGAGGGAATAGACCGTTTCACACGGATGGACTGGGTGGGAAGAGCCTATTAAATGTGAATCCCGTTATTTTAAATAATTTTTTAAATTAGGAAGTCTCAGTGTGACCAGAGCGACAGTTTCGATAATTAGCGATAGTCATGAGACCGCTTTCGATAGTTTCGCCAGCCCTGGTCGAAATGAAAATCGCATTCCCGCCAAAAAAGCCTCCTCGCAAACGGCGTGCAATTCTGCATTCTGCTTCCCCCCGATTTGTTTGCATTTGTGTTTAATTTGCGCTCCCGAACGGATCGAAGTTGTTGGACGTCCGAGATAAACCCAATAGAAGCGAGAACCCAGAAGGCAGAAGACAGAAGGCATAGACAATGGCCCACGACGGGGAGCAGTTCATCAAGGACATCCAGCGCGAGTATGTGGACTTCCTGGACGACGAGGAGGACCAGGGCATCTATGCGGGCCACGTCAAGGACATGATCGCCGAGAAGAGCAAGCGCCTGATCGTCAACGTGAACGATCTGAAGCGCAAGAATCCCCAGCGGGCGCTGGGTCTGCTGGGCAACGCCGCGGACGAGCAGCTGGGCTTCGGGCGCGCCCTCAAGGAGTACGCGGCGACGGTGGACCCCGGCTATGCCAAGATGCACGAGGATCTGTTCGTCGGCTTCGAGGGCTGCTTCGGCAACCGGCATGTGACGCCGCGCTCCCTCACCTCCACGTACCTGGGCAACATGGTCTGCGTGGAGGGCATCGTCACGAAGGTCTCCCTCATCCGGCCCAAGGTGGTGCGCAGCGTCCACTACTGCCCCAACACCCGCAAGGTGATGGAGCGCAAGTACACCGATCTCACGTCCTTCGAGGCGGTGCCCTCGGGCGCCGCGTATCCCACCAAGGACGAGGATGGCAATCTGCTGGAAACGGAGTTCGGTCTGTCCGTCTACAAGGACCACCAGACGCTGACCATCCAGGAGATGCCCGAGAAGGCGCCCGCCGGCCAACTGCCCCGCTCCGTGGACATTGTGTGCGACGACGACCTGGTCGATCGCTGCAAGCCCGGCGATCGGGTGCAGATCGTCGGCAGCTACCGCTGCTTGCCGGGCAAGCGCGGCGGCTACACCTCCGGCACGTTCCGCACCGTGCTGCTGGCCAACAACATATCGCTGCTGAGCAAGGAGAGCAACCTGGACATCTCGCGCGAGGACATCATGCTGTGCAAGAAGCTGGCCAAGAACAACGACATCTTCGAGCTGCTCAGCAAGAGCCTGGCGCCCTCCATTCACGGCCATGCGTACGTGAAGCAGGCCATCCTCTGCCTGCTGCTGGGCGGCGTGGAGAAGGTGCTGCCGAACGGAACGCGGCTGCGCGGCGACATCAATGTCCTGCTCATCGGCGATCCCTCGGTGGCCAAGTCGCAGCTGCTGCGCTACGTCCTGAACACGGCACCGCGGGCCATCCCGACCACGGGCCGGGGCTCCAGCGGCGTGGGCCTGACGGCGGCGGTGACCACGGACCAGGAGACCGGGGAGCGGCGCCTGGAGGCGGGCGCCATGGTCCTGGCCGATCGCGGCGTCGTCTGCATCGATGAGTTCGACAAGATGAGCGACATCGATCGCACGGCCATCCACGAGGTGATGGAGCAGGGCCGCGTGACCATTTCCAAGGCCGGCATCCATGCCTCCCTGAATGCTCGCTGCTCCGTCTTGGCCGCCGCCAATCCGGTTTACGGACGGGTGAGTGCCAGCACTTGTGAGCTCCTGAATGCCAATTCCTAGCTAATCAATGATCCCCCCTTGCAGTACGATCAATACAAGACGCCCATGGAGAACATTGGGCTGCAGGACTCGCTGCTGTCGCGTTTCGATCTGCTCTTCGTGATGCTGGACGTGATCGACAGCGATGTGGACCAGATGATCTCGGACCATGTGGTGCGCATGCACCGCTATCGCAACCCCAAGGAGGCCGACGGTGAGCCCCTGTCCATGGGCAGCTCCTATGCGGACTCACTGTCCTTCGTTTCCAGCAGCGATGAGGTTCGCATTTCACTATTCTGTAAACTACAGTCAAACTAATTGCTCATATTTCGAATGTAGAAAAAGGACACCGAGGTCTATGAGAAGTACGATGCCCTGCTGCATGGCAAGTCGCGCCAGCGCCACGAGAAGATCCTGTCGGTGGAGTTCATGCGCAAGTACATCCACATTGCCAAGTGCATGAAGCCCAAGTTGGGCGAGCAGGCCTGCGAGGCGATTGCCAACGAGTACTCGCGCCTGCGCTCCCAGGAGGCCGTCGAAACGGACGTGGCCCGCACCCAGCCGATCACGGCGCGCACGCTGGAGACGCTCATCCGCCTGTCCACCGCCCATGCCCGGGCCCGCATGTCCAAGTCGGTGACCATAGACGATGCCCAAGCGGCCATCGAACTGGTGCAGTTCGCCTACTTCAAGAAGGTGCTGGAGAAGGAGCGCGGCAGCAAGCGGCGCCGGAACAGCGGATCCGAGGACGAGGACAACGAGGCGTCCGGCCAGCGATCGCCGTCGCGTCGCTCCAAGCGCACACGCACCGCTCCCGTAGGCGGGGACAGCGATGAGGAGGACATTGAGCCGCCGCAACCGGATGCCGGGGATTTAACGCGTCGCGAGACGCGTCGTTCGCTGCCCGCTCGCTCCCAGCTGGTGACCTCCAGTGAGGAGCAGTCGGTGGTCGTTGGTGACACACCGACGCCGCCAACGGAGCCGGCCACCATCAGCGATGCGCGGCTGGGTGAGTTCAAGAACAGCCTGCAGCGCCTGTTCCGCGAGGCACGCGAACAGAGCCTGCCGCTGGCCAGGATCACCACGGCCATCAACGAGGGCGGCCAGCAGCCGTTCACCGGCGGCGAAATCGAGGCAGCCGTCCATCGGATGACCGAGGACAACCAGATCATGGTCGCCGACGACATCGTGTTCCTCATCTAATCTCACATTCCACCGACAGCATCATGTCCATCAAAGAATCACATCTATTATCCATTATAACCTTCATGTATCGGTTAAGTTGTATTTTTTGTTTGTATTTATATGATAATAAACACTTTGGAGCTCTTATTGCAGTTCAGTTGTTTCATTTGGCCCAAAAAATCGAAGGAAAACGTATTTAACCTTTGGGGTAATGTATAGTTATCTTATATTTGACAGTCATTGACATGAACAATTTCCATTCGGCGATATACAAAGTTTGCACAACGATTTAGAACAAGATTGGAGTAGAACGAAACTGGTCTTTGAATCACATTGTTCAACCCATCGGAAATTCAGAGAAGGCGTATTTATCTAAAGAACTACGGATGATTAAACTCCTAAGTTGACATTACAATTAGTTACACAAATTCGTACTATTTGAATAGGTTGAACCATTTGAAGGGTATTGTTTTCCTATTTGAGACAGTCGAGGACATGAGCATTTGTGATTTGCGAATAGATTTGAAGACATTGAAGGATTATCGCATCGATTACATTTAATACTTGGCTTGGACTAAGGTTCATCGTTCTTGGGATTATTTTACAATTAAACTAGACACAAAATACGGCGACTAATCTCGGGATAAAACTTATGTACAATGATCAAGAGCACCTCCTCCCAAGGATCACAGGATAACAGAACAACAGACAGACGGAGGCGGGAGTCCTTGGGCGCAAGTGGAGCAGCCACAGGGTGAAGTACAAGACGCTACCAGGATCAGAGGTTCACCACATTCTTGAGATCCGGCGGCAGCAGGCCCTTCATGCACTCTATCTGCGCCCGGATCTGCTGCTGCGTGCCAGTGATCCCCTCCAGCTGCGTGGCCTTGTCGCCATAGAGATTCAGCTTCTGCTTGAGCTTGAGTATCATGTCGATGATCTCCACCTCCTGCTTGTCGTGCGCCCAGTGCTCCAGGTTCGCCTCCGACAGCGCCTGCAGCTGGAGATCCTGCAGCGTCAGCTGCAGCTCCCGGTGCCGTGCCTCGTACCAGCCACGGAAGTTGGGCGACCGGAAGAAGCGCCGATACAGTCCCTTCCAGTCGCCCTTCAGCGGCGACGTGAGCTGCGGCCCCGCCGTCTCCAGGGTGGCCAGGAAGTCGTCCAGCTTGAAGCTGCTGGCATTTGGCGCCGACTTGAACGGACTGATGTCCTTCTGCAGCGGCATCAGCGAGGCCATGTACCGCTCCAGCGGGATCATGAAGCTCTGCGTCAGCTCGAGCAGGTGGCGCCGTACCAGCGCCGTCTGCACATGCTCCGGCCGCTTGGTCTTCAGGCCCAGCAGCACCTTCTTGATCAGCGCCTTGTCCTTCTTCAGGTACGGCCTGTACTTGCTGTGCAGCCCCGCGGACGAGGCGTCGCCGGAGCCGTTGCTGGAGCTGCCGTTCAGCCCGGCGCCGGACTTCAGTGCTCTGCCAGCCAGATCCGTGGAGCTGCTGGCGAAGGAGGTGGCCGAGGCGAGGTTCCTCGCATGCTTCTGACCACCACCCATCAGCAGTTGCTGCTGCTGCTGCATGTTCTTCTGAAAGTGAGAGGGATGGAGATAGAGATATAGGGATAGAGATATGCCTTGGCTGCCCTCTCACCTGGTTGTCCACCAGCCGCAGCATGTGCGGCCAGTCCTTGAGCAGCTTGACGAAGAACGGATTGGTCACGCCCAGAATGCAGGCGGGCAGCGTCGTCTTGCTGCTGCACTCCTGCGTGAACTCGCGGAACTCGCTGTCGTGGATGGTGAAGTAGGGACGCGCCTCCGCGCAGTACTCCAGGGGGGCGATCAGCGCGAGGAGGGTCTGGACCATGTGGGAGCAGTCGGCGGGCGAGGTGCCCACCACAACGATGGGCTCGGCGGTGATGACCAGCTCCCACAGCGTGTACAGCTGCTCCATGCAGAAGTCCAGCGAGTGGAAGAGCTCGATTTCGTTGACGGAGGCCAGCACCTTGGTGGCCGCCAGCGCTGGTGAGGATTCCCCCGAGCTGCCGCCGCCCGATCCGTCGGCCGCTGGGCACTTGCGGCTGCTGCTGGTGGTGCGCGGAATGCTGATCTGATAGCTGCACTCCAGCAGGGGCAGCTGCAGGGGATGGCCCACCCGCAGCGCGGGCCACTGCCTGTTGATCTGCTCGCTGGCCAGCCGCAGGACATCGGTGCCCTCCGCGAAGTAGCGCGGCGCCAGCTGGGCGAGTATGTCGTAGTAGAGGTTGAAGAACGGCAGCCGCGTGATGATGATGAAGCTCTTCTGGAAGTAGCCGCGCGGCAGATTCGCGTCCCGCTTCTGCCGGAAGTAGACGAAGCCCCAGTAGTGGGAGCCATCCTGGCGCAGGGCCGGCGAGCAGTCGGCATTGTAGCCGACTGTGGGCAGGCTGGAGTCGCGGTCGCGGCGCGATGTGCAGCGCAGTCGCATGTGGAACTTGGTGTCGCCCATGCAGCCGGAATTCGAGTCCGGGAAGGCCATGTAGCAGATGTTGCTGACCTCCTGGTCGCTGGGCATGAACTCCGGCGGATAGACGTGCTCCAGCGCCTGACCAAGATTCAGATCGAAGGTGACCACGCAGAAGCAGTGCATCCACTGCGAGAAGTTCACCCAATCGCTGGCATTCGGCTGCGGATTCGAGTTGGTGGCATCCGCATCCGCAGGATCCGCATCCTTCTGCTTGTCCCGCGATGGCGCCAAGATCTCCCCGATCCTTGCATCCGCGCTCATTATTTGTTGATATTTATTCGCCTGCGACATTGACCAGGGGAACCAGGGATGGACAACTGCTACCTGTTCACCGTGACCGTTATCATCGCCAGTCACGGCTTGTCTGATGTGTTAAATTGATAAGAAAAAACCGATTTGAACTTAAATATTAGTTACACGCCTTTGGGTTATTTGTTTGAATTACTTGGAACATTTAGGAGTTCTATCTTAGTGAATTTTTTGTATTTTTAAAATCCGTTTCTTAGATATTTTTGTCACTGCCCAAAAAAGTTACTCATCACTATTTCTTTATCAGTATCATTTCAAAACTTTCACTTTTTTTGTTATTCATTTTTGCATTTCACCGACGCAGACATTTTAGCGAAATATCTTTTGGAGAAGATAAACAAAATAATTAAATGTAAAAAAACCCCCAGAAAGTTGTTCAATTTCTTAATCTGCTTAAAATTGGTACTCCTATGGGTGTAAATACCATTTTGGAATTGCTTAAATTGAAAGTTAAAAAGTTTAAAAAAATATACTCAAAAACAGTAATTAGAAAATATAATAAATGAAATGCCTGTAAAAAACGGCTGCCAGCACTATTAGTGATGCTCAATTAGCGCACAACAGCTAGATTTCTGGTTAACTAGCTAGTTCCTACATTTTGGCTAGTAAAAGTCTGTATTTAGCGATAAATAGCTAGTGTGCCTGCACTATTAGAGATGTGCGATTAGCGCAGTGCTTTATTTTTAAAATTGTCGTCAAAACAAAAACATAACTTCCCGTTTACATCTGTAAATCCAAGACAGCAACTAAACAAATATTTTGGTTGCTGGCCCCGGCAATTCCGCAGCTAAAAGGTTAAATCTGTTTGCCAAAAATCGGTCCTTTATCGAGAAACACATCAAAGGAATTTCCCGCCAAATTAGCCGGCGTCTGAAATTACGAAATGCCAATTGCGGTTTTCAAGTCCGTACGCGAGGTGAGCAGCGAAGATGCGGTGAGTCCTGATCCTGCAGAGATCCCAGATATATATACTTACACTCTCCATCGACTGCCAGGTGCACGCGGCCGAGAATCTGCTGAAGGAGAGTGCCGGCAAGAAGTGGCGCACCAAGTCGCCCGGCGAGAAGTCCGCCTATGTGATCCTGGAGTTCGAGGATCCGCAGCAGATAACGGGCATCGATATTGGCAACGAACATGCCGCCTTCATCGAGGTCCTGGTCAGCAGGACGGGCTGCCAGACGGACGACTTCCGGGAGCTGCTGCTCTCCAGCTCGTTCATGACCCCCATCGAGAGCAAGAACTCGAGCAACCAAAACCGGGTGCGCTGCTTCAGCGGTCCTGCGCTGGCGGAGAGTGTGCTGCCGGAGAAGTGGAAGCTGCTGAAGATCGTGTGCACGCAGCCCTTCAATCGACACATCCAATACGGCTTGTCCTTTGTCAAGGTCCATGTGACTGCTGCTCCGGCTAATGCGGCCGCAGCTGCGCCAAAGGCCAAATCCCTGCTGCCCCAGGGAATGCTGCAGTTCGGGGCGTTCAAGCTGCGCGAGGAATCGCCCGACTCGGAAACGGACAATCAGGTCAGTCGGTTTCAGCGCTGGAAGAAGGAGACCGCACAGCCCCAATCCACGGCGGCTGCCATTCGGGATGCGGGCGCCACAGCCTTGAGGCGATTAAGCGTTGGCAAGGTTTCCAGCCTGGCTGCCTCGCCCTCTCCATCGCCCAAGCCCTCGCCTTCTCCATCGCCTGTGCCCAATGCCCTGCGATCAGGATCTCCTCCTCCCTCGGACGCCAAGCCACTGGATCGCAATCGAGCTTCCCTGTTGTTTGGCGATGATGACGAGGACGAGGACGAGGCTGCCAGTGAGGGGAACGCCAAGAAACAGCGGCTGAGCAAGCATCTGGAGGCGGACAAGGATCGTCGGCGATTGGAGCAGGAAAAGGAGCGGGAGAGCAAGAAGAACAAGTCCAGCAGACATTCCTTGGACAAGTCCACCAGTCGAGAGGAGAAACCTTCGTCCAGGGAACACAGATTGTCCTCCAAGGAAGAGAGATCAAAGACAAAAGACGACAAATCCGCAGGCAAGGAAGACAAACCTTCGAGAAAAGAGGAAAAATCAGTCAGGAAGGAGGATAAATCTTCTTCTAGACATGATACTTTGAAGCGTATGGAAACGTCAATGGATAGATCTTCTTCTAAACAGGCCAAGGAAAGTCCTCGTCCATCTGCACACAAACGTCTGTCGTCGCCCACCGCAGGCGCAGCCACACCAGCCAAAAAGCAAAAGGTTAAGGACACGCCAATCCAATATCGTCCCTTTAACCAGCTGCTGAGGGGAGTGTTCCTGGTCATTAGCGGCATACAGGCAAGGAAGGACTTACTTCATTGAAGGTTGTTCTGTGTAAATGGATTCACTAAAACGATCTCTTACCCTTCCAGAATCCCGATCGTGCCGAATTGCGTTCGAAGGCCACCGCTTTGGGTGCCAAGTACAAAGCTGATTGGGAGCCAGGATGCACTCATCTGATGTAAGTGTAGATCATTTCGATATAATATTGGCCTACTAACTCAAAAATCTTTGTACCCAATCAGATGCGCCTTTAAGAACACTCCGAAATATAATCAAGTGAAGGGCAAGGGAAAGATTGTGACACGCAGCTGGATCGAGAAATGCTATAGTCTGAAGAAGTACTTACCCTGGCGTCGTTATGCCCTGGATTCCAGCGAGTTCGGGCAGCCGGAAAGTGATGAGGAGGTGTGCGATGAGGCGATGAAGCCAAGTTCGCGACGCGAGTCTGGCGAGGATGATGTGGAAATGCTGGAGGACAACCAGGTGAAGACTACCCATGATGCTGATCCAGTGGATCAAAAGGTAGTGGATATAAGTCAAGAAGCCTCCTCGGGAATCGATACGGAAGATGAGTTGGAGCGCGTGAAACAAGGTGAGGACTTCGATGTTCCTTCATATCCCACATGCCTACTACATACTAAATATCCACGATAACATTCCCTAGAGAACAACGCCAAGAAGACCAAACTTAAGACTCCGCCAAAGACAAAGTCTCGTGATGCTTACGATGTTAGCACCGATGAAGAGGACTATCTGGTGCTGAAAAAGAAGCAGATAACTGCAGTCCATTGAGTGCCATTTGTAATCTCATATTTTTTCTATAACTCTATTTGTTTAAATTGTATGTAAGTCTTGAATCCTTGGCTTCTGTGTGAAAGTTCCATGTAATATTCTTTATTTAGTAGAACCGCCTAAAATATTTGATTTTCTTAAGTATAAAAAGAAATTCGACGAATTCGAAATGTGTTATAACATTCTTTAAATTGAAGACCTTTTTTGTTTCGGCTTGGACCGCTTTAAATAAAAAACCTACAAACTATAGGATTTCAATGCTTGGTTTTTATTTTTTAACCTTTTATTTTGAAAATTTGCATTTAATTTATCAGGTTATCCAATGAGAAAGTGAGATATTAAAGGACCATTGAATAAAATATATTTTTCTCCAATTGGCTCCAAAATTATTTAAAAACACTCCGAAGTGGGTGTTTTGAAACTATCGATTGTTTATTTAGGAAGAGTTTAGTGTGCTTATCGAACAACCTCCTCTCAATTGTCCATCTCTAACAGGATTTCAATATTATATTAAGGATTGCTTACCAATAAGTATGCTATACAAATGTGGCAAAATTCTCTATGAACCCCTGAAAATATGCTTTATAAGTGAAAAGGAAACGGAAACAATTTTCAACCCCAAAAAAAAACAGGTGGAAAAGCAACAGCTGTCCGCATTTGACAGCTGCGCTCTCTGCACTCTCACTTTTGGCATTTACCTGGCTCTCTCCGCGACACGCACACACACACACCCACACACAGGCAGTGCATCCGAGTAAATGGTGAAAAACTCTCTCTTTCGTCCACAGTCGTGTATTTGCTGTCGAGCGAGTAGAGAGCACCTTTTGCGAGTTTAGCAAACCAACGCTATTGTTTATTTATGGTAAATATCTATGGGTACCACTAGGAATCCCTCGAAGGACATTACCGAAGCTTCCTGGCCACCGCAGAGGATCCGAAAATAGTTGATTTCCCGAAATCGCACTCCTCCGCGGAAGCGGAAACGACGGACGAGAAGTGAAAATCTGTGGAAATTTGGAAAATCGATACGATTGAGCCATAATTAAAAGTATGCTGATAACTGGCACTCCCCCCATTTCTTTTTAGAGTGTGTCGGCCGTTGGAGAGTTAAGAGATTGAACGCCCCAGAATCCGGAGCCCAAAAGCACAGGTAAACTGTCGTACTGTACACGCAGAGAAAAAATGCCTACCAAATTGGTCTCATATTGAAATGTACTCCTTAAATACAAGATATAGTTTTTTTTATACCGTTGCAGAGGGTGTAATGATTTCAGTCAGAAGTCGGCAACGCAGTTTCCGACCCCATAAAGTATATGTATTCTTGATCAGCGAGTCGATCTAGCAATGTCCGTCTGTCCGTTTGTCCGTCCGTCTGTCCGTTTCTACGCAAACTAGTCCCTCAGTTTTAAAGCTATCGAGCTGAAACTTTACCAAAAGTCGTCTTTCTATTGCAGGTCCGGATCAGGCAACTATATCTTATAGCTCCCAGAGGAATAATCGGAAAAATAATTGAAAAAAAATTATATTTTCAGAGTTTTTTGACATATTACCTATTGCTTCTGGGAATATCATATTTTCAAGTGTCCCGAATTTCGAATCAAATTTTAGAAAAATCGGACGACTATATCATATAGCTCCCATAGGAACGATCGGAAAATTATTGGGAAATGAATAGGAAAAACAAATGAAGCTTCGTTTATTTTCATTGTAGTATTATATTCTATTCTTGAACTTTATTTTATTATTTTGAATTAATTTAAACATAAATCGGACGACTATAGTCGTGTATACATTCTACAGGTCATAGGATCTCGATCGATCAAAAAATGTCAAAATAATATAAAAACTGATATCATTTTGTATGTTGCAACAAATACGCAAGTAAATGTAAAATCTAAATTAAAAATGTTGTAATTTGTAATTGAATAGGAATAATATGCGAGGGTATATAAACTTCAGTTTCTTCTTTACTTATCAATTAATATACAAAATGTTCAATCAATTACCTTTGTTTGTTTTCCTAACTCAGCGTATTAACCATATGAAAAAATTTAAAAATAAAATATAATAATATAGTTGAGTAAATAAAATTTCTATTAATATAATTAAAATAAAATAGTCCTTCTCAATATTGAAATATTCTAGCCTGAGTATCTGGGTTATCTAGTTCTAGACACAAAAAAAAGTATGTTCCCGTAAATTCGATATGGCCAATGTAAATGGCATGTAATTCATACCCACATCGTTTTTACATGAAATACTCATCAAATTTACATTATTAAGGTCATTTTGCCGAATTTTCTCTCTCGGAGACTCTCTCACTTCGAAAAAGAGAGCAATACTCCATATGGAGAGCAAAATGACGTGAGTTGAAACGAGAAAGACAGATTCGAAATTCGAACTGACCTACTTCGAACATGATGTTTACATTTCGACCATGTCAATTTTACACGGGTCCATATCAAGTTAAAATTGATCTTAAAAAATGTAAAATTGACCTACGTTTCGTATCGAATTTTTTTTGTGTGCAGATACTACCCATTAGTTTAAAGATGTTCTGTAAAGCCCATTTGGTGGAGTTTGTTCTCTGCAAAGACGAAAGTAGCGCCACTATATTGATGACCCTTTCCCGCAGATCAAGACCAGAGACCAGAGAATCAACTAACCGAAGGCCAGCATGGGTAACGAGACCTCCCTGCCCATGGACATGTGCTCCAACTTCGACGCGGACGAGATCCGGAGGCTGGGCAAGCGGTTCCGCAAGCTGGACCTGGACAACTCGGGGGCCCTGAGCATAGACGAGTTCATGTCGCTGCCGGAGCTGCAGCAGAATCCGCTGGTGCAGCGGGTGATCGACATCTTCGATGCGGATGGCAACGGCGAGGTGGACTTCAAGGAGTTCATCCAGGGCGTGTCGCAGTTCAGCGTGCGCGGCGACAAGCTGTCCAAGCTGCGGTTCGCCTTCCGCATCTACGACATGGACAACGATGGCTACATCTCGAATGGGGAGCTCTTCCAGGTGCTAAAGATGATGGTGGGCAACAATCTGAAGGACACGCAGCTGCAGCAGATTGTGGACAAGACCATTTGCTTTGCGGACAAGGACGAGGATGGCAAGATATCGTTCGATGAATTCTGCTCGGTGGTGGGCAACACCGACATCCACAAGAAAATGGTTGTCGACGTCTAGGAGCCCACATAGACCTATATACATATATATAGTAGGATCCGAGAAATGAGTGTGTGTACCTTCCCTTCGTTCAACAACAAAACCTGTTCAGCTTTATAATAAATGGTCTGTCTGTGAGTCTGTGAGGGCGTGTTTGAGGCGTGCCAAAAACGAAGCAGTTTATTCGATTTATTGATAACTACCTATCGCATATATAGTACACCCAGTACACATTGTACACCCGAACCTGATCGATCTCTCACCCTCAGAATGCAATGAATTGTGTCTTAAACTCATACTCGAAACCACCGGCAACGGACCACTCACACTATAAATTCATCGCCCCTGTGAAGCATACTTTCCAGTACTTTCTCGCATCATATTAAACTAGTTTGTACTATATCCTAACTCTACGTTCAATTCAAGCCTAACACTTAAGTTCATCTCTCGACTAAATGTTGTGTATAAGATATGTAAAGAAACCAACTGAAGAAAACTACAACTACAATTAAACACTGTTTATCGAAAAGCTAAACTAAAAACCCCAAACACGCGTTCACCTGCCTCGTTTATTGGGTGAAAGTGGGTGGTGGAGCTGGGCGCTGGGTTCTTTGGCCGGCAGGCAGATGTCCTCGAGTCCTTCGGTCCGCGAGTCCTTGGACAAAAAACACGTGCGTGTCTCTCGGCTCGTCTCCCAGAGCTCCCGAAATTCCAAAATCCCCCGCACCAGGACCACCCAAAAAAAAAGAAAACCGTCACCACAAAACAAAAAAAATGGGAGAAAACCACGAGCCGAAGGCAACCGAAAACTTTTTGGCCGCTGGCAACGATTAAATGTTTTGTAGGTCACCGATTTTCCAACTGCTCGTGTATGTGTGACATCCCGCATGTAAGGTGTAATACACGGAAAAAAATGTATCTATAAAAGAATGTAAGTTGGCCATTCAGTTATAGAAGCCATTGGGGCTTATTTATTATTTTACGTTAAAACTTTTTAAATTACAATTTTTTTTTATCACAAATCGGAGTATTAAAAGCCATTTATTTTTTATCAACTGAAATTATTTATAATAATAAGTATTTAAATTTAAACACAATTACTATTAAAAAATTATAACATTAATATTTATAATAGGTAATTTTTAAAATACAATACCAATAATATTCATATTACGTATAGGCCCCATTATTCAACAAAATTGAGTATTATTTGAGTATACTTTTATTAATATTAAAATAATTAAAAAAGTAAAACAAATTAATTATTTAAGTAGGTAATATAATGTTTGCTAACACTATGTTAGTTTAAAAATGTAGCCTATGGTTGCCATAAATTTGAATTTGTTACAAATTTCCAAATAAAACTGCGTTCTCAAAAAGGATCTGCGACGCAAGGATGGTGAGCAAAAGGATCTAAAAGTTGGAAAAATGCTAAAAATGGCCCACTTTCCGTGTGTATTACAGGCAAACGGATACAAGTTTTTTAAAAGTGCCACTCTTTCTCTTTGAAATATTGCTCAACATAATTTTAAGATTTTTTAAAGAGAGAAATAATTGAATTGCCATTTTTCATTTTTGAGGACCTTTACCAGCTTGAATAAAAATTATACTCTATAAAATATATAGATTCCCCTATTTCTAGAGCATACTTTTGGGCAAGCTGTTAATTTTTCTTTGTATATGACTTTGTGGCAACTCAATTATTCACTTATTCAATATTGATCACGCAATAAGTAAACTATATAGCAAAAATCTTCCCTATATTCAAAATATTTAATATAAAATATATATTTCATTGATTTTTTTTATTAAGACCCCAGATCCCAAATTAAAAAAAAAATCAATATTTTGACCTTGAAATTGGAAAATTATATTGTTTTTTTTTTAAGTGATGGGAATTGTTAGATTGGGTTTTTATCTGTCCGAAACAGTGAGTCTTTTTAATTTTTGGACCATTTTTGGCCAAGTTACTAAGGAAAACACTCTAAAAAATGCATATTTTTATTACAACCACAGATCCTAATGTTCCACAAAAAGTCAGTATTTGTAGCTATAGCTGTAGTGTAGAAAATATGGAAATAATTCCCGTCTTAGTTTCCTAGTAATCAAAGTAATCTATATTTTCTTCGAGTGCGTTTCTGATGATGGAAATCAAGTGGATTTTCTTCGAGTGCCAGGAACAGGAAGCCAGCCAACTAGCTGTTGGGTCCGTGGAGAACTTGTACGGCAACAGCGCCTTGACCACGGAGTCACCTACTGGGCTACTGAATTACTGAGCTCGGGAGGTCCTGCGAGGGTCCCTTATGTGTGTGCGTGTGTGTGTGTGGGTGTGGGCAGTGCGAGTGTGCGAGAATGCGTGAGTGTGTGCCTGGTATCAATAAATTATTATATGCTGTCTGTCGCAAGCTGGTTCGTTAATCATTTTCGCCTAGAGGCCCCGCCACCCAGACCTCCAAATGAAGGCATTTCCATTTTGAAAATTAGTAGGGTTAATGCTGAGGGTAGCCTCCTACCGCCCACCGCCCCCCGCCCCCTGCCACCATTTTCACTCCTGTTGCTGCGTCACGAGCCCACGGCTGACCTTTTTCCTTTGGTATTAATTGGTTTGATTAATGTGCTCCAATTTTCGGATGGTACGTAACTGCGCCAGGCCCCAATAATCGGGCATTTCCTTACCGAGTCGCGTCTATCATTTTCTCGATTTTCTATTAATTTCACTTTTTGGGACTTTTTTTCTATACTAATCGATGGGACAGATACATTTGTATTATAACTTCGATGGGTTTTCAGAAATAAGACAGGTTATTTATATTCTAGAAGAGATTACGATGTTATGATAACTATAAAAACCAAAAGCTGCATCCCAATTATCATATCTTACTTTATTCCAGTTCTTAACTACACACAAAAAAAAACATTTTCCCGTAAAATCGATATGGCCAGGTAAATGTCAGGTAATTCATACCCATATCGTTTTTACGTGAAATACTCATCAAATTGATATTAAATAATATCATTTTGCCGAATTTTCTCTCTCGGAGACTCTCTCACTTCGAAAAAGACAGATTCGAAATTCAAACTGGCGTACTTCAAACATGTTGTTTACATTTCGACCATATCAATTTTACCTGGGCCCATATCAAGTTAAAATTGATCTTAAATAATGTAAAATTTACCTACGTTTCGTATCGAATTGGGTGTAGTTATTGCTAACCCCGATACCGCTTTGATGTCATCTGGTATAATTAAACCCCAAAATCCAAAAGACGCATCTTGTCATAAACCTTATTGATTCTTTTGGCTTCGTTTATTTTTGGAAACTTGCAAGGGGCCCCAAACTTATTTCGCTTGAATAACTTTGTTTCGGAGGCAACTATTTAGTCAAAAGGCTTTTTATAAATTATGTACAACAATTCCCCCAATTTTAATGGGTTCGTTGAGCAAAGGGGGAATAACTTGGTTCCCTTAAACTCAAATCAATATGCCCTATACACATACATATATATTATATACGTATATAAGAGGGTGTGTGTGTGTGTGAAATGAAGTTTGGACAGGTAAGGGATATCGTATAACCTCAAAACGAAATTGTCAGCTTTTATTCAGTATATTCCTTTGCCGACCGGAATCTCTGGGTTTAACACAGATCCCATTGGCGCTGGCATTAGTTTTTCGGTACCCACACCCACCTGGGCATAAATAAAAGCTTTTTAGTTTATGTTGCTTGTTTTGGCGTTGTTTCCCTTCTCTTCTGTTGTTTTTTTTTGTTGTTGTGTTTTTGCCATAATAATCGCGGCATTAAGTCAAAAGCGGGCCTGCAAAAACAAATGCCAAATCAATGTCCATGTGTGTGTCTCCCATTGACAGTTGCGGTCAAAATTCTAGTAAGCATGCACCCAAAAAAATCGATATGAAACGTGGGTCGATTTTACATTATTTAAGATCAATTTTAACTTGAAATGCGTCCAGGTTAATTTGATCTGGTCGAAAAGGGTATTTCATGTAAAAACTATATGAGTTTTGCATGACCTGAAATTTACATGACCATATCGATTTTACGGGAACATGTTTTTTTACGTGTGGTTCTTCAAAAGGTGTATTTTATATATACTTCCAAGAAGAACACCTATTCTATTAAAATGTTAAACTTGTTTAAAAACGCAGGATAATCGTAAGTTTTTATTAAATACATTATCTCATTTATTTTTAAAACTTTTACTAAATTAAAAAAAAAATGTATTATAAAAAATGTACGATAGTAATAGTGATTGGAAAAATGTTTAATAAATCGAAATCGTATTTAAACTGAAATTAGGATTTAACAATATATGTTTGCTTACCATTGTTTTGCGTTTATTGGTTAGTTAACTTATTTAATTAGCCATTTCTATAATTTCGCCCCCAATTGTGCGTGTGTGTGAGTGCCGTTGAGTGGCAAGTGTGTGTGTGTGTGTGTGTATTGTGCGATAAAAGTTGACTCGTGCCAGTTTCGAGCTGTAACCGAAAACGCATACAAAACAAAAAGCGGCAAACGCAAAAACGCGGAAGAATGGTAAAAGGGAAATATACAATGTGAATGGGAATTACAAAAAACAAGGCATCAACAACCACCGTTAGCGCCAAGCACCAAGCGCCAAGCGCCAGGAGCGTTCTTTCCTCTCTCTCTCTCTTCCGCGCGCCATTCGCTTCCATCTGTTCCCGCCCACAGAGTCATAAATTCACCATTACCACGCAGCTACCTCAACAGTGCACCGCCCACCCGCACCCCGTCCCCCGCCCCGCGCAAGAACGCCCTTTGACCCACTGAACCACCAACCCACCCACTCCCCCCATTAAAGGTGGCAGCAAACAAACGCCGGTGACGCAACGGAACTCTGGAGACCCCGATTCCGAACCCGAATCCGAATCAAAATCCGAAACCGAATCCGAATCCGAATCCGAGTTCGAGAGCGAGGAGTTGAAAACAGAAAAACACGAATGCGAATACGAAAACGAAAACGAATACGAGTACGGACTACCAGGGCCGGACCTGAACCTGACCCACTAACCCTTCGAATTAGAGGCAGCGATTCCAGGTTCCTATGGGAATTCAACGAGATATACCAAAATACACGCATAGTCTTATGAAAACCTTGAACATTTGCTTTTTACAAATTGAATTTTTTTGAAAGTACCACTGAAAACTTAAGAACACTATTAGAATTAATCTATGTTTAGTAATATCAATCTAAGTAATCAAGAAATACTTTCAATTGTCTCTATTTATTTATATGTTATATAGAACATTATAATATTTTACTTAAAATATACGTATTTTTTATTAAATCTTTTTTTTTTAATCATTTGAAAGCTGCTCTATTTGCATTTAAAGTTGAACTCTAGGTCTAAACTTAAGGTCAATGTTAAGTGCTTTTTGGCTGCCTTATCATACTCTCGTAAACTGAAATGTGGCAGTAAAACTGACAAGTGCCGAGGCACTCTAATGAATTTAATGGATACTTACAGCTCAACCAGAGCATAAGAAAATGGCCAGTTGGGTTCTAATCTTCCATTCACTTTCAGTTGATCCAACTGTAATTAGGTTAATATTTGTAATTCCCCGACTTAAATAAACCGTAAAATGTGTTCAAATTAAATAAAATGTGTCACAAAAAAATGTACAGCTTAATTTTAGTAAGGAATAAATTGGATAATTGGTTGGAAATTTACGAAGACAAAAAAGATGAAATTCGGTAATTAATTTATAATTATTCCGCTCCTGTGGGTCTCGGGTTTCCAAGTTCGAGACCGATTTAAACTTTGACTCCATTTTAGATTCCATTTCCATTTTCGATTCCGAGTTCCGACTCCCGATTCCCGATTCAGTTGCCCTGGCGCTGCATGCACTCAACGAAGTGTCTTTCTACTTGTATGCTGGTTTTTTTCGTTTCGGGGCACACAAGTGGCAAGTGTGGACCAGTGGCGTCGTGGGGAGTTCGCTGCAAGGGGCTGGGTTCGAATAAATCACCTATAATACACAAACAAGCAAAATACTTGGTTACCGAAATATTACGTATACGATATATTACGTATACGATATATTACGCATACGATATTATTTTCTTTATAAGTTTGACAACTCCATTTACTAAGACAGTTTTAGATGCTTCGCCATCATTGTGATTAGTTTCACATGCAAAAATGTAACCGTTATTGGTTTTTAGCTGGGAGTTTTGAAAGTTAACCTCTAAAAATAGCATACCTTTTGGGGTTCTTCCTTTCCGAACGGACATGTAAACCAAACTTTTTCACACCCTCCGCCGCCCACCTCCCCCCTGAAGAGACAATGTTAACTGTCGCCGCCGCTGGGCGGACTAAACGACTTCCCGCCCACAAGTGCGACAGAGACGCGAAGAGAAAGCGACGGGAGAAAGCTGAGAGGGGGCGGTGGGAAAGGGAGAGAGCAGCGACTAGGACCGAACGACAAACCGACCGACAGCCGAGCGGAGAGAAAGAAGCAGAAGCAGAAGCAGAAGCCGGAGGAGAGCAAGGGAATGCCGACGAATGCTATATACACGGTGCCGAGCAACAAATTGAGTCAGTATCGCACAAACAACACTAACGGAAACATCAACGTGAAAGCGAGACGGACGCCCTCCGTCCCGTTATATGCTGTGTCTGTCTGTCTGTGTGTTGAGAGTTCTACGTCGCGCACTCCAAAAAAAAAGAAGAAAAACATAAAAAAAAATCAAAAACTTTAACACTCACATACACACTGGCACACACAGACACACACACACACAGTAAGGTGGAATAATCAGGTGCTAGAGCAACAACAGTTAGCCAAAAAGAGACTAGTTTAGATCCCCAAAGGAGAGAGCTTAAGTCAAGGAAAGAGAGTGTGATCTTAGGCCAAATAGAGAGAGAGAGATCTTAAAAGGTAAAGAGAGAAAGAGCAGCTTAGGGCCCTTCTACACGACTAAACTTCCAATAGAACTTGTCTAAACTCTAACTTAAATGTTAGTTCAGCACATGGTTCAGCACTTTACATTTTGAATTACAATAATATATATCAAGCTTAGACCCTTAATGAAATATTTAGCAAAAACCCGGTCGTGTAGATAGGCCTTTGGATCCAAGGAGAGCAGGATCGCCAGTCAGCGGCTTAGATTCAAGCCCAAACTGTTACTTTGAGCGCAAGAGAGTAAAAGTGACCCAATTGTAGAGCGCAAAGTTTTCCAAATAGTTCGCCAAATGTTAAATCCGTTATCGGTGCTTTGAACTCTGAAAAAGTTTGCTGCAGCCCCCGAAGAAAATAAGAAGAGAAAGGCAGGACCAGAATAGACAGGCACAGATGCATCCAAAAAATCAAATAAAATAAAAACCCGTAAAATAGTTCAAATTCGACAAGCGGTGGAGTTGAATGCTCTTCGTTCGTTTTTCGTTGTCGTGGGTGTCGTACACACATAAATATACATCTACATATATACAAAGATGCCTGCCCATCTATATATAAACAATATGTATGCATATATCTCTATTTTTTTCTTGTTATTCTATAGTTAATATATATAGTTAAAAAAAAATTATATACAAAAATAAAACAAGTGCAAGAAAAATAAGCGCCCAATGCGGCCAATGGAAATGCCAAAGAAAATGCAGCAGCAACAAATTCGACAACAAACGCAAATTCTACAGCAACAGCAACAACAGCAACAACAACTGCAGTTCCCCAATACATAGGTCCACCGATTTTCCGTCTTTGTCGCGCGCGTTCACACACACACTACACACCAACACAAACACACACACTGGGACACATGCATGTGCATAAATGGCAATATGGACGAAGAGCAGCAGCAGCATTTGCCTTGTATTGGTGCACCAGCACAGTGACACGCGCGTGCCAAATATTGCCGATTTTATCACACGAACAACAACAACAACAGCAGCAGCAGCAGCAAAAGCAACACCAGCGGGACCAGCTATTAACTAAAGGAGCCATTACAACAACAAAGACCATAGCAACAACAACAACAACAACAACAACAACAAGAACAACGAGAACAACGAACATTGCTGGAAGGCGTCGCAAAATATCAAAGTGGGTACCGCTACAACTTTTTAGTATTACACAGACAAAAAAAAGATAGTATTCATCAGTTTAATAAAGTATTATTTAATTTAAGTTTTTTGAAACGTATAAACTCAATATCTATACAAACGCAATTTGATGAAAATAAGTACATATACTTATATATAACCTTTTTTTATCGGTGTACTGCAACTGCAACAAAGATAGCATATTTACTAACACACGCACACACACCGCCTGCACTTTCACACCCACACAAACACACACTCGAAACTTGGCATACCAACACGAACGACAATAACTGTAACCAAAGTGCAAGCACCAGCTGAAAAGGACAAAAGGGCAAGGGAAAACAGGAGCAAAAAGGAGGAGCTAGTGGAGAAGGAGGAGGAGGCGGAGCAATAAGGAGGAGGAGGGAGCGAGAGGGAATGCTAAATGAGTTATGCGTGCACATTCCTCAACTCACAGCTGCAGTTGGCCACTCACAAACACACACACACACTCAAGAGTGTTTACGCACTGAGAGAAAAGTCCAGCTACAAGAGAGGAAAAGGATAAACTACAAGTACAAAGGCCAATTAAAAGTTAAGAGCCTTTCTTAAAAGAGTACCGTTTTCTTATTTCTTTCTTATTTATTTTAAGATCTATGAAAGGGTGAAGATGATAATATAGGAATGTTTTGAACTTGATAAATAGGCTTTATAAACTAACCTAATGTTTTAAATAACTGGGAAGTTATTCCTCACATAAAATGAATAATACAATACAAAAATGTTCTAGTTCAAAATATTTACAATGCCTTTACAAACGTACTGAAGCATAAAATGTTATTTTAAATACTATCTGTATCTTATTTTACCTTTTTTTGTTGTTAAATTGTAGTAATCAGAAACTCCTCGCAACTTAATACAACTTCTAAAATTACCCACGGAACTAATTAAAAACTTACCAAGTCTAGAAACCCTAAATGATAGCCAAAATGGACGAAAAACAAACTTTAAAGTGGCCGCAATCTCATAAATAAATCAAAAAACCTTCCTGCTATGTTAAATATTCCCAAAAATTGTCTGAAGCGGAGAGCGGAGAGCCCAAGGAAAAGTTTTGTTCACAAAAATTAGTCCAAGTTGGCATTTTCGGACGAGGACGACTCCAACCCCTAACAATTGTCTATTAGGTATTTCCATTTTTTCGTCGGGATGAGGAATGAGTAAGTGAGAGGGAGAACGGGATTCAAGTGCGGAATACTTGACATTTTTGCTCTCCGTGCAGTATATGCAGATTAGGCCAAGTTGGCTGAGCAACCAAAACCGCAAGCCGCAACCGAACAAGAACGAGCGAACAGGAGCTTTCGAGAGCTGTGCAATCAAAGGAAGGTCCTCAAGGAACCCGGCAGGACCAAAGAAGTCCGCATCCAAGGCAGGGGACAAAGAAAGAACAGTGTGTAACTGGCTTGCTTGCGGTCATGCAAATGCATAAGAATTAGTCCTCGAAAAACGGAATATTTTTTTTTTTTTTTTTTTTTTTTTGAATTTAGAATCTGTCCTTGGGACAATCACTAAATGGTATAGGAACGCCTTAACTACAATAATAATGTAAATACAATTTAATAACAAACATAATTAGAATGAAGGAAGATCCAGTGGGTGGAATTAAAAAAAAAAAAAAAAAATCTGAGATTCGTCTTCGAGTTTCAGACATCCCGACCCAGTAAAACAATGCCCCCCCCTACACACACTGTGCTTTTCGCCCATTTTCCCGCTCCCCTTTGATGCACATGGAAAATTCATGAAGAGCCAAATTGAGTTTGTGGTCGAACCCAAAAACATAACTAAAAATAAATTATTGAGTGCGGGGGGGGCAACTTTAAGACCATTCGGGGGGTTTGAACTTTAAGCTGAACTGAAATGCTAAACTTTTTACAACGGAAATTGAAAGCATGGTGAATGGGACAATTACTGGAATTGGGTTAGTAATTGAATGCAAGCCTTGTAGGGGGCATTGAAGTTGTAATGGCACTTTCAGCAGAGCAATTAGAAACGATTTAATAGCTCTTTTAGTTTGTAAATCGATTTGATACTACGTTTAAGCTTGAAAACTCATAGAGTGAGTCTGAAGAGATTAGTTGTTCTTCAAAAATGGAAAAAGACTGTTGTCTGAACCAAAAAAGCACATGTCCCGGGGAAC
Organism: Drosophila mimetica; assembly: GCA_037075245.1. Taxonomy (NCBI): domain Eukaryota; kingdom Metazoa; phylum Arthropoda; class Insecta; order Diptera; family Drosophilidae; genus Drosophila; species Drosophila mimetica. The sequence continues at coordinate 1,699,262 of JBAMCH010000005.1, forward strand.
ACTTGGATCTAAGACCATGTTTTCATGCCCTACCATAAGCTAAATTTGTTAATAGCTCTTTTATTGTCTCGAAAGACACTAAAACGGAAAGTTGCTCGCATCAAAATCATTGTTAATTACCCATCGCTAAGAAATACACACAAAAACCAACCCACCAATTAGGCATTCCTTGTTTTTATTGTAAATAACAGAGATCATAAACCCCGATGTACATAAATATGCGTATATACCACTGTACTATACCATACTATACTATACTATACAGCTACTATTGTAAATAGAATGTCAATTGTGTTTATTTCCCAACCTATTATCCCAAAAATACATCAAATAAACTTTTTTCAACAGAAAACACAAACATTTTTACACTTTTTCCCCTGAAATTTCGATTTTGTTTGGGTTTCTTTTTCTATTTTTTTGCAACTCATTTCATCTGGATGTCGCCGTTTTCGCTTTCGCTTTCGCTTTCTATACGTTGCGATGCGAGATATCCCAGATATATATATATATATATATATATATATCTCGATGCACTTGTATTTGGGATTTCTGTCTTTTTTCGGGAGCGATCGTGTTGAATGTGAAATATGTCTGCGATGTGGGAATTTGCCATAAATAGATCTGAGATCCTGAGATTCCTAGTTGCTTTGCCTAGAAATATATATATATGTATCTCTAAACAGGAACCATCCATTTCATCTGTCCCCCGGGGAATCTTAATCTTAATCTTAAGTAGCCCCTTGTTTAGCTAATGGAAAATTGCATTCCTTGCCCCATCATGCCGCGGTCCCAAATCGAATCTTGATTTATTTGGTTAATCTTTTGAGTTTTAAAAGTCGTCACCCTGCCCGCTTTTCGCTGATGGCTTTTCCCCAAAGTCCCCTGTCGAATGGTTAATGACCAGAAAAGCGAGCAAAGTGAGCGTAATTAATGGAAACTGTAATCAATCATGCGCTCCAATTAACCGACCCATCCCGTCCAATATTCTTCATATTCCTGTCGGATGTGGGACTGCAGAGGTGGGATATATATCAACCCCCCCCCCTCCTGTTCCTGTTCCGTCCCAACTGAATGCTAATGGCAGCGAGATGGGGGCCCCGCTTTCCATTCCGCCCCGTAATGACACAAAAGCGGTCCTGGTGTACATTTCAAAACTCATTACGATTCACTCACTCGACGTCAGCGAGGGTGTACTATATGCGTAAATATAGCCCATATAGATACTGATACAGATATATATGTCTGTGGTCATAGCCGACGAGTCATCATCTCTGATTTCTTAATTTCCCTTATTTTTTCCCTCTCAATGAGCTCCATATTTTGGCGTTTTTCTTTTGTTTTTCATAAGGTACTTGGCCTTTTTCGGGGAACTCGAAAAGTTAATTATTCGTATGTGGCACGCTTTTATGGCGAATTTTTCGGAATTGAGGTCGCTTTGATTTGTCTTATTTTTGAATTTTTGCTGCTTTTTAAACAAGAAATTATTCGTTGAATTTAATTAGTAATTAAAAAAATATTTGTTAAACTCTTAAAAATGTATGTACTGCATTTTGCAAATGCAAATTAGATGGGTATTTAATTTAATAGTTTAAATTATTTGTTAAATATTATGTTTTTTTTTTTATAAATTTCCTACTCAATGCCAATGGCAAATGCAAATTAGATGGTTAATTTGACATTTCCCGGACGCAATAATTGCTTGTTGTAATTAGTTGGTTTTCCTGATTTTCGGATAACTTATCGGCCCAAAACATCCATAAATATTGGCATTAATTTAGCTTGTACACTGATAAAGAAACGGGAAGAAAAAGCACACATCGTTATCTCGTTATCGATAATTAATTCAGCCAGGCAAAAAGCACTTGGGTGCCGACTTTAGTCCCTTTCACTTCGCCACTTGAACTCATGAATATCGAGAACTTTGTTTGGAGGGCTACTTTTTCGTGGGGCCCTCCAGTGAATCCCCAACGAGAATTCAATGCCGCTCAAGATTGCTATTCATAAAAATCGCCAGAGAAAGCTGGCGTCTTTTATTCATATCGATAATTGTTTGAACAATTTCGGTGAATACCAAAAATGAATTCATCGATTGCCAGCGGCCTTTTTCTCTTCCATTTTCCCTTCTCGCTTCTTTTTTTCGTGTTGTCTTTTTTTCCTTGCGCTTCATTTACTTTTGGGTCCTGCGGGGTGGGAGGAGGAGGAGGAGGGGGCGTGGGGGGTAAAGGAGAGGAGCCCGGAGGACCCTTATAACCTTTCACCTCGATTGGGCGGGGATGTTGGTGGGTGAGTATTTCACATTTGCTGATTTTTGACGCGTCCATTTACTGTTGATTGATTTTGGTTTCACACTGAAAATATTACCGTGCTTTAAGATTAAATTTTTGATTTAATACCAGCTTTAATGGATGCCTTTAAATGTTATATAAATGTTACAGCATTAGTTTCAAACCAAAAAAAAAAAACATATCTAGAAAATGTAAGGAAATTAAAGATAGATTACGGGTATATATTTTGTGTGGTTTATAAATACTAAAAATACTAAATTCAAAACTACATAAAAATGCAAATATTTAGAATAATTAATTTAAACTTTCCTATATTTGAATACTTATATTTTTGGTAAACTTGGTTATTTTTGTTTAAGGAAATTAAATGGAGATTACGACTATATAATTTGGTTTTTATAAATACTAAAAATACTACATTATAAAAATATTTACCTATATGAAAATTATTTCGAAAAATGTATTTACCCTTATACTTGAATACTTATATTTTTGGTAATCTTGTTAATCTCTTTTTTAAAGGAAATTAAAGAGAGGTTACGATAGTCGTATTTGGTTTTTATAAATACTAAAAATACTACATTAAATTTGTTTACCCTTATTTTTGAATACTTATATGTTGGGTAAAGTTGTTAGTTTTCTTTTTTAGCCGTGTTTTTTTATGGTATAAAATCCATGTAGCTGCATGTGTGAGAGTTGTGGTTGCATCTACTTAAAAATACATTTATTTTTGCGGCTTACATTGCGCGAGGAGACATGGAAATTGATCAAATATTTATACAGTTTGCATAGTCAATTTACATAAGTCCGGCTGTGTGTGTGAGTCCTGAGTGTGTGAGTGATTTTCACCGAGTGTTTTGTGGGTTTTACTGTGTTTGTTAACCGCACACCCATCTCCACCCACTGACCGCCCAACTTTCCCTAACCTTGTCCGCTGTGTGTGTGTGTGTGTGTGTCTAGCCTTGTCCTGTCTCATCAATGTCAAAGCAATGAACCCGAATATCCATATTGCCAACGCTTCGCTTATTCAATTTCCCCGTCTGTCTATCCAACTGAGTTTTCCCCGATTCCCCGATTCACCCCGTGGCTAATACCCTTTTCAAAAGCCTGGCAGCTTAACAAGGGTGTGGAAGTGGGGTGGAGGAGAGACAGGGGGGGGGGGGTGCTTAGGGTATTAACAGCTTCGACTTGGCCCAAAGGAAAACAGCGTTTTTGTTGTTTGCCCAACAATGTTAATGTGTCTATATAAGCATGCACACGAAAGGCACACAGTTGCGGGCAGGATAATAGCAGTGCAAATTAACCTTTGTCGTGTGTCCACAATTTCATCGCATATGGCCTGAATGGCTTGCAAAACAATTAGGCACTTTGGTTTCGTAATTATAGTTAGTTTGCCTTTTTTTACACAGGCCAAAATCGAATTTACAGTAGGATTTGGGGAACCTTTTTATAGCATTATAGATAGGAATTCGAGCTATTGCGTTAGTAAAAAAAATTTTAAAAAAATGTTTTTAATATTATATTACAGGGTATTTTTGAACTGCATTTTGTAAATCTAGGCTAACGGAACCTTTGGTTAATTATAACGGATTACAGATAGGAATTCGAGTTAAAAAGTTTTTATAAATGATTTAGTAAAAAAAATTTAAACAAAAATATTAAGGTGATATTACAGGGTATTTTTGGACTGTATTTTCTGGATCTAGGCTAATTTATAATTGATTAAGTAATTAAAAAAATTTTTTTTTTATGTTATATTACAGGGTATATATACTTTTCTTGCCTTACTATTTTCCCCCGGACTGTACCTCTGCATATGTTAAGTCTATACGCACTCAATTAGAAAGGAAAATGTGGAAAATGGTAGAATCGTTTATGACTCAGCATAGTGTAGTACTTACCGCCAACGCCGCTGCCGCCCCCAGACTTTGGCATTCAGATTTCGGTTTTCGGATCTCCGACTTCTAGACCGCCCGCCCGCATTTGGCCATTAAAAATGTTCAGGCATGTGTAATTGTTTTACACACAAGATGCCCAAGATATTGAGCTCAAGTCCCCGGGGAAGGGGATTGGAGGGGTTTGGGTTTGGGCTTGGAGTGTGCGTTTGATGTCTATATGGTATATGGTATGCATAAGTACGCGCCGCATATATATGCAGATGTAGATGTGGGTATATCGGTGGCATCTATCTTGACAGGTGCCGACAACTTTCGGATAGCAATGTCAATTCTTGTCAAAACAATTTCTTTTTGCCCTCGGTTTCGGTGTTTCAGTGCTTCGGTGCTTCTGTGCTTCGGATATATATATATAGCCCCTGGTATATGGAAGTAAACCTGACACACGGATTGTAAGTAGGGTTCCCTCATCGTCGTTGATGGCTTCATTAACTTGGCCCCTTGGTTTGCTCCTTTTTTTGTTGCTTTTTTGCGCTGTCCATCATCTATTGTGAGTTTGCCTGTGTTCTTTGGACACTTTTTGATGGACTTTTGGCCCGGGGGCCGGAGGATAAGTCAGACCCACATCGAAAGTGTCAGGAGTCGCAACTGCGACAAGTAGATTGTGTTGTCAGGTTGCAGGCGGCGGCGGCGGCGGCGGAGCTCCAGGCGAGTGTTTCAATCAATTCAAGTTTTGGCGCAAGTCTAGGACTGCAGCCAAAGTGGCTTAACATCCTTTTGTGCTTTTCTGGCAGGCTCACCTTTTCATAACCCCCGGGGGGATTTGCCAACTTTCTTTGCCAGTTGTCTTGGCCTCGTCTTGTGTTATCTAAGTTCGAATCGATTAATAACTTGTTAAGTGATTTGAGCAAGTTTTACAAGGAAGCAATTAAATAGTTACTTTCACAACAACAAATACACACAATTAGCCAAGACACACACCCAAAGCAAAAACAAAATGTACGTAACTATTTTTTATAGTTACTGAACTAACTTCATTTGTCAATTTTACCAAGCCAATTTTGTTTGTGTGTCTATTCTAATATATTCAAATTATAGAATAGCTTTATATTCGTTAGTATACATAATTATAGCAAAAATTTAAATTGTTATGTAAACTGCTTACCCATGCTAAGTAATATCCAAGTAAATGTAGTACATTTTCAATTTAGAGAATTGCTTTATTTAACGAGAGAGAATGCTCTAGTCGAGTGCCTCTATAATCAAATACCCTTTACTCGGCTAAGGCAAGCAGTCTCAAGCAGTGCAAGCCAAGCAGTCGCTCGAAAGTGGCTCCATCTACCGGACAATTTATTATTTGCATATTTTGGATTTAAAAAATTTCTTACTCCACGAGTAACGGGCATCCAAATACAGGAAGGAATTTCTTTTGGCAGCATTTTCCATCTATAATAATATACAATTTTCCAGATGGCATACAATAAGACCTAGTCTAGTTCCCTTTTCCCGTTGACATTTTTCCCAAATCCCATCTGGGTGTGCAACGTTGGCTCGTTGGCAGTTTCAACTGAAACTGAAACCTTTGACCGTGCCTAAAACTGTCAAAAGTCAAAGTTAAGAGCCAAACTGAGATTAGAAGCCGGTTTAGAGAGACGGTAAGTGTGGAGATTCCCAGAGGGAGCTATCAGGGTCAGGTTTTTGTAATCCCAGGGTTTCCGTGCAATTAGAGGGTGACCCCTCAACTTTGGCCAGCCTGTGGCATCCTTTCTATTTTTTTCCATATTTTTCACTCGTTTTTCGTTCCTTGAAAATACAACAAAAAAAAAATGGGGAAAAAATGTGCCAACAGAGCTTTTGACGAATGCAACGAGGTCGTTGTTGTTCAGGTGAGTTTTTCGGGGCGATGGAGAGGGGAGGGGGGAAGGAGATTGGAGAGTGGAAATTCTGGGGGCATAATGTTTTGTGTGTAGGGACTCCTGGCACAGGATGAAACCTGGCCAAGTTAACGATTTTCTTGTTGTTTTTTTCCTTCACGTTATTTTTTGCGTGCTCTGCGAATGAAATTTATGTAGAGGGTCCTGCTCCTGTTGCGGCACGAAAAAAGCCAAAGGACTCGACCACTCGCCACTCTGCCTCTGATTTTGAGTTGTGCAATAAATTTTTATCTGTACATGCGAACGTCGCTTCGTCCTGGTTACCAGTCGGCAGTCAGGTCCTGGACGTGAATGTGAAAGTGAATCCTGCGGATTGAAGGGTTTCCAGCCCGGCCCCGTTGGCCATTAAACAACGCTGTCAGGTCTCAATGGCCACAGCCTGAAAACCAGAGAGCCTGAAAACCTGAAGCGGCGGCCGTTACACAATAGAATTCTCCACTCGGCGTCGCTTCAAATTATTTGTATTGCCCTCGCCTCAGTGTTGCCGCTTCTCCGCGCTGTGCTGGGCATTAAAAAAGAGGTTAACTGAACGGGAAGCAAAAACCAGGGGAAAATCGCCCGATTTAAGGAGGCTAAAGCGTTTTAAAAGGCTCTAACTGTTTATAATAACATTATTTTCGATGCATTTCAGGGCTGAAGATGTAAAACTGTTTTCTGCTTTACAACAAATATTTTTTAAAAAATATGTATTTATTATATTCTCAAAATTATTTGTTATTATTTTTATTTTGTTGATTTTTTATAATTTAATATTTTTGTATAATATGTGTAAATCTATTTATTCGTTCTATTTTTTTTTCAATGTATTGTTATTATTTATTGATTTGAAGATTTTTTTATAAGATAAGATTTGTTTCTTATAATACTTGTAAGTCTATTTATTGATTCTGTACATTTTTATTATTTTTTTTCCAATGATTTTTTAAAACATAATTTTTTTTATAATATTTTGTAAATATGTATATTTTTTCTATACATTTTAATTTATTGTTATTAATTATTATTGTATTTTTTTTTTTAATATAATACTTTAAATATTATACGTGCAAACCTTTTTATTTTTTCTGAATTTTTGTAATATTATCTTTTATATTTTTTTTAGTATTTTTTTAGTATTATTTTGTAGACTTTTTAAACCATAATATTTTTTTTTAATATATGTGTAAATTTACTTATTCTTTCTATACACTTTTATTGGCAATTCTTTTCTAGTTCTTGAGCCCAATTGATTGAGGGACAGATTGATTTCCGAGAAAGCAGACTCAAGTGCATACTTTAAAGGGCCAACATCTGGCGGGCGTAACCCGGCTATCTATCCAGAGTTAATAAAGCCAAACAATTGGCACTTAATTACGGAATAACAAGTATTTCCACTTCATTGGGGACCGCAGAAAAAGGGGATGCAACAATTGATGGCATAAAAGCCGAAGCGACAGCACTACAATTCGATTGTAGTTCGAGGTCCTGTTCCCTGTTCCCTGGTCCTTTTGGCTCTTTATTGTTATTGGCCAAGCTGCGTTGCGGGCCATGTTTTAGCGCTGAGTGCTGAATGACATCTGGGTCACCTGGGGCTCCCCACAATATATTCCGTATATACAATATACACCCGTTTCACTTATTCCATGCCTGAGGTTCGTCCTCTGACCATCGACGAGGACATTCACACCCGGCCATCTCCTTTCTGGTGGTTCCATCGGTGCATGCTGAATGGGACCGTATCGTACCGTACAGTACAGTACAGTGCGGCCCCCGGCCGTAAGGCGATTGATGGCTTAATGCCCCATGTTGTGGCCGTGTCGTAACAAGGGGACCATCGTCCCACCTTGGATTACCGTGATTTGTTGTGCTAAGCAATCGAATTTGATTGGCCATCGAACGGGAGGAAAGTAAATTATCAATTTAAGTAGGTGAGCTTATGGTGGCCATTGCATATTATAGGATAAAGGAAACTTATTGATTTGCGTGCCTGTAAGACGCAGTTGTACTTACTTGAAACTGCCCCAGAATTAGGTCTTCACTTGTAAAGGTTAATAATTTCTTTGGAATTTCCAGTTTCCAGAACTGCAGTTCATAATCTTTCGCACTAATAAACCATCTTAAAAGCCGCTGAGAGCATTGTTCAATTTACAAATATTTACGAGGCGATTATCGCCGGCCAATCCCACGGAATTACACAGCTGAGCCGCACTGTACGTGCCTGCTTGCGATAAAGCAATCATTTTAATGGTGCGATTAAAATTTCATCAGTTCGACTCATCGAACGAAATCGAATTAAAGCTCGGCGCACCGAAAGACGAGATGTTTATCAATTATTCCAGAGATGCAACTATGAATGGATTTCGCCTTCTTCTGCTGATTCACCCTTGCTTAAAAATGTTTTTGTTTGGACCAAAGTGACTGACTGACTGACAAATTAATCAATAGACAACGGACGATATTTATAGAATATCCCATCAGGAGAATGGCTCATAAACAATTGAATTCATTTGCGACCCCAAAAATGCGATTGCATTTGCCGTCGTCGTCGAGAGAAAAAGAATTTTAACCCAATTTGAAGCAAGCGAAAGACGTGCCACTCCTCGACCGTCCCTTTTACTTGAAAGCAGTGGCGTTTCCATGGGGGGGTTATATTTGCTATCGAGAAAAATGTATCCATAAAACAAACAAACTTATTCCAGCTGAAATCGTACTTGTTTGGTTCTCTTTATTGAGATTTTAGAATGATTTATTCTTGATTCAAGAACGCGATGAATATTCATTCTTAAAACAAGAATACGTTTATTTCCGAGTGGATGTATTTTATTTACTAATACCAATATTCAGGAAAAAGTTTTTATAGGTAAACTGTTTAATTGATTTGGATACTTTTGGATACTTTTTAAAATAATATATAGAAAGGAAGTGAATGGTAAGGGGACTTTTGTCTCCAAACCATCCCCCCAAAGATCTTTAATTCCTTCGGCCCCCTCGACGAACTCCTGTGTACGCCACTGCCCCCATCCGTATCTGTATCTATGGCTTTCTGCCTGGCACGGACTCCTCTGATATGGTCTATGGGCTGTGGGGCCCCCAACTATTATTAGCGGCACGCTCGACATGCAAACGTATAATGGATTCGGATATATGTGTACGGTGTGTGCGGTATGTGTGCTTCTTGCACATGTGGGCCATACAATGTCGGGGATATATATGGATATATATGGCCATGCCAGCCAGTCATTCAGCAGAATTCATTACTCTGCAGGTGTTCAAATTTTCACATTTTTCGTCCAGCCCCCCGAAAATGTCCTTTTGTCCTAGTCCAGCGTTTGCCGTTGCCCCGAAAGAACACTGGGAGAAAATCTTGAGAAACTTGAAAAATATTTAACAATTTTTGAAATATTATTTTGGTACATTTTCTTGTGCTCGTAACTTATGCATTTTAAAAGAGAAAACACCTTAAATTTTTATAGTTTAATCTGTGAAGTATTAATAGTTAATCTGTTAATATTTTGTTAATGGAATATAATACTATTAAGTTTTTACATTTGTTTATATTATATAATACAAAATTATTATGTTCGGCTTATTATAAAAAAAAATGAAATCAATCAATTGTTTCTGTTGTTTATATAAATCATTCATTTTAATTAAGTGTATAATTATCCATTTTCCTATATGTATTTTTTTGCTTCAAGAAAAGAATCCATTTACAGTTATCGCTAGATTTATTGATTTTCATTTATAACATTTTTCAGATTTGTTTCAAATTATTCGTTCTTTTTTTTGAGGTTTCCCTCGACTTGGGTCTTCTTTTTCCCGTTTCTCACACAGGTGACTTGCGGTCAACGAGCTTTCCATTTCCCGCATTTCCCGCTTTTCCGGGCACATGTGTCCGCGCTGGCTTTGAAGCTTTTGTGGCTTATCAGTTCTTTGTCACCGAGGTCCAACTTCTTGGCAAATAGTTTTCCCGGAAAGCTCGGCCACAGCTTTTGAACCGGTCTTTCATTTCATTTTCTATTTTCTTTATGGGTTCGTAAGCCGCTCCTTTGTCTCTTCTTCTCCCCTTCACTTCACTAGTTTTCGACTTTGTGACTTGGGATTTCCATTACCTTGACTTTGAGTTGCGTCTAGATAAGTTGATTATCCAATTTCCATAAGAGTTTTTCTTTGCTTTGCTTTAATATTCGTGAATTATATGCTTTGCTCAGTGGTTTTCCTTGAATTATTAAATCAGTTATGTTTTTAATGCCTTTATTCGTATTCACTTCAATCAAACAAAATCCCAAAATCAAAGGCCAACTGATGAATGAGTAGTATTCAATTTTTGATGAGGTTTTGGTTTAGTTTGTATTTATTAAAGTTCACATTGTACAGCCAATTGACCTTAAAATACATAGTTCATCAGGGTTATAGAGTTGTAACACACAGAAAAAATATTGACAAAAGATCAGATTGATATGTGTTAGTCATATCATTTTGATATGAATGAAGATTATGATTAACTCTTTTATTGTTTGTTAGAAAAATACTCAATTAGGTATTTTTTTTTTTTAAATAACTGATCAAATATCAAGTTGATATCAATTTGCCATTAATCATTTCGATTTTTTTTTGATATATCGAATTGTTTTCTGTGCAACATTTATAAACAAAAAATAAGAGGGTGTGTAGCTTAAAAATACTTTCAATTATTCGTTTTTATAAGCTAAAGAACATCTTTAAAAATAAATAAATTTTTTTTGGTATTTTCGCATTTTTTAATAGAACAACTGATATGATAAAATATCAAGATGATGTGATATCATCAATTTGGCATTAATCATATCGATTTTTAATTGTATAAAATTCGATAGAATTATTCCTATTTCATATCGAATTTGTTTTCTGTGCAACAATTATAAACAAAAAATTAGAGGGTTGCTTAGTTTAAAAATACTTTCAATTATTCCGTTTTATACACTAAAGAACATCTTTAAAAATTAATTCATTTTTTTTGCCCATTCCAATATTGCAGATGTCAATTCAGAAGCTAAACGACACCACCAACTCGGGCTACGTGAGTTCCGAGGAGACGGACTCGCTGCTGGTGAGCAGCTCGAATCCCTCCAAGGGCGGCGGTCGGACGGCTCTGCTCCGCCAGGTGAAGAGCAGCTCCACGAATGGCCCGACGACGGGGGCGTCCACCTCGTCATCGGGATCGGTGACGGGATCGGGATCGGGAACGGGTTCCGGTTCCGGCGGCGGAGGCGGAGGATCTGCATCGGGCTCGAACTCGGCAGCCGGAGGAGGAGCTGGGGCTTCCAAGCCAACGTTAATGCGCCAGGATCGCACTTCCACATACCTGACGAGTCCCCAGCAGTCGCAGCATGCGCGAATGGGTTCCGAGGAGAGTATGAGAGGTGGCAGCGTGGGGGGAGGGGGAGGAGGAGGACCAGGTGGACCCAGTGGCCACGACGAGGACGTGGAACAGGGCCTGGTCCGCAGCAGCATAGTGCCTGACATAGAAGTACACGAAGAGGACCAAGGAATGGGAACGATGGCGACGACCACAGCAACAACGACCAATAATAACCAACAGCAACAGCAGCAGCAGCAACAACCGACCATATCAATTATGAATTTAAGCCTAAAGCCCGGCGAGAGCCACAGCCACAGCCACAGCCACGGCTCCAGTCCGGGCAGCCATCCCAACTTGGGCACCTCGTCATATCAGAACCTGGCCTCGAGCATACCGCCCAGCGTGCCAAGTCGCTGCCGGGCGTGCCGCAATTGCAGCCGCCGTGCTTCCACAACGCCCACCACGCTGATCGATCGCTCCGCCTCCCGCGACAGTGTGAAAAGTGCCTTCCAGCAGGGCAATCTCAGTGGCTCGATGGCCATTTGCATATCCAACTCGGCCCTGCCGCAACAGCAGCAGCAGCAGCAATATCACCTGCAACAGCAGCAGCACTATCAACTGCAGCAGCAACATCTGCAGCATCAGCAGCAACATCTACAGCAGCAGCAGCAACAGCAAGTGCCGCCCGTTCTGATCACATCGTCGCCAACGAACGGATCACGGATAATACGGCAGAGTTCACAGCCGGAATCGAGCAGCACGGCGATTTGCTGCGGACCGCATTCCGCCTGCGTCGGCCACGCCCACTCGCACTCGCACACGGTGCCGAATGTGTCGCTGAAGCAACTGCGCGAAAGTTCCGGCGATGGAATCGCGGGCATTGCAGCCGACTCCCTGCGGATCAATGGGGGAATGCGGCCCTTTAAGCAGGTGAGAATCCGTTTGGGCTTGGGTCCCCCAGAATACCAAAAAAAGAAGTGAAAACCCCATCTCCCCATGACACCCGACCTCCGCCCCCTTTTTTTTGTAAAGAAGGAGGCAAACTCAGCTACCAGCACTCGAAAAAAATCAGGCAGATTGCCATTTTATTTTTAAACCTGAAATATTTGAGCCTGTATGCGATACTACTAAGGTGACCAGCATTGTGTTATAAGCAGGTAAAGAGTATTGACAAATCTGGTCACACTAAAATTTATATTATTTTATAATACTGAATACTAATACAAAAATCATTGAAACGCAAATACATTTCTTTAACACAAATCAAAGGCCATTTTGAACTCTGATTTTTTTCGAGTGCCCACAATGCCCTGAGCCCCTTGTACATAATTCATGTATGTACATAAGCCATCTGCAATCGCCCAGCTCATAAATGTCCGAGTGGACGCCACCCAAGAGTACCCTTAGCGCTCGATGTGTACACAGACCTCTATGTATTATCCTTTATAGTATATCAGCTCAGCATATCCCTTCTCCATACATAAGTATTTACCCGTAAACTGGATGTTATGTAGCCACTATCGCACTCGATGTTCGGTGTTCATCAAGACAATTCCCAGAATTTTCGTTGTATAGATGGTATACAGTTGGATTGAGAGTTATTCTAGTTCAGTGAGATCAGAATGTTGTAAAATGAAGTATTTTTTGCAGTGATAAAACTTAAAAAAATGTAATGCTTGATTAGGATGATAATTATATTTAAACTTTACTAAAGTATTATATTTGAGCTCAGAATGTTTGTAGAAAATATTTGGAATTTTAAAGTGACCAGTATCAAAAACAGTGATAATAGAGTGACCAAGATGACTCTAAAAGCAATGGAAAATATTTCATGCTCAGTAGCACCAATAGTCTTATATTAATGACATTTTTATGCTTAGCCAAATCGCCCACACATTTGATGTTCCACTTATAGAAACTATCAAAAGTTTACCGTACTCCAATGCTATTTCCTAGATGGATCTATCATCGTCAAATTCACGGCCCCATAACTCATCTACATAAACACAAGCGAAAACCCCTGCAAGATGTTTTTTATGTTCAGTTCGGATTTCTTTATTTATGCCATAGATGTTTTCTAATAATCATAAAACGGTGGCAATTTGTGATTTGCTTACTTTGTTGCTGTTGCTCTTTCGGTTTGTTTTTGTTGGATTTGTTTCCCTTCTTCTTCTCCTTCTCCTTTTCCTTCTCCTTCTTTCGGCCATTTAACGTTTTTCGCGCGCCAAAATCCAATTAGTGAAAATCAATATTGCTCATACGCGGCGTTGGCCCAACAATTATTCTGTTCATTTGCCCGCTTGGCCACCTTCAATCGCATATATTTTCGCTTCTCAGTCTTGCCTTCGCATTACTTTCGGTGGGCATAATTAAAAATTTTGTTTACACGCCATTTGATCGGTGGGGCGAATACAAAATGGTAAATGGGAAATGGAAAATGGAAATGGAGTCTTAGTAGGTGGGCCTAAGAGCATTTAGCAGTTTAGCACTTTACCATTTAAATGGTGGATATATCCATCCAACGAACGCAATTAAGACATTTGCTTTCCTGCAGCCTGCAAATTGATTATTCATGTGGCAATTGAATTGTTAAGTGCTACGGAAAATACCATTTCTAGTCGCTCTATCTATATCTTTCATCTCTCCTTTATAATTAATATCAATTTACGCCCAACGTGTCTGAACTTTTGCCGTCCATAAATATCTCAAAAAAAAAAAAACGAAAAAAAGGAAGGAAAATGAAGAAAAAAACGAGAAATAAATATATATCTGTATAGATGGGGAAAAAATGATATCGCTTCTTCCTTCATGCTGGCAGTGACCTTACCATGATTGATGAATGTTTTCACTCTTTGACATTTGCCGTCGCGTTTTCCTATTTTCTCTTCCGAGGACCCCGGTTACCGCCCCTCAATTCTGTAATTTTAATACTCTTGCAGAAGGTATTATGATTTCAGTCAGCAGTTTGCAAAGTAGGAAAGGTGACGTTTCTGATACCATATATGGGCCGTTCTTTTACAAACCAAACAGATTTGGCCAAAAAAAAAAATTTCACATTTTTGATTTGCCTGAAACTTTTTTTACACGTACTATTCGGAAAATAAGTAAGCACGAACGGAAAAAAATTATATTTTAGCTAGAATTTTTTTAAGTTTGCCAAAAATTGTCAAATTTGAAAATGTACCCTCTCATTAAAAATCTGTTTCTCCGTGTATATGAATCCAATTGACTTCATGTCTTTTGCATTAATTCCTATAAAACCTCTTCTTTCAAAAAAAAATTCTTAAAAAAATAAGTTTTTAATTTCCTAAAAATGAAAACAAATTAATATTAAAAAAAAAAATTTTAACTATTGCCCCACAAAAACAAAATTTGTTTTTTTATTTCAATATCGGTTTTCGTAAAAAGTTGGAGCCATTTTTATTTTTTTTAATATTAAAGTCTATGTAACATGCCCTCGATTTTTTTCTATGAACGCACGCCAAAGCGTGTAGTGCATCTCGCTCGCTGTTATTACATGCTTATGGTTTTCATACTTACGATTTATTTAACAGTCTGTTGACCATATCGGACTAACAAATAGGAATTCTTTGCTTAAAATATTATTGCATTATTTTTTTGTTTATTATTGATTTCTTTTTTAAGTTTTTTCAACATTAAAACAAATAAAATTTTTTTAAAATTAAAAAAAATAGTTTGTTTAACATTAAAAAATATAAACTTTTGTTAAAATAATGACCTAAGTAAATAAAAAAATAATTAGATAATATTTTAAATTTCGTTACTTTTTATTGTGGGTTCTTCTACTCTGGCATATGACTTTATTTCATTATATCCGAATTTCGAATTAAATTTAACATAAATCGGGCGACTATATTATATAACTGCCATAGGAAATATACACTCGAGTAAATTTAAATGTAACATTTTGTAATTTGCAATTTGAATGGGAGTGATCTGCAAGGGTATATGAACTTCGGCCGGCCGAAGTTAGCTTCCTTTCTCGTTTTTGTTGTTTTTGGTGTTTTTTTTTTCAGTCTTGATAGATAATTGCGCTGGGTTCTCTGTCAGACACTTTCGGCAATAGTCAGGGGGATAAGAAGTGGTCTTCTAAAGCGGCAGAATGGGGACGGTAAAACATTTATGGAAGCTTTGGGCCACAGAAGCTTTTCGTTTTTCAAAAAACTAGCGGTAAAGATAGCGAAGGCAAAACGGTAAATGAGCGAGGGGGAGGGGGTATTACAAAGGGAAATCCCCCACATTTAACGGCTCCCCATGCAAATGGGCCAAAAAGCTTTCAAGCCACATTTAACACGAATAAAAAAGACAACAAACAATTTGTATATGCAATTCCCCTGCGGTCACCTTTTTACACTTAACCCCCTCGCCTTTTCGGGCGAGCTTTTCGCGAAGCTTTAAGGGGTTAAGTGGAAAGCGAAAGCTTCAGCATATTTCAAGTTTTCAATTGTCTTCGGTTTTCCGCCTTTCCATTTTCCATTTTCCGTTCTCGTCGCTGACCCCACCATTATTGTTGTTTTTATTGTTTAAAAGCTCTCTATTTAATTATGCAACATGCAATGAACTTTTCTCATCCATTCCACACTCTTCGCCCTATACACACATACATATACACAGATACATATATCCCCAAAGGATCGCACACGTGTCGAGAGGGCCCGTCATTACTTATCGGGCATATCCCAGGCCATATGATACTTTTCCAGTTTGCTGCATAACTACTATAGTATCGCCCCATAGACAATCCCATAGGATTATCTAGTTCTATACATATCCCGCTATTACTTTATTCACATAACTAATATTTCATTACTATCTCTACCAATATGTATTGTAATCGATAAATTTTCACTAGTTATATTACTGCTATCTATAGTATATATGTAGTTTCGACAGTACTCTTAATAACCCAACTCTTATATACTTTTACCCATATTCGTGGACAGTGCGTTTCGTAAGAGCAAGCAGGCTAAATCGATTTTCTTTTATTTTTTGCTAGTGTATGTTAAATACTCTTGAAATACTAATATTCATTTGTAATGGTTATTATATGAATTTTAAGATAAAGTAAAGTTAAAGCAAACTATAAATCGGTTGCTTCCGCAACGCACTGTACTCGCAGGAATCTATGATGTATGTCTACTTTCTAGGTATTTCAATCGCTTCCATCCAGCCAGACCCAGAATCCCATGTCCAAGTCCCCGCCCCAGACCCACAACTAAAACGAAAACCCAATTGGTAATCTCCACCCAAAAGTAGCCTAGCTTACCTAACTAACTAAGATAACTTAAACCATCTGTACTAATCGCTGTCGCATCAACTCTCGCAATCTCTTCAGGGCGTTCTTCTAATGCCTCGCACCTTGTCCGAAAGCCGAAAGTTGCGCCTTCGCAGAGCCTTCACCGAGGCCACTAACGAAACGCTCCAATGCTCCAAAATGGTATTTAACAAACTAACAAACAACCAAAAAAAAAAAAAAAAATCAAACTACAAAACAAAACCCATTTGCCGAAACCAACAATTTTGTTTTATGTGTACATAAATATTTAGAATGAACCAAAGTAGTTCCAAAGTTCCAAAAAAAAAAAACAAAAACAAAAACAAAACAAACCCAAGTAATAACCAACAGTTCATTTTCAATGGCACCGCAATGACCTTTCCGCCCCCCAGCGGTCAAGTAGCTTGTTATCGATAACATCATGCATTATGCTGCAAAATGCTTAATGCCCCTGTGCAATCGGTTTGCGTTTGGCATTCGTTTCTTCCTAGCTTGCACTGCGTCAATGTCCAATGCCCAATCTCCCCATAGAAATTTCACCCAAAAAAAGAAACAAAAGCAATCAATTAAAAAACAACTCAAAAATACCCGTTTCAAAACCGTTTCGAGCATTTTGGCCGCTTGTATCTCAAGTTGAAATTTCCGCATCCCATAATCTCGCATCCACTTCCCAATCCGCTTCAGCATCCCGTATGCTTTTGCATCCGTTTTTGAATGTAGATCCGTAGTTAGTGTATCACCCCTAATTAGTTTACGTATAACATAAATCGATAATTTATCGATCGCCGCAGGTAAGAGATGTTGTTGAAAATGTTTCGATTTATTTTGCACCGATAGTCGTTACTTGTGATGAAAACAAAATGCACCGATTAAATTCCTCTATATTGATAAAATGATAATATTTTTGGGGGGATTATAAAGTGTGTATTCAAAAATCTGGTTTTCGAAAGAAAAGTTCTAGGACCAAGTATTATTTGTTTTAAAGCGATGAAAAAATATTATATTTCCTTCCAATAATTACAATAATTTCTATATAACTTTTAATTAACTTTTACTTTTAACTTTTTAAAGCTCTTAAGTTCTTGAATAAGAAATTGAACAATTTTGGGAACAATTAAATATCCAGGGTATTCTATAGTTTAGCATTGGTCTTCTCAAAGCGGCAGCAATTAAGTGCCGAGCGGAAGCATTTAATATTTCCCTCAGCAAAGGCTGCAACATTTTCATTTCCATGACGTCGACGCGATCAGGTGTTCCCCGTTCCCTTTCCCGTTCCCGTTCCCTCGCCGTTTCCCCGGTTTTCCACCAACGGATATTTCTCTCATCGCTCTCGAAAATAGTTTCTCTCATCTGGGCCATCCACCTGCTGCTTTTTGTCCACTTGGATCCCACCTTCCAATCGCGATCCGCAATCCACACGAAGAAGTTGTTCTTTATAATAGGTACTATTAACGAAAAAAGGGGGAATATTGTGTGTCTAAAAGTTGAACTATAGCTTTTCGTTTTGGGATTCCACTTGCACACCTCGAAATACATCAGATTTTAGGCTTTCTGAACTTTAGAAGAATCTTAAAGGATTCGAGTAGTTTCTCGGATAAATGAGAAGGGAATTAATGCACACAAAAAAAATCACGTTCCCGTAAATTTGATATGGCCAATGTAAATGGCATGTTAATACATATCCATATCGTTTTTACATGAAATACTCATCATTAAGCTCATTTTGCCGAATTTTCTCTCTCGGAGACTCTCTTACTTCGAAAAAGAGAGCAATACGCCATATGGAGAGCAAAATGACGTGAGGTGAAACGAGAAATACAGATTCGAATTTCGAACTGACGTACTTCGAACATGATGTTTACATTTCGACCATATCAATTTTACACGGGTCCATATCAAGTTAAAATTGATCTTAAAAAATGTAAAATTGACCTACGTTTCGTATCGAATTTTTTTTGTGTGTGGGGTTTTTAAGTACTGGGCATCGCCAAGTCGATACTTAGGATCTCGGACGTTTATGTTCTCCTTGGTTCCGTTATATTGGCGGAACCAAGTAGAAAAAAAGAAGAGAAAGGCAGGAGCGCACCAGATTGGAATATAAATAAAACTTTTGGTGGGCAGGCCATTTGTGCGGCGTCGTCGGTAGGGATCGCTCTCGATCTCGAGATCTCGAACTCAATTTGGATCTGGGGAACTCTCGTTCTCTGTCGCTCATTCTCCAGATCGGTTGCAGATCGGATCCGATCGGATCGGTCAATAATGGACGTGAACGGCTTGTGGAAATGCTGAATTGTGTCTGCTTACCCGATTCTGTTTACATTCTGGACAATTACGCAGTCGAAAGTCGAAATACGGTTGGCCCGAAAAAAATCCCAATTCCAATTCCAATCAAAATTAAATCAAAACCCATCGGTTATTCGTCGGTTGCGGTACACGGTTCATTTTATTCTTTGGATCGTAACAAAACATGTATTTTTTTCTGTGCGTTCTTTAATGTGGGTTGACACATTGCCAATTGATGGGCAAAAGAGAAAGTGTGCCTGGAAAATTGTGAAATATAAGGTTTTCCGGGAGGAAAGCGTACGAAGATCGTTGTTTAAACATTGCGGTTTTAGCCTGTAACCGGCCAGATCTGAGAATTGCCAATTAAAATAAACAATGTACTTGTTTCCTTGAAAATCTTTCAATAATAATTAAGGCAACATGTTTGTATGTGCTTGTAATTTTCCTGAAAACAAAAATATTTGCCTGCCATTACGAAAACAAAAGCAGTGAGATAGCTAAGAAAACGGTTCTTAAATACGTTTCATTCTTGGGATTTTTCCCGTTGCCCAACAAAGATCTATAAATCTGGATGAGAATTCGAAATAAAGTGAATACAAATACTGATAATCCTGTTAAATTGAAGGATGCTAAAAAGTAGATAAACGATTACTTTTGTGGATTCCCCCCCCCAAAAATAACTATTTGGATCTTGGCGGAGAGCGGAGCATGTCGCCGGCCTTCTGCATGGATAACGATTGTAACCAGGGCGCTCTCAATAAGAAATGCCATGCCACGCCCCCACCGCCCACGCCCACGCCCACGCCGGTGGTCGTGTCGACGTCATCAACCCCATCGGCCTCTGGCACCCCCTCCCCAATCGTCACGCCCTTCCCCTCGCCCACCCCCTCGCGGTCACCGTCGCTGACGCTCATGATGATGACGTCGACACAGCCGCCGATGCCGCAGATACCGCAAACGCAAACGCAAATGTCGCAACAACAGCAGCGGCTGCCGCTGATGACGCGAACGGGCAGCGTCGGTGGCGCCACGAGTGCCGCCCGCAGGAACTCCCTTTGGCTGGAAACGCTGCGCAACACACGCAAGCTGTCCTACGCCAACGAGCGGCCCATTCTGGTAAGATTACACCGCTGAAAAAAGGGGGTTTGCTTGCCAGAATAGCCAGAGAAAATGCATTATATATGAGTATTATTTTTTTTTATCTATAAGAAATAATAACGTGCTTAAATTAAATTGGTAAGAGGTTTAAACCATTAGTAATTTATATATAATTGCTAAATTTATATTTATAATATTTAAAGATACAATTTTTATTTATTTTTTTTTGACAACCAATAACCTATACTAAAACTTAAAAATTAGTTTATTCATTTATTAAAGATGGTAGTAGAGTTTACAAAACTAAAACTAATGTAAGTGGTTGTAGTGCTAGCTGCGAGGCCTTCGACTACGTGATTTTAATAGGTCAACTTAATAACAATGTTTTACATTTTGGTTTTAGATTAGATTATACAAATTTGTGATTTTTAGAAAGTTTATGACAGTTTTTATATTTTGCGTTGTTGGGTGCTTGAGCAATTGCTGGGCAAATATAGTATTAAAGAAAAATCATTTAAAAACTATAATAATGAGTTTAAGGTCAAAGTTTTATTAATTAAGTTAATTAAAAGAAATTCTCTTTCTTCATTTTTAAATTTAATGTTTTTTAAACAGCTTATAAAGGTGCTCAAAAGTATGCTACAAAAGATGATTACCTGAACAACTTGTCGTATACGTGTTATTTTATTGATCTCAAAGTTACAGTGGAAAATAAGCATACGACCTGTTGACCATAAGGTTTAAGAAAAAATTGAAAAAATTCGATTAGAGCACAATTTGCTTTCTGAAGCTAAAAAATTGATTCATCCATTGTTTTCCTCAGTGTTGGCTAGAAATAATGACGTATCTAGCTTATCTGCTGCCCATTTGTATGCCCATTTCCATTCGCCATTTCGTCGGCGTCTTCCACGTGTCCATTTGGCCTCATAGTCCAAACTATAAAAATAAATAAATCGCCCGCGTTCTTTCTCTCTCTCTTTCTCTGTCTCTGTCTCTCTCTTTCCCACCGTTAGCTGTGTCTCTTTCTACTGTCTCTGAACGATCCGAAGTTATTTTCAAACCAAAGCATCTGCAGAACAAAACAAAAACAAATCGCAGACACACGATGGAGCTCTTGGGGAAAAGGTTTGGGCAACGAAACTTTCTTACCCTACATAAAGTGGCTAAAGTTTCACCGAATTCTCAACGAATTGCTGAATTTTCGGTGGTTTTACAAGGAGCAGCAGAGAAAGTACAGCCACGGGGAATTCGTATAGGTTTTACCAAGATGGGGTTTGGAAATAAAGGAACGACTTTAAGTTTACTTTTTACCCTTCAAAAGTAACAAAAATACTTTTGGTTTACGATCCAATACAATACTTTTTAAGTGCCCCTGGCATACAAATTCTGGTAATAACTATGGAAAACTGATGAATTCCATAATAACGACTTTTTAATTGTTTAATTTTCCATACAATATTCCAAGTATAGGTGATGCCATAAAGAGTGACCAATTGAAAACACCCTTGTTGGATGAGATAATGGCAGGATATTAATTCGGGGAGTGGGGGCTGTGAAAGCAATAACACAAAACAAATGTGGGAAAAAGGCGCATCGCACAAAGGCGTCAGGTCTGAAGAAGAAGGGGGGAAAGCCATCCTATTTGGCTATTTCATCATCAGTGCTCGGAACACCAGAACGAAAAAAAAGCGCCCATAAAGACATAAAGTTTGCTCAAGTGTTCGGATCGTATCGCCCGATTCGGGCGTCTGTATCTATCGCTTTGATATATTGTTTACAAGGCAGGCGATTTCCATTTCGATTTCGATTCGGATTCGGATTTGGTTAACGATCGCATCATCTCATCGTCATCTCTATAATGTGCAAAACGCAATAAAGTGGTTTCAGGGTTAAAGATAGTCTATAAATTATGACTACTGCTTTATTTTCTTCAAGTTACTCATATATAGTAGGTACCCCTTTTGATATACGGCCTCGCCGATTGACCAGGCAATTCCGGCGCAATTTAAACAATGCCAATCGCCACGTAATTAATGGCATATGAGCAATGAAAGAGCGGAACCCTTGGGGGAAAAACCGGTCCTCAGATCGTGCCCATGAATTATCGATGACTGTCCGCCATGCCACACCACTATACTATATAGTACAGTCTATATCCCCATGTAAATGGGGCCGAACAACACATGCGTGCATATTTAGATGATGATAAATATTACATATATGCAGTCCCAATGGGTATTACGGGGTGTCATCTAAAATATTTAAGCCATTTGCTTTCCGACTTTTGACTCGATGTCCACATGTCTGCATTTCGAGGACTTTCAATCGACCAAAAGTCAACTTTGTGTGTCAGTAAGTGTGTTTTTTTTCGACTGTTGGGTTTACTTTGGAGGTGGGTTCCGTTCTCCTCCGTTCTCTTTTCTCCCATCTCCCTTCGCCATTCGCCACTCGCCACTGGACTGTGAAAAATGTTGGCCCAGGTGGCCTCAATAGACCAATAACTTATTGCCTCGGCATTATGCGGCGAAAAATAGTCGAGGAACTTTTTAAAATTTCATGATAATAGTCTTCGACCGCGACTGCAGTTTATATGTACCTACATATACAATATATATATTATACATCCGTTTAGATGGATGTGCCCGGTGGCGAGTGCCCGGTACGGCTGTATATCTTAGCAAGTGCATGCACGCTGTTTGCCCAAGTGTCCATCAATAAAATATGACAAGAGGCACTTTCAGCTTTCAGGAGGACTGTCCCCGAACCGTAAACCGTAGACGGTGGACGGTGGACGGTGGACGGTGGACGGTGAACGGTAGACCGCACTAAACTAAAGACCGCACCGCACATTGAACGGACGGAATGGATGGGTCTGAAATTGTCGCCAACGCGTAAAGGTCGCGCCATACGGCGACTACTGAGTACACACAAAAAAAAGCATGTGAATTCGATATGGCCAATGTAAATGGCATGTAATTCATACCCACATCGTTTTTACATTAAATACTCATCAAATGTACATTATTAAGGTCATTTTGCCGAATTTTCTCTCTCGGAGACTCTCTCACTTCGAAAAAGAGAGCAATACGCCATATGGAGAGCAAAATGACGTGAGTTGAAACGAGAAAGACAGATTCGAAATTCGAACTGACGTACTTCGAACATGATGTTTACATTTCGACCATATACATTTTACTCGGGTACATATCAAGTTAAAATTGATCTTAAAAAATGTAAAATTGACCTACGTTTCGTATCGAATTTTTTTTGTGTGTACTGGGTACTGGGTACTCAGTACTCAGTACCGAGTATCGAGTATTGAGTCCCCTTGTACAGCTGTTCTGAGTCATTTGCCAAGGCATATGTGCGTTGTGCCCCACTCCACCAGATGTCCCATGTCCGACGACGTCCGATTGTCCGCTTGTCCGCTTGTCCGCCCTTTAAGGGCATACACCTGTGCAGGTGCAGCCGCAAGCGAGTTGATCTATGATTCACCCATTCATGAATATGAATCAAACCCGATCTTCTTTGGCGGCAGGTTTAAGATGGTTTTAAGAGCTTAAATTCATTTTGAAAGCAATTCATAACATTGCGATTTGAAATGATTTATTTTTCTTCATTGAAAATACACAAAGTGTAATATTGAAAATAAAAATAGGGATTTTGCATTTAAAATTTTGTAATACTTTTGAATTAAATACAGAAACGTAATGTTAAATAAAAAAATTGTTGATTATTTATTATGACTTTCATTTCTAAATACTTAAATTAAGTTAAACAAAATATAAAATGCAATTTAGCTATAAAAGATAATTTCATAATAAAATCAGATTTAAAAGTCCTAAAGTCCATATTTAAAATTCAATTAATGAACAACAAAATGCATAAAAAACTTGGCAAAAAAATTTTCAATTTAAAAAATTCAATATTTTTACAGCTTTAAAAATGGTATAAAATGGATGTCAAATAAAATAGAATGTTAAAAATAAAAGATATTTTTTATTTCGAATAGCTATTCTCGATTAACCCATTGAAAGTATTGAGATTTGCATGCTTAGAAGCTTTTAAACAAACTGGCATGCATTAGTAAAGCTTTTAAAAAGTATTAAATATTTGTTTGAAAGTATAGTATAGTGTACTTATCAGTTTTTCAACTTGTTGTTGACAAATTGTGCAACCTCTGAAGTGCTGTTTGCTGTTGAGAGGAAGAACGCAATGATTTAGTGAACCCTCCGCCGGGAAATCGATGTTCAAAGACGAGCAATGATCCCTTGATTGCTAATATTTTTGTGTGAGTCAGCTTGCAGTCGCATTTGCTCGTATCCATGGACAGACAGCCGGGGACTAAGCCACCGCTGAAGATGGATCCTATCCTGGCCATCGACAAATCCCGAATCCCGGGAATCCCCGCATTGAAAATGAGCAAGTGGGGGGCAGGAGCTGCCGGAGCTGGCAAATGGCTGACAAATGCATAAAGTTTTCATTTCAATGAATTATTCAAAATCCGACATGACAACATTTTGACTATCTGTCGTTTGCGTTGACATTTCCATTTGATATCTGGGTCGAGTCGACGATTGTGCGAGAGGAGGTGGTACGGATGGGATGGTTCTCCCGGACTCCGGAGGTTCTAGGACTATGTGCGATGTCCTATATGCACGTTAATGCCATCCCCAAGTGATGGACACTCGAGACAATAGCCGTGTGGAGCTGCACAAAATGCATTAATTTATTTAAATGAGTGGTACTTTAATAGGGCTTTGTAGTACCATATGCATAAAGTGGCTGTTTCGCAGCTTCCCTCCCCCAAGAGGGGATTTCCAGGTAAGGGATTCCCAGTTCAAGTTGTTGACTGCTTTGCCCTGGCAAGCAAAGCTACTTAGCTGCACTGCGAAAAAGTATAGGTACTTGTATAAGCTTTAAAAATAAATAATGCTTTATGCGTTTAACTTTTTTAAATTAAATAAATTAATTTATTTTAATTTTATTTTATTTTTATAAATAAAAAATGTTAAAGGTATATATACAATTTTGGTATGCCACTTAGATACATTTTAATAAGAACTTTAATATGGTTATTATTAAGAAGATAACCTCGACTTTCAGTTAATTTTTCAAACGTCTAAACTAATTAGTAACTATTATTTACAAAATTAATCCCTTACCAGTCGGTTTATTGGATAAATAAAATATTCTTTACATTTTTTTAGTCATTTAATATATTTAAGTTAAATAAATAATATTAAAGGTATAGATACAGTTTTTCTTATACGATTTCGATTCATTTTATCTTTTATACGGGTTTTAATTAAAGAGATAACATTGACTTTCAGTTATTTTTTCCATACTTTATAATTATAAAATTATTGACAATTATATTAGCTTTAAAAATAAATACAATTTGTGTATTCGATAAATAAAATATTCTCTTATTATTTTTTAATATAAAATAGTTCAAATGTATAGATACAATCTTTCTTATAATATTAAGATAATTTTTAATAAGATCTTACGAACTGTCCTTAATTAGAGCGATAGCCTTGACTTTGGGTGATTTTTTTTATATGTACTATTGAAAAAAGGGCGATCCTAATTAGATGGCATAACCAGAACAATGCAGCGCCCACTTGAATTAGGTGCGGATGCAATATGTTTTGAATTCCCCCGTGGCTCGAGTGTGATTCCTTATGATTCCGTATGCAGAATTAAAGGCTTAAAGAGGGGCGAAAAGGAAAGGATAAGTGGGTGGATTGGGTGGACTTCGAGGATTGTCAGGTGGTGGGGGAGGTGCGTTGCTATGCCATCAACTTCGGTTGCTAGGCCAATTCATTTGTCAGTTCATCAGCGCCAAAGAATGCATCCGCGTATCTGTGAGGCCGTTATTTAAGTGTGTGCCTGTGCGGGCGTATCTATGTAATGTATGTATGTGTGAGTGTGTGCTGGAGTGAGGTGGCCCTACAGTCGAACCTGGCTAGAACGAACCGCCACGTAAGTGTTAAT
Source organism: Drosophila mimetica (assembly GCA_037075245.1). Taxonomy (NCBI): domain Eukaryota; kingdom Metazoa; phylum Arthropoda; class Insecta; order Diptera; family Drosophilidae; genus Drosophila; species Drosophila mimetica. The sequence continues at coordinate 1,725,373 of JBAMCH010000005.1, forward strand.
ACACCAGTTTACAAAAAAATCGATGAAATATACCACGAAGGAAACTTTTGTTTTCCGGGTAGGTACGTCTTTCTGATTAAGAAAAGGGCACTTAACATTTTTATTATGGAACCAATTTTTTTTAATGTGTAAAAAACGTTTTTGGTACTTTTTTATTTTCTAACTCGAGTTCTGATAAACGGCATAGCGTCATAATTCCTCTGACATAATTCCTCCCAGTACATTTGGTCCGAGAACTTATGTCGTTTTTTTCTGAAGAAATTATGTCGCTGCTAAACGTCATAAGATCGCGCGAAATTGTGTCGTTTAAAAATTACTTGCGGAGAACTTATGACGTTTAAAAGTGACATAAGTCCTCCTATGAAAAAACTACATAATTTCTCGGCTGGAGAAATGATGTAGTTTTTTCCTCGGAGGACTTATGTCTTTTTTAAACGTCATAAGTTCTCCATATCTAATTTTGAAACGACATAATTTCGCGAGAACTTATGTCGTTTGGCACCGACATAATTTCTCGGCTGGAGAAATTATGTCGTTCTTTCTGCGGAGGATTTATGGCGTTCTCAAACGTTATAAGATCGCGCGAAATTATGTCGTTTAAAAACGGAGGAATTAAGTCGTTACCCCGTTCCATTCATTAGTTTAGAAGCTATACTTCGTCAAAGTTGAAAAAGTTAGAAAAAATGCATAAATGCTGGCATAAATGGCAACTTTAAAAATACACGCATAAAAACTGAAATTAGTTTTACACTCTACGAGTAACGGGTATAAAAATCGGCATTTTGTCCATAATAAAACAAATAATGTCCCGAATATGGAATGTGATACCTCCCTGAACTCCTAGTTAAATTTTATATCAACTGTCATTCAAACCTCAAAACTTTAATTTTTTGCCACTTTTCGTAAAAAATTGTGTAACAAATGCGAAAAATGTTAAAAAATTTATTAAATTAAATTTACATTTTAGTATTTTCCACAAGTGATGGGGATAGTTAGGTTGGGTTTCCATCTGTCCATAACAGTGGCTCTTCTTGATTCGGGACCATTGATGTAACCAAGTAACATCAACGTTAATTTGCGCTTTCTTAACTCTAAGAAAATTTGTATAAAAAATTTGGTCAAGACAAGGGAAATTTTGGCCCGAATATGAAATGCCGTACCTTCCTGAACTAGCTAAATTCTCTATCTCTATCGTTCAATATTACTCGCAATATTATCGCAATATTATATTATTTGTTTGAGTAATGAAATCCAGTAATGATTTGTTTTGCAGCTTCATCATATCGAGGCTCCATTGTACATCCTTTGCATGCACAAAATATAGCTGAACAACGTGACTATAGTCGAGTACGACTGGGGCAGCGGCAATTGCCGATGACAATGAAATCGCGTAGCTGGAACTTTGAATTGAGCATCCATTTGGGAGTGCCTGGATGTGGGGGAGTATCAGGGTTCTGCGGGGAAGTATGGGTGGGAGGGGTGTTGGCAACGATGAATGAGGGGCAGTGGGAAAGGCCGCGGAGACCATCACCTTACGCAAATCGGAGTTTTGCAATGCGCAGGACCAACCGAAGGCCACGGACAAAGCCACTCTCTCTCTCTCTTTCTCGTCCTCACTCTCTTTCTCTGGCTCACGCAAAAAACAAGTTTTCTGGGGCTAGAATCCCCCTAAACATTTTTTGTTCCAAAAAAAGAAAATAAAAAAAACTATAAAATATAAAAATAAATAAAAAAAAAAAATATTATAAAGATAAGATTCATAGAAAGTTTGGGGATTTTGTTAAAATAAAGATGCATTCTTAACTTACTCTTTCTGCTTTGAAACTAACTCGTACACATATAAATGTTTCAAATGTACCTATATGTTTATAGTTCTTGTATCTATTCCATTTGCAAGAAAACATTTAAGATTAATTCTTTTGTCATAACGTAAAGAATTAACCGTACATTTCTTTTTGAAGATCGTTTTTGGAATTTTGTGAAACTCCGCCTTCCGCATACGCCCATGTCCATTTGTAGTGAGCCCTCTCTCTTTTTTTGATTTCTAAAATGAAATTTTGAATGCTCCAAAAAGGAGTATCTCTCGCTGTGTGAGTGTCTGTGTGTAACCGCAAAAGGATTAACTTGTAAAGTTCAATTTTGATTTTCGTATCGCGTGTCTGCCGACCATTATGCTATATAGTTAACCGAAGGAAAAAACAAAAAACAATGGCAAAAAAACAACTCAAAGTCATAACCAAAGCTCAAAGTTCAATGAAGAAGAAGCAGCGGCAGCTTCTTCTTTTCAATTCTATTTCTCTTCCTCTGCCGCAGTCGACGACGCTGCCTCTCCTCGAAGTTCCCTAGTGTGTGCGCCTGTGGGTGTGCTACTCCTGCTGCTTTGTGCGTGTATTCGTGGGTGCTTGCGAGTGAGATAGCCATAGCACACTCCTACAGAGAGGGATAGAGAGAGAACAAAAGTTGAGTGGATTGGAAATCAGTCAAAAGAAGACAGAGAGAGAGGAAGAAAAAAAGAGAGAGTGAAAGGCGAGGCGGCGCCGACTCTCTCTCCGACTTTCTCCAACTCTCTGTCTCTCTCTCCTTCTCTCCCTCCCTCTGTCACCTTAGATTTTTGGTGCTCCTTTTAGCGTGCCGCCAAATTAAACACACATGACAAAGGCAATTCATTATGGCCGAAAAACGAAATTGCAATTGCAATGGCAGCAAAACGAATAAAAAACAAAATGGAGGCAGCGCTGCCACTGCGTGCAGCGACTGCGACGGCGGCAGTGACAGCTGATAAAGACAGTTTGACAGGCAAATCTGGGTCTAAAGAAGAAGACGTGCAGCACCCACACACCCAAACTCACACCCACACCCCCATTGCACGCTGCTCACTTCTTACAGGTACAGGTGAACATCCACAAAACGGATTTCCCCAACTCTCAATTGTGTCCAAAAAGTGTGCTACATTTTTGGAAGTGTTAAAAAAAATGTTAATGGTGATTAGTAATAATTTTTCCTTTGAACTGAAATCCCCTGGAGCTTCTTAGATCGGCACAATAATTTAAAAAAAATGTACAAACCTAATAAACTTAATGTTTTTGATAATACTTTTTATCTCAATGCTAGTCGGTTTTTCTATAATGTTCCACATTTTGTTAACTTCCTTAAGTCGAATTTCTTGTTATACCTGGTTTCGATATTTCCAATATTGTGATCAACCGTGACTTTAGCTTCCGATTTCCTTAAACCACTCAGTAGCCCTTTGAATAAGATGCAACGTTAGTTTGTGCATTCGGAGACTTTACTGTATTGAGTTTTGGGTCAAGATACAACATTTCGATCACCGGAAAAATGGATTACTCTTGGACAATTTTGATTAACATAAAGTGGAAACCCTTTCGAAGGTCTCACTGTAATTCTTGGGCTATTTATCAACCGGGGCATGGTAACGGGATCTGGGAGCGAAGAGATCGGGTGTCCTGTCTGTTTCTGCTTCTGGTTTCGGGTCCTCTCTTCGTTCTTCGCGCTTTGCTCTTGACTCTCTCCTTCGTAACGGTAAAATTGTGGTCGAGTTAATTCGAACTTGCTCTCGCTGCCGGCTTCGCTGCCAGCGGCGACTGCGACGTTGGCCGCTGGCGTCCTCGCTGCCGCTTTTGAAGATTCCGTTTCGTTTCGTTTCATTTTCAGTTCTCGGTCGGTTTCTGTTTCAGTCTGTATTGTGTTTACACCCATGGCTGACGTAGCGAGCGCAGAAGAGCTAAACCTTCGAAAGCGAAAAATAATAATGAAATAAATAATAACAACAAACAGAATATAAACCAAAAATATATATACATAAAACACGACAAAAGTATATGTATATATGCATACATAACAGATGAAACGGAAAACAACAACAGAGGCATGAACAGCAGCAACAATAATATTAATAACGATAATAGCCACAATTACAATTACAATTGTCGTTCGAGTTACCGTTACACTTACAATTACGTTGACGAGTCCCGTTTTTTTTCCAGTGCGTGCGTGTATGTGAAATTGTTATTATTAACAACAACAACAACAGCAAAAAACAAACAAAATAGGGAATAAATAGCGTTAGTTTTCTTTTAACCGGATTCCGGTACTTACACACACACACACCGACACAAACAAACACATACACACACACACTACGCTCACACAAACGAACACCATACACCCACACAGAAGCGGACAAACATTGAAAATGAAAGACGAAACAATGCGATAACGGGATAACTATAACAAACAAATCAAACTAGAAGAAGCAGCGGAAGACTAGCAAATAAGACAAATAAGAAAACAACAAGCGAATTAAGGTGATTATTTACAATATTTACTAGTAGATATTAAGAATATGGCAAAACATACAAGCGGAAAAAAAACAAATAAAATAGCAGTGGCACAAATAACGCGAGTACCTCTGCCAACGTCTCTGCCGGCGTAGCATCGCCTGAAGCCAAAAGCGAGTAAAAAAGAAAGTAAAAGGAAATAAAAAAGAAAACAGCCAGCGAAGGCATACACATAAAAGACTCATAAAGCAGAAGAAACCGCCAAAAAACAGTAATAACAAGTAAAAAGAGCTGGGAAAACCCCGAACAAAGGCCCAAGTAATATATCACAATATTTCCCATCCATAGATAAATATCTCGCCATACTCTCCATAAAGATGTTGGCCAACGAAATTGGCAAAAAGAGAAAGTGGGAGTGGAAAGCCGGAACAAAGAAAGTCACCATATATGTAGTTTATATTGAGAGGTTTCGGAAGACAAGTACATCTTATTCCTTGTAAAGAAAGTTCAAGCGTGTGGTTTTTCCTTTAAAAAATATAATAGACTTGGGATTAACAAGATATGAAAATTAATAATGAGTTACTTTTAAAAATATTCAAACTTTAAAACGTATGTATTGCTATCAAATCGCTTAATTTGTATTTTATATGAAAGTATGATAGTAAGGATCATGTAGGAGCTTTTTAATAATAAATAGGTTATATAGGACCCAAACGAAAGTAATAGAAAAACCATCACGTACTTTATTAGTGTCTATTATCGCTATAGAATATATTGCCCATCAACACCAAACAAAAGTATAAAACGGGACAGACAACCACACCAAAGGCTAAAAATACCAATTGGCGATATTGAATTTATCTTGACATCAGCCAAACCCCATTCGGGAAGGTATAGGGACCTCTTATCGTTGCTCCACTCCTTCTGATGGAAAACATAGCATATTTCTTGGCGCCCGCTACTCGGCGGAAAAACGCGAAAACTTTGAAACGAAGCGGACGAAGAGTAGGCAAAATTTATGATTTTCCCGCATATGTGTGTGTGGATATACTCACAGATATGTGCGTGTGCATGTGTGTGCGCACAAATATATTGCAATATGTGAGTAATGGAAGGGCGCAAAAGAAAGAAGCCCAAAGAGTGATTCAAACTTTTTTGGTTCAACCATAAACTTTTTTGCGCCTTGAATATTTTATGAAAGGCAGATGAAGTACACAAGTTGGAGTAAAGTCCATCATTAGGCGACCAATATATATTGGACTATATAAAACAGCGGAACAGCAGAACATCTCGTGTAAATTTCAAAGTAAAAGTAAGAGGGATAATATTAATATAATTACAGTCTCTGGGTGGAAAATGCGGGGGCGGAGGGGCTTTGGCTGTCATATCTCTTCAGCATTCCGGCTAAGAGTTACGACACATTTTTGGCCATACTTTCATCTGCCTTCTCTCCCTTTCTCGGTATTTCGCCCCCTCCTCGCCGCTGCTTTTTCTCGGTCCTTTTGCTACACTTCAAGTTGAGTTATCCTAGTCATGGCCCTTGGAGACTGTGGAGACTCAAGTCAACCCATTTAACCGGCAGCACATGGACACATTTTGTTTTTGCCCTGTCCTACCTGATTTTCCTCCCCTCCCCTCCCCTCTTCTCCTGCCTAACTGCTTTATTTGGCCAGCTTTGCTCTTGGTCTTTCGCCCATTTCCCTCTTGTTTTTCTCCTCGTTTTTATGACATTTTCTCTGTTGCTGTTTTTGATGGTGTAGAAATTCCAAGCCGGTTGCATTAAGTTTCAGTTCCGGCTTGTTGATTGACATTTCCTCTGCTCTTTCTCTTTTTTTCCCATTTTTTTTGTGACTCTGTGTGAGTGTGCGAGTGTGCGTTGGTGCTAGCTAGCCTTATCCTTTAGCCGGCTGACAGTTTTTGGCCAAAAACCAGAAGAACGAAAAAAAAAGAAACACACACACACACAGAAAGAATGGCATTTTTTCGTGTGGCAATGGCCATGGCAATGGCAATCTTATGCAACTCGCTTCGTTTGATAAACCGCAAGTGGCACTGGAAATGTGTGTGTGGGTGGCTTGGGTGGGTGGGTTAGTGGGTGGGTGGCGCGGCGATTGTTATGTAAGGCCGTGGATGTAACAACAATGGCCGAGATAAGAGCATCGAAGCGCCAAGCAAACGAAATGAGCAGCGAAACGTGAAAAACTCCAAATAATCTACAATAAAACAAGAGGGGAAACGCAGAAAAACCGGGAGAAAAAAAAGGAAGGAAGGAGAGAAAAAAAAAAATAAAAATGGCAATGGGGCGGATGGTGAATGTCGGTTATTGCGTATACGTCATGTTGCCAGCGTTCGCTGCTGCTGCTGCTGCTGTTACTGTTGTTTTTGTTGTTATTATTAGGCAGGCGTGGCCAAGTGGGCGGCTGGGCCTCGAAAGATAACGCATACGCCGCATGGGTCCACGTTTGCCGCTTAAAAAGATGCAAATCCCAATGAGGCCCACTGGCTGCAAACAATTCTGAATTATTAAGTTACTCAATCAGGCTTGGCCCTAAGACCTTAAACTCACTTGAAATGGGATTTGGTCGAGGGTTTACGTACGTCTCTGCTGTTGGTAGGATTATATATCCCTCTTTTTCCGCTTTTTCCGACAATATCGAGGGTGGCTGGCTGTGCCTTACAATTGAAGGTGGAAAATAACAAAATAAGGAAATGAAAAAAAAACAAATTTTTTCAATTAACAAATTCGCCTCCCAAAAGTTCGCGTTATGGGCATACGCATAAACAAATCTACAGCGCAAAAAGTTTGAGGCCGAGGAAAATTTCTTTAAGGGATTAAATTTCCATGCCTCAGCACACAGAAACGCACATACACAGAGAGGAAAAATTGTAATTTAAATCTTGTTGTCCAATATCACCAAATATTACCAGCTCAGAGAAGCTGGGTCGAGTAAAATGAAAATTTGTAACTTTGAAAACGGGAATCGTTTGACCCCCATTTGACCACCATTGCCCACCTTTTAGAATTTTGAAAAAGTAAAAACTTTTAAAAATTAGGGAATTTTATTGAACTAAAAATGATAATAAAAACGTTAGGCGCCCTTTTAAAGTTATACCACCTCTTAAAGCTAAACATTTTAATAAACAATTTTACACTTACAAGTAATTAAAATTAAAAATAAAACCTCTTACAAATACAAATCTTAAATCAAAACATTCTTAGTTCATCTCTTAAAATTTAACAATTTCAATAATAAATTTTCGCATTCCACAAAGAAAACAAAGCTAGAAAACTTAACAACAATTTGTTTTATTTCAACAAAATTCCATTGAATCATGAAAATAAAAAAAAAAAACAAAATTGGGTTTTCACTTTTTCAAAATTCTAAAAAGAGGGCAATGATAGTCAATTGGGGGTCAAACGATTCCACAAAAAAAAATCGAAAAAGTCACATTTTTGATTTTGGAAAATTTTCGAAATTCGATATTTTTGAAACGGGACGTGGTCAAAAAAAAAATTAAAGGGTGGGCAAAAGTGGTCAAATGGGGGTCAAACGATTCCCGTTTTCAAAATTTTAATTTTACTCGACTCAGCTTCTCTGAGCTAATGTTGCCATGTAATTTTTAAGAAGTTAAATATATGTATTTTTTAAATTTCACAAACATGAAACGGGCTTTCTTTTCGTAAAAAGGTAAACTCGTTATTGGTCTAATGACATTGACTCCTTAGCTTGAAAAACGTAAAAGTTGTTTGCTTAAATTAGAAGAATTCAATACCTATGCAAAAATATTTTTTAATTTTTTTAATATTTTTTTGGAGATTTGCTTTTCTTACTACTTATAACAGGATAAAATAAGTATATTTCAGAATCAATATTTTTTATAGATTGGTTTTTTTGCAAGTGCATATTAAACAAGCATACGCGAAAATAAGGAAAGATAAGGACTTTGAAATACATCTTAAAAAAGGTTTGACTTCAGTCTTGGGGCATTTGACGCAGGAATTTGGCCAAATCCCTTTCTAGCTACGACATAAAAGGACATTTTGGGATCCCCTCTCTCTGGCTTAGGGATATTTGGTCCAAACCATTGTTATTTCCTGCAGTGTATATATGGTATGATAGATATACAAACGTGGTGGGACACGTGCCCGAGATGGATGGATGCCCGTTCTGTTCTGTTCTGTCTCTCCTGTGCTTTTCCCCATCCGCCTGCTAAATGTTTTTTCGTATTTCCTTGATATTTCCAACCTTATTACACACTTACCTGTCCACGTGTGTGAGCTGAAAGTTTTGTTATTGTTTTCGCACACTGGGCAATGGGAGCAGCACGTGGCCATGACCGCCATATTGGCCTGTCCTGGACGACAAAAAAAAAACCTAAAAAAATAGGTAAAGAAAAACCCACACACACACACACAGGAAAATCAACGGCAAATTGAACTTCAATTCCAATCGTGTCGAATCAAATCGAACCTACTTGGGTAGTTGGTCATTATGGCGGAAGCAAATCATTGTAAATGAGACCAAATTGCCAAGCCCCCCCCCCCCCCCCTTTCCACCCTTCGAGCCACCTGCTATTTGCATTTCAGTATTTCCCTCTGGATAATTGAGCGAGCATGCGACCCTAACTGGGTCTAACCTTCAGCTAGCCCTAGACTAGCTGGTCTAGTTGGTCTAACTCCAACACCCACTTAGACCCCAGACCGTGGCGGCGCCATCGAATATCCACACACCCACGCCCTCGGCGGCTCATCCAAAAGTGGAAACATTCGAGTCAAGGCCAGGCGAATGGCTGTGTCTATTTGGTATCGTTTGTTTATTAATTATTTGGTTAGGCTTTTACCCGCCCCCTTTTTGCGCACTGAGCAAAAATACTGTGAAAAGATACCCATAGTTAAATAAAATGTATATATACAAATATTTCCTTTTCAATTTTTAAAACAACATTGCTTAGAAATATTAAAAGATATCTACATCTAATTAAATTTTTATAAATAATATTTATTATACATCAAGTTTTGATATATAAGATACCAATACAACTTACATATTTTTTTATGTTGTAAAATCAAACTTAAATAAAGTATTCTTTTTTTATTTTCCAAAAAATTTTCATTATGTAACATATATGGGCAATTCTGTGAGGATGTCAACCAAGCCGAAAAGCTAAAAGCTTGATAAAAACATAGTTCTATTATATTATGCAGTGATATTGGATTCAATAATTGGATCCTCAACTAAGCTACGCTATTTGAGTATCCTTGGATAATTTTTTAGGACAATCACTAATATAGACAATAGTATTTTTGTTTGATATTTTTTAAAGTTAAAGGTTAAAGAAAAACCACCTAACAAAACGACGGAAAAGTGTCGCGTGCGACATGTAGCATGTGACAGTCACTTCAATGCAAATAAAAAAATAATGACTCAATATTTTGTAACCAAACAAAATACATTTCAAAGAAGAAAGAACAACGAAAACTATGAAATTAACTGCATTCAAATATTCCTTCATGTTTCGCTACAATCGAAAGATGAGCTGGAAGTAAAAAAAGTCACTTCTATTGGTGTCGCGAGCGAAAAGCTTTGTTTTGTGTCGGTCCTAACACGAATTATAGTGCTAATCCAGAGCTTTAATCTGAGCCTATTCTTTTTTCACCAGCAAAACGTACGAATGTCGCGTGCAACAGTAGATATATATATTTGATTTTTTAAAATATTAGTAACCTATAGGACCTATAAAAAATGCATAATAGATTTTTCACATTAGATTAGTTCTTTGTGCATTCATAAGACTCTATATCTGTAGCTTAACTATTTGAGAAAGAAAATTTCAAATTGGTATAACTTTTTCAAACGAATGAAGATCTAATATGTGAAATATGATTCGATTTTTCTTGCTATATCTTTGGCTTTAACCCGCAATATCCCCCGTTTTCTAGTTGCCCTTCCCGCTTTTTGCCTCATATTTACCTTTTGGTTTGGCAAATATTTGAGTTTTCGCCGTCTTTTTCTGTTTGTTTGTTTTCTTGTGTGACTTTTTCACATTTTTTTTGTATTTTTAATATGTTCCATTGCCAGTCGTTTCATTATGCAGTCGCTAAGTGTGTCAACTTTGGCGCACAAGTCGAAAGTAAACAATTTTCAATTCCTCAACAATTTCTATTATTTTTTCGTGGTTTTCATTTCGTTTCCTTTTCCCCCCCTGTAACCCCACACCCACACCCACAACCACTTGAGTCACCTTAACGATTCTTGCGTTTGTCTTTTCGCATTTCAATGGACGGCGTGGATGTGTGTGCGGTAACAATAGGGTTAGATATATTGATTTTCGATCATAAGAACCTGCAACATGCAAAGTCCAACTAACACCTTGCCCACTACATACTTACCAATATATATATGCGGATATATATATATATATGTATATATCATCGGCCCAGTGACACGCCCCGCCCATTGACATTAGCCATATTCGAGTCGCCTTGGAGGCTCTTGGCTCGAAGACGTCCCCCTGTCATTCTCGAGTTATCATTATTATATTAAATGAATGCGCCGCTTTGGCACGCTCCAGCCTCAGTGCCCCAGTGCCTCTGGTGGCCCCGATCTGCCACGCCCCCCGGATTAGGGCTGGTTGTATATGCGAGTCGGTGGTTCCGGCAATCAATCTCCACGAGCACATCTAAGGCTCTGCTTTCTCGTGGGGAACCCCCGTGTTCGGGGTTAATGGCAAATGGAACCGATTTGATTAGTGATGAAAGACCCAACTACAAACTAACCGCAGTCACTCCCAAAAAGAAGAAAAGAAATGGCTAACCCCCAACTGACCAAATTGTGCACTCAGGGTGAACTAATTGTGTAATTCAAAGTTTTCAGGTCCCAAATACACAACACACATATAAGTGCACTGAGAGAAAATACTTACTAGCAAAAAAAATATATATAACAAAATAAAGATAATGAATTTTTTTAAAATTTAAAAACATTAAAAAATAAAATATATAAGTATATAAAAAAATATAAAAATTTAAAAATATATATTCCACAATCTGCTGAATATTTTTGTTACATTGTGTTGATTTCGAAAAATAGTTTGGATGTTTCAAAGATTTTTATGATTAAAAAAAAACAATATATTTAAAAAAACAAGATACTTCTAAAAAAAAAATTTTATATATAAATCAAAATAACAATTATAAAAATTGTTTAAAATTAAAAACATAAAAATATAAAAAAAAAAATTTTTTAAAATATATAACAAAATAAAAATATAATAAATATATAAAAAAATATATCTTTCGAAAAATGCTAAATAATTTAATTTAAAATAAAATTGTACTAATTAAGGGTACCATTTTTTTCGCCGTGCCAGAGGGAAAACTCTTAAGGGTGCGCTGCAAGGCAGGGCAAAAATATTACTTATCCGCCTAATTAAGCTCCAACAAAGCGAACACTTCATTATATATTTCCTGCACTCCGGCGGGCAGAGATTGTTCGGGGGCGAGTGGGTGGGCGGTGTTTGGATTTCCTGGCGAGGCAAAGAAAACGTAACCTTAATGTAATGTGAATTACGCTAAATTTATTAGGCAAAGGCAGCCAGCGAGTGAGTGAGTTGGCGGAAACGGAAACCCAGGCAAACTGAAAAGCGACGGGGAAAACCCCAAAATACACACACAGCATACACACACACACACCCACACACACACACGTGCGTCTCTGAGGCTGGGGCCTAATCGGTATCGTTAGCTCCAACTTCAGGACCTCTTCACCCTGAATTTTGCAGGCAGTCGTTACCAATTTCGTCGCTTGTTTCGTATTTTCTCTCCTAGTTTCGTTTCCTTTTGCCACTTTCACTTGGTTTTTGCGTGCTGGCCGCGTTTTGTATAGGAAACTCGATAATTTCCACCAATTTCCTTTCGCTGCACACGTGTGTGTGTGTGCTGGTGTGCTGGTGTGTGTTAGCCCTGTTAGCTGGATAAGTATGCGTGTCCATGCGAAGCTCATAAACTGTGTGTCGGCAATGAGTATGTTAATTTGGTTAGAGGTGAGAACGCAGGTGAGAAATAATTTTGGGGCGTGGCAGCGGCTAAATGCCAATGCCAATGCCAGCAACAACAACAGCTCTTTGTGTGCGTGACCATCAAAAAAAGACACAAAAGGAAAGAGACAGATAAAATTAAGGTCGAAATTACTTACTCAAGTACTTCGAAAAACAAAAGTTTGCCGCAAGAGGCGGAAAATTACCCAACAAAATTGCACTTTCGCCATAAACTTTGCAACCCGGTAATTCCGCTGCTTCTAAAGTTAGTTCGCAATGACTTGAATGTCAATTTATCAGGAATATACGAATTTACCAGTTAAATGATGAAAATTTGGCCATTATTATAGGTAAAAAAAATACATAAATATAAAATACAATTTATAATACATTCTTTTTTGAAAATGTTTAGTGGTTAACGAGAATACATATTGGCAATTTGCATTAACCTCACATTGATTGGCCCCTTGGCCAATTTGATGGCCTTTTTATACTCGATTGTATAGATTTTCAAATTTGATTACGCTGTCTAAACACACATGGATTTCCCATTTGCCATTTTCCATTGGCATTAATTGAATTCCACGACAAGTGGCGAATAATATGCTGTGCTTTGCGCATGCTATTGTTGAAATGCCATCAACGTTTTTGGTTTCATAAGTTATCCTATTCATAGCATTCCGCATTTGAAATTCCGTGTAAATTGAATTTCTCTGCCATTTTATTCTTCAATGGCTTTTCGTTGCGCTCCACTTGACTAAATGCGTTTACGTTTAATTTATGCTCGGTGGTCTAATATTTTTAGGCAACCCCCCCCCCCTCCAAAAAAAAAAAAAAGAAAAAAACTTGCAAGATTTTCAAGTTAAACGACTTCGAGGCGTTTATTTAATCTGCCGCTGAGTTGACTTTCCTGTCGCTCTTTTCTTTTTTCCTTGGCTTTTCCGCCTTCCGTTTCGCTTTTCAACTTAATTAAGAAATCCAATTAACATCATTGACATTAGATGTCCTAGAATATGCGCAATTTGTTTTGTTTTTATATATTTTTTTTTTTCGTTGGTATTTTCATGAGCACATGGCAGCCGAAAAAAGACACACAAACACACGCATCTGCCGAAAAATAGATTTTTCCTTTTGCATATGTAAGTGTGTGTGTGTGTAGGGGGAGGGGGAGGGGGGGGTGGGGCAGGACCTCGCTGGCCACCCCCGAAAATCCACACCCTTTGCTGACAAGTAGGCGTTGATGTTGATGTTGACGTTGGTCTCGTGTGTGTAACTCCCACTCCTCCCCCCGAAAACGGCCTTCCGTCCCATCCCCACCCCCTCATTGCGTGAGTCCCGAAATTGTGCGTGTGTGCGCCTTTTTCGGGGGGTGGCAAGTGGGCGGTGTGAGGGGTACGGGGTGCGGGCTTTGCCGGCTGGGCGCCTGTTCGTCCAACACGCAACAAACAAACGATAACAAACAATTGTGGCAACGACATTCGGATACTCAGTGTCTCCCCCCCTTCGTTTTTCCAAGTCCTCCATTTGTCTTTTCCTGGTTTTGGTTGAAAATGTCGGTCGTCGTCGTTGTCCAAATGCTGATTGTGAAGGCAGGGCTGAGAATCGTGTTTTAAGTCGTGTTTACTGCTTCAATTGGGAAATATCCTTGAAGAGTTTTAGGCAATTTTAAGTGCCTCTCCGCTTTGTCTTACATTTCGACTACACTTTCTAATATTCGGGGTTTCACGCCTTAAAAAACTACCATAAATATAGGACATATAAGACTATTATTAAAAAATGTATGTTTCCTTACCTTACAAAAAATAATATGCTATAATCTTAATCGCTTTCTTTTAAGAATTAATTACTATAAAAAACTATTAAAAATCAAGGGAATCCCAAGAAAAATCTAGATCCAGAAATAGAAAACGTAATACTAACTAGATTATAAATGTATGTTTCCTAACATCACAAACAAACACTGCCCTAAAAAGTATGCTATACCTTTAATTGCTTTTTAAACATTATAAAAAGCGATTAAAAATCAAGGGAAACCCACGAATAATCTAGATCTTCTCTCAATGGTCACTCAATCGAACGAAAACAAAACACTTGCAATCCGATTGCCGTTTCACTCAATTATGATAGCACTGCCGGGGTCAAAGGGCACCCGTCCACGCCCACGAATCTGTCAAATTATCCACATGATCGCCCCCCACATGTACTTCGCTGTGGAGCACAGACAGTCCTCAGGAAATCCCAGTCAAGTCGGACAACTTTGGCTCATCTCCTTTCAGCTGGCTTAAACAGTGACACAAGTAACACAACTGCACGAGGAGCGGGAGCCACATTCAAGCAAATCTACTTAGCATAAACCAATTCACACACACATTCATACGCAGGTTGGGGCAAACACACACATATAAACACACTCGCACACAGTGGCAGCGAGAGAGAGAGAGAGAGGAGAAAGCAGGCAGCTTTCATTACAGGGGAGTGGCTGGCTTTCACTGAGCAGCTGACAAACTGGGAAAGCCAAAAACTGATTATGGCTTTACCCATTCAAAGCGACAGCACTCTGCACTTGCAAATAGACAAATGTGTGTGGTCTAGTGGGAAAAGGAACGCACAGGGAGAACGATTTTCTTGAATATCTTACCCCTTTAAAATATTTTTATAAATTATAAATGTCTTTTAAAAGAAAGAAGACATAACACCGGTAGCAGGGTCACACTGTAAACATAGTGTGACCTTGCACGTTGAGTTTATTACTTCCAATGCGCACACAGCCCCACTTAAGCTCTTGTTTCCCTAAAATTAATACATTAAGTACATTTTCTAAGATATTTTTGAAATTTCGGTACACCTATAGAACAAGTGAAATGAGAAATAATCGAAAATGGGTTGCAACTTGGCGAAATTCCTTGTGAAAATTAAAACATTTGCAGAAAGTGAAAATAAAAGTGATGCTTTGTTACACTATAATCACAGGGTCACACTATAATCACAGTGTGACCTTGCACGCCGAGTTTATTGCTCCTAATGCGCACACAGTCACACCGAACCTTGTTTCTTTAAAGTATTTAATAGTCCATTTTGTAAGGTAATTATTATATTTTCAGTACACCTATAGTGCAAGTTAAATGAGAAATAATCGAGAATGGGTTGCAACTTGGCGAAATTCCAAGTGAAAATTAAAACATTTGCAGAAAGCAAAATTAAAAGTGATGCTATGTGCTTAGCACTCAACTTGCTTGCTTTTCCTGGACCCCCGCGGCCCTCTAAAAGTGTTCTCTACATTCTTTTTTTTCTTATTTCTCCCAAGATCCCGTAAGTGAAGTACAAGTTAAGCTCGAGCCTTGTCGCCAAGTCACGTAGTCTTTTCTCCCATAGAGAAGGTGCCTTTTTTGTGAGGAGTCTGAAAAGGGGGACTGAGCTGTTCTTTATAAACAAATATTTGGATTTAGCAACTGAGTGAGCAGTGGGAGGGCAAAGGAAGCTTAAATTCGAGGAGCAAAAAAAACAAGAGCAGCTAGAGGAAGGAAGGAATTTTATTTCCAAGCTGAATTTTAGGCAGTCCTGTGGGTCCCTCTCTCTCTCTCCCTCTCTCGCGGCGGTTGTGTGTGTGTCTAGTTTACGACTTTTACTACTTTCTTTCCACTTTCTCTCTGTCTATCTCGCACTCTCTCGCCTTGTGCCGCCCCCACTGCTTATGCAAAACCGCACCCATATTGGAGGACAAGTAGGAAAGCAGATTACTTATCTTTTAGTTTTCATTTAAATATGAAGACCAAATTGTACACACACGCCGCTTTCTCCTTTTCACTTTTCTCGCCCATTAGAGGGATATATATGTGTGTGAATATAGAATATATAGGGGGAAACATGAAGAGGAGCTCCTTGGGTTTTTGTTTTCACGCAAAACTCTATCTTTTAGCCAGATAAATATGGAGCAAAAAGCAAGAGGATTTCTTTTTATTCCCCGCCCGCCCTTTCATCTCCCCGTCTATTTTTGGTTAGACGAAAATAATTGGATTTACACCGAATCAAGGATCGAGATGAAAACTAGGAATAGAAATGGGAATGGGAGTGGAAATGGGGATGGGGATAGGGATGTGGCATATGATGATGTCGTCATTCCGGGGGATAAAGTACGGTTGGCAGGATGATGGGTCGACGTCTTCATTCCATGCCGGCTGTGGGCTGTAAAGGCAACTCAAATTGCAGATATTCATAAGTGAAATTTGTTATTCCAATGGGGAGATAACGTTGGGTTTTTTTGTTAAATGAAATCCATAAAACCATGAAGGCAAAGAACTATAAAGGAAGTTGTAGATTGAAGCTTTCTTCAGGTTAGTTTAATCCACTTAAGTATTAAATAGAATATATTATGAAATATTAAAAGAATACAAAATGGTAAAGTATATAGATTCCATTCAAGTTACTTAGATTTTCACCCAATGCTAGTTGCCCAAGCACCCGAGCACCAAACCAAAGTCAACACACACCACTTGACTGTTTTGCTTGGAAACCAATAATGATAATTGTTTCTGAACATCAATGAATTCTAGCTCCGCAAACCGGCGTCGACACTCTCAATTCCTGGCTCGATGAAAACACCTTCCATTGCGAACCGGGAACAGATCTCATCTGGATGCAACGAAGAAGCGGCCGAGGCACTAGTGGGTATCCACTCAGACTACCCTAGGTATGAAATGTATGTATAGCCCGATCCGATCCGCCAGTAGAGTATGTATATATCAGCAGCGTGCATTCATTGACCCACGAGCCTCCCAGCCCCCCCTCCCCTTTCGCCCTTCGCCACCATGTAGCGACCGTTACCAAAAGTGATTTGTTGTTCCCACACCTTCAAAAAAATATATAAAAATCGATTTTAAATAACCATAATTCTTGTGCAGGAGAATAGGTTTAACATTTTAATAGCAATTAATACAAAATAAATTTAATATTTAAAGGGAAATCTATAGAGATCTCACTTTTTAAACATTTTTATAAGCTGAGAAATGATAGTTTAATAATCCTAAAATTTAAAAGCAGATTAACAAAGAATATAATGAGGATATTAAAAACAAACAGAATTAAAAATCTGCACAAAAAAAGATTAAGAAATTATTAAAGTACTTGACACATTTTTAAGTGAGGCCAATTTAAATTTATAAATATTTTTAAAAACTATATATTTAAGAAATTTTAGAAATGTTTAGAAATAATATATTTTGATTGGCAACAGTTAAAAATGTGTATTTAAAGTATTTAACACATTTTTAAGTGATGCCAATCACAATATATACATTTTTTACCAATTTTTAAATATTTTTCAAAACTATATATTTAGGAAAAGTAAGAAATTTTTAAAAATAATATATTTTGATTGGCATTACTTAAAACTGTGTTAATTTTTAGCAATGAACATGTACGATATTCGCTCAGGGTGCGACTTAAGGAAGGTGCACTGCCACTGAAGCCCGACATTGAGGGATTGAGGAATTGAGGGAATGGGACTGGGACTGGGACTGGGAAACGATAACCGTAACTGTGGGCAAATCAGTGACTGATGGATGGCCCGGGGACAGTAATTAGCTGTCAATGTCAGGACAAGTGACCCCGGAATGGAGACTGGAGACGGGATGGATGATGATGTGGATATTGCGAGGGCAAAAATTGAAATGGGCCAAATGTCCGGGGTAATATTCATTGGGGAGCGCTTGAGAGCCGGCGCGATTCAATTTGAGCACTCTAAAGTGAATTCAGCTCTCGAATGGATTCTGGCTTGGCTGGTGTTGTCTGGTCTCTGGTTTCTGCGCTTTCGGTGTCCACATAAATCTCTATGAATGTCGTCGATGGCAAGATATTTTCCTGCAATCACGTTGGCAATTTGGCACAGTTCAGCAGTTTATAGAGGGGCCAGCACACAAAGGGGCCAGGAGCTTGGATATATGGCTATGACTACGAGACTGTGACTACTAAGACTACGATTGTGACTGTGACTATGTGTGGGCATCGAAAACGAGGACGGCCAGCCGGGTGTGTGAGTGTATGTTTTCATTTGTCAGCAACATTTTTATTGGCCATCTTTGGCTCATCCAAAGAGCAGGGGTTTGTCTGTGTATCTGTGTATCTATAAGATACAAATTGATATGACACATTTAGGAAAGCCGGAGCAAAGCGAAAACACACAAATCTGTCATTCAGGCTGTAAGATTTATTTAGGTGCCGACTAGAGTTGAACGGAGCTGAGTAGGATTCGCTCGACTTGAGTTCCGTTGAGTTGAGTTGAGTTGAGTTGAGTTGGGTTGACTTAACCCCCGGTAACTCCCCACCACCTTAGCGCAGAAATCTCGACAGACCCCCAGCCACTTGTGCATTAGTCAGCGATCTGTGGAAAACACTTGAAAACCTGTGAAAATTGGTAGGAAAATGGATCAGGATTTAAGGGTATGCGGTAAAAATTAAATAGGTTAGCACATCAGGGTAAATTCCTCTAAATTGCGGCATATTTCCAACAGTATTTCTTAGTAAATCCCATCTAAGTGAATATAAAACAGCTGTTATGACATTACGTTAAGCCCCAACCATCCCAATTAGAGAGAAATCCGCATTAGTTAAGCTCATTAGAAGCCTATAAATAAATAGCCACACTGCAAGTAGCTTTAGATTTCAATCCATAAATAGAATCATTCATGGCAGGGAATTAGAAAAGCTTAACGAGACATACGTAGAATATCTACCCACCGCAAAAAAAGCATGCTATTAATAAAAAGGGTTGGACTTGGGAAATAGAAAAAAGTAGAATTGAAAGGTCACGGAATCAAAAACATTGAGAGAAGATTAAATAATTAAACGATATATCAATAGGATTAGCACGAAGACATAAATCACTAAAGAGAATAAAATAATACCCACACAAATCCCTCGACGTTACAGTAGTTAACCCTCAATTTATTAAAATAAACCAGAGAACCAAAGGCACTTTAGACTGCATACTATAATTACATCCCCGAACTGAAACGCATCCGTTAATCAAAGTAGCGAACAATCGATTTATTCGGTAGTGGGGGATGTAGCCCAACAACAAATGGGTGGGGAGTGGGGTGAGAGTGAGTGTGGTAGTGAGTGTGGGCTCTGCAGAACCCATATGGCCATCTGATTGAACTCCAATAACCCCGCAGGTATATGGAAGAACGTGCTCTCACTGGCGGCAATACGTCCAGGAAGCCATCAACAAACTCGGCCAAACACAAACCCAATGTGGGCTATCGCCTGGGAAAGAGGAAAGCCCTCTTCGAGAAGCGCAAGCGGATCAGCGATTACGCCCTGGTCATGGGCATGTTCGGGATCATCGTGATGGTAATCGAGAACGAGCTGAGCAGTGCCGGTGTCTACACAAAGGTGAGCTAATCATTAAGATAAATATATAAGCATTATGGATTAGCCCCATTTAAAAAGTGTTATCACAAATATTTATACCCAATGGTTTTGATATATACACAGAGAGAATTATGCAAGAACTTTACACTTAAAATTACCATTTTGTACTCAAAATATAACCAAGTACTTACTTTAAGTGCAAAATACTTAATTTCAGTACAAATTTTTAAAATAACATTCCTTGAAATATAGTCTTTATAGAAAATAAGGGGGAAACAGCAAGGGTAAAAGTAGTGGTGAAAGTATGAGGCTTTTTTCCCAAATTTGTCCTCAAAATCAGCACATCCTCAAAATGAGAATAAAAATACTTAATTTGAGCACAAAATTCTTCTTGAATAATTCCCTCTGTGTATTTATATATTTCCTAAAACGAACTTACGATATGATAGAGTGTTTAAATTGGTGACTTAAAATCTCACCTCTACCCAAGCCAAATGAAATAATCCTAACCATATGTGGGCAATCTGTGATAAATACTTATACACTTAGATCCTAAACTAATCCTCGAACCCATATTTGCTTCCTATTTTGCAGGCATCGTTCTACTCGACAGCGTTAAAAACCTTAATATCTGTTTCGACTGTGATTCTTTTAGGACTTATAGTAGCTTACCATGCTTTGGAAGTGCAGGTGAGAGTGAGTGCAAATTGTATTCTTCTCTTCCAGATGTTATTGATGTTCTTGCTGATGGTCGTCATCGTTAACTGTTTAACGTTGCCGTCGTCACTCTCGCTCACTGTCACCATATAATACCGATAGTCCCCCCGTTTACCCGCCCCTTCCCCTGCCAAACCAGCAACCCGAAAGAAAACCCACCCCTTTGGTCATGCTAACCCCTCGAAATCCCCCCCAGAAGCCCCGAACCCCCGAACCCCACCTGTCCAACTGTCATCATCGCCATCTCGGTTTGTTTGTTTGTATGTTTGTTAGTTAGTTAGTTGGTTTGTTTGTTTGCTGTTGAAAAACGTTCTTTTGTATCCGGTTATGATTTCGATTTACTTTCCATTGTTTTTCCTTTTACTTTTAATGTGTTTCTCGCATATTGGGAGCGTGAGCCAGAGTATGGGAGAGCGATATAGAGAGTGCATGTGCAGTGAAAGTTAGTGAGTGAGTGAGAGAAAGTGACAGCCCGATTCCGATTCCGGTTCCGGTTCCGTTTTCCATTTGTTCATTCCACAACCCACCTTTCCACGTTCCCCTTCTTACCTCGCTCCATTCCACCATTTCTCCGGTCATCTTCCATCCAGTCCCTCTACAAAAGAAAGGAAAAGAAATAAAAAGAGAGTTTCATTCCACCTTAAAGAATCCAAGGCGAAAAGAAAAAAGATATGAAAGCTGAAACACTGTACATAAAGCTAACCATTCTCATTCACCGAACTCACCTTGACCACCCTCACTCTGTTCACCACAGTTGTTTTTGAATACCAGATCCTCGCTTTCAAATTATAGTTAAACAAAAGAAACAGTGAAGAACCAAAGTTTTTAAATTATGCTAACGTACCATGTTTGCCTTTTAAACTATAAAGTTTTGTTTAATTGTAAGAAACCCATAACAAAAGTGACATCCTCCGTGGTGAAATTTGATTTATCGATTAATCTATCGTAAGCAGTCCTGTTTTTGGCATTTTCATTTTAATTCGTTGCATTTCCATTTAACGCAGATCCTCCGAACATGATATAGACCGGAACTTATTGACAATACTATACATTCCATACCAAAATCGTTTCGTACTCGTTTACCTCCAATATGCGCTTCAAATACCAGTTGCATGTACAGCACTATAATTTGTTTCATTTGCTCAACATTTTGATATATATGATCCATATTAAAATATATATATAAATATTTATATATAATCTATACAATTTCCACTTCTACTTCCTCTTCTTTAACTTATTGGTTTCGTCTTACTTTTCTCGTTTCGTTTACCTTACAAAAAGAATACAAATCACAAAAACCAGTAAATTTAGTTAAGACATGTGTTGAAATTTATCGTTGGCATGAGTTAAATATATAGATACATATATATATATATAACTAGAGAAAAAACCTCATCCGATTTGAAAACAAATACGGATGGGGATCATTTCGTTTGGAACTTAGAAATGTGTAGAGAGCATGGGAGCATCTATTTGCCTAGTTCGTAATTCTATTGATTCTATCTTAAAACATGAACAAAACATAATTATATACAACAACATGATTGATAAGAATATTATCTATTAGCAATATACTCGATTAAAACCGAAGAGAAGTGGAAGATACTCGAAAACCCTGAACTCTCGTTAGCTTCATCGAATCAAACTGAAATACTGATGTTTGTAGGGACAAAGTCCTGTGTTCAGTGATTGAATTTGGATTGGTAATTGAAGTCTCCATATCGATAACTCGAGATGGCTATCGATAGTCAGCAAATCATCCTCGTTATCGCAATAATCGCAATCTGAAAAAGAAGCTACAACAAAAACCAAACAAATAAAAGAAACCCTATACCCCAAAACTCTCACAACTGCATTCAACCATTTCCATGTCCATGATTCAATCAAGTCAGGTCATTGATCAGTCGTCTGTCAGTCAATCAATCAACCAAACCAGTCGTCAATCAACCAGTCAATCAATCAAATCAAATCAAATCAAACCAGTCAGTCAGCTGATATACCTTCTATATATATATACAAAAAACCCCCTACCAAAAATCTCATAGTTCGTAATCTCTTCACACAATTTGTTCTCTCTCTATTATTATAATATAACTCCGAATAAATGTTTATCCCCCCAAATTAATGTTGATGTTTAAGAGTAAAATTTTAATATGTAATTACCTTCCATTATGCTTTGCAGAATTCAGTAAGTAATACTTATTATAATATCTACCATACATACTTCAATATTTGTGAGTAAATCCAAATCAAAACCATGCATAGTGTTATGTACCATATACGGAAGCAACCAATACCAATACCAAAACCAACTCAAATCAAAAACCAAAACAGAAACCAAAAAACTAAAAACCAAAAAACCAAAAAACCGAACCAACAAAACATGCCTAGAGTAGATAAACCATAGATCGTACTTAGACTGGGTATACGTACACATATACATACATATATAACGTATGTATACCCATATATGCATACTGAAGCCAAAAAGCAGAAACC
This sequence comes from Drosophila mimetica, assembly GCA_037075245.1. NCBI lineage: Eukaryota > Metazoa > Arthropoda > Insecta > Diptera > Drosophilidae > Drosophila > Drosophila mimetica. The sequence continues at coordinate 1,748,295 of JBAMCH010000005.1, forward strand.
AAGCAAACTTCAAGTCGATGTTTAGTTGAACTCGCGTCTGTACCTATGTATATCGTGTCTAGTGTACATATATATACAATCCTCTTTTTTGTTGTTTTTTTTTTGTCATGGTAACTAAACCAAAAAACTGCAGATACAGATACAAATAATACTGTCACACGCCATCCAAGATCAAAGGCAACCGCTTGGCTGTTATATAGCGAAAATTGTGGCTTAGCTTTGCACCCGGAATCCACCCGAACCACTCAACCGCAATCTCACCTTGTCTTGCAGTACAGAACGGCATACAGTGAACACTGGTCATGTGCGAATCGATTGTGGAAATGTTTAACTTAAGGAATTGAAAATCCAGGTTCTTGATGCTGAAAGGTGGAAGGTTTCTGAAACTGAAAATACATTCAACGAATTGTTTCAAATGTTCTAAAACTAAACTTAATCCTAACATATTGTTTCCAAAGCCCTAATATAATTTGATGTTTACATTAAAAATCACTATTTAAAATATCACAAATATGATTATTTGTTCGTTTTTTTGAGAGTGGTTCTTCTTTGGTCTTGGAACTAATGACAAGCAAACAAACTTTCAAACCCTTTTGTCTTTATACAACTCGATTGAACCTTCATCTTTAAGGGGTTAAATTTCCTTGTTAAAAATTCCGATACAACTAAATGTGAATCTCAAAAAATATAATACTCTGTAAATCATTTATGAAACATTTTCCAATCGGCTTGCATATAAATAAAATAGATGTACATATGCACAACATACATACAAGCATATCCGCATACATATGAGCATTCCCATTGCTAAGTCGATACTGAATATATATGTATACATATATATATATATTTATCGATATATGTACTATCAAACATCAAACCCATCTATCACCAAAATTAGAGGCAAAAACATCAGAGTTTGGCCAAACCAAAAAAAAAGAACACAGGACTTTGTGAATGTGAGATAGGAGAGACCTTGCAACCAGACCTTGTCGTAAATCGATAATCAATTAATCAGTCGGCTTAACTTGCGAATGGCTCATATGCAATTAAAATACGAAAGACACACAAATCAGAAGACCATGCCTTTCCCCAACAAATAGGGGATAATGCACATCATATAGCTTTTTGCGCGAATAGCCATTGCATTTGAGACGGGGAAATATCAACGTCTATCGATTGTTATTCCAAAGACATCGATATCAATCTAAAAACTATCGATAACTTTGATATTTCTCCACTCCTATTTCGCGTAGTTGTTGTAATATCGATAGATGTTTGTGTATATACATACATATGGCCTTATTGCACTACAAACTTTAGATTAATGCAGTTTTATGGTTAGGGGTCTTCCGATTACACCCCGATTGAATCCAGTGAGTGGGGTGATGTTGAACTTTAGAGAAATTGATTTGATAACGAGAAAGTAAAGAAAAAGGATAAAGGTAAAACAGCAAGCAAGAAAACAAGAACGAAATCGAGTGATATGTGCTAATTACACGAGAACACGCACGCTGCTTTCTAGTAAGTACTTGCACTCACACATGCACCGAAGCACGCACACACTCACACGCGCACCTCACACACACACACAGCTATACGGACACAAAGAAATAAAACATAAGACACGAAATGAATTTCAGAGGAGATTCCATTGCTTACGATACTTGAACTTGACTCGGGAATTGCTTCCACCACTAAAACAAAAACCATTAACACACACGTAGGCACACACACACTCTGACACTCGCACACCCACACACCGACATACACACCCCATTGACGTTGTACTTGTCAAATAATTCATGCTCGTATATTTGAGTGTAATTCATTTTTGTTTAGTCGCAAAAAAACCAAAACCCAATCAATAAATCTCCAATTATAATTAATAAATGATATACTTGTTCTCCTTTTTTTCTTCCCTTCTCGTTTCTTTTTCGTTTTTGGCACACACCTACGAACGAAAATAATCGTATCGCCATGTCTCATGTACCTATATGCGATTATAATCCCAATCCCAATCGACACTAAAATTAAAAAACCCAGTTATTCATGATAGATAACTGCGCCGACGATTGGAGGATCGCAATGACATGGCAACGAATTAGTCAAATAGGGTTAGAACTTTTTATATGCGCTATACATCCAATTCCTGGCGAATACTATTTCCAGTGGACGACGAAATTGGCCAATAAGAATAAAACAATTGGCACCGAAATGGTGCCATATGACGTAGCTTTATCATTACCTATGTTCCTTCGATTATATTTAATCTGCCGCGTAATGCTGCTGCATTCAAAGCTATTCACAGACGCATCATCACGGAGCATTGGCGCTCTCAATAGGATTAATTTTAACACAAGGTGAGCCCAAAAGTGCAAAAACATAAAACATTATAGGAAGCAATGAATTTATTAAAGAACATTTATTAATATGATAGTTCATAACATTATTTGTTGAAGTTTAGTAAAGTGGGAGCTGTCTAAAAGTAAGCAGCAAAAATAACATTATTTCCTGTTGCATACTTTTAGGCTCCATTATTGGAGATTTCAAAATTGCACTCTATCCAAGATTATATCCACATTAATACCATTTATTTGCTAATCCCTTTCAGATTCGTTTTAAAAACTCTAATGACAATATGCCCGGGAACGGTTCTATTGGTCTTCATGGTCTCGCTGTGGATCATCGCATCCTGGACGCTGCGTCAGTGCGAAAGGTAATGGCCATATTCTTATATCCGATTTATGATATGATATATATTTCTACTTGTTAAGAATTACATTTTACTTGATTTTTTACGTTTGATTTTTGATTGTACTTATGCTTTTGTTTCTCTTTTTTTTTTGGTCTCAATGGTTGATTGGTTTCCTAAGTTCTTGGCTTTTTCGTTTTTCTTATTCCGTACTTCGTTTTGCGTTATCCGTACTTTTCTTACGTTTTACTCTGAACGCCATTTCCGTTTACCGTTCTGATTCAATGTGTTTGCCACTAATACTTTGACATAACTGTATATTTAATATCAATGTATGTATGTACATAAATGTATGTGCCGAACATTACGTAATGTCTTCTCCAAGAAACTAAAAAAAAAATTCAAACTCAAAAATTAAAACATCTTCGTCACAAGTTGTATTTGCTTTTTTTTGTACTCTCCTGTATAAAACATATTTAAAGTCGTTGAATACATTTTAAAACATATTTTAAAGTTGTTGAATACATTTTAAAGTCCGGACAAAGGGGCAAAGGGGGAGTTAAGCACAGCCACAGCTTACAACATACACTATAACAAATAACAAAAATAAAGCGAATGTGCATTGTTGCTTATTCATACGTGCTAAAGAATTTACATGTAGCTTGCATTTTATCCACACACACAAATGAAAACGAAATCCCCGACGAAATACCGAAACTGTAACGAGTTCGAATGCGAATCTGTAACAATCGAAATGCAATTGTCACTGTCACGTAGCGAACGATTGGATAATGGATAATGCTTGCATGTGTTTCAATTTATTTACATTTGGCATTCGGATTCGCTTGTTTTTTACCACCTACCCCTACCATCCCCACCAACCGCCCAAAGAACCCTGATTGCTGATTGCTTTTTTACATTTATCTTGCCTGTATTTTTCCCCTTTTCTGACAAACTGACAACTTATCGATATATTCGATGAAAGTTGATTGAAGTCCTGCACTTATCGGGGCAAGGGGGCAACAACAACACACACACACATACACCCATATAGAACTGGAGAGTGCAGTAAGAAGAATTGAATGTGACTACACAGAGAAACAAGATGATGCATGGTCACACCGATCTTCAATAATGAACGCAGTCACACAGCGTGCTTTGCATGCATCTAAAGCAAAGTACAAGTAATCACCGTTGCTCCATGTTCATCTTGGTTCTCTGTATCGCGCTTTAAAGGTATATACATGCATATTAATCCATAAGCCCGTATTCCATTTGAAATTTTCTATAGTTTTATTAAACTTTGAATCTTTGTGTTTGAACGTTGTATGCCTAGCTCTGTCTATTTGTCTATCTCTCTCTCTCTCGCTCTCTTTTGCTCTTACTTATCTTGTTCCTCTTCAGCAAATTCTTCTTGCTTTTCGAGGGGAAATCGTGTAATTTGACACCCTTTTTGATTGAATTGGCACACCATATACTCCTCTCGCTCATTTTTTTCTCTACTGATCCCAGTCTATTGGCCTTCGGTATCCTGTTTCTGTCCTACTTCAATTTCGTCTGCTCTCTCACTCTCACATTGATCCATTTCAGTTGTACTTGCGATTCTTACAATTTTCTTTTCATTTTATTGTCGACTTACGACGTTCCTTATGTTTTTCGTTGTTGTTGTCGTTGTTGCTGTTTAGTTTTGGGAAACGAAACATAACAAACAAAAAAGAAGTAAGAAAAAATAACAAAAAATAACATTCTTACATCGCATACTTATTTAATCAATTAAGCTTTAAATTGTGGATTGAACTGCGCCTGCATTGCTGTAGATCATATCTAAACATCCTTATATATGTAACCAACAATAAACTTGAAACAAAAGTGTTAACTCGAAACAAAACAAAAGGAAAACGAAAACAATTACCCACCACCCCCCAATATACATTAATATGTATAGGGATCCTAAGTCTTTAGAGCCAACCGATAAATCCAGCAGCTGTGTTTCAGTCTAGTGACGAAAGCATACACACCTCTCCATAAGTTCTTGTTGTTGCTGCTGCTGCTGTTGTTGTTGTTGTCGTCCTTGTTGTTGCGTTGTTCCCATAGCCAAAATACATCCCCACATGTCTGTGCAGTTTGATCTATAAATGGTTATAAATAAATACATATTTATTGCTTGCATTGACTGCACAGGCATGTCGAAAATCGGACAATAACAGCCCAGAAGACAGAAAAGTAAACGAGTGACAGAAGCACTTAAACATTCCTCCTCCTCCTCCTCCTTCTTCTTCTTCTTCTACTTCTACTACAACTTTATACCATATATGAAAATACTCTCGACTTTCATTTTATTTTCGCCTCAGATGAGTGACACGTATTGATTTGCGTGCAACATCCTCCGCTCGATTTGTTTTCTGATTTTACCTTTCCGCGTTTTCATTATGTCGTATTATTTTTGGCACATGGCGATGTGGACTCTGGACTGGTTAACAAACGGAAGAAAAAGCTGCAGCGAGCAATAAATGAAAAATAAATACAACGAATATGTGTATGTCCTTCAATCTCAAAACAGGAAAACGAACACCCCAAACTCACTCACTCAAACAAGCCCACCTATATGTATTTATCGTAACGATGTTGAATTTTGTGTCGAAATCCATAATTAATTCGTATCTCGATGTTTTTTTCTGTAGACATTTGGTAGAATTGGTTCTGAATTTCCTAAAACTAAAAATACATTTTATGTTTCGATCTGTCTGTTTTTTAGCCGGGTCCGCCTGTGGTCCCAACATTGTTTTCTGTTTTAATATACATTGTTATATCTGTGTCTGTATGTGTGTCTGTATGTGTATGTGCGTATTGTTGGAGATCCCCGGAAAATGTATGTTAACCAACCAACCATGCATGCTATGCTCAGCTCGGATCAAAGCTCTGTGGGTTAGTTATTAGGGCAGGGGCATTTAGGGAAGCAATGTGCGGAGAAAACAGGAGAAAACATTCTGTGCGGCATTAAAAGGGCATTTACAAACACTGAACAAGCAAACAAAAGAATACACGGAGAAAGCAAATTCAAAATCTAGCGAATTTTCATTTGGAAACATTTTTTTAAAATCTCTAAGCTTAGTTTGCAGTATAAAATAAAGGAAATATGAAATGAATAGTGAATGGTCACGCTGCACTTGGGAACGCAGTGTGACCTTGCGTGCATCTAAAGCAAATCGTTGAATTATTAATGACACCTCTCAATAAACCTAACTAATGCTAGCAGCTTTAACAAATATTTCCAAAGCTCGAACTTGTTTTCTCAGTGTACGTCCTCTTGGCATTCATTATGATTTTTCCTTTGCAAATTGCTTAAGCCCCCCATTCACACACAAGCCACCCACACCCACACCCACATCCTCCCGCCCATCGAAAAACGGCACCCAACGGAGCTGTGCCGGCAGGCATGCTTCAGCATTTAGTGGCCACATCTCTAGGGCTTCAGGTGGTGAGCCTCTTCAGGTAGAACAGCGGGGTATTATGGGGCTCATACATAACTCTCGGATGGGCCATTTTAGTCGATTTGCATGTAGTCACAAGTGTGCGCCGTTTTGTGTGAGTGCGAAGTACATATATGTATGTTATGTGCATCTGTGCCGTTCAGATCAAGAGTTATCAGTTGGAAGACGAAGCCCGAAGCCCAAATCCCCACACCCCATTCCCAGCCCGAACCCAAGCCAGAGACCCTTTCCAATCAGACTTTCATGCCCCCGGCAGGAAGAAGAAGAAGGATGAGGAACAGGAAGAGGATAAGAGGAGTGTTAATGAGAGGAAAACAGTTTTTGAACCGATGCCGAAGCAAGTGTTGTAATCAAATTGCCAAACTACTATCCAAACTATAATTATTCAATATTATTCATGTCATTTGTATATTCCAAAATATTCCCCCGCCGCCCTATTTACAATAAAAAGAATCTATCTACCTATCTCTCTATCTGTATCTTTCAATCTATCTTACTATCTCGCTCTTATATTCTATGGAGGTCTTTAATTCGTTGCCCAAAAAGAAAAGAAAACCAACCTAAAGATAAAGCAAATTATTTTCCTTTTTCACTTCATTTAATTTCCTATTTTTTTCTATCCTTTATCAAATTTTTTCGTTATTTTTGCGTTTTTGTAATTATTTTATTTATTGATTTCATTTCCGTTGTATTTATACGTATTCTTTTAATACATGGAAAATTTCTAAAAATATGAAACAAATTTACCAAATTGTATTCTTAATTTTTCTGAAGAACAAAAACGAAAACCAAAAAAAAGAAATAATAGAAAAAATTTTAACAAAAAATGTTCACATAATTTCACATCTGTTTATTTGTTTACTCCACTTCTCACCCTACTTCTGTATCCACAAATTGCAAAAAAATATATATACCAACAAAAATGTATGAAATCGAATATATATATGAAAAATACCAAACAACAACCGAAAAAACAACCGCAACTTGAATACGCATACGAAATACGCACTACGCCTCTGAAATACCGAATTCTCCATATATATTTTTGTACTGAAAACCGCAAAAAACGTAAACGAAAAAAAAAAACGACAACGGCCAAACAAAAATCAATAAAACCAAAAAACAAACGTATCATAAATGAAAAAAAAAAACATGAAAAAACCAAAACGAAATGACTGAAATTCGTTCCCCATATATTCCCAAAATGCCAAACGCATGCCGAAAAATTCCAAAACCAAAAACCGTTACGATCCGAACCGATTCGATCCGCTAAAAAAAAGGTTCCACGATGAGGAGCACGCGAATTTGCTAAACTCCATGTGGCTAACGGCCATCACATTTCTGTGTGTCGGCTACGGCGACATTGTGCCAAACACGTACTGTGGACGCGGTATCACCCTCACCTGCGGCATGGTGGTAAGTATTTCCTCAAAAACCCAAAAAAACTAAATCGAAAACCTCAAAAAATTACCAAAAAAAAAACAAAGACTCCTAAAAACTCCATTTATGATACCGAAAATACCTTAAATATACCAAAAACAATCTAATCAAAAGAAATACCAAAAATAGAACAGTACAGAACAGAACAGTTGCAAAGATAAAACAGAACAGAAAAAAATAATACATATCTATATCCAGACAATAAAGAAATCCTATAATAAGATAAACAATAAAACTACAACAACAACAAGTACATACATCATCATCAACAAAAACAGCAACAACAACAGCAAACAGCAAACTTTCATGCATAAAAATATGAGAAATCAAAATCCTTCGCAAGCAGAGAAGAAGTAGTATAAGGAGGAGAAGGTGGAGGAGGAGGAGGAGGAGAAGGAAGGGAAGGAGGGATGGGTGGGGAAAAGTAGCCGCCATTGAGGCGCCCCAAAAAAAAAAAAGAAGGAAAAGGAAAACAAAAACCCCCGCTCCGCACATACGTACATATATATAGTATTTTATAGTAATTGTACCTGCCAAATCAACCAATACACACGCACGCACACACGTCTCTTCGCACAGAGAAAAAAATAAGAGAACAAATTTCTAGAGGTTTCAAAATTCCAAGCGTTTTCCGCGGAATATTTTTACCACAAAAAATATCTCTTCATATTACCATTAAACTTTCTGATGTTGAAAGAACCTATCATATTCCAAAGATTTCTGAAGGAAAAAGTATATAAAACATATTCCTAATAAAAATACAAAGGTTATACATATATATTATAAATATTAGTTATCATCTTAAGTAATTTTTAAGAAAAATAATATTCATATTTAGTATTAGAGGTGCTCAAGTGTAACCCAATTTTTTCCTGTGTACGTGTGCGGGCGTATTCCCTGACCTATCTTCTCGATGTTCTCGAGTTCCCCTCTTCCCCCCACACCCCCCCCCCCCTCCCCCTGCCTTGTCGTCCCCACCAAGTTATAAATTCAAATTCAAATATCCAAAATCCGTTTTGATGGAGGCAACACCCACCCACCCACACAAACAAGAGGAAAGGAAAAACCCATATCCATTTTTCGTAGCATACATTTCAGCGCACATATTTTAGATGCCGTTTTGTCTGCCCAAATCGTCGCCAAAACAACAAAAGCAAAAGGCAAAAAAAAAAAAAGAGAAAAAGCCTAAAAAAATAAACTGAAAAAAGAACGGAAAGCAAATGTCAAGCAATAGTTCCCTATCTGTATAGCCATCTCGCTCTATCTGGTTTTTGTTTCAGTCAGGCCGCGATTAATACAACTATACATACATACGAGCACATGGCAATCCCACTCACACACTTACACACTCTGGCAATCCGTTGTAAATCATCACCAAAAAAAATATACATACCTACATATATCTACCACCCACTTTGTGAGCGTGTGTGTGTACTGTATTATAAGCATAAGCATACATTATATGTATTTAAATATATGTACATAATCACCGTGTGAGCCTGTGTGTGTGTGTTTTTGCAGCATTAAAGAGCGCAGATAACAATGTAACTTTTCTTTTTGTTCTTTTTTCTGCCAGCAAAAACTAAAACAAAAAAATCCTGACACACACACACACACACAGATTCATTTTAAAGAGGAAGCAGAGGAAAAAAACGAGAAAAGTTTTTGCTTCCTGGCAAAACAGAGCAACAAAAACAAAACAACAAAATCAAAACAAATCTTTTCTGACAGCTCCGGCAAATTCTATTAATGTGCACATTTAACTGTCTGGGTGTGTGTGTGTGTGTGTGTGTGTGTGTGTGCGAGAGACCCTGGAAAAATTAAATTGAATTGTTTTCTGCACCCTAGAAGCTCCATCCTCAAGAAAATCAAATCACTAGATTACATAACAAAAAATCTATATATTTTCAATTCTCACTTTTGTACAGCAAGCTTTCATCGGGCTAAAAAAACCCCCATGGTTGTACATATATATTAACGGTTACGTCCATAACTGTCAGCATTTCAATATATCCGAAAACCAAAAACCCCCTCCCCCCGAAACCAAAAACAAACCCCATCAAGTTCTTTTTTGGACCACTGTATTGTGTGCGCTCACCCGTTTACTCGTCCATTTGTTGTTAATCTCGTTTTCCTATATGCAGAATGACCATTCTAACCTTTACTTTTCGTTTTCTCCTTTATTTGTGCCTTACGTTCTTTTGCGTTTGCGTTTGCGTTTGCGTTGTATCGTTTATCGTTTTCGTTACTATTTTCGTTACGATTTATGTTTGAGTTTTACGTTCGAACTAATTTTACCTGTGCCAATTTAGTTTTTAATGGATTCTTATGGTTTCTTTTTTGAACATTAAGCCAACAATACGATATTTTTCTCTATCTCTCTTTCCCTTTCATTTAAAAAAAAATAAACGCGTGTATTCAATTTGACCCCTGAAACTGAAACTGAAATTGAAATCGAAACTGAAACTTCAACTGATTAAATCCATAAACAAATCGAAAATTGATAATCAATTCAAATATATATACTTACATATATATTTCGAACGAAACAAATATATATATATATCGCGTACTGGTTTATGGAACAGATTTCATGATGAAGAACATGCGAATCTTTTGAATGCAATGTGGCTGATAGCGATAACATTTTTGAGTGTTGGTTTCGGTGATATTGTTCCGAATACGTACTGTGGACGTGGTATCGCTGTCAGTACAGGAATAATGGTGAGTTTTTAACAACAACAATATTTCCAACAATTGCACACAACATAACAATCAAGAAATATATATGTTCAACAACAAAATGAAAAAATTACAAAAAAAAAAAACAAAAAGATCTTTCAAATAGAACAAAAATCACGTGTAAATAAATACATAAACTGCATACGAATGTTTACCCGCCCACCATAACCGCCCCTCGCCGCCACTTTTAACCAAAAAACACAAAGAAAAAAATATAATTAAATTCTAAACTCACCTGAACTGTAATATTTCTAGTTAACTGTACATACATATATATCAAACAACCTAGTTGAATCACCAAAAACGATCTTGAGAACTTTGAGTTGAGGAGATAAGATGATAATCGCATGCTTTCAGGCAAAACTGAGATCAGATTGAGCAAAAGTGAAGAAACCAACCAATGATTATAAGCAATACGCCAATCAAGCATAGCCTACAGTCTAGGAAATAGCGCTTATAACCGAAATGAATATATATTTTCCATACTTGTATCTTTCTCCACGTTTTATCCAGTTCTGCTTTTGTGTGGCTTACTTTCCATTTCTCTCTCTCTATCTCTCTCTCTCTCTATTCCTCTATATCGCTCTCTTCATATATACTAAATATATAACTAATATATTTCAATTTCTCCCTCTACCAGTCGTCTGCTATCTGCTTATTCCTTAGACTTTTTGAGATATTTATCATGTCGTAGTGGCCATAAAACAAAAAGAAAAAAACAAATACTTAATACAAAATCCAAGTAAATAAAGCTGTGATAGATATTTCCACTCCTAACTTGACTATGAATTGTGATTTATGGTTTCAACTTTGTTCCCTAGCTAATTGTTTCGTACTTACGTGTGTATGTAACTCTCTGCCAGACACCTCTAACTGTTGTACTACATATAGACATGTGACGAACCCGAATCCGAACCCGAATCCGAATCCATTAACTATTTTCTTATTACTCTAATCCGAATCAACACCCCACATCCAACTCCGTATCTCTAAATTCTAACCAAAAGCGTTGCTGCATTCCAATCTTTCCACCAATATCGTAATATCCATTAGAAGGAACTCATCCAATCATCCATACTCACTCAGCCCACTCACCCATTAATCGTTCAACCATCGAGAAGAAAACGAAATAACAAAGTGAAAAGAAAAAAGAAAAAAGGAAAGAAGCAAAATAGAGCAAACTGAAACAAAACATATATACATGTTGTAACATCCATAAAATTACTATATATCTATTGTGAGAGCAACGACAAAAGTTCTGGACTATATAACTTGATAAACAAAAGCAACTTTCATTTCGAATGCATAAACCAAAAGTGAAAATAACCAACTGACATTACAGATGGCCGGGCACCCAACCCCGAAAACCCAGAAACCCCTAATAAAAACCACCCCCAAGCGAAGGGGAAGAAAAACTACTAACATCAAAGAAAATGAGTGCAATTGTGTCACAATTAGGGAAATTGCCTTCGACCATTCGCCAATTTGGGGATATTCTTATCTTGCTCAGGATATTGCAGAATTTTTCGTTAGATATCAAACGCAATTATCCATAATTTTGGGTCCGTATGAACTGGAAATTATATATTCCATTAAATAGTCTAATCAACAAAGCCACAGAGAAACTTACTTGGAGTTTTTCTATAATGTTATTGAATTAAATATGATAAATAAGAACTGTATTAAGTACATTTTTAATGATAAATAATAGAATCAAAATTAAAAAACAAAAAAATTTATAAATAATAGTGTGCTTACACAGAGAAAAAAAACCTCAAAAATAGTCTCTTCCATTGGGTATTTTTTCACATCAATTTTGGTAGATTCAGTGTTCATATCAAAATGATCTTTTTGAACATATGATTTTGTACCATATTGATATGAAATCCTACCATTTTGATATGAATCGTATCATTTTGATATGGTCCATTCAGTGTTCATATCAAAATGATCTTTTTGAACATATGATTTTGTACCATATTGATATGAAATCCTACCATTTTGATATGAGCCCACATCAGTTCCATATTGTTCAGAAAACGTTTTTTTTTGATTTTAAGGCAATTTTCTTGAGCTGGCCAGTGTAATTGAAATGCTCTTACGGAGTTGGGTGTCCGGGTCTCCCAGTTCCCCGATCTCAGATCAGGTCGAAACTCACCTCAGTTGCGCCCGCTATTCGAATGCCAAAGCCCAATCTCACCACTCTCCACATCGTCGTTACAGGGCGCCGGCTGTACGGCTCTACTTGTGGCCGTAGTTTCCCGGAAACTGGAGCTGACCCGTGCCGAGAAGCATGTGCACAACTTCATGATGGACACGCAGTTGACCAAACGGGTATTGATCGTGTTTCCAAGTCTCAAGTCTCTGATATGATCCGATTCGAAGCGACCGACTGACCAAACCGGAGATACAATCGTACTATATATAAAACCCAAAAAAAAAAAAACCAAAACCATTTACCATGTACATACCATGTATATCCATATTGCATTCTAATTACTTTGTATACCGTTTCTTCTTTGGACCAAAATTTAGCTGAAAAATGCTGCGGCGAATGTTCTGCGTGAAACTTGGCTCATTTACAAACATACAAGACTAGTAAAACGGGTTAATCCCGGCCGCGTAAGAACCCACCAAAGAAAGTTCCTTCTAGCTATATATGCGTGAGTATTTTTAGAGATCTATCAACTATCAACAACCAATCAGCCAACCAACCAACCAACCAACCAACCAACCAAACTAACTAACCAAACCAACAAAAAGAGAATAACTAAAATCAAAAAGAGTGCCTAAGAACCAAAAAAAACGATATCAGATCGAAATAGTAGTTTTTCGGGTCCTTGGATTGGGGAAATCATTGATCGTTTCTGTTCGTTTATGTTCTGTCGCTTTCTCGTCTCTCTATCTACTTTCGTGAAACTAACTCTCATTTGTCCACACATATATATCTGTACGTTATATGTTTGTCGGATTAGTTAAGGAAAAAAAGAAGAAAACAAAAAATATCAGTTGCCTGGTTCGTAATACTAACCCTGTCCTGTTCTCCCGTCCCGACGACCCACTCATAATTAGAATCAAATCGAACATCATCCTTGTGCCCATCAATCGTAGAAAAGCTTTTGGGAAAGCCATCCATCAGATATATCTGTATATACATCCGTAAACATACGTAAAGAAAGTATAACCTAAACGAAATGCCACAAACGAACTAATCAAAATACTAAAAAACGATAATTACCAAGTACTAAACTGAAATGTTGAAACCACAAATGATTGAACTCGTTTTACTAGCCTGTAAATAGGTTGTAAAGCCCTGTTTTTACGTTATGCAATAACCGAGACTAGCCACATAACCTAGCATGCTGCGTTAAATATTCTAGAATCTCGTATCTAAAACTATCGCAATATCATCTGTGCTTTTGCCTAGTGCCCAGTGTCATTTCATGCATATACCATATATCATATCATATCTACTAACTGCCAAAAGGCGTAAAGAGAAAACGCAAAGATCACAGCATTCCATTGCATTCGTAACACCCGATTCTTGTACTCTGTCCAAAACTCTTGATCCCGTCCCATTGAATCCTGTGTATCGTCTTAGTTCCATCCATTTCTCTTCGCCCGGGGATTGGCTCAGGGATCAGCCGAATGATATGATGATACTTTCACGATACGATTTTCTGCAATTTTAACGCCCGAAAAGAAATATGCAATATTTTTCTTACTCCTCTATAATCTTTCTATCAACTACGGCACTACGAATTATATACACCAAAATAAAATATAATAATCAAGTAAATAACATTTTCAGTGAATCTAATCTAGAAGCAGTGCGATTCGAAACAAATCTATTTTAGTGAGGAATTAAAGCTGTAATAAAGATTGGCTCAAGAATATTTTAATTATATATATAGTCTAAAATATGTATATAATTTCTCTTAAAGATTCGAAGCACACTGCTACCTTTTTGTCCGATATGCAGACCATACTCTATGTGAGTAATATTTCTGGGTGGAAAGGCGAGTTTTCGGCTAGACGAAACCACGAATCTTTTCCACCTCCGAAAATTAATGGTGTAATAATATATATTTTACGCGCTTAGTATTATGTTATATGTGTGGCGATCTTTCCTATTGTATTTAAATAATTTTCTCTGTAATATTGATGATTCTTCCGATGCGATGCAGGTTGCGAAAAGTCAAAATGGATCAGCGCAAACTAATGGATAATGCAAACACAATAACTGACATGGCCAAGGTAGTTGGAAAACAGACAAAATACAGTCGAACTTCGATAATGATTACTTTTAAGTAAAAACTAAAATATTTCAACCGATAACTAATGGTTACTTTTGCTTTGAAAGCAAATAGTTTCGATTTTTATCGATAGGTTTTTTTCATAATTATTAATGTGCGCGAAATCGAAGTTCGACTGTACGGCATTATAGAATAGACTTGAATTGTGAATGAACCGATGTGCAATGCATGTTTGTGATTGTGTGAATACCATTCGCAGACACAAAACACGGTCTACGAGATAATATCGGACATGTCTAGCCGTCAGGATGCCATCGAGGAGCGCCTAACCAACCTAGAGGACAAAATGCAGAGCATACAAGTATGACAAACAATCGTTGCCGGTGTATTTCAGTTGTGATTTACTAACGAACCCCGCCCCCTATTCGAATACTTGATTGCAGGAGCACATGGAAAGCCTTCCAGACCTATTGTCTCGATGTCTGACCCAGCACCAGGAGCGGATCGAGCAGCGGCGGAACTTTTTACACCCTGACACAGCTGCAGTTGCCCCCATTCAAGCGCCAACGCCCCAGTCAATGTTCAATGCGGCGCCCATGCTGTTTCCCCACTCTAGGTGAGTACCGCCCCCCTACCCTCTCTGTCTCTGTCTCTTTTTCTCTGTCTGTCTCTGTCTCTGTTCTGTCTATCTCTATATGTCTATGAGCCATGCCCATTATCCTCATCCAGAACACACACATATGTCTCTATCATTAAAGCGAGATTTGTGCCTGTCATTTCAATTTGTTTTCGTTCGTTCGTCCGCGAGTCGTTTGTCTCCTTGCCGGGAATATCGGGGTCCCCAGATCCCCAAAACATCCCCCAACCCATCCATCCTGTCATCTTGCGAACTCATTTGTAAATATATATAGTCCGTAGTTGTCCATTGCACACCACACTTGACTCCTCCAAATTACAAACCCGAATCCCTGTGGCTACCTATATATATAAAAGGAGAAACCTACTCCGTCTTCTATGCAAGATTCAAGTGATTAACGGATTTATTTTTATAAAACCTAAAGAAAAAGTTGTCCGTTTCCGATTTTTTTTATACTTACAAATAAATACTGAAAAGGCATTGCAATCACAAGAGAATTATCAAATCAATTAATAGTTCTCCTTAGTGATTATACAAATTTTAGTTAAAATACAAAAGTATTCCATCTCAGGGCTTTCTATTTACTATTTATTTTGTTCTTTATTGACTCTTCATGGCTTTCCATCTCTCTCTCTCTCTCTAACATTTCATGATTTGCATCAAATCAAAACATCGCCATTAAACAAAAACAGAAACAAAAACAAAACCAAAAATTTGATTTATTTTTGAAAGCGTACTTGATAACGACAATTAACATACTGCTTTTTGCATAGAAGTGTTCCCTCATCCAATAACGCCGCTGCTACTTACCATTGGCCAACAAGCCCTATTTTGCCACCTATATCTAGTAGAACACCACATTTAGTGCCTGATACTCACATGCCATCAAATGGATCTGCAGTTAATAGCTACGCATCTTCCAACAAATACGGCAGCTGAATATCAGAAAGAGAGCGCTCCAACTCCGTGATTAACATCGAGATGCTAACAATAAGGCCGGATCGATGCTGGCCAACATCCACATCATCCACATCAAATTCAACATCCCACGCCGCCCCCAAGAAATCAACATCAACATCAACATCAATGTCTACGTCAAAGGCAAAGTCTAAACCCGAATTCGAAATGGCCGAGACGGCGCTGAGGCAACGTGTGCTATCGCCGTCGTTATCGTTATCGAAATCATCGTCGCAAGACCGCATTGTGCATCAAACAGGTGGCTGGGAAACGGAAAGAGAGATGGTGGTGCCATTACCATTGCCAATACCAGTGATACCCGAAGATGCCGAATCGTTGGCCAACACCAATACGAATAGCAACAGTTCGCCCGATCAGCAGAATCAGAGTGTGAACATCGGTACAGTACCGCCATCGAGTTCGACGCCCGCATTCAATAGCACGGCGACCGGAAGCGGAACTAGCGGTGGCATTGTCAAATCGATAACGATGAACGAACCGATCGCGACGGAGAGCGGCAAGCCGATCGCCTCGAATAAGTTTACTAGGAAAAGAGAACGTGTATGCAATAATAGTAGTTAATAGTGCTAGGCTATAGTGATAGTAATAATAGAGGTAATAGTAATATTAGTAATTCTACAAGTCGAATTTCGAACTCGGCCTTTTGTAAATAAGCCTCTTCGAGATGAGAAAAAAAGTCAAATGTTAGCATATACATATAATATACATAATAACATACACCCACACACAAACACCCACTATATATCTATATAATTGTATGGATGTATAGAACTAACCCCCGACCCCAAAAAAAAAAACAAAAAAGAAACCCCCCAAAACATAAGAAAACAATAAGAGAAAACCAAACAGAATATATGTATACATATATATACAATTGTGTAAATTTTTTTTGTCTAAGTTTTAGGCTAAACGTATTTGTAACATTTCACCTTGGGCCAAGGCAGCCTGTACTTGCATACTAAAGAACATATAACATAGCATAGAGTGCGTGTGCGTGTGTGTGTGAATGCGAGTGTACAGGGCGAGAATGGCTAGAAGGTAAGGTCATAGGTCATACATACATAGATCGTAGGACGCTAGCATGTACGAGTAGAATCGAAGTATATAAACGAATAACGCTCAGCAAAGCAGAAATAGCAATAGTAAACCTGGAAAATCTGGCACCCCCATCCCTTGTAGAACCCCCCTTCAAAGATCCATTCCCCCCCCCCCCTGGCACTTCCCCTTCCGGTGCATTCGACCAACTGCAATACTACATCCACAAACATGGCAAATTCTAGTGTCCGTCTGTCTCAAATTTGTGTGTAAATATCCACATATATAGATGAGATATATATATATGCATATGTCTGTATCTGTATCCGAGGGATGTGTGTGTGTGCGTCTGACCTGACTGTGTGTGCAAGGCAACCCATTAAACCACCCCAACAATTATATACAAAACGAGAAGAAAAAAACAACCCAAACCAGAACAATGAGAAACTATCTAACTGTAAAATGTATGTTACGAGATTTAGAAAACAGCGAAACCAGAAAACCAAATACTAAGAGATAGCAAATAAAACAAAAACTGCGGGAAACCACAGAGACCGAGGATAGAGGAAAAGAAAAACACACAAAAATGAGAGTTCTTACTTAACATCTACTAGCTCTGGCTTTAACTAAACTTACGAAACATGTTTAAAGGAAACACGTTTGTTGTTGTCTTCTTTTTCTACGCATATATTACAATATATATATATATAGTATATATACATATATATAAATATATATATTTTCGTTGTTGTTGTTTTTTGGCCTATTCTTTTCTACCAAGAATTATGAACTCAATTAAGAACCTGAATAGCTTTTGAAGGAAGTCGAAGACGATGATGATGATATAACGATATAGTAGCGTAGACAAAACCAAGAAAGCGAGGAGAAGAAATCGAAAAAACGAACTATTTAGTATAGTCTACACATACTAAAGTGAACAATTTTAATTGAAATTTTGTAACATATTAACGGTAATTCGCATTAATTTACAAACTAGCTGGTAAATGTGTAACAACGGAACAAACTACAAGCTCCAGATGGAAAATAATAATAGAGCCGAAGTGGAGAGAAGCCAGAAGAATTGAAATGGAAGTGGAAGTGGAGAATGCAAATGAGTAGAGCAGAATAGTGTAGACATCATAGCAGAAGTGGCCGAGCTACGTAAAGATTTTCTAAAAATTCTAGGAGGAGCATTATATATATACTATATACTTACTATAAAGTATTAACTGAGAGCATCGAAGTTATTTAAAACCAAATGGCAAGCCAATGCGAAAACAAAAGGAAATAAAACAATTAGGTAATATGCAACCTTCTAACGCTTTGTTAGGATCCCAAAATGTAAGGCAAAAGAGATGTTCAACTGAATTCCCCGAATAGTGCCCCCCTACCCCTACCCCTCACCTATCGCCTATCACGCCTCCCCGCCCCCAAAATCCCCCTCCCCCTCCCCAGTCAGCAGGACAGACTCTGCATATTATACAGAACCAGGGCCAGAAAGGATCAAAATATCTGTAAACTATAGATATATATATAGCCATAGGATGCAGTCCACTTAAGCCAACTAATAGAACTATAGAGTTTTTGCCACACTGAGTTACCACATCTCCAAAACACCCCTGGCTTCAGTTTGTTTTGATGAAAGCTAAACCCAAAACCACAAAACCAGAATGTTTCCCAATTGTCTGATAGGTCTTAACTTATATACATACAAAAAAGAAAATACCAGACAAGCGAAGGAGTCAAAGGAGAACAAACAACAAACAAACCAACTAAATGAACCCTTAAACAAATGTGTGTATACCTATTTATAATATTGAATATTTAAATTGAAAAGAACGTTCAAGACTGCTGTCAAAATAGCTTTATCACAATAAATAACAAAGATCTACACCAGACGACAACACACCAAACAGAACAGAACAGAACAGAACAGAACATAACAGATCAGAACAATACTGAACTGATCGATAAGTATCGGTTATCGAATCGGAACAAACACCCAAGAAGACACGCAACAACACACAGATTCTGATACGACATATGGAATGCGCCCAGCTTTAACGTTATGTATTCGTGCATATTTGGGTTTCAACTCTACAACAACTTAAAACGAATACGCAGAATAATACTGAACAAAGATCGATATACGATTAACAACATTAAATTAACAATTATCGATATACGAATCGATACAAACCAAATCAAATCGAATTGAATTGAATAATTGGTACAAGATATAATTCCCGTTTGAACTGGTTTCCTAAGCCCCACAAAATACCTATTAAACACAAGATAAAAACCAAAAACTTTGATATGAGGGACCGAATTTCCAAAGACAGGTCTTTATTATACAAAATACCGAAAAACTTAAAACCAAAAGCAAAACGACTAACGAAGAATTCCTACAAAAGCTAAACCCATAACAGTAACAATTTATAATACTGAAGATTTTTAGCCGCTTTTGAGCTGGATTATGAAAAAAAGAAGGGGAAAAGAGAAAGAAAACAACGCAAATAAGGATCGTATTGCACAATGTCCTTGGTTTGACTTTCGTAACATCATACATACATAGGTCCGAGTCCCACGTCCAGCTTTTGTGTCTACTGTGTACTTATGTTCAATCGAAAAATATATATACTTTCTTTTCTTCAGCGAATCATAGAGCTCAAGGGGTATTTCGAGAATCACGCTTCAGCCGAAACTCTTCTAGCCAAACCAGGTCCAATAGAACATACATATAGCCCATCCAATGCCAATGCTACAAAAGGAAAACTCTGGATTCGAGTTTTCGGGAACGTATCGAACCGGATTATAACGAAAAAGGCAGCCATTTTGGTGTATTTACACGCTAGGAACTAGAAAAGGGTCCTCCCAAAACCCAATTACCAATTACCAAATGCCCCCATACTCCATAACTCCCACAACTATCCCCCCCCCCGCTCCCCCACTTCCCGTGCGCCCAACTAGATCGAGGTATGCAAAACATATAAGGTTACATATACAATATCTAGATATACAACACACATATACTCGTATATACATGTACAGACGGTCTATAAGGTATATACCAAGCCCAAAAAACAAAAAACCAAAAACCCCACACTAATAAGATCATATTTGACTTTATATGTATTATAGTAATGTATTCAGTAGCTAAATCGAAAGCCGAAGCAAAGACCAATTTATTAACAACAAACTAATAAGATAACCCCAAAAATGGAAAACAATTATTATGTTAACTAAACAATAAAAATGTAAGAGGGAGGCGAAACAATTTTTTATTGAAAAAGTAAAGAAAAACGAAAAAAAAAACAAAACAAAGTAAACTAGAATGCATTGCATGAATTAAATAAAGAGAAGAAAAACTAATAGAAAACAAAAACTTAACTAACGAATGTCAACTAAAACTAAACTTAAACTAAACCTACACTAATGCTAAAAAAATTGAAGTAAAATTAACTTAAAACCACTAAAAAGGAAAAAAGATTTAATTTCTAAAAGAAATAAAGTAAGAAACAAAAATGAAGTAAACCGAAAAATTCAGTGGCTAATGAAATAGTTTATTTTGAATTTACTGTATTGTATATTTAAATTTAAAAAGAGGGAGATCCCAAACAAAATATATTGTTATATCTTATCGAGGAACCGTGTTTTGCAAAAGCTTTAATATTTAGGGTGCCTACATTTGCTAAATTAGTATTTTACGATTTAAAACTTAAAACAAAAGAAAAGGAAACCAAAACAAATACTAAAACCAACACCTACATACACGAAATAGTATAAAGCTTGAACGAAAAACGAACCGAAAAGAGTTGGGAACTTCGATTTCCAAAGCGAATACACTGAACAAAATGAAAACCGAAAGAGATACCGCAACAAATTAAGAACAACCAACAGCTAAAGCAAATATTGTATTTGTATTTGAGATATGAATTTTAAGAATGTTTATTAGACTTACGATTTGTTATTTTGTATACATATATATATTATATGTATTATGTATGTAGTATAAACTGATCTGATCTGACGACGATTGTAATTGTTTTTTTTTTTTTGCTCATTAAGCATTTACCTCATAAGAATTCCCACTATTTATAGCAAATTTACCATATTACATAAAATCAATTGCTGTACTGTTATAATGTACAACCCCCCCAGGAAGCGATAAGTAAACGAAGAAGAGCCATAACAAGTGAGAGAGACCGATAAAAGTCGAGGGGGAGAAGAGGAAAACTCATAAAACTGTAAATTATTAATTAATGAAGAAAAAACCAAAGAGAATAATTGAAATTTTAACAATAATAAAGGGCTTTGTATGAAAGAAAAACAAACAAAAACTGAATAAAAATAAAATAAAAGTCAAAATTGAGAATGTCTTAATTTAATTGATGGATTGGTAAAAACATGGAGTGAGATTTTGGAGGAAATATAAAGTTTTCTCACAGAGATATTCTTTATTTTAGAGATCCTGCAAATCTCTAAAGATTATAAAATGAAAGACCGATTTTAAAGGGGATACGACCACAGCCCAAACCGTAAGAGCTAGAGCAGCCAAATTTTTACACAGTAAACTATTGGGGGCTTAACCGCTCCCTAAGATCCGATATGTTCCCCCAGTGGCCCCAAACAGCATCCAGCATCAATATTTGGAAGAAAAAATGATATCTATTTAAATGCTTACCTTCTAAAGTGGTTGGAATTTTGAATTTTGGATTATAAAGTTTTCAAACTTTTTTTAGGTATTTTTAAAGTATTTATTTAGATTTTCATATAATTTGCGTCTTATTTTGCGGGAGCCTGCATACAGATATGTACATATATATGTGTATTTGGATATGTTTTGATTTGCCTATACATATGTATGTAATGTGCGTATGTATGTTTCTATTTAAAAGTAAATAATGTGTTTAAATACATATAAAATTATTAATTTTCATTTAGCCAATGCAAAATCTTCCTAAGTTATTTGACGTGTTTAAAATTTATAATAACAATGGAGAAAATTGGCAAAACGCATCGTAAAAAAATGGTTAATATATAAAAAAATGTCCTTATCGCGGACAAAGTCGCGACGGGAAGGCTAGTCCATATATAAAACACCAATATACTTTCTTTGATAACAATAATTTATTTTTTTTCTGCTCAATATTATCACATTTTTGCAATAAAGTTTGTACATACATAGGATAACAAAAAAAAGGTATTTATATTTTTATAGATGCGATATATTCGGTCGAAGGATTGCTTCGCATTTGTGATGGCTTCATAGAGGCTGACAATGGCGTGTATATGTATGTATAAATAACAAGTGGTTATGGTTAATCGTAATCTCTGATATCCCCGCGATATCCCCATCTCGGCTCCCCCGCTGAAATGTTACTTGTTGCTGCCGCAGAAGTTTGTCACTTTCCGCCAGAAGAAGCCGAGTTTGGACGTCTCCTGCTCCGCGGCTCTCTGGGCAGCCTTCTGGTTCTTGAAGATCACCCACTCCCGCCTTATATCCGGATTTGCGGGGCCCCATCGATCACTGGGCTTCAGCGAGGCCTTGAAGGACTGTAAATTAGGGAAGAATTGGAAACGAAATATTTTAAAACGTAATCGTTACGAAATTAATTTCAAGTTTCCTTAGAAATTACTCATACGCCACGTATGGCTGTTGGAATTTTAACCAAAAAAATTATCTTAAATTTCGAGCCTTGTTAAATTATGAATTTCTTTGGAATATTTCCGTGATTAAAGGGAGAGCAAAAAACGAAACCCCTATTAAAGCACCTTTTGATCAAAAACAACAGTGCGTATGAGTGATACATTTTAAAGCCAATGTGCAGACCATTAAACTAGTCTTTTTTGGTTAATATATAGCCTCACCTTCCACAAGTTGCCCTGTGGGTGACGAGAGATATACCAAAGGGCCCACAGTGGAAACTGGGCAGCTCCGATGCCAAACAGCAGCCAGCCAGCAACTAAAGTTAACAAAAACAAGCATTATAAACTCCAATTGAATTTCCAATACTTGTGCCATACACTTACCATTGGCGGCTTCGGGGAAGTAGAGTTCGCTGTATTTTATCGGTTCGATGGTGGCCATCGAGTATATGAATATAATGATCATCATGACCGGCGTGAAGAAGGACCAGCACATTCGCCAGTACAGTGAAACCCGTCGATTGCACATGAACTCGATGTCATCGCAGAAGTTCTGCAGACCTGCAAAGATCAGATCGTCGGGTCATCAGCAGGAGTGATCACTGTTGGTCTCTAAAGTTTACACTCACCATAGACCCACACGATGCCAGCCAGTTCGAAAATGGCCAGGATAAAGACCACATAGGTGCCGCCATAGAAGTCCACCAAAGTGAGGATCCACTGACCGCCCTGAAACACAAATAAAATAAATATTTTTAATTGGATTTTTGGAGTACACACCAAAAAAGCATGTTCCCGTAAATTCGATATGGCCATGTAAATGTCAGGCAATTCATACCCACATCGTTTTTACATGAAATACTCATCAAATTGACACTAAATAATGTAATTTTGCCGAATTTTCTCTCTCGGAGACTCTCTCACTTCGAAAAAGAGAGCAATACGCCATTTGGAGAGCAAAATGACGTGAGTTGAAACGAGAAAGACAGATTCGAATTTCGAACTGACGTACTTCGAACATAATGTTCACATTTCGAGCATGTCAATTTTACATGGGCTCATATCAAGTTAAAATTGATCTTAAATAATGTAAAATTGACCTACGTTTCGTATCGAATTTGTTTTTGGGTGTACAAAAGATATGAAAACTCACCGGCGTTACGTAGACCAAACCCATGAGGAACCCGCACACGGAGGTGGTCAGCGCTACCTTCCAGTACTTCCAGCCCTTGAACTGGTCACAGATGATGGTCACAATGGTGCTCTGCAGGGCCACAATGGATCCGATGCCCAGGACGAAGAGCATGAAGAAGAACAGCACCGAGAAGAGCTGCGGAACCGCCTGGAACTTTGAGATGGCATCCGGATAGGAGATGAAGGCCAGTCCCGTGCCACTTCGCACCACATCCTGGATGTTGTCGATCTGCAGATTGTGCGCCAGATTGCCCAATATCGCGAATATCGTAATGCCACCCAGCAGACTGGTCAGCGTGTCCAGCGTGGTCACGATCATGGCGTCCCTGTAGATGCCGTGATCGAATCGATTGTACGAGGCGAACATGATGATGGGCCCGGAGCCAACGGCCAGCGAGAAGAAGCACTGCACGACGGCCTCCTTCCAGACGGTGGGGTTCAGCAGCTCACCCCACTGCGGCTCCAGGAAGAAGAGGATGCCATCGCGGGCGCCCTCCAGGGTCACGGCCCTGATCAGCAGGACGAAGAGGACCACGTACGGGAAGAGGGCCAGGAAGTAGGCCGCCTTGCCGGAACTCTTCACGCCGCGCATGATTACCAGGAAGATCACCACCCACGCCACGAACAGCGCCAGGGTCAGCTTCCAGTCGGGGTCACCCACGCCGTCCGAGATGTCCAGCTTCTCCTTGATCACCACATCCCTAAACACAATAAATGGATTGGTAAAATTAACCAATGTAATAGTCAAACAGTCCCCAACCACAAAATTGTCAAGGTGATGAAAGTGGGTGGTTAATAAGTGATGAAAACGCGTGGTGAACAGCTGATGAAAATATGTAGTGAACAGGTGATGAAAGTGGGTGCTGAATAAGTGATGAAAACAGGGGGTGAATAGGTGATGAACGTGGGTGGTGAACAGCTGATGAAAATGTGATGAAAATGGATGGTGAACAAGTGATGAAAGTGGGTGCTGATGAAAGTATGTAGTGAATAGGTGATAAAAGGTGGGTGCTGAATAGGTAATGAAAGTGGGTGGTGAATAGGTGATGAAAGCGGGTGGTGACTAGGTGATGAAAGTGGGTGGTGAAAAGGTGATGAAAATGAATGGAGAACAAGACCGTAACTTACGAAATACTAATGGTATAACGCCTAAATAAACGCCTCCCTAACAAAATTTATGTAAATGTAGTTTATTTGTTTAATCACGTGTGTAATCATTTTTCGCCACAAATGTTGATATCAGTTCTTTTGTATGCTGAGGTGCGATCGTCCCTACTTTTTACATCGTTAAGAGGTGTTTTTATGTGATAGAGGTTAAAATGATTGCATTTTTGATTAAAAATAAAGTTAAAAAAATTAAATATTCAATTGAATATTGAAATTTAGAATGGTTACAAAATACTAACTGATTTAGGTTTGTTACAAAAATGTTATAGTAATAATATATAATACTAATCTCATTTAATGTATTTATCATTTCTTTTTTTTAATGCAAAAAGTAAATTATTCAATGGGATAAATAATTGTTACAAAACATTTCAACTAAAATTAAATAGTAAATGTATTTATCATTTATTTCTGGATGGCAAAAACTAAAACATTCAATGAAGTATTGGAATTTAGAATTGTTACAAAATATTAATTAAATATTATATTCTCATTAAATGTTCTTATCATTTATACACTGATTGCAAAAACTACAAATATTCAAGGGAATATTTACACTGCATTATTCTCGGTAAAACAGCATTTAAATGGCTCAGGTAAGCCGACAGCAACAAATTCTCGTTTAAAGTTGCCACTGACTGCATTTAGCACATAAACAACAAAACAAAACCAAATAAATAATGACAACGCTAAATAAGTATTTATAATTTTGCATCACCAGTGAGTTAATATGCTCCACAGATGTGTCTCGCAAATGTGATAATGAAGAAAACTAGCTTCCTAGAAACAGGAGAAGAGCATGTTTGCTGTCCAACAAAATATTTAGTGCTAGTCAACAGATGATTAACCCAGTTTAGTAATGAAATCTAGTGAATTATATGCAATCTGTAATAACTATTTGTACTTACAGGAAGTAGAGTTCGGAGCTGCTTTGCAGCTTGGGGGATGTGTTGGTGGTGGCCGCGTAGGTGAGGTTGCTGCCCTTGGCCAAGGACATGCTCGTCAGCAGGTTCTCCACGTACTCCTGGGGTCGCGAGTTCACGCAGTTGGTCCACTCGTCGCGGCAGTAGGACCACGGCAACTCCGATTGGAAGGACACGAAGAGGTAGTAGAGGGTCAGGGCCAGCAGCGAGGAGTAGTACGAGATGATGCAGATGGTGCCGAAGGCCTGGCCATAGCCCACGCCCACGAATCCCGGCACCACCGACCAGATCTTCACCGTTCCCTGGCTCGTGAACTGCCCAATGATCATCTCTAGGTAGTACATGGGTTTACCTGCGAGGGAGTGGAGAAAATAAAACAAAAAATGCAGTAATCCTAAATTTATCTAATATAATACTATACATTATTATTGAATTTTGAATTGAATAAAATAAAATAATATGCAAAGAAGATAATATGATAACAAAACAATATGATAATAGGATAATATGATATAATATGATAATATTATGATATAATATCATATAATAACACTGCTTTGAAAATTCTGCTCTAATATAATGCAAATATCTATCATTCTTACCGATGAAGAAGGGCACTATAATATAGGTTATGAGGACACAATTTGATAATAATATGATATAATATGATATAATGATATATTATGATATAATATCATATAATAATACTGCTTTAAATATTCTCCTCTAATATAATGCAAATATCTAGCATCCTTACCGATCAAGAAGAGCACTATGATGTAGGGTATGAGGAAGGCACCTCCTCCATTCTCGTAGGCCGTGAACGGGAACCGCCACACATTGCCCAGTCCCACTGAAACCGATATGCAGGACATGAGGAACTCGAGGCCATTGCCCCAATTGCTGCGCTCCACTGTCTGCTTCTCGGCATCTGCTTTCTGGAATTAACAACAAACGTCGAAATGATATCGCAATTCGGGGAATACAAGATTTAATATACCAGACACATGACTAAATATTTGATCACCCATCAGGTTGTGGACACGGGTTGTGGGTTGTGGACTCTTGGACAAACACGATCGCGTCATGCGTGCGGCATTTGCAGATCCAATGTCAGATAACCCATGGTCATGCTGAATTAATGCGCCACCAGACTTCACCTGATAGTGCACATATATGTACATGGCCATTATGGAATATTTATCTTAGTGCGCCCAATTGTGATTAGATTAGGATCACTTTGAAGTAGACACTCAAGAATGGCGCCCCAGCTATCGATTTAGTATTATTGGGCTACAGCAAGTTCTTGGAACTCGTGTGATCAGATCATTCAGCGATGAATAATTCCTCGAGCGATGAATTTACAGCACAAATGTAAATTTGGAACCATGAATCATCTCGGTAGTAAAAAATACGGGTTCTAAGATCATTATAATCTCTCTCAAGCCGCCTACAAATTCATTTAGAATAGTCATAAAGGCTTTTCACGTTGATTGCCTCTGTTAAGTTCTATTAATAACAATTACAAATAAAGTTTATACAACTAGGAAAAATTCCCCTAACCAATGTTTTCATTCATTCACAACGATTTACATTCGTATCATTTCATCATATAGCATTTCTTAACTTTTAATCGCTTAGAAAAATTATAATATTATTATTAGCTATTTTTAAAAAGAGTAAAAAAAATATATAACCAAGTCTAGACTATTCACACCCTAAGTTTACAATTAAATTCCAGTTAGTGACTAATGGGGAAAAAAGTAATTTGTTTTGGGCAGGAAAACCATCTGTCGCTTTCAAGTGAGGCATGCATAGGAAACCATTACTGATTTCTTAATTAACAAGGGAGAACGCTATAATCGAGTGCCTCGACTATCAAATACCCGTTACTCAGCTAAGGCAAGCAGTCTCAAGCATGGCAAACCAAGCAGCCGCTTAAAAGTGGCGCCATCTACCGGACATTTCATTATTTGCTTATAACTTTTTACAGAGTGGGCCGATTTAAAAAATTTCTTCAACATTTCGGTAGGTATTAATAGCCCAAACAAAATGGCGTTTACACTGTTGCTCTAGCTTTAAAACTGTGGGCGCTGTGGGGTTTCATATTGAAGAAACGAATACACATTCCTTTTCCCGTTATACTAGCTTCAAAACTGTAGGTGCCAAAGTTTTTCGCGGCTTGTGGGCGTTAGAGGGGGCGTGGCACATCGGTGTGAAAAACTTGCGCTGCGTATTTACCCCTAGAATCTCAATCTTCTAGCTTTTATAGTTTCCGAGATCTCAGCGTTCATACAGACGGACAGACGGACATGGTTACATCGACTCGACTAGTGATCCTGATCAAGAATATATATACTTTATGTGGTCGGAAAAGCATTCTACCTGTTACATACTTTTGCACGAATCTAATATACCCTTTTACTCTACGAGTAGCGAGTATAAAAACTTGATCAGATTCTGTTATATTTAACTTGAGAGTACAATAAAATGCATAGGTTCCGCGAAATAATACCTTGCAGCAGTATTAAATTAAAAGCCAAGTATTATTATTTGTAATAATGTGATTGCCATTTGGAGAAATCTATTTGCAGCCCATCTATTTGCACGCCAGCAGCTGCTGGCATTGTTTTTTACCCTTTTATCAGAGAGTTGGGAACGCGAGAGCTGTTTTGCCGCTTACATATTTGTGCTATTCGAATTAAAAGCTGTTTAAATAAAACAATAACTCAGCTGGCGAAACGCGGAGGCAATTACGGAGGTAAATGAAAACGAAACTGCATCATCGCGACATATCTACGAGGGGGATATCTAAGAATCCAACTGTTTGCTTATCCGCTTTTATCTTCAATGTTACAATCCTCCTATTGCCTTTCCATTTTCGAATGCCCCACAAAGGTACACATACACACAAAAAAAAGCATGTTCCCGTAAATACGATATGACCAATGTAAATGGCATGTAATTCATACCCACATCGTTTTTTACATGAAATACTCATCAAATTTACATTATAAAGGTCATTTTGCCGAATTTTCTCTCTCGGAGACTCTCTCACTTCGTACTTCGAACATGATGTTTACATTTCGACCATATCAATTTTACACGGGTCCATATCAAGTTAAAATTGATCTTAAAAAATGTAAAATTGACCTACGTTTCGTATCGAATTTTCTTTGTGTGTAGTTATACACCGCTGTATAGGGCTGTTGAACCGATGTTTCTTTTATCGAATGCATAATTGAGCGGTTTTTTCAGCGCCCTGGGAAATTCTAACTTGGGAATTACCTCGATTGTATTCGCCATAAATTAAACTTATGCTGACCGCAATTTAGTGCCTCTTTGTTTTGGGCCGTCAATGTCAGTTGGCGGGGGACTTTCCTCTCCTCGGGGAAAACCCCATATTTAAATCAGTTAGTTCTATTAAGAACCGACGTTAATGATCTGCATTTTGCATGCAATCCCAGTGGAATGACTCTTTGGGGGGGAATACCTTGATTTACATCTAGGTTTTCAAGTGGGAATTATGCAAGATTTTATCTTTTGATTTCTAATCGAGGAATTATCCAAGAACTGATTCATTGAGATACAAAGAAGAATCACATTCGAAAACAACCCAATCGAAAGATCCGTTAAAGTTATCGATATGATTGATATATTTTCAACAAGGGCTTCCAGGAACTTGGGTTTTGATAACTCCATATATATCTTTTATATCTCTCTTTACAATGCACTGCACTTTCCGGGAAATGCTGTAATATATATTAGAGAGAGGGAGGGCGGCGGAGTGAACTTGTCACTTCGTAAAACACTCATCTGTACTATTCGTTCGTCGGTTTATGGCTGCAGCAGTGAAAACGGGTTTCCAGCTCTTCGGCCATATAGCACACATGCTATATATAGTATAGTTTTTGCTGATCTAAGGCGGAGCGCTAGTTGCCCAGATAACTAGCGGTTTTAGGGCCTTATTGAGCTCTAAATAGAGAAAAAGACGTCGGTACTGGGATATTTATGTGGGGGCCAGGGGATCGTAAAGCGTATAAGATATGCATATAGTATCCGCCTGACAAAGTCTTTTGGCCCCGTTTCTTTTTTTGGGGTGGACCGTAAATCGCATTTTCGTTTGTCGGTCGATTAGCCTGCAATTAAACCGTAACTGCCTTAATGATCACAATGATCATAAACTCATTCGGCGATCGTAAAGAGCACACTGAGCGAAACGAACGGGCAGATGTGACGAAGGGATGTGTGTAATCGAAATCATAATTGCGGGGGGAAAGTCCCATGAAGTGTGATCCATTTGATCTATTTTATGGAGTATTGTTTTTAGGATATTTTCGTGTACAATGGGGCGCATACTTAATGTACGAACTGTTTGGGACATTGCTTCTAATCTGATATTCGAACCACTTGAGTTCTTCGAGTGGCACTCGAAAGCAATTCCATTAGGGATATTATTAGTAGCCCGATTTTTGGTTCTATTTCATTCACACTTACTTCCGGTGATCCGCTGGCGGGGCTTCCGTTTGCGGTGCCATTCGACGGCTGGACGCCTTTCAACTCCATTTTCCAGTTAAAAATACCACTCCACTCGCCTTATAACAACTGTTGATGGTTAATTGCGCTTTTATTTGTTTTTTTTTTTGTTTTTTAATTAGCACATTGCATTGACCAGCCCTTGGTTATGGTTGGTTTGGCAACTCCAACTGCAGTTTCGTATTATCGCTGGCAATTTGCTGTTGCTGTTTCGGACTGGGGGCGCGCTTGTGGTGCCGTGAATGTCGCGGCTGGAACTGAGAATTATACGAGTGCTGGCCGCTTTAAGAACCGCCAAAGTCAAGCAGCGTTTTTTCGCCAGCGCTCAGCAGGTAATAAGCGTGAAATTATTCACACACACTCACACTCGCTTAGCGAAAACCTACGGCAGTACCTGTGTTGTGTACCAGGTAATACCTTCAGTGGGGGGGGGGGGGGGTTAGCTTTGGTGTCGTGCTCTCGTGTGCTCTTCAGAACGGGGGTTCCGATTCTCGGATAAGGAAGTACGCACCCAAACAGCAGAAGAACTAGAACTCCACACGGAATCTACAAAAGCGCTCAAATAGGAATGGTGTACACTTGAAAAAATATAACTAAAATTAAGATGAAATCTTAAAAACTTTGAAAATATATCTATACAATGTATGTTCATGATAAACAAATGAAATAATAATAAAATTACAGATATTTCCTATAAAACAAATAAAACATTTTCAACAAGAATGGAAGCGAACTTCGGCCAGCCGAAGTTTATATACCTTTGCAGATCATTTCTATTCAATTTGAAATTACAAAAATGTTACATTTAGATTTGTCACAAAATTATAGCAGTTTACGAAATATTTTGACATTAATTGATCGATCCTTTTTATGGCAGCTATCCAATATAGTCGTCCGATTTTTGTTAAATTTAATTCTAAAATAATAAAATAAAGTTATATTTCAAAGTAGAAGAGAATACAATGAAAATTAACACATCTATAATTTTGTTCCTATTAATTTTCCTTTACTTTTCCGAGCTTTTCAATGGGAGCTATATGATATAGTCGTCCTATTTTTCTAAAATTTAATTCGAAATTTGGGACAGTTAAACAAATTATATTCCCAAGAGCAAAAGGTAATATGTCAAATAACACCTAAGCTATCATTGTTTCAATTATTTTTCCGATTATTCCTATGGGAGCTATAAGATATAGTTGCCTTATCCGGCTGGTTCCGTCTTATATACTACCTGCAATAGAAAGACTTTTAGTAAAGTTTAGTGTAAAAATGTAGTTTCTGATACAAAATGTATTTTTCTTTATATATGACAGATCTACACAGATCATATTGGGAATCTTAACGAACAATAGAAATAAAATGGTAAGTGATTATGGGATATAGGGTTATCCTTTATACAGCAAAAAAAGATCTTAAATCTCTATATTATAAACTGGTTAATACAACTCATTTGCTAGGCTCACAGATCTAAAGGCATATGTATTCAAAAGCTTACCGATATCAGCTGAATCCAACTGCTACAAGTAAGTAAGTCATTAGGTACAAGTTGTGCATTTCTTAATTAACTTCTAGCGTGCCATTTGTATTACCTCAGAGATAAGCCGGGAAGTCCACGTTTCCATTTTGTAGTTTTAAAAGCAAGTGGTAATAACTAGCACATGTCCGTGGGTTTCGTTGGGGGATGGAAATATGATCGCGGGAATTAAGGCCGCGGGGTATTTTCCTGGGCGACCTAATTTCAGATCATTTTTAGATAATTTCTGCATAATTTTTAGATCATTTCTGCATCATTTCTACATAATTATAAGACAATTTCTGCATAATTTCTACATAATTTTTAGATCATTTCTGCATCATGTCCACATAATTTTTAGATCATTTCTGCATAATTTCTACATCATTATACCCTTGCAGAGGAGACGTTTCAGACCCTATAAAGTATATATATTCTTGGTCAGACTGACTAGACGAGTCGATCTAGCCATGTCCGTCTGTCCGTCTGTCCGTCTGTCTGTCCGTCTGTCTGGAATGATCGGAAAATTAATGGGAAATTAATAGGAAAAAATTATAGCTTTGTTAATTTTTATTGTATTCTCTTCTACTCTTGAATATAACTTTATTTTATTATTTTAGAATTTCGAAATAAATTTTACATAAATCGGACGACTATATTATATAGCTCCCATAGGAATGATCAATCAATTATTGTCAAAATTGCTATAATTCGGTTTGTTCCAAATCGAAATTCAGATTTTTGTAATTTGTAATTAAATAGGAATTAACTGCAAGGGTATATAGACTTCGGCTGGCCGAAGTTAGCTTCCTTTCTTGTTTTTAGATCATTTCTGCATCATGTCTAAATAATTTTTAAATCATTTCTGCATCATTTCTACAAATTTTTTGATCATTTATGCATAATTTCTACATAATTTTTAGATCATCTATGCATCATTTCTACATAATTTTTATACAATTTCTGTAGCATTTTTACATAATTTTAAAATAATTTCTGCATAATTTCTACATCACTGTATGATTATTTTTAGATCATTTCTACATCATTTATTTTAGTTTTTAAAATGAGTTAACCCTCGCGGTCTAATTTCATTTTTTAGCAGCGGCCTTATTTGAGGTTGAGGGGTAGGAATAAGACTTTTCTCCGGGTGTACGGCAACCCTTTGCCGATTACCTCCCGAAGATGGCTGATAAGACAGCAGATGCCCCGATACAGAGATACATAGATAAGCCCGTGTGGATACATGAGTTCAGAACCGGCAAATGGACTGGGGCAACCTAGCCAGGGCCCACTGTGCGTCGCTGGGCAGCAGAGCTCTTGGCTTAGATAAAAACAGGCAGGCCAATCAATATAAACGCTAAACGGTCAGCAGTAGTAAATACCGCCCGATAGACGGCCCTGCAGACGCAGACACTGTAAAACCACTCGGCGAACTTATCCGAACCGGACGGACCGGCCGTGACTGGCCACTTTCGATATAGATTAGGCCCGGCGGAGAAATCACCCCGAAATGACCAGTCAAAAACAGAACCGGACTGCAGACAAAACCAATTAGGAATCGATAATCGCAGGGGTAATTGGGGTACCTCACACACACACTTCAAGATTGGCAAGAATTCCGATCGGTGGTCAATGAAAGTTTTACGAGGTCCTCGATCCGAAGACCGGACCTCACCGGTTCGCAAGTTGAAGCAAATCTTTGGCCCTATTGTTCCAAGTTCGATATCGTAATCGTTCAATATCCATGATACGTATATCGTGTAGCGCCAGACGATCCAATAATGCGGCAATTGCAGGTTCGATCGATTGCATTGAATCATGGGAACTATTGGGTTTCGGGGAATTGGAAATCGTTATTATTGGGGGATCGCAAACCGTATCGGAGACCAGGACGATGACTTCAACTTCCTTATCGGGCGCAACAACGTCAATCCGACTTTTGGATAAGAACCCTTGACACTGGTGCGGGGTAAGTACATCAATTATAAAATTAGATTGTACGTTTAGCACTGAAGGCTGTAAAATGTGGCGATATGATATACCACTTCCTAGGATAACTCCTTGTATAACTGCCATAAAACGTAGTCGTCATAGGTACCCAAAGGCCCCACCAATAAAGAGACTCTTTCCGATTACTTTTCAATAATGTTTTATTTTAATGTACTTGCATTATACTTAGTTAATAACTAGATTTGTAAATTATTCTCACTTTAATGCGTCTATAAATTAAATCTTATTCGTAACTCTTGTCCTCTCAGCATTACTAGATAAGAAAAAAAAAATAGAAGTACCACACACATACGATGATCTTTGCGGGAGGACACTCTTCTCGCGCTATCCACTAGGATTAGTTTCAATGTGTGCTCTACATCATGTCTGTTGTGTTTGCATTATCTCTATGTCAGCTAATCAGTTATCAGTTAATCAGTTTATCAACAATTGTACAAGTGACACATCTACAATGAATTCGATAAAACACCGAGAACGTTGACAACTCTGGCGAATACAAATTGAAATTAGACATTGACCTAGTTTCATCCTTCGTTTCTCATTTAAAAGTAACCAATAATAATATAAGTAGTGTTCCATAGGCTAAAATGTATGTTTCTCTCGAAAGAATTTCTCAAAGGCGACATTAACACAAGGATCCATTAAACGAATTTGCACTACAGTGTGGAAGGCAGCGGGAGGGGGCGAAGTGGGGGGTGGGGGGGGGGGGGGGGGCTTGAGATCCCAGATCCCACCACCCCCCGTCGCCAGAAACCTCCTTGGCCCCTCCAAAAGTTGATCAAGTCAATAATGTTTAAGATAACAATAAGAATGAATTACTTTAAATTAGCAAGTAAATGGTAAATTAATTACGCACGAAAGAACTAGAAACAAACAGCAAAAAAATAAAGCGTAATAATAATAATAATGATGTTATGATAGAAGAAGAATAACACGCCAAGTCTTTCATGTTGACAAAATATAGATATATGTATATGTATATAAATGTGTGTGTGGATCATCACTTGTACGTTATATTAACTAAGTTATTCATTTATGACGATGACGACAATGAGAACAATGACGACGACTATCAAGCTGAATTGTGATTTATCTTGAAATCCTTTGAAATGATCTATATATTGTTTCCGTTGCTGCCGATCTATTCTCACTGTGAAATACATTCTTTGAAATAAAACTTGTTTTCTTCTGAACAAAATAAATGGTTAACATGGTTGGTTGGTTGGTTGGTTGGTTGGTTGCTTGGTTAGTGTGTTATTGTGTTATTCATGTTGTTGTTGTTGAAGTGTTGTGGTTGTGCTGCGCTTTAGAACGATTCTACCTAAAATTGCTGCTAGGCTAGACACCCAGAATTGGTAACTAACTGCAAGCGATTAGTTTGCAACATTTCCCTTGCTTGTTGTCAATAGACAGCTCTTGCTGCATGTACAAAATCATTTTGAAAGAAAGGCATTTAGAGGTTTTCACTCTGTTTTTCAATAGGCTAGTTTTGGTAGCAACAATTATGGTTTTTTTTTGTTTTTTCCTTTGCATTTCTTTGTCTGTCTCAAATGGATTATATTTACAATGGGTTGTTTTGGGGAAAAGTATCTATTTGTTTTTACTGTGTAGGTTTTTGTTTTTTTGTTTTTTGTTTTTTGTTTGTATGTTTTATGTTTGTTGACTAACAATGGCACACACGCATATATAGATATTTAGAATTTGTAACGTTATTTTGTCTGCTTTTCAATGGTTTCTCTTAGTTAGGCATTCTGCGGCTTTAGTGCGGGTGTTGTGGTGAGGTGAGGGGTTGTTTCTCTTCTAGTTTCCTTTTTTCTTCTTCTCTAACTCCTTCATCTCCATCTTACATTCAGCTGTTCGAAGTAATCTTGTACTTTTCGCGGTTTGAGTAGTTTCAGTATGAATACAAATTAAACAAAGGATTTATAATGCATGTAAATATATAAAATGATCGTTCAGATATTATCAGTTTTAAAAAGCCTATTATAATATTTACAGATCTTAGCAAACAGCAACATAAAGTTAAAATTATATCAGGTTTTCCACTAGTTTTGCCAAGACATATTTGAAATTTGCTTCTTTTTTGTTTTGTTTCGTTTTGTTTTTCTTTATATCTGATGATGAACGCTTGATATTTTAGTTTAGTTTATATTTAGTGTATTTTTGTTTTAGCATTTTGTTAAATTTATAAAAACTATTTACACTAGGTAGTACTGGCTACTTATAAACTGAGTATGGTAATATCTTAAGCGGTTCGTTCTCAAATCCGACAGTTCTAGCCGATCCGTAGGATGCCCGCCCGCCCGTTGGTGCCAAAGTGGTCACAAGTAATAACCTAGCTAACTGATCTTCCCCCCTTCCCCATTTTGGTATCCAATCCTGGGCAGTCACAAACAAACGTTTGCCTTGTTGTGTGTAATGTGTGTGTGTGTGTGGGTTAGTGAGGTGTTAGGTGCTCTTATTCATATATGCGTGTGTGTATTCTGCGCTATGGTGTTGTCTGTTATGTAATGATTAAGGGGCTGGCTCTCCCTAGGCTCAGTCGCATTCTACAACTTAACGAAAGTGTTCTTCCTCTCTTTTTCTTGTTTGGGGCCTCTGCCATTTGGCAATTCTTGTGGAATCTGCCAGCTGCTATATGCTATGTGCTACATGCTATCTGTAAAAGCTGCATCCGCAATCCGCGATCCGCGATCCGCGATCCGAATTCTTCACCTTTTGGAGCCTGCTGCACAAGACTCAAGCATTCCTTTGTTGCACTGCCAAGTTGCTTGATTTGGGTTTGAGTGATTGTTGTTTAAGTTTGCTTTTAGGTTTCATATAGTTCTTGGTTACTAGTTGAGTTGTTCACGAGGGCTGTTAGTCACGCATCTCCACCCACTTGGCGAGGTTTCTGGCTACCAGTTCCTTATTGATAAAGATTACATTCTGCAATTAGAAAGTCGAGTAAGAAATTTTCGGTTCAAGAATAGTTTTCAAATAAATGGGTTCATAAAAAGGTTGTTTTTGCTAAGTACAATATGAGATTATGAGATTTTTTTTTAGATATTTGTTAATCAAAAGGATTTGTAACCTAAATCCAAGCATATTAAACCATTTAAAATATAGAAACCATTTAAGCATGTGAAAAATTATTAGTTATTGAAAAGAGGGTAAGATTACTGAATGAAAAAGGGTTTCTTAGCTGTAGCCCGCTATCTCCCTCTTTTTCATCATCACCTCTCTTTCTAATCGATGGTTAATACTCACATTGGGACCTAGAGAAGCGAATAAATAGATTTCTGGTATGTTGTGACTATTGTAGCCGGCGACTTGTGCTTGCAAGACAATGCCTTTGGTTAGTTGGTTGAGGATCTCGCCCGCCTCGATGGACCAGGTCTCACCTGCCGCGAAAATCAAGGAGTACATAATGAGTATCTAGAGTAGATCCATCGGTTACAGACAACAACTCACCGATGGGCTCAATGTTCGACAGGATGCACTCGGTGGCCTGGAAGGGCACGCTCATGAAATCGGTGCGGATCTGGCGCAGTGTGCTGAAGCCCACATTCATGTAGCCGCCAAAGTCGAGGAACTTGACGAGGCAACGCTCCTCGTCCTCGGCATCCGTATCCACAATCTGTACGCGATACCACACTCCATTGATGGGTATCACGCACACGGCACTGATCTCCAAGCTGGGCAGCAGGGGCGACTCCATGGTGGAGTAGCTATCGTACAGCTGCTTTTGCAGCATGGGCAGCGATGGATGCGAGGGATGCAGCGGGTGCTGGATGAACACATGCGACCCGGATAGCACCGCACTCACCACCACATCGTTGTTGATGCCCTCGATCAGTTTCAGCTGCGGGGGAGGAGTTAGCCAAGGCATTAGAGATATATACATAGATCGATTGGATTGGATGGATGGGGACTCGAAATCGAAACTTTCCGATTGCGCCGACACGACAGGAACAGTGTGTCAAGCCACTTAGAGACATAGAAATACTCTCTGCGTATTCATCGGGGAGGAATACTACCATAAAATCATCAAATCAAATCAGCTAATTAGCTAGCTAATCGGCTATAACCATGTCGTGTCGGCGGCATCGTCACCATTGTCATTGTCATCGTCACACCATCACTCACTTGTAGATTGTAGAGGCTTTCGGTCGAAAGAGGAACTATGGTCTGGGGAAGCGCAAAGTGGATGCGTTGCATGGTGAAGTTGGGATACCGCTTGGCCGGCAAACGTTGACGGATCATGGCTAGTGCGGCATCGATTTCGCTCTCCGTTCCCTCAATGGTGCAGATGCGCACCTTGCCCGAATAGGGATTCTTGCTCAGGGCCACGCTGGCCAGGGTCTTGGCCTTGATTTGGTTAATGAACGCCCGCTTGCGGCCGTACAGGTGACCAATCAGGCTGATCGGGAAGAGGAACTCGTAGCTGGTCTTCACGCGTGTTGCCTCCGAACGGGGCAGGCTGGATCCCTTGCCGGAATCGCCCGATTGAACGCTGCAAATGCTCAGCGATGGGCTGGCCGCATCCACATTGCGCTTCTGATTGCCATTGCTATCCACCACGTCCTCCTTCAGCTCCGTCTGCTCCGTCTGGTGGTCCTGCTCCTCAGTGCCCTCAGACTCCTTGGCGGGCAAATCCCCAGCGGAAACCTTCTCATTCTCCTTCTCCTTGGGCTCGCAGTTATTGTTCTGCTCGCACTCCTCCTTGGCGGTGTAATTGGTATCCAGGAAGGAGTTCTCCGGCGATATCTTGGGTGTGCGTGTGGCCTTGATCACCACCGGTTCCACTGTCTTTTGACTGGCCTTGCGATTATTATAAAAGGACACCCGTGTATTTACCGAGTCGGGTAAGTCCCGTGGCGACGATAGATTCTCGAAATCCTCGTCTATGGAGCAGAGCTTCTTGTGCTCGGCATCCTGAATCTTTGACTTTAGCATTTCGGAATCGATCTGCTGCTGATGCTTGCCATTTGAAGAGCGGCCGTTGCTTTGGATTTTGATGGGTGCGGATTTGCCATACAGCATGGTAGTGGGACTATCCTTTTCGTCACTGCCACTTCCGCTATTGCTGCCACCACTTCCACTGCCGCTTCCGTTTCCATGGGCTATGGTTCCATTGATGTTCATCGACTTGCTGGCCGGCTGCTGCGGCAATTTACCATTCTGCAGGACCCCATTGGCCTTGCGCGCCTGCACAGTGGGCTCAATCGACGAGTCCTTGATGGCCGATGTGTCCTCATCATCGGGCTTGTCTAAACGATTTTTATTTCTACGCCGAAACCAAAAGACGCCGAGTATAAATGCTACACCGGGCAGTGAGAGGTAGAGTAGAGGACGACCGGATACCATTTTCGCTGAATATTGAAGGATCTGAAACGACGGATGGGCTTCAGTTAGATGGGATCAGTAAGTTTACATATGTATTCTTTCGAATCTCCAATAGGTTTTGAATAATAATACAAAATGAAAGCCTTATTTAGATGACATTTTAACGGTTACTAGGTTAGATTTTTGCATTTCCTTTGATTTTGCCTATTTTAAATGCATGAGTACTGAAAACTTTAACCATTAAATTTATAATTAACAACAAATAAATTAAATTTAAAGACAAAATTAAGCAGAACTGCAAAAATAACCAATAGTAATATACAAAGGAAATATAATATATTTATAATCAGCAAACATTTATGACTTCCTATCAAGATCGCCATTTACAAATTAAGTAGAGTCGTATATTTTTATTTAAAATGCTTGTCATGACGAACGATTAGAACAAGTACACAAAATCGTATTTCTGTTGAATAACTTAAAAAACTGAATGAATTGGTGGGGATTTAAATTCATAGATACGAGAAATGCAATAATTAAATGAATTTTAGAAATTTCGAATATGTAAGAAACGCCACATGACCATTAGTTTAAAACAAAAGCTATATTTATATTTGAAAAACCTATAAAAAGGTTTTCAATTGTTTTTGAAAATCACGAGACCCGCGTGCATGTGCTTGCTTGCATAAGTGTGTGTGCGTTTGTTTTTCCCCTCCTCGCTGTGCTTGTGTGTGCGTTTGATTTTGGCTTTTTCCTTTCTGAACTTTTGCGTATTTATAGCAACAAATAAATACATAAATATAGACAACAACAAAAATGTCAAGAGAGCGAATAAGGTGCGAAGCGATTTTTGAATGCCACGCGGAAGGGAAAAACACTGCGACAGAGTGAGAGAGGGAGAGAGAGAGAGAAAGCAAGATCGCGAGAGAGGAGCGCGTGCGCAAGAACGCGAAGAAAGAGGAAGAGAGAGTGCGGGAGCACAAGAAGAAACCGTTACGTTTACGTATGGCAATGGCAAATGTTACGAAATCATTACAAAACAAAACTAAAAGTTACGAAAACAACAGTTTGCCAGAAATTCTTCACCTTTCAACTAAATGGTATATCACTAATTCGGTAGGTGGCCCAGAAACTGGTTCGTGGTATCTTCAGATTTCGTTTGTATTGTTTTTTTTTTCGTTTTATGGCATCAATTCGTTTGGTTGTTATTTCTTTGGAGTCTGTATGCTTTTGTTTTGTTTTTGTTTTTTTGTTGCTTTTTTGGGTTTCGAAATGCCGGCGAAATTGTTCGAGAGATTCGAGATATCGACTGCTCGATATTTGAAGGGAAACTACTTTGTCCGCCTTCTAATTGCCATTTCTTCTGGCGTTTTATTTTTTTATTTGTATTTCGGCACCGATTCTTCGCTCTTCACTCCATCCGCTGTTCTTCATCCTACTCTTCCACCATCCCGCGAAAAAAGAGAGGATGCGTGTGGCAAAAGTTTTTTTTAGCGCCCCTTGCCACCCACACAAGCACACATGCCGCCCGGGGGGGAGAGAGAGTGAGAGAGACGGAGAGAAAAAGAGAGTGGCGAGCTCATTAGAACAAAGAAATCCGAAATCCGTTATTCGAAATCTATCCAAATGCACATTCAAATTTTGTCAACATTTTCGCACAGTGGTTTGTAAATTTGCCAGTCATGCTGAACAGTGGTTAAATTTGAAAAATTATATTTCAGTTTTACTTAAGTTTCTTGAAAACTGCTTAATACCTTTTAATATTCATTTAAATGTGCTATATTTAGCGTTCATTTCTGTTTTTCCCACTGTACTGAGCGATTTCGTCACTTCGTTAGGGCCCAAAGGTCCTTGGTCGCACAGTGGACAGATGATAAGACCAATCGCCAAACAACAAATAGCGACAGATCGCCGGGGTGGCACTGAGGGTGGTGGGGGGCGTGCGAGGGGAGGGGCCTAATGGGGTGCCATAAAATGCCCATGGAAGGGCAATCGGCCAGACAGCTGTGGCATTTCCTAATCGTAAACCGGGTGACGGGAATTTTTTCCGATTCTGTTTTATACTCTTTGCGGAGAGTATTATAATTTTATATTTAAGTTCGCGACTTCTGAATGATAAGATTCTTAAATTCACACGATTGCATAACTTGTTTAATTTAAAAGTTGGTACATTCCTAATAGGGATTTTTACTGCTGTTTTAAAAACAAATGCTTTAAGGGTATTCCAAATTCGTCTTGCCTTTCTCGAGTACCTTTTTAATTTCTTATACTGTAAGCTTGTTTACACATGCATATTGATGTGTGTGCGTGCGTGTCTTGGCATGCAAACAAACATGTTTAGGCATGTTTTTTTTTGTATCTTTCTGTTGGTTATTTGTGACTTTGAACTTGCATGTTGTTGCTCGAAACTCGAATTTCCATGCGGTCAAAAGAAGAAGCAGCAGTCGGAAGGGGAGGTGAAGCAACAGCCCAAAAATTTGAAATTCCCCTTTTAAACTCCGAAAGAGCAGACGAGCGCGAGAGAGAGAGAGGGAGAGGGGCATCAAAACAACAACAAGCCAGGTGCAACAACATTGCCAGCAAGCCGAAAAGTCCACATTGTTATAATCTTGGCAACGTGGTTTCCGATCATATGGTGGCCAAAAATGGGCGGGGGTTGTATAACCGGGGGAAATATATATATCTGCATCTCACATATATATATATATATATATATTGTGGGAGTGGCTGCTCCTTTTTGGCTCTCTTTCTGTCTATAAAAAAGACCCAAAATTAACGGTGAAAGCTGTGAAACAGACACACACACGCACGGTTTGCATACTTATGCTCAGTGTGTGTGTGATTGTGCGATGGCATTGTGTAATCGGCGATTTTAACTCCAAATTTTTCCCTTTGCCACCCACTGTCACTTTGCCGGAACAACAACAACAGCGGCAGGCGGGCATACACTTGAACAAAAACTTGAAAAAAAAAGGGGAGAGCGTAGGGTAAGGGGAGCGCAGGAAGGAAAGTGCGAAAGGCGAG
The DNA here is from genome assembly GCA_037075245.1 of Drosophila mimetica. Classification (NCBI taxonomy): domain Eukaryota; kingdom Metazoa; phylum Arthropoda; class Insecta; order Diptera; family Drosophilidae; genus Drosophila; species Drosophila mimetica. The sequence goes on from JBAMCH010000005.1 coordinate 1,790,916, forward strand.
ACAGTGGAGCAGATCCACTCGGAACAGAACATGACACCATTTTCTTCTCTGTTTTGGCGAGCCAAACACACACACAACGCACTTTTTGTACTAGGTTATGTTCCGCGTGCTTCGATTTCTTACCTCTCGCCACCGCTTAAATAACTTATTTTGCCCACTGCTTTTGGGTTTTTCAATCAAATTGCTGCACTCGCGTGTTCTGTGTAGTCTCAGTGTTTGTTTGCTGGCGATTTACTGGCGATTTATCAACGCTGCAGAGCTGCTCGAATTAAACACGTGTCTACGTCCACCTTAGAAAATCACAATAACATGGCCGGCGTGCGGCAGTGTTGCCATCCCACGCCGAAACTGGCGGTTGTGTGCCTCACGGGGAATCACGATTCGCGTCCAGCAATTGGCCCGGTTTAGGCGCCGCGCACTTTGTAAAGGGTTTTTGATAGGAATTGCACTCGAATTGCTGCACAAAGCCGAAAAAACGTGTGCGGAGAACTGGTCATCGGGTCGAATGGCAACTCGTCCACGGTCAGGGTTGCTACCCCGTATCGATAGCTATCGATGGCGGCCGGGCAACTCTGAAGTGGCAGCATGCTGGTGCTGCGTTGCCACCTTGCTGCCTGATTGAAAATATCGTTCCAAATTTAAATTTAAATTTAAAAATAATATTTTGGGATGCCATTTGTACTTGTAAAAATTGCACTACATTTGTATAAAACTTTTTAATTTTGTAAGGTACCGCTCCCTTAAAACAAGAAATGTCTTTTTTATTTTTTAGACTATTTAATAAATAGCAGCACTGTAAACAATTTTTTTTAAATACTCTCAAATAAAAGCTGTGTTGCTTGGTTCATACTGTTTTGAACAACTAATTCTCTAAGCATTACATTTTTCAAAGAGGTAATTCACTGTTTTAAAATTTAAGCAGATTTTCGGAATTAGAAAGGAAAACCAAATAATTTTCCAATGGCTGCGTTCAGCAGAACAACATGATCACTGATCACTGATTGATTTCTTACGATAGTTCTGCTGAACGCACACGATCAGTGATCATGATGCAAGAATGTTGCATCAGTGATCAGTGATCAGGTAACGTAAAAAAAGTACGCGGCAAAAAAATGTTTTCAAATTCCTTTTTAATAAAAAAAAACGTTTATTATAAACAATTTATTAAAGAACATACTCTGGTACCAATTTGGAGAACATTTTTAATGGTCCGGTACAGTTTTGAGGCAACATTTTGAATTTTTCCGACTTGGTAATGTATCATGAGCGTTCAGCAGAACAAACTTGATCACTGATTACTGATCCATCAGTGATCAGTGATCATGTTGTTCTGCTGAACGCGGCCAATATAAATATGTTAATCTGCACCACGCTATCGATACTATCGACTATCGCAACAATTGAGTTGTTACAGTTTCGGGATATTGTATTGTTGATTACCTTAAATGTTATTTAATATTTATTGTATTTATTGATTAACGTAACTGTCTTTATTGAATTTGTTGTTGCCCATTTGTAACTTTATGTTAAGATAATGTTACATAATATCTAGCAACATAATGATAATAGCAGTATGTTAACATAATAACATAGCTAAATTGTTCCGCTTAACATTTCCGTTACTCAATTTTAAGATTTTAAGGTCCTACATCGATAACAAACGTTAAACAATTTCCCTGCCATTAGCAGAATGTAATTTCTACATTTCGTTAAGAAAGAATGTGTTTAAACATTTCTGTTAAGAATGTGTTTAACATTTTTGGTGTGGCTGCAGCGGTTTAGAGAAACATCGATAAAACATCGATATGGCGAAAAGTGAACCGATCAATTGGCTGCGTCTCCACCTCTATTTCCGTCCACTTTTTTTTCGCTCTTTCTTTCTTTTAACAGCAACTGAGGTAGAGTGCTACGCCGTGAAAATTCGCCTATATTATAATGTAGGGCCGGTGAAATGTGCCAAACCATACTGTAAAGCGGGTTCTAAGTCCGCTTTTGAACTATTTTTTTTTTGTGTGCGTGTTGTTTTGTGAAATATTTCGGCCCTCGTGTTTGTGGAATTCGCCACTTTTTGTGTGTTGCAGTGTGCGTGCGGCCATATCCATGTACGATATGTTCCCTCAACTGAGTTGCAGTCCATTTCCCAAGCCACAGACGCACGTGGTGTGAAAATAACAACAAACACAAGTTTGGCGGCTTCCACGCGAACACGAGGAGGGCCAAATAACAACACTATAAGCCGCACAGAAGAAGAGTGGCTTTTGGCACATTTGAGCCGCCTAGAAGTTGACTCACAGTATCTAATATATTCCCGTATCCGTATCTCCCCTCAACAGTGAAGATGGCAGTGCGCTACGAGCTGGCAATTGGCCTAAACAAGGGCCACAAGACCACCAAGATCCGGAATGTCAAGTACACCGGCGACAAGAAGGTCAAGGGTCTGCGTGGATCTCGCTTGAAGAACGTAAGTGCCTCTCATCTCCCCCTTCGATTTGTTTACATGCCCTAGTAACGCACTCTTATGCCCAAACAGATCCAAACCCGTCACACCAAGTTCATGCGCGATCTGGTGCGCGAGGTGGTGGGCCATGCCCCCTACGAGAAGCGCACCATGGAGTTGCTGAAGGTGTCCAAGGACAAGCGGGCCCTGAAGTTCCTCAAGCGCCGCCTGGGCACCCACATCCGTGCCAAGAGGAAGCGCGAGGAGCTGTCCAACATCCTCACCCAGCTGAGGAAGGCCCAGACCCACGCCAAGTAAACGCATCCAGGACAGGAATCGTATCGGAATCGGATCGGAAAACCATTTGGAGCGCCGCGTTGTGTTTTTGATTCTATTCCCGTGTGAAACATATACCATGTATGTCGACGTTACTTGAGAGCGAGTCTAAGCATCCCAGAATTAAACAAAAAACCCTTTAAAAATCACAACTATCATGTGTTTATTTTTTTCGAGTGCCGAGGAAGCTAACCTCAAACAAATGGCCAAGAAATTGTGCGGCTATGGAGCTGAATAAGTGAAAAGCCTTGTGGGTAAAATGTAATTTAGAGCTCAAAGAGAATGTCTCGCCCTTAAAATGGTTTCCCTCTGATAAATAGGATGGAAATACAGGGAAGAAATCATCTTTATAGCGTTCTTGAAGGGATTTCTTCTTAGAAAGTAGCGTCTGTTTATGAAATACATCTTATTTGTATAGTTTTCTTGGTAAATTAACGGTTTAAATTTATTTATCTCTAGATTTATTTGTTTCTCAACTAAAAGATGAAAAGAATGGATAGTAGCTAATCAATTTATATAAACAATATTTCTGCTAAGAATTAATACATTGTATTATCTTTATCTTCATCGTCGTGCAATGTTAATTTAAAGGAATGTTCTTTCCAAAGAGGCATTGAAAAATGTATATATTCTTGTCGAGATTGATATAATTTGAATAATTTATTTTCACTAAAAACCAAAAAGGGTCGTTTTCTTCTAGGCTTTGCTTCTTTATTGGCTACACACCTTAAACAATAGAGTTGCTACTGGAAACTGTCAAAATGCTTAGGACTACATGACAAATGGATCCCGATCCGGGATAGATAATGCCAACCACTCACAGACATTTCACACACAGAGGGGCAGGCACGCACATACAACCTAAAATAATAATAATGGTTTGGAGATATGATCGTACAGAATCAATGCGTTTGCCGGTGATGACATAGCGCCCAGTTTTGATATAAGTCGTGTTTCAGGTTACATTTTTTGCTTAAGGGGCACAAGCTTTTAAAGGTTTCAATAAAAACAGATGAAAAAAAGTTGTGTTAATAGACATATAAATAAAATATGAACCAAATAGAATTTCGGAACAACTTTAGTTACATATACATTTATGTAAAAGTGAAAAAAACTTAAGCCCGAGTTAATTTTGTGTATAAAAAAACTATCAGTCGGAATTGAGAGACAAAAAAAAAGTGAATTTGTTTCGTTCCTACTTATAGTGCAGTTCTTTAGTTAGTTACAGAGTGGCGTTACCCCCTAATTTTGATTACTTGCTACGGATTCATCTTGTCATGGGCTTTGTGACCCTGGGCGCTACGACATGTCACCGCACTTTATCCTATTTTCTACTTAAGTCTAGCTGCTAATGCTTATAACCAAAAGGGTTGCGGGCACACGAGATCAAAAGTGTTAGCTGCCGTGCGGTTCCTGCCTTCCTCACAGTTCCTCCGTGAGACTTGGCAGCGAGATGACCACCTCGCCCATCAGCTGCGCCTCGTGCGGATCATTCGAGACGATGATGCGCTCGAATTCGGCGTTTGTGGGATCCACGATCTCGTAGCAGGTACCGGTGCCCGGTTTCAAGTCGATCTCCAGCGAGACGTTCACCTGCGGCGACAGTATTTGCTGCGTCACCTCCAGACTCTCGATGCGCGTCGTCTCCAGGCGATAGAACCCGTTCTCGTCCACCCGGTAGGTGAATCTCTTGTGGCCGGACGGCAGCCGAAAGCCGTGCTTCTTGATCAGGTGAGCGGACAGGGATTTGCCGCTCTTGAAGAAGCGCTCGCAGCAGTGACAGGCGTACAAAATGGGATTATTGCCGTGCACCTCCAGAAAGTGCTAGAAAAGTGTTAAAGAAAGAGAGAGAGTAGTTTTTACAAGTAGCTCTTGCTGGAGCAAAGAACCCATCAAAAGATGGTGGACTCACCCTTCGCATCTGCGTGTAGGTGCGCACCGAGTAATGGCAGTCGGGATGCTCGCACTGGTGCACCGTCTTCGAGTGGACAATCTGGACGTGCTTGGCCAGGTCCGATTCCCGGACGCAGCGCGTATCGCACTCGCTGCACTTGAGCGGCTTGTCCTTGAGGTGGCGGTACCGAATGTGGGTGGTCAGCGAGCTGGCCGAGCTGCAGGTCATGTCGCACATGGTGCACTTGTAGCAGTTCACATGCCGCACCACATGGCTCTTCAGCAGCTTCTTGGTGGCAAAGAACTTGAAGCACTGGGCGCACTGAAAGCTGTTGGCTGTAAGCATAAAATTCGCCTTAATTAGTACTTGTTCTCTCTAAAAATGGGGGTGGTACATCCTCATTATGGGATATGGGATATGTGTGTGCATTTACAAGGGGTGTTTTCCACAATCAATAAGATGCTTGGCAAACAATTCACCCCTATGGATGTGGTTTAATACTCGCTCATTGTTATCAAACTTGCAACTATCTATCCCTGGAAAAATCAATGTTTGCAAGATGAAGGTCTTGTATGGCCTATACTAAGAAGGAATATATCAAATGTATCACGATGCAAGTTAAGCTGGCCTCTAATAAACGTTAGTAAAACGTTTCTAGGTGTACTATCCTAACTAAACAGACTATGGCTGACTATGAAAAGGTGCTCCACTCTGGCCCACTCACTGTTGTTCTCCGGCTGGCGCCTCAGGTGATCGAAGAGCGTGGTCTTGGTGCGGAACAGCTCGCCGCAGTGGAAGCAGGCCACCTGCTTCTTGTTCGAGTGCGTGCTGATGTGCTCGATGAGGCGGTACTTGTTGCCCATGTGCTTGTGGCACATGGTCCAGTTGCACATGGTCTTGGGCCGCTCGTCCTCCGGCGTCTTCTGTATGTCGTACTCGAACAGGGCGTGCTTGACGATGTGGTCCTGGAACTCGACAATCGAGACGAACTCCCGCTCGCAGTCCGTCCAGCCGCAGCGGAAGTTCTGGCCCAGATGCGGCAGCTTGTCCGCGAGGCGGGCGGGGGCAGTGCAGGCGGGGATCTCGGGATGCAGGTCGCACTCCAGCTGGCCCTGCAGCAGGAGGTGCAGATAGTAGCCGTGGTAGTACGAGTGCCGCTCGAATTCCACCAGATTCGTGGTGGCGAAGTCGCAGGCGTTCCAGGTGCACTGATGCTCGGCCTTCTGGTCGGCCTGCTCCGCCCGCCGGTCCTGGTCGCGGGCATACTGCTCCAGGTGCTCGGCGATGTGGCTGTTGAGGTTCCACTCGCCCGTGCAAATCTCCAGGCAGCCGCGCCACCCGCAGGGCAGCTGCAGTTCCGCGGGCTTCTTGCGCTTCCCGGGCGGCTGGGGCAGTGGCATCGGTGACTGGGGTCTCAACATGGCTGCTCGCGGGGATCTGGACTCCTTGTCCCGGTTAAATGGAAATCTTGGCTCGCTTTCCGCACCCGAGTACGGTCCTACTGGGGCAAAGGGGACCCACCTGATATCGGAAGGACGCAGACCGCCTATCGGTGGCGCACGGTCACACTGATATCGATTGTTGCACTGTAATTTCAAATATGAAATTAATCAATTCATTAGAGCAGTTTTAATTAATAATATTCTAAATCGTTTATTGCACAATTATTTTACTTTAAGGTTTTCATAAAGTAATTATACTAAGGTGAATTTGTTTGTAAAATTGGCGGGCTGTTGATGACATCTTAAGAAAAATGCTTATCTTTGGCTATCGGAGTATTCAATTAGATAGTTAACGGTACTGGCTAAAAGAAAATGAATAATTTTATATGTACTTAAGCACATTATATACTTTCAAATTCTTTAAAAATACATAACAAAATTGTTAAAAACTTGAAAACTTAAGAATTTGGGCCATAGAACTAACTATAGTCCAAAACTCATCTTGATTGGAGCAGCGGTTTAGATTTTTTAAATCCGAATGTCAATTTTAAATGTAGCCCCAAAATTATGGAGGATTTGGAAATTTCTTTTGAAAACCTTAAAACCTTTTCAAAACCTAAAATTCGGTATAATCCAAAATTCGAAATTCCAACAACTTTAGAAGTTAAGCATTTAAATAGATCTCATTTTTTCTTCCAAATATTGATGCTGGAGCTGTTTGGGGACACTGGGGGGACATATCGGATCTTAGTGGGCGGTTAAACCCCCAATAGTTTACTGTGTAAAAATTTGGCTGCTCTAGCTCCCACGGTTTGGGCTGTGGTCGTATCCCCTTTAAAATCGGTCTTTCATTTTATAATCATTAGAGATAAAGACCAATGATATTAGATTAAATACTGCTTACTGCGTTGTTTTATGCAACAATAATTTGCCAGTATTTGCAGAAAATGTTGGTTTATTTTTTGGATGTATTAGTCTTTGCGATTCAAAACTTATTTAAACTAGATCGCAGATTTCAAGGAAATTATATACATTGTACCGCGCAAACAAATTCAATTTTATCGATTTTTTTTGACACTATAAAAAATATTTATTAAAAATGTTTTACCAACGTTGTTTAGTACATGTTTCTGGGTACTTATTAAAATTGTTTCATAAAAAATATTAAATAATAAAAATGTTATGTGCCGAATTCCAAGATCGTCTTTTTTCGATGGTGACTTGCGGTGGACATCATATCCCGAGAACGGTTCATCTGATATAAAAAATTCAAAAAAAATTCGTTAGGATATTGTATTGCCTAGTTCCTGAACGATGGATTTGTAAAAATGTTGATTTAAAAAAAATGGCGACGGCTTTAACAAATAATGTACTTTTTCAAGGTAAAGGATTTTCGATTTTTATGCTCTAAAAAAAAGGAAGTGGTCAAAAAAATTGAAAATCCTTCGTCCAAGGACTAACTATTATTATAATAAATAAGTGGTTAAAATTTGGTGTTGATCGGATTAATAGTTTTTTAGTAATCATGTCCACCGCAAAGGTAATTTCGAAAAAGCAAGATTCTGAGATAATCTCGTTTAAAGTTTCAAGTTGGTTAACGGCGTATAAATAGCTAATATTTCGGTTATAATGCTCCGATCGTTATGAATTTTTGTGAGAGTATTCTCAACAGTATATACTTAAAGAATATGCAATAAAAAAAATCGATTTTTTCATCTATCACAACTGTATATAACCCCTTAAAGCGAAATGACGCCGGTTCGAGTCAACGCCAACTTTTTTTATTTTTTTTTAGTCTTTTTCTTTCCTTTTTTTTTATTCTTTTCTTAATTATTTTTTATTAATGGCAAACGGTAAACTGAAATTAATTAGGTTTATAGTGTGTTATATGTATGTATATAGCCGTAGAATTTGTTCAACAAAAGGGAAAACCGCCTGCTATATAGGGCCTTGACATTCGCCATGGCGTCCTTCGATGGAAGAGATCTCGATTTCCAAGTCATATACTTGAGGGTGACAAAAGACACTAAATTAACAAACCAAGCGGGAGAGGTTTTTCAAAGATTTAACCTTATTTCGCGATTTATTTTACATACCCCAGTCTTGCCTTCCAGTCTCTTTGATCTCTCCAATCCGAATAAATCTGAGCGGGAGATTTGGCTTACAATACAAATTCACCATTTCGTGTGTCCGCATTTGGCTATACAACAATCTCCCTAACGAGTTACAACATTGCTACATTTAAAATTACTAATCCGTTCCACATTTGGATTTTTTGTTTTACAAACAAATTCACCTTACTTTTTGCCAACAGTAGTATGGACAAAAAATTCTAAAAAAAATGTTTGCCCCCTCAGTGAAATATTTGCTGCTATAGATGTACGTTTATTGAATTGCAGATTTATATTTATTTACATACACGTGGAAATCTATCATTTCCAGTCTAATAACTAGACATTATGCACAGATCTAGCCATGTCCGTCCGTCTATACGTTTCTACGCGAAGCTAGTGCCTCAGTTTTGAAGCTATTGGTAAGAAACTTTACCAAAAATCGTCTTTCTATTGCAGTCGAATCGGATCGGAAAAATAATTGGTGTTTGTTAACATATTACCCAATGCTTTTGGGAATATCATTTTTAAAACTGTTTTAAATTTCGAATTAGATTTTAATCAAACGATTAGCTTGGACTATCGGAAAAAAATGAAAAATTAATAGGACAAATATTATACATAGCTTCGTTCATTTAAGGGATTACGCATAACATTAATATTCTTATTAATTGCCTAAAAAAGTAAACAGGAGCAATTCCAGTTTCTTAATTTCTAACAGAAGAAAAGAACTCAAGTAGAGGGTGATATTCAGATCTGGCATAAATAGTTTTACTTAATCAAGATCGAGATGCTTTAGCTGCTTATAACTAAGAACATTTTATTGATAAATTTAAGTTTTCCGATTGACGGCTAATTCTTAATAAACATAATGATCCGATGGCGATTTTATGCCCCCCGTTGGAAGCTCAGCTGCCTGGTATGGTTTTACATACATGTATGTGTAGGTATGGTTATTATGATATCCAATTAGAGGCCCGGCATTACGTAGGCGATGTTATCCAGGGTGTCCGCGAGGTTTTTGCTTAGCTCTACTTTGTTTTCCAGCCCCGGGATCTGGGTGGTCATGCAGAGCAGTGGTCCCATGGCGCAGAGCAGGCTGTCGAGGAGCACGGACAGGCTTCCCGAGAGGGCTACGTATCCGTTGTGCTTCTTCAGACGCTCGCCGATCACCGTGAGGCTTTCGCCCAGTAGTTTTAGGTGTGCCGCCGCATCGATCACCTCGATGCTGGTCTTGTGCGACTCCTCTTGCCTCTGGTGACCGCCAGTGCGGCCGCCCACCGCATCCGCATCCGCGGGCGAGTGCTGCTTCGCCCCACTTGTGGAGGCCTGCGATCTGGCGCTGCGTGTGCTAATGCTGCGTCTCTGCGTTGACGTACTCGCCACTGCTGCTGCCGCCGCCGCCGCCGCCGCGTCTAGAGAGGATTGCTGGCGATCGGCGGCCAACTTGCGAGTACGACTCGTCGTCGCCCGATTCTGGAAGATCGTCTCGTGCTGCGCGGGTTCGGCCAATGCTGTGCTGCCATTGCTAGCCGCCTGGGGTGCGCCATTCGGACCGGTCCTGTCTCGCGATCTGGCCCTGGACGCCTGGATCTTCGCCTTGCGCCGCCAGGCGTTCTTGTCCCGATTGGACACATTCGCCCACATCTCACTGAGTCGTCTGGTGGCGCTGGTAAAATCTAAAATAAAAGGAAAGTAATTAGTAACAGGTATAAAAGTATAGGTTTTAATGAACAATTTACGAACAGTGGAATAATTTCTAGAATAATTACTTATAAATGAAGTAGGGGACAAATATTATGGCTTAAGATTTAAATTTAACATTAAAAGTCGCATTTAGTCCATACTTAATGAAGAAACTTGTTTTCAGACTACTTCAAACGCATCTCAACGGCTGGTTCTTATGCCTAGGATATTCCAAAACCTACCCAGATCTTGGAGGTCCCGCTTGCGCGCCTCCCTGGCCCACAGGCTGTAGGCGGTGTAGCGCTGCTTGCCCTTGTCCTTGCGCTGCACCTTGGCGCTCACCACCTTGCCGTCCTTAAGCACCTTGCGCTTGTTGGCCTTCTCGCGCATGTAGAGGCTCTGGCGCACGGGCGACGCCTGGCTGGTGGCCTCCGCCTGGACGCCATCGACCAGATCCTGCACCAGGTTGTCCAGTTCGTCGTCCGAATTCAGGATGGCCGCGGCAGTCGGCGTTTCCGGGTGGAATTCCTCGCCATCGGAGATGTTCGGCTCATCCACGAGCATCTCCTGGTCGAGGTCGAGATCACGCAGGGCATTCGATGGCCTCCCGCGTCCGGAATACCTAGATGTCTGCCTTCCGCCACTTTGGCGCCTCGTTCGCTTCTCGATCTCCTCCGGCGATTCGAAATCCAACAGTTTCGACGACTTTTTGCGTACGCGTCCACTGCGCGAAACGCCTGTCACCTGGAAATCTGAACGCGCGAATTAGTGACCCCGATTCCACCGAATACCAGCGCTGGTTGGGAATGCTCACCTTTGGCCACCAGGTGCGAGGTGGGCGACTCCATTTTTGGATCCCCGACTTGGAAGATTCGGATGCAAGTTGTTGTGAAAAAAAAACAAATTAAACGACGCAAATGGAACAGCTGTTTGGTGTGACCAGAGCGGGGAAAAGCGATATATCGTAGCCGGTAGTTGGCAAAACCTGCATTTTTTTTCTATTACATTTAAAAAATTATTTAACCAAAAAAAAAAGCACAGAAAGGGATTACCAATTTACATTTTTTGAAGAAAAATTAGTTTTATTTCAGATTATAAAAAGAAAAAGAGGCCTTTTTAAAAAGCAAAGAATATAAAAAACTGATTTTAAAGGTAAGAAAACTTTCAAAGGAAATGTATGACATTTTTTAATAAACTATAATAATATATAAAAATATATAAAAAAAAAATGGTTATGATTCTACATGATACTACAATCTGTAAGTATCCACTTTTATGCCTAATTTAAAATTTAAAACTTAAAAAACTAAATAATAAAAATTTATATCAAAATGTTATAATTTTTTTTTATTAAGACGTTTCTTTTAATTATTTAAATTATTCTTTTTTAATAAAACCGAAGTATTACTTAACGATACTATCGCAACGATACTATTCTGCGGCTAGCCAGCGCCTGGTCACACTGCCGCACCTTTGTTTTGTTTGGGCTTCCTTGTTGTTGTTGTTGTTGTTTGTGTGGTTCTGTGGAAGCGGCTTTTCGGTTTATTGATTTGATTTGCACCTGGCTGAGTGAAGCGCCCCATGGCACGCGATTCTCGGCGACTGTGAGCAGCCGGTGGCCCCCAACCCAAGGACATTCGGTCCCCCAGCAACCCGCCGCATTTGTATTTGGCAACTCGCACCCGTTGCTTTTTCATGACCAAAACGGCGGCTGCGATTCAAACGAAGCGAAGCTCAACCGCAAAAACATTCGCACGGCGTCAATCAATCGAAGCGCTACTTGGTCGGCTGACTACATACACAGTGGCCATGTCGGAGGATAACATGGGGATTGCCAAGAGCAGAGGCGGTTCGGGGTCAGGACTGGGATCTGGAGCAAGTGCATCCGAGACGGACAATGTGACCGCCCTGGAACTGCAGTCCAATAAGCGCATGCTGTACTTCAGCGACGGCGTCATGGAGGAGCTGTCCTCCGGCAGCGAGGACGAGGCGGATGCGGAAGTGGGCGACAGAAGCTACGACGTCCATTTAAATGAGGTACGTCATCCGGGGATTGTTAAAGGATCGTTGAAGGTGTACCCACTTCGGTTTCCACACAAATATCTGGTTAATTGCATTGAGGGTCAGTGAAAATTTCAAAAGAATTTAATGCAAATCTCAAGAATTCGCGTCATTTGTATTTTTTAATGTTACGATTGAGTAAAAATGCAAATCATTTGTACGTTTTTAGCGTTACGAGTGAATGAGAAATCGAAATTGAATAAATATGGATAACAGGTAATAATAAATCATTGGAAAAAAATTAAAATTAATCCTACTACAATTTTCCAAGGTCTCACTTATAATATCAATAATATTTATTAGATGATCCCTACAAATATTTGCCGACATATCAAACATTTTGAGGCATTTTAATGCCATATTTGGATATTTCCGTTCTTAATATTACACACAACATAGATGAATTATGACAAATTTGTAAAAAAATTAATATCTTCCAATGAAAATAAATGGCTTTGAGCACATTAAGTAAACAAGTAGAGCCCTGGGCAATGAAGATAAGAACATGGTTACAATCGGCTGACTATCGTGACTCATTTAACCTTTTTCAATCCGCTTTCCAGAGCGAAATGGCGCTGGGGCCACGCCTGCGGTACAAGGCCAGCAGGATGGGCAACCGATTCCTGGCCGGTATCGACTATGTGGGCGGCGGACTTGCCCACCTGCTGGGCATCACCAGCAGCAAGTATGCCAGCGAAATGGAAAACTACCAGAGGGCCAAGGAAAATGGCGACGAGGACCTTGACAATTGGCAACCGCAGGCCTTGTCGGGCGGCAGCAACAATAACAATAACCGGAATGAGACCATCGTTCTGTGCGGACCAACACGCAGTGAGGCGACCTTGCCACCCACTCGGCAATAGGCGAAAATGTCAAGACGGAACGGGAATCAAAAATGCTCATGGAGTACTGGCGACACTTGGAGACTCTTTTTTACATGGTAAAATCCACAGCAGACGAAGCAAATCAAAGCAGATCTTAACTTTTCGACACTTTATTCGCTAGCAAATAAGTTACATATAATAATAAAAAAATACACAATACAAAATACACATACTGTTAGTTAGGATCTATACGATTCGTACAGTCTCCAGCTGTATAAAGGTTTAGTTAAGAATTAGTCCTTGTTTGGTTATCCGTTCTTGTGCAAATCTTTAGGACCTTGAAATTGTTGAAATATTAGGCTTTCTAGACATAGTATAAAGGAAACCCTTCAACAATTTCAAGTCCACAAGTTTGCTTTGAAAAACGGACTTTTTAAGGCGTTTTTGTGTTTTCCGACTTGCTCAGTTAAGTCCCTAAAGCTAATGGCACACTGAATACAATTAGGCATTACGGCTAGGATTGCAATTGCATTTGTTAAGTACACTTGTTTCTGCATCGATAAATGTAAGAAAAAGAAGACAGCAAAGTAGTTTTTTTTGAAGACATGAACATGCGTATCACAGTATTTGGTTGCTGCGTGTTTCTCTCTCTAACTCAAGAACAAAAAAAAATAAAAGGTAATATAAAAATGCTATATATGCACGCATAGGCGACATTAAGTCTAAATGTCCAAAAAGGCAAGAGCGATTATTGAATTTGGTTACACCAAAGCGGCAAAAGGGCAACTAATTGGGAGCCACATTAAGTACACACCAAAACTAGGAAATGGGAGCCCATCTAGGGCAATTACAATACATTGTGGGGAGGGTTGGCCAGATGACCTGTGACCCAAAGTAAACTAAGTAAGAGGACGTTTCCCGGGTTATATACACAGTACATAGATGGGGTTCTCATTGGAAGGGCAAAGCGAACTAAAATAGTTAGGATATGCAGGTTAATTTACGATCTTTGTATAACAAACAATGAATCCCCTTCCGCTTTCGAGTTGCTGTGCAGTTAAGATACCCTAAACCTAAGTCCTTTTTACAGTTATTAAACCTCACCGCTTTATACTAAAGTTATATAGTACAGGACTGACTTTGGCGCACAGCAGCTGCCGCAGGAACATTGACTGGAAGCAGGGGAATCCTCCCCAGAAGTTGGGCCTGATCCCCTCTAGAGCAGCGTCTCATCGCCGTAGTGCTGCGAGTGTGGATAGTAGCTGCCATGCTGGCTGTACTTCTGCGAGGCATAGCTACCCGGTGGATAATACAGGCGATGCGAGGACGAGGAGTGATGATGGTGATGGTGGTGGTGCTGATGCTGCTGGTGATGGTGATGCGGCGAATGGCTGTTGCGCTGATGCTGCTGATGCTGCATGCTCCGGCCCAGCGAATAGTTGGACATCTGATTGAGCGATATGGAGCCGGCACCCGGTGAAGTTTTCAGTTTGTAGGGACTCTGCGGCAAGGGAGCACTGGCCATCGAAGGTCGCACCGAATGATAGGAAACGACCGTACTATTGCAGGCCACGTGCGATCCCCGCGAGCTGCTGTGCCCGTCCAGATGTCCAGCCACGGCCACTCCTCCAGCGCTCGGCTGCTTCACCATCTTGCCATTGCCCACCACCTGCCGTTTGTAGAGTGTGGAAATGCTCGGTCCGAGGACCCAGGCAAAGCAGCAAATGCCCAGCATCAGTTCCATAAAGGCGCGCACTAGGAAGGGCCACAATGGCGTGTCGGTGTCGCCCGAACCCAGCCAAACATCGATGTTGGCGAACTCGTAAATGACCGCCAAAAGGAGCAGGGCGCATGCCAGTCCATAGATGAAGAGGAACACACCAATGCCCGAGCTGCTGTGGGCGCTCAACTGTTGGAGTTGCTGTTGCAGGCTCAGCGTGTTGCTGTTCCTCAGGATCTCCTTGGTGCGGCAGTGCACCAGATAGCCGGAGATCAGATTCATGGAGCCGAAGATCCAGTAGCAAAAGACGGGAGTGGCCACCAGTATCTGGAGAGCCTTGTCCGACTGGTTGCCCACAAAACAGGCGCCTAAAAAGGGGTTGGGGATTGTGTTATTCATTGAACCCGCCAGTTGGTCTAAGGCAAATCTCACCCAGCAACTCATCGGCATCCACGAAACGGGCCACAATCACCGCTGCCGTTTGGAAGGCGGGCAGTCCCCAGGCCGCGAAGCACACAAAGTTATTCTGCGTCAGATCCTGCTGGGCGCTCTTCACATTGCTCCTCTTCGACGGACTGCCGCCAAAGTTCGCGGGAATGGCCACATGGCCCTTGGAGTCCGGACTATGCCGACGAATGTCGCGGTGCCAGCCCAAACAGAGCACAGCCCACCTGGAGAATGAAAGGAACAAGTACGGCATTAGAGCTAGGAAAATCAAGGTGCATTATTTTAATCCAGAAAATTAATTTTTTAACCAATTTTTATATTTTTATAAGGCGAAACGACATGGATTTTTTGCGAAAAGTGGAAAAAATTAAATGTTTTAGGTTTGAATGATGTGAAAACGGAGAACAATCAAAAGAATTCGGTTTCAGATTGGTTAAAGGGCTAGCATCACAATTTTGTACAAAAAATTAAAAAAAAATCTTTAGGTTTAAAAGCTAATTGACTGGAAGTTTAATTACGAGTACTACGAGGTATGCAATTTTATATTTCGATAAATATTTCCATTGTTATGGCCAAATTACTGATTTCTTGTTTGCTGAACCTGGAAAATGGGGGATCTGGATTTTTGCCATAAATGTGATGTTTCGAATAGCTTTTTACCATAACTTCGAAAAAAAAAAGATGGTCATAAATAAAAAACGTACTGTTTTGAGCAGCTAACAACCAAATAGTTAATATCATTGCATTACACTTCGTATTTGGATGTTATTTAGCACACCGCTGTCTAATAAACTGATTTTTTAAGATGGAAAATTAATAAAAATGTTGGACAAAAATACATTTTCCAGGTGCGAATGCCAAATTATTGAGCTCAAAGAGGTATAAGACTCTGTGTTTGGACTTTATTTAACACAATTATGGCTAAAAACCTCATTTTTGAATGAGGAAAAATGAATTAGGATAGGATTCTTCATATGTGGACATTATTTGCATGTACATATCACTCAAAAATACCGAAGATATGCTAGCTTTTCGAAAATATTTCAATGGCAGCCATGGGATAAGGTATATTTGGGTTCTTTATGTGTACATATGTGTAGGCAAAAGATCTCACCAAGCACAGGCGGCCATCCCGAAGTAGTATCGCATGAGGAAGACGCTGGCGCAGGAGGCATTGGACAGCCCGTCCACGCTGAGCAGGGACTCGTTGGGCGCCTGGGGGTCCGTGCCGCAGGCAGTGCCCGTTCTGCCCACCACAAAGCGCACGGCCCAGCCCACGGTGACCATGTTGTGGCACCAGATCAGCGGCGACAACAGTCGGGACCACTTGGCACTGGCCAGGCGACTGCCATCGCTGGCCAGCAGGCAGACGGTGGCCACCAGGGCCAGTCCGCAGGCGGCGTAGGCCCATGTGGAGACCCAGATCTCCGCCAGGTGCTTCTCCGCCGGCGTAAACAGTATGTCCGCCTCGCACAGCGGTGCACATCGTCCCGATCTCGGCAGCTTCACATACAGATGCGACTTGGCCAGGCCCGAGCAGTCCAACGGCAGCTGCTTGCCACCCAGTCCCAGGCCACCGGGCAGTCCGGCACCTTGTCCCGGCAGCCCATATGGATCCTGGTCCTGTTGCGGCTGATGCATCTCGCCGGGACCCTCCATGCACATGGTCTCGTGGTTGTTCTCCCGCGGAAAGCGCTCGCAGTCCAGGGCCGGGGGCCACGGGAAGCCGAATCCCTGCAGGACCGGGTGACAGCGGATCCGCACGGACTCGCAGAGACTGCGGCACGGGCCGATCGCGTGCACGGGCGCCTTGGGCGTGCACATGGGCACGTAGGCGGCGCACAGGAACAGCTTCAGCTGGGAGCTGCAGTCGTACTCGATCAGCGGCGCAAAGGTCTGCAGGGTGTACTCCACGTCCGACTGCATCTCGTGGCCCACCAGATTCGGCATGGAGGTCTCGTTGTAGCCGATCTTGCGGCACATCTCTATGCGAATGGTCTCGCACTGCCGGAAAGTGGGGATCTCTGGCGGGGAACTGGAACTGGAACTGGCGCTGGTGCCGCCACCAGATGACGTCGTGGTAAGGCGGGGACGAAGGAGGAGGAGGATCATCACCAGGGGGTATACTATGCAGGCAGGCTTCATTTCTTCGGGCTTCTTCCGCCGAAGAATTCGATCTTGGGGTTTTCGGGTTTCCTCACTTGGCGTCTAGAGATTGCCTTTCTCCGATTCCCGGAGAATTGTCGTTTTCTTCACTTGGCGTTTCACGTCTTTTCTGTCCGCGGAATCCGATCTTGGGGATTTCTTCACTACAGGTACCCTCTTTTCTTCCCGAAGAATCCGAACTTTATGCAGATTCTGTGTTCTTTAGTCGATCGCTGGAAGGGGTAACCTGTTCCAGGTTCTCGCCCTCTCTCTCTCTCTCTCGCTTGCTCGCCGCTCTTTCCAATAATTTCCAGCTCTCCAGCTTGTTATTGTTGCTTTGGCTTGTCAACTCCAACTCGTTAACTACCTTTTTTTCGGCGTCGTTCTTGTTATCGCTTCTCCTCTCTCCCCACCACGTTCTCCTTCCCCATCCGCTCCCCTTTCCCTTTCTCCACCTCTCGCCGCCCCCCGCTGCTACAAGTCGAAAACGGGTTTCTCCACCGGAATAAACGCGAAAGCAACTTAGTAAATCACTAAATCTTTTACAAATTGAACTAAACTTATTTCAGAAACTTAAAAAAACTAAAATAAATGTTGTTTTGAAACAAAAATAAACAACTAGTTTACTTCGTAATTCATTTTTTTTTTCGTTGTTAGTGTGACCAGATTGGGTTACTCGAATAAACCTAACGAAATTCCAAAGACTCGCTGTTGCAATTCTTGTTCACACAAAAAATCGCTGAAGCAAGAACAACTGATAGGCATAAACGAGTTTAAAACGCAACGCTAAATGCACTTTAATTATTTTAATAAATTAATAACTTAATTAGTAGTTCCAAGATATCTATTTAATTGGAACTATTATGTCGTTGTGAACAAAAATCTGCTGTTATTGATTTTTTTGATTTTTAGTTACTTTCTATCCGTAATGCAAATAATTATTAATTATAATTTAAATTATCGCTGCGATTACCAATTAGGTTGTCTTCCCAGAGACTAAGAATCGCGTTTCTAATGTTCAAGCTTGAAATGTGAAAAGTTTATTATGGTTTTGAAAAACAAATTGTTTCAGTTTGATACGAAGTATCGACCAAAATTCAATATTTTTCGAATAAGTAAGGTTATGTTCCAAACGGGCAGTTCTTCAAAAAATGATTTTGGAGGTCTGTTTCGTGCACGTAATCAACTGAGCAAGATTCTTATTTGATTCAAAAGTGTTAAGAATATTGACCAGACGAAAGTTAAGATGAATTGTGGGATCTGACTTCGAAAAACTTTTTTGTAAGGTATAGAGAGAAATAGTCAATATTTATGTATGAGTCGAGGATTGGAAGGATCTTTGGGCAGGATAACTCTCAAAATGGAATCTTTTCGCTTATATTTAAGCAGAAAAAAATTTCGGTTAAGTTTGATCATTGGAACCGGAAAAGAATCGATGGTGTCGTATAATTAGGAAACAATCGCAAATTGAGTATATTTCGAAAAACTAGCGGTAAGTCCTTAAAAAGAGGATCAAGGATGCTTGGTATTTTTTTTCGAACACATGATTTATAAATGCTGTTTTTCGATCTGCATTCAAATGTTTCAATTTCTAGAAACAAGAAATATTCTACAAAATTTCAAACAAAAAAAATGTCTGGATGTCGTATAGTTTTGAAACACACCTTATTATCGTATGCTATTTATTTTTTTTATTTTACAATAAGATTAGGAGAACAACATTATAGAACTGTTTTCCCGAGTTAAGACCCCCCTAATTATTTTGACATGAGCAACTGCTCTTCAAGTCGGCTGTTATTGGATGTGGATGGATGGAAGCTCTGTGGGAACACGAATTTCACATTTGTCAAAAATCCCAACCGTTTCACAAGGAAGAGGGTACTAGAGGTGGCCCAAAAATAGTGTTATATTGTTATGTTATCGATGATTCGAGACTCGATAACTTAATGTTTGGCATTGGGGTCTCCGTCAGCTGAAAGATTTTGACTTGATTTAACTTGGAATTGATGCATTAAAAGAAAAGTGATTTTCAGCCCCGCGTGACCAGTTCTGTGCTCAATAGGAATTACAAGTGGAAAACCTAAAACGCCGCGATCTTTATTTGGCCAACCCTTTGGTGGGATTCTTGTGTTCGTTTCCCTTTTTGTTTACCCGTTTTTCAAGCAAAAATATCAGATTTAAGAGGAAATTGAAGAGGTTTCCGGGCAAAGAGCAGAGATCATGGACGACGACAAGCAGGTGAGCGGTAGAGACGTACGGGGATTTCCTGGAATCGATGGCTTCATGGGTCAAACCAACATTCACAGCTGGAAAAGCAGCTGGAGAAGGAGCTGGACGAGATGCCGGCGCAGGATTTGGACGACGATACCGACGTTGAGTTCGATCTGATGGTGACTTACAATCAGGCCAAGGCCAAAGAAGTGGAGGACGAGGACGACGATGAGGATGAGGAAATGGCGGAGGATAAGCCGGTGGAGCCGCCAAAGGGGCTACCTCCTGGTCCCCGGGTGCGTCCGCCGTGGCCAGGCGATCTCACCACCATCGAGCTGATCTCCTCGGACGATGACGATGACGAAAAGGAAAAGGGAGCCGGGGACAAGAATTCGTCCGCCTCCAGCAGCGCCGAAGTGAGCATACTTCTGGACTCCGACAGCGAGCTCTCCAGCGACAGCGACGCCCGTGGGGACAAGCAGCTGGAGCGATCCTACCAGGATCTGATGGCCCTGCCCAACAAGCACTTCGGCCAGCTGGTCACCATCAGCGAACTAGCCTTGTAAGTGCAGCAGCATAACCAAGAACAGAGAACCCAGCTAATTACACCTTCTTTCCTCTAAACTCCTGCAGCAAACTCAACGATCTGGAGAAGATCGAGTCCTCAGTGCTCTCCCTGCAAAAGCTGGCCACTGTGCCGGCTCACATTTGGCTAAAGTACTTGAAGGTCCGCCTGGTGGTAACCCAGACGAAGGAGGAGCACATTGAATTCGAGGATAAGTGCGCCCAAGCCCTGAGCTACTACTACAGTAAGTGAAGAGAACATAGAGAAAGCAGAAAGCAATTGACACTCCTCTTTAACAGACATACCGCTCGCCGAATTCATTGTGAACTACCTGGTGAATCGGGGCAATGTGCAGAATCATGTGCTGTGGGCCAAATTGCTGGCCGACTACGACGTGGAGCGTCCCGACTACGGCGACATGCTGCGCCCGCTGCTCTCGGGCATCGCCGATGAGCAGGAGGCCGCCGCCTTTGAGGAGCTGCTGCAGCAGCACTGCGTCAGCTGGAAATGCAGCCAGGAGCAGCGGCAGCTCATCAAGCCCATCGTGGACGACTTCAAGCGTCACCTGGACGAGACGAAGACGAGGCACAGTGACTGGGACTGGACGAAGATCCACAAGAAGCATGTCGCCGAGGTGCAGACGTTGTCCCTTGGGGATGACCTAAAGAACGCTGTGATTCGCTTCATATTTGAGCGCACCGTGTCCAAGTTTCCCATCGCCGACATCCTCTGGCTGTCCTACATCGGATTCATCCAAGGCGAGGGCGGCGGCAGTGTCGTGGAGGAGGAGGAGGAGGAGAATGCCGAGCTGGCAGCCAAGCGAGCCAGTCGCCTGGGCAAAGGCTTCCTGTGCAGCACGGCCCTGGAATTGGCAAAGCGCGGCGTACGCAGTCGTCCCAGCGTGCGCTTGAATCACCGACTCCTCGATCTGATGGAGCGTGCCGACTACGAGCAGCCCGAAGTCGATCAGCAGATCAGCGCCATACTGCAGCGCATTGTGCCCGATATGACGATGACGGTGGAACTGCACCTGGACTACCTGGCGTATCTGGTGCGCAACACCAATGCCGGGGACAAGGAGCAGGCGGCCGCCTTGCGCGCCGCCTTCAGTCGTGTGTGGGATGAGCTATCCGCGCACTACGGCGACGAGGCGGACACCAGGTACGAGGTGCTGCAGCTGTGGGCACAGGTGGAGTACGCACACCTGGGCAGTCCGGCCAATGGCTCGGAAATTTGGCGCCAAATATTGGGTGAGAGCAGGTGTGCCCACTGTTTCTAATGCCTCGTACTTAAATCTTTGTTACTTTTCAGGCTATCCGGGTAGCTCGCATCGCGGCCTGCTCTGGCTGAGTTTCGCCCAAATGGAGAGCGAATACAATGCCGGCCAGGGCACCCGCGATATTCTGCGCGAGGCCTTGGCCCAGCCAGCCCTGGAAGATGGCCTCATGGTGCAGGAGCTCTATCGCCGCTACGAACGCTGCTATGGCACCTACGAGTCCATCGCGGCCTGTCAGGCCCTCGAACTGCCATCTGTGTATATTGAGCCGCGTGCCCGCTTCTGGCCCAGTTCCCAGCAGGGTTTTTCACGCCAGCAACAGCAGCAGCAGCCTCGCCAGCAGCAGCAGTCTCGCCCAAAGCAGCAGCAGCCAGGAGAGCAGTCACAACAGAATACCGGGCTAATGAATCGTCAGAATAACCGTCGCCGGGTGCAGGAGACACTGCCTGAGCTGAAAACAGGAAGAACGCCTCCCAGTGAATCCCCGAATGGTGGTGGCCCGCCGCCAGCATCGAAGGCTAGGTTATCTGAGCATCCGGCTGCGGAGAACCGGGAATCTAACTTTAAGTATTCGCGTGAGTCGCAAGGACAAAGTCTCGCTTCATCGCACCTCAATCGGTTCTTTTGTTGCAGCCCACATGGAGATCAACAAGATCTTTGTTAGGAACCTGCACCCCGCCTGCTCCAAGGAGGAGCTGCACGAGCTGTTCTCGCCCTTTGGCAACATCAAGGATGTGCGCCTGGTGCACAAGCAGTGAGTTTGGAGCCCAAAGGCAGTGTTTTCAAAGCTACTAATACCTGTATTGTCTCGACTCAGGAACAAACAGTTCAAGGGCATTGCCTACGTGGAGTTCGAGCAGCCGGGAGCAGCACAAAGAGCGGTGGCCGGATGCGATGGTAAACTGCTGAAGGGGATGAATGTGAGTGACGCTCTTTGATTGCCATTGCAACTCACTGTATTGCCCTTAACTAACTACTTTAGATATCCGTTGCCATATCGAACCCGCCACCGAGAGGAACCGCCTCCTCTGACATCCCCAAGCCCAGCGTGGCGCCCAAGAGACGCGTGCCCACCTCGCTGATACCGACGACTTTGGTGCGCCAGGAGGTGGCGGCGAAGAAGCGTCGTCTGCAGGTCCCTTTGGATGGCGGCGATCCAGCAGCATCGAAAGCCCCTGCGGCTGAGGACTCCACTGAGCCGGAGGCCAATGGCAAATCAGCTATCGCCGTGGAGGAAAAGGAGAAGGATAAGGATAAGGTGGACGAGTCAGCCGCTGCGCCAAAGTCAAACGATGACTTCCGCAAGCTATTTCTTAAGGACTAGGCCCCTCATCCCTCCAGGCTGAGCCAGGAGCCAGCCAACTAGTTTGTTTTCAACGACGAAAATACGAAAGTTACATTGTAAGACTTTAGGCAACCCAAAGTGAAAAACCAATAGGTTTGAACAAAACACATAAAATGAAACTGGCATGAGACAATGATTTTCTGCGATTCATTAATTGGTTTGAAAATGTAAACCAAGTAAAAAGACGAAAAGTTGTTAACACAGAATAAAAACGAACATCTCAAATTGTTGCCCAAAAATATACATGTTTGAATATAAGCCCGATAACTGTGAGTCCTGAATGTGCCAGGAAATGCCAATCTACACGGATGATTTTAAAATGTACCAGAAACCGAAATAAAATGTACAAAAAACCGAGTTGAATTTAAAAAAAAAGCAAAGCTATTTGTGGATTTATTCAGATAACTGCTAGGATAACTAAACGCGGAACTTGACACTCTTGGTGACGGATGCCTTGATGCCGGACATCTCGCCGCCGTAGCGCTTGAGTTCCTTGCGCACCGTGCGCACGGCTCCCTTGCGCCGGATGAGAGCCTTGCGGTATTTGCCGCGGTGCTTGACGCGCGGGTTGCGCAGCTCCTTCTTGCGGTGCGGCGTTAGGCCCTTGTTCTTGGCCATCTGGTAGGTGATGCCGCGTCGCGCCAGCTCCCCGTCCTCCCCATCTTCCTCCTCCTGCTCCTCCTCGTCGCCGTCCAGCTCATCCGCCTGATCCGGATCCTTCGTCTTCGCCGCCTTCGTCTCCAACTCCGCCTCCTCATCGGAGCTCGCCTCGGCCTGCTCTCCATTGCTGTACTTGTTGAGGATCTGCAGCTTGGCCTTGCGCTGCGCCACATCCAGCACGGTGAAGGCATCGCCATCCTGTATCCGCTCCAGCAGCGCCTCCAACTGCGGCCGTATGTACTCGTCGTAGCGCGGCGTTAGCTGCTCAACCAGCTGCTTGAGCTGCACCAGCCGCTTGACCACCGGGTGGAACTTGACGCTACTGCGGCGCGCCTTCAGCAGCAGATAGAAGGCCACATTGGAGCAGTAGGTGGACAGTACGGTGTGAAAGAGGCTGGCATACTTAAGAGCCGGCACCATGGGAACGTCGTGGTTCCTAACGTAGTTAAGAACCGGCGTGATTAGGTCTTTGACTTCGTTCACATGCTTCTGGAAGTCCTGGGTGAGCCCGATGAACTCCGGGGAGTCCTTTTGCAGCAGCTGCCGGCGCTCGCGGGCCGTCAGACCGGTCAGATCGGTGGTCACCTTGGTGACCTCGCCCTGCTTTGCCTTCTCCCCCTCATCGTCGCTGCTGCCTGCCGCCGCCTGGACATCGTCCAACTGAAAATCGGCCTCACTGAGCCGCTTGGCCAGGCGCAACTGGATCTTCTTGGCCTCCTCCTCCTCGGCGCGGGCCTGCTCCTCCTCCTGGGCATTGTAACTGCTGTAGTCCTGGTCCACGAAGTCCGTGTTGTAGTAGGTGCTCCGCTTGCTGCCCCAGTCCATGGTGTCGGGCAGGTCCCGGTCGTCGTCCTCGGCCCCCTCGATGTCGCTGTCCCGCATCAGATCCGCCACATCATCGTCCTGCTCCTCGTCATCGTCGTCGCTGAAGGCCAGGACTTCCTGGATGGGATCCTGCTGCTGACGCTTCTTGCGCTGCTTGCGCAGATCCTCCAGGATCTCGCGCTCCTCCGCATCGTACTCCTGCTCGGAGCCGGTCAGCTCGTAGTCGTCGCCCTCGCTGTCCATTTTCTGCCCGGTATTGGTAACTTTTCGCTTAATTAATTAAATAAAACTAAAAAACACACAACACGTGCGTAAACAAACGCAGCCGATAAGTCCGCTGTATATCGATGTATCGCCTATTCCCCAACCGATAACATAGGCGGCGTTGCCATACCAGTAACTCGTGTAGCTTTGAATTTACAGTTAGTGCAAGAGCTTGTCAGAAATTGTTTCCAAGAAATTGTTTCCAAGATGATGGAAAGACTGAGAATGCAAATAAAGATGTTGCGGGAGAGCGGTGAGCTCCGCGAGCAAGCATCTCCAGGTGAACAATCTCCACGCACCGCAATGGCTGGGCAGGCGGATTCCAAGGATTCGGGTGCCAAAATCGAGCAAAATGATGTCCACAATGCGGTGAGCTTGCTTAAATTAGGCTTATATCGAGAAATTCCAAGAATATTGCCTTTAAGATTGCACCCGAGCCGAACAGTCTTGATTTGGCGATGCCATCCGACCAAGGAAGCCCCACTAACCAGGTGGGAAATCATTTTTGCTATTCACCCGGACATCCTCCAGCTAATCCCCCACTTTCAGATGGATCCCAAAGATCCTGAACACATTGATCCTCCAGATACCAAACCTGAAATCAAGAACATGAGAAAAGTGAAAAAGGTTGGTGGCCCGCCTCCTCCGGATGATGCATTCTGCATGTCCAATGTGAAACAGGCGGCATGCCGCCAAGGAAAACCCACTAATCAGGTGGGAATTGTAGCTAGTCCAGCTCCACCCCATTTTCAGATGGACTCAAAAGATCCCCCAGATCTTGAGCAAAATAACAATGACGCCAAAATAGCTTCCCACGAGCCAGGAGATCAAGGGAAAAGCACTGACCAGGTGGGAATTCTAGTTTACTCTTCACCCAGGCATTCTTTAGCTTGTCCCCACTTGCAGATGGACCCTAAAAATCCTCAAGATCCTGTGGAGAATAACAAGGATGCGAAAATAACTTCCCACGAGCCAGGAGATCAAGGGAAACCCATTAGCCAGGTGCGTAATGACAAGAGCAAAGCATTTAAATATTTTAAATTCCATTTCTAGCTGGACTCCAAGGATGCTCCAATCGATCTTCTAAGCGATCCGGGCCACTTAAAATCTCAGGATGGTGACAAAAAAGTGGCCTCTCCACAAATTCCCAGCGGACAGTTTGAGCTAAAAACCTGGGCCATTCGGTTAATTCCCGAGCGAGAGGAGGACTACGTTATGAAATGGCTAAGCTCGGTTGTAGGTTGTATGTCCCCGGAGGAGATAACCGTGGAAACTAAACCTGTGGCCGAGGAACCACCAGCCAAAAAGTCGCCAGTTCCATTACTCCCCGATAGCGATGACGAGGAGTTGGCTGGGAAAAATCCCTTTTTGGCGGACGCCACAGATGCCCGGGATGCGGCACATGACAAGGATTCGGATGGCGAACAGGCCGAGGAGCGTATGGTGGACTTTATGCAACGAGCCCAGTACCGCGTTGCGATTCCCGAAAGCTGTTTGGTCAGTAGAAGTCTTCAATATATGTGCTTACTTGTAATTACTTAACCTTGGTGATTCTCCAACAGACGGATGCCATATTTATGGTGGACAGACCAAGTGATGCCGTCGCCATGGGCCAGGATCTGCCTCCCATGCGTGTGCAGGACTTCTGCAAGGAGCAGGACTTCATCCTGATCAACGTGTGCAAAGTGGGTGCCACTATCATATATTTATAAGTCCACTTTTCAATTGTACTTCCCCCTTCACCTTTAGGTCTACAGTCCCTTTCAGTTTTGGTTCCATATCGTGGACAGCGGGGATAGAAGCGATATTCTGGAGGAGCTGGCCAATGAGATGAGGTGAGTGGATACCACCGGATACCCAGCTGTTTGATTTGTCACCCTCTTCTGTCTGTCTGTCCACCCACAACAGGGACTTTTACAACCATGGCCACAACACCAAGTACAAGGATCCCTTGTCGAGTTACTACCTGAAGGCCGGTTACGTTTGCGCTGCCAGTCACCGGTCTGGATGGCGCCGGGCCCGCATACTGATCACTCCGGCCAAGGATGCCGAGTGGGTGTCCGTCTACTATGTGGACTATGCGTCGGCAGGTGAAGTACCGCCGAACGAGCTGAGATTCCTGCCCGAGTGGTTTGCCGGTCAGCCGGCGCTGGCTGCCCGCGGCACGCTCGCCCACATCTTTCCGCTGGGCACCCACTGGTCACCGGATACCACGCGCTCCTTCAAGCGTTCGGTGCTCAAGAGGGTGGTGCACGCCCATGTCGTTGAAGTGGATGCGGATGCGGGCATACTCTTCATACGAGTCTCGCAGGACAAGAACTTTGATCCGTCGATCAATAAGAAGCTGGTCGATGCCAAGCTGGCTGGACACAGCGGAAACTACAGCCCGAGGATGATTCGGTATAATTGCGGCAGAAGAGCTCGCTACCTGCGTGAGCGGTTGCCCAGGTGGGAAACATATACCAGATACTATCCTACATACTTTTTACTGATCTCTTTGTTGTCCCATAGCTTTGAAATGCTGGAGGCTCGGCTGATACCCCTGAAGGATGAAGAGTTCGAGTGGGAGTTCGATGACATCATCTTCCCTGAGTCCTTCTACAAGGATTTCCAGCTGCCGCAGCTGCAGAATCCCTTTCGTTCTGGCCTCCTGGAAGCGCTGGCCGCTTGGATGCCCGGCTATCGCAAGGAGGAGTTGCACTGGAGGGCGGTTTACGAAGAGGCTAATCGAAAACACAGGGAGGCCATTTTAGCCAGCAAGCGGCCAGCTGTTGAGCAGTATGAAAAGCGGCTTGCTGATCAGCGGGCACTGGAAGCGGAGGCCCAAAAGAAGCTGGAGGAAGGGGACTCAAAGGAAGAAGATCAGACGGATCCAGGTTCAAAGCAATCCAATATGGATGAAGACCCAAAGAATACAGGAGATCTTTTCGCTAAGTCAGTGGTGGATGACGAGCAAATGGCTCCGGTAGAGAAAAAAGAGGCAGATCAAAAGGAAATCCTAGGGCCGAAGGAGCCAGAACATGTGATCTAAAGACACACATATGCAGACTTAAGATAGCTATCAAAATCCATCGTCTTCCATTGATCAAACCTAAGTGAACTTCATCGCATGTTACTTGTGGAGTGATCGCTTTACCCAAAAAAAACACTGAACTTGACGATACATATTTTTTCTTTTTTTTTTTCAAATTAATCACGTTTAATCTACCACCTACTTATATACACTCTATACACATATTTGTTCTTTATCTATAACGCAGACCATGGCAATTAATTTCGAAACACTTGTCACAATGTTTTTTTTTTTTGTTTGTTTAAATGTATGTATTTACATTCGAAACCCAAACCAAATACATTTAATATACATATGTAATCTTCTGTTACCAATTTTATTAACCAAAAGATAACAAAAATGTGATGTATGTTGCCCGATTTCTTTTGAGAAGCGAAGGAACCGAACTGTTAATCATCTGGTGATCCGTGCGTAGATGGACGGGATTGGCGGCGTAGTTACAAAACAAATCTTCTGCGGATGATGAATAAAAAAAGGATTTGTACCCAATGGAATCAAAGGTAAACTACATTAGAAGAAGTATATATTTATACCCTTGCAGAGGGTATAATGATTTCAGTCAGAAGTTTGCAACGCAGTGAAGGAGACGTTTCAGACCCTATAAAGTATATATATTCTTGGTCAGCATGACTAGACGAGTCGATCTAGCCATGTCCGTCTGTCCGTCCGTCTGTCCGTCCGTCCGTCCGTTTCTACGCAAACTAGTCCCTCAGTTTTTAAGCTATCGAGCTGAAACTTTACCAAAAGTCGTATTTCTGTTGCAGGTAGTATATAAGTCGGAGCGGGCGGATCGGACAACTATATCTTATAGCTCCCATAGGAATAATCGGAAAAATAATTGAAAAAAAAGTATAACTTATGTGTTTTTTGACATATTACCTTATGCTCTTGGAAATATCATTTTTTTAACAGTTCTGAATTTCGAATTAAATTTCATAAAAATGGGACGACTATATCATATAGCTGCCATAGGAACTATCAGAAAATTAATGGCAAATTAATATGAACAAAATTATAGCTTCGGTGTCTTTTGACATATTTCCTTCTACTCTTTGGAATATCGTTTTTTTAATACTTCTGATTTTCGATTTAAATTTTATAAAAATCGGACGACTATATCATATAGCTCCCATAGGAATGATCGGAAAATTAATGGGAAATTAATAGGAAAAAAATTATAGCTTTGTTAATTTTTATTGTATTCTCTTCTACTCTTGAATATAACTTTATTTTATTATTTTAGAATTTCGAAATAAATTTTACATAAATCGGACGACTATATTATATAGCTCCCATAGGAATGATCAATCAATTATTGTCAAAATTGCTATAATTCGGTTTGTTCCAAATCGAAATTCAGATTTTTGTAATTTGTAATTAAATAGGAATTAACTGCAAGGGTATATAGACTTCGGCTGGCCGAAGTTAGCTTCCTTTCTTGTTTTAACTTGATGCAGACCAAGTTAATTATAGTCAGAATATATTTAATATACGTAAACATTTTTAATAACTTATTAATAAATAACTTTTTAAGGGTACCCATAAGTAATTAAATAATTTTAAATTTAACCATTTAACTAAAACTTTTATTAACGCAACTCAAAAGTCGAGTGCACTATTTGCCTTGTTCTAATGTGATTCCACCCAATTTCGGATTTCAGCAGAGGCCAGCGCCAACGGGAACCAGGACCTCGGCTGGGAAATATGCACATCGATCCTTCGGATTCAGACTTCAGACTCCTACCGCTGGCCAGTTCCATTGAACTCGAAGGTGGAGAGCAGGAACTCGCCTGCTGGCGGAGGGAACGGCTCCTCCTCCGCCTGCGTGGTCACATCGGAGCGAGGCGGAGGCTGGGGAGACTCATTGGGGGGGAGGTCGGTGGGGTAGACGCGGAGGTCGAATAGCATCTGTGAGATTTGCTCCCACCGCTCGGTGGCTGACATGGAATGGCGCCACCGGCTGGCGGCTGCCACGGAATGCATCTCGGGACCGTTCGTCGGGGGTTGATGCGAAGATGGTATGTCGCAGGGCGGTCCCGAGGCCCAGGGATCCTCGGTCGTGAAGGTCACCTCCGGTTCCGGGGAAGTGGCTGCCGTTTCCACGGTGACACTGGTGCCATTGGTGCCATTGGCGCCCGCCTCCGTCACGTTCGAGCTGAGCGAAAGGCGGGCCAGCCGCAGGGGCGAGGTCTCGTCGTGGAGATGCCGCAGCCGCATCTGCAGCTCCGCCTCCTCCTCCTCGTCCTCCCGCTGTCGTCGGCGCCGGCGCTCCAGCTCGTCGGCCAAATCGGCATTTCGAAGGTTCAGCTCGAATAGCCGGTGCTCCTCGCTGTTCTCGAAGTCATCTGTGTTCACCGATGGCAGCAGCCATTCCTCTGGACGGAAACGGTCATGGTCCCCCTCCGCCGCGGAGGAGTCCTGCTCCTCCTGCTGCCCGCCCTGCTGCTCATCCTCCTCCTCGACAGCCTGTAGTTGCAGCTGACTGGGGACCTGTAGGCGGTAATCCGGATGCACGCGACTTGTCCTGCACAAAGATTATAAGTATTATTACTACAAGAAAGAATTGTAAAACTTATTATAAAATACCCATTATATTATATCTATCTTAGATTAGGAAAATTCATCTACATCTTTTAATATTGAATGTAAAAAAATTGTAATTT
Source organism: Drosophila mimetica (assembly GCA_037075245.1). Lineage (NCBI taxonomy): Eukaryota > Metazoa > Arthropoda > Insecta > Diptera > Drosophilidae > Drosophila > Drosophila mimetica. The sequence continues at coordinate 1,820,901 of JBAMCH010000005.1, forward strand.
AATCAGGGTAATATGAAATGTAATATCAACATGGACAATATCATTTGGACTGTAAAACTTCATATTTTACAAAACTTTGCATTATTTTTAGGGAATTTAATAAATAATTTGAATATCTAATTCATTTGCATTTCCTAATACCTACATTTTAATATGAACATATAGTAATATCATTTGGACTGTAAAACTATAAATGAACATAACTTCGTATTATATAGTTTTATCTCGAGCTATCTAAATTATATCATTTTCATTTTTCGGTTTACTAGTGAGCATTACCTAATCTTAGTCTTTGTAAATTCATTTACATTTCTTGAAACAAAATGTAAAAAATAAATTTAAAAATATATTTGCATATATTTAATGTAAAATCCAAATATTATATCATTTTGACTGTAGAGCTATAATTACCTACATATATATACTTATATTTCATATTATATAGCTTTAGATATGTTAGTTATTCTCATAAGAAATCATATACCAAATTCCACGAGGGATCTGTTACCTTATGTCCGGCCTTGGAAACGCCTGGGCGCCAATGGGAGCCGGTATCCGGGTGGGGGGCAGCAGCTGGGACCGATGGCCACCGTCCAGTTTCCGCTGGCGCGCCACGAGCAGTCGCTGGAGATTCTGGCGCGACTGGTCGTTGCCATAGGAGATCCGCTTGGCGGCCCGTTCGCGCCGCTCGTCGGCATCCTTGCGGGCCTCGGCCGCCGCCTGCATCTTGGCCGTCAGCCGGAGCTCGCTCCGCAGGAAGCCACCGGTTCCGGCCTCGGCCATGGCGGCGTTGCGGCGCGATATCTCCTTGCCCAGTTCCCGGGCCCGGGCCAGTGCCTCCACCCGCTGCTCGCGCATCCTCTGCTCCGGCGTGATGTTGGGGCGCCGCAGCTGGCGTCCAGCTGCCGTGGTGCTGGGATTGTTGCTGGGCGGAGTACCGCCAGTTGCATTGCCAGCTGCATTCTCCGCCTTGAGCTCCTCGATCTGGCGGAAGAGCCGCTTCAGGCGCACCTCCCGCATCTTGCGGTCGATGGTGCGGTCGTTGAACTCCTGGATCCGCTCGTACTCCTCCCGCAGGCTCTGCAGCTGGCCATTCTTCCTGCTGTTGTTGAACATCCGCCGGAAGTACGGGGTCGATTTGATCTGATACGACATGGTCAACAGATCGGATCGCGCCGGCTATCTGTTCCTAACTGATCTAGCTATGGGATCTGGGGATCTGTGGATCTGTGGAAACCGGGTTATCAGTGGGCACTGTGCAATTTAGCGACTTTTGGAACTTCTTTTTTCGGAATATTGTCCAACGAAAGGTGTTTTTGTCGAGTGTGTGTTCTATGTAAGTTTTTTAAGCTAAAGCCCTGATGGAAATTGTTAACCTATTGACACCATTCCCGAGCTACTACTGAATATTGTTAGGGGATTGTGACCCATGGCGTTGAAGTTCGAAATATGGCCTACTTGGGTCACTAAACTACGAAATGTACAATGGGCCAAGTTACGAAATATAATGGTAAAAACTATTTAAATATGAAATCTAAAATATAAATATATAAATAATATATATTAGCCATATATTAAATAAATATATATTAGCTATGAAAAATATAATATTTGGCATATCTGCTAAGATATTACTAAAAATATTACAGTTTAAAATACAGAAAACAATGGGATTAAAAGCTGAAAAAATAGAGATATAAAGAATACAAAAATGAAGCCACAACCCCAAAATCAAAACTTGGATGGTGAATTATAGTCAGAGTGGTTACATTTTATTGATCGAATTGCTAAGTGCCTAACCTTAAAGCTAATTTACTTGTCCAAATGGCATTTCGAGTTGATTTTAAAACAGAATACAATTCTCAGACCTTAGAGGTTATGTCGCAGACACGCCTCCACGCACTAATACATACATATGGTTATACAAAATGGTTGACATCAAAGCAGAGTACAATTCTCAGACCTTAGAGGTTATGTCGCAGACACGCCTCTACGCACTAATACATACACATTGTTATACATAAGGAACACTTTGAACATGGGTTAAAATACATAATCTATGTGGCAGGAGCAACCTAACCTCAATCACGATATATGGTGGAGCCCAGCTCCCGACGATTTTCTTTTACTGTTTCGATTTCTCTAGGCTTTTACCAACTTGGCCATCATGTTGGTCAGCTTGTGCTCATCCGCGCCGGAGAACGAGGCCACGCGGCGATTGCTCTTGAGGAACACAAAGGTCGGCATGCTGCGCACCTTGTAGCGCTCCGTCAGCTCCTCGAACTTGTCCACGTCGATCTTGAGGACGACGGCCTTGGATGAGTACTTCCTGGCCAGCGCTTTCACCGTGCCCTCCATGTCCTTGCAGGGCCCGCACCACTGGGCGTAGAAGTCGAGGACAATCAGCTTGTCGTCCGCCGCCTCGATCCTCTTGTAGTAGTCGTTCATGGTGCGAACAGAAGCCATTTTCACGGATTAACTGAAGATTACGGACTCTGGGGTGTCGATTTGAAGACTTTTTTGCAGGCTAGGTTGGTAATTGGTAACCCTTTCGAAGCGAATTCTGAACTGGAGGCACACGCGGCCCCATGGGGCTTTTATAGGGCTCCAAAGCGCGATTGGAGACTGGAATTCGCGCCAATTCTCCTGCTAATCCGCGATTTTGCCGCCTCTCGCGCCGGTAAAAACAAAATGGCCGCCTCTCGCGCTCGTAAAACCAAAATGGCCGCCGCCGTAAGAGGGTTGCCAGCTGTTTGAGAAAGCGCAGAAAAGCTGGCTGCCAAAGGTCACTCTATTTCACCACACAACAAACTATCGCAACTTAATAAATTATGTAAAAACGTTTTAAAATTCTAGATAACAATGAATTTTAAAGTAAAAAATAGAAAAGATAAAAATATTTAATATGTAAAAAATTGAATTTAGAAAGGAAGAACCATAAATGTATGTATCGTTAACAAAAAGTGGTACTTATTGGTATAACATCTTTGAAAATTACTTCAAAATACATACATTTTTCTATACTGTATTTCTAGTTATGTTTATTGTCATGAAAATCGCTAAAGTTAATTATCTCGCGTGTAATAAATTATTATTCAATAATTATTAAAATACATAATAGTTTTCCAAGAATTAGCTTTTTCCTTCTTCTAGATAATTCTTTTTAATATACCTAATTTTTCTTACGCTACTATAGGACTTTTTAAAATAATTTCTTAATTACCTTACTCTTTTATTACTACTAATATTTTGCTCGGCAAATGGGGTTTTTGCTTATGGTCACACCAATTCTCCTCTATTCACCTCAGTTAGCGTGGCTGACATTTAAATTTTTTTTGGCAGCCAAGTAGGCTTTTTCCAAGGAATCTGTCTTCATTTTTAATTGACAGAGCTCAGCTCTTCCATTCGGCCTGATATTTCGGTGTGAGCAGACGTTCAGCTCCAAAATTTCCAAAGTAATTTCAGTACAAAAAAAATAACACAAAATTTCATACACTTATTTTTTTTGTAATTTTTACAACGCTTTTTTTTCTAAACTTTTTTTTGCACTTTTTTTTCTACGTTGTAGTTAAAATCATGGTGTACCTGGTAAGCAGCAAGGAGGATTTCGAGGAGCAGCTGGACCTCGCCGAGGACAAGCTGGTGGTGATCGATTTCTATGCCAACTGGTGCGGGCCGTGCAAGATTATAGCCCCGAAACTGGAGGAGCTGGCCGAGCAGTATGCGGACCGTGCGGTTGTGCTCAAGGTGAACGTGGACGAGAACGAGGACATCGCGGTGGAGTACTGCGTGAACTGCATGCCGACCTTTGTCTTCATGAGGTGCGGCGAGATCCTGGATGTCTTCGTTGGCGGCAACCATGACAATCTGGCCAAGTGCATGGAGAAGTATGTCAACGATGAGGACGATGTGGACGCCGCAGTCGCCGCAGAGCAGTGCGCTTCGTCCAGCCACCTGGCTGCGGAGCCGGTATCCGAGGAGGCCGCCGGTGCCGGAGCAAGTGCCTCCCCCAGTGACGGTGTCGACGAAGTGGCCGCCATCTGCAAGCTATCGGAACACGACCAGGAGGCCGTGTTGGATCGCTAATACCGAAATAAAACGTAAGAGCCAACTACTTCCGTTGAATAGAACTTGAACGCGATTAACTGATTCTTCATTCACCTCAGATGCCGTTCAAAATACTCTCTCTCTAACACCGAATCCCCGTAAAAACCAACAAATCTTGTCTTTTACACTCTACACTCTACACCTGATATCCCGATGAGAATACTACCGGAATCCCCTACTGATGATGCGACCAAATGTTATAAGATTGATGTAATGGAGGACCTAGGACCCCAGGATCCCTAATACGTACACGCTCCACCGAAACACCTACACATCCCAGTCGCCACCATTGTAATCTTATAACATTAACAATATGCTGCACACACAAATTAACCACAAGCCACACAGAATTCATAGTCTCAATTCAATGCTCTCACAATCTACACTTAATTGAAATATGTACGCCGACATTGCTGGTTTCTTGTTAGCACTTATGATGTTGCTGAACACAAAAACAAGGACAAATATGAAAATGGAATAAACTGCATTAAAACTGAAGATTTTACTTAGTTGTTTGAATTGTTAGTTTATTCCCTGGCGTTGAAGAGAGGAGGCAACCCTATAGTTCTCGAAAATGGCGAAAAGACCTGACAAATCTGGACATAATGGAGGTCCATGACAGTGCAATAAATTCCATGACATGAAAAGTCTCGCTCCGCTTAAATTATGCACAAATCAGAGGAGGAAGGGAATAGTTTCCTCGCTTACTCGTGGTTAAATTAACGAAATTCCATAGAACATCGAATCATCTGTGTAGGTATATATTGATTTATTCTATACTTTAAATTATAAGTAGAGTTGCTGAACATCCAGCGAGCGACGTTTACACCTGATGCGTGTAGGCGGCGCTGAGCTCACTTCTTGGCGAAGGTGATCTTCATGGCGTGCGTCGGCGTGATCTTGAATCCCTGCAGCGCCTCCTTGGCGGCGTTACTTTGCAGCTCCGTGGTGAACTCCACGAAGGCGATGTCGTGGCGATTCGGCACAAGGCGCACCTCCTTGAAGCCAGGGAACTGGTTGAACAGCATGGACAGCATCATCTCGTTGGTCTCCTCGGGCAGATTGGTGAGGAAGAGGATCTGGTTGGGCGGCTGCTCCGTTTGTGTGTTCGGGTTCGAGTTCTCCGCGCTGGTCGGCTTCTTTTTCTTGTCCCTGCGAGGCGAAAAGGAAGCAGGGATTAGTAATGGTGTCAGAAATATATATCAAAATGGTCAAACGTTGATTTCTTTCAACTTTGCAGAGGAAGGCAACCCTATAATCCTTGCAAGTCTTGACAAATCCGTGCAAAATGCCATGACCATGACAGGGCAACCATTTACAGCTGTGTTATTAGCCTGTATGGGGGACACTCACTTCTTTTCCTCGGCACCGGGCGCCGGTTTCGGTGGCTTGATCTTCTTGGGGCGCTCCTTGAACGTTCCCTTCAGCTTGGCCACAATATCCGAATCGGACTTGGAGTAGGCAATCTGCATGGGCTTGTCGTAGAAGGGGAATCCCTGCATGGTGCGCAGGGCGTTCGAGGCACTCCCGATTTCCTTGAAGATCACGAATGCCTGGCCGCGCATTTTCAGGGTCTTCAGTGCCACAATGTCCAGGATTTGGCCGAACTGCGAGAAAATCGCGTAGAGCGACTTCTTCAGCTCCTCCTTCTTGATCTTCTCGTTCAGGTTGTTGATGTATATCGTCTGGTTGGGTCGCACGTCCATCCTGCCGTCGTTTTATTCAATTAAATCGACAAAAACAAGCAAGTTTTCTAGTTTTTTTTCTCGTAAAAAAAATGCTCACAGGATAGTGTGCCCATACAAAAAAATAAAAATGCCCGCAGCTGTTGGCTATCGCTGTTATCGATAGTAATTGAACAATCGAAAATATTGGTTAAAAACAAGAAATAAGCAAGCTAATATTTAAAATGTATAACTATAACAGGGTTTATTAAATATTTGTATTTTTTTAATTTTTAGTAGTGTATAAAATGTACCGAAAAATCATCGATAATTTCAACAGCGCCACCACTAGTCCAGTTAACAGAAATGTTAAGATACAACGTTTTCTTAAATTGGCAGAGCAGCGGCCGCGCAGTCGCAGTTCTGCCAATGCAAGAAAGCGTTGTATCTTAACATTGCTGTTAGAAAAACGGTGAAATCTCACGTTTGATCGCGCCAAAGTGGTGGAAAGGGGAAACTGGTCTAGCGCCCTCTATGGAATGCAACGGGCGGAAGATTCGAATTGGAAACCCGATAGAAGCATCGATTACTTTCGTTTTTTAAAGAAATATCGATGTTAATTCATTATTCCACCCCCAGTTTTGTCAGTGTTCCCAGATCAGTGGAAAAGTTTGAGATTAGGGAAATATCGGCAGTCCGAGATTTTTTAGGGGGAAAGCAAAATTTTCATCTGGCAACACTGATTGTTATTATAGTATTGTCAAAGTCTGGTCTGTCTGAGCTGCATGCTGTTTTTCGAGGAACTGACTTAAGCATGTTGGTAGTCATAGGGTCAACTTAAAAGAGGACAGTCTTATGAAAATCTTTTTATTTATGCAACTTCCCTTAACTTGTTGCGACCCAGAAAATGACTAGTCCCAGATCTCAGTTGCAGCCATTCTTTCGACAATTTAAGAAAAAGGGGTAGGCTGAGTTTGGAGCTTTGGCCCCTCGCCTCCTTGGGAATAGTTCCTCTTAAATTGTAATTTAATTAATATGGGTTATTAAATATAAATGTATATATCTTACGGCACAAACTCCTCCTCTTTCGCCAGTTGCAGGGATCGGCGGGTGAGGGACTCCAGTTTTGTTAGAGTCCCCTTCTTTTAACTGCGTTTATTCATTCTTATTATATTATATAGTAAAAATGTTGAGTAAAATAATTTAGTTTCTTCCGCGAAAATGTTGTAGACACTTTTTGTGATCATTGCTTTGCGGGTATTTGAATCAAACAAAAACGTAATCCTCATTCGAAATCAGTCTTAAAAAAGAAACAGTCACTATTCACATGAAACTACCAAATTATTTTGGTAATTCCCCAAGCTGTTGAATAGTTAGCAAAGTAAGAAATATAAATTACTTTCTAATTTGCTTTTAGAGTAAATAATAGGTATGTATGCAAACGAACGGATTTGGGGTTCGGGTTCCCTAATATTCAGGCTGAGCGAAATTCAACAATTCGTTGAAAGCATATATTTCTAAAACAGCTATCGAAGTAAGCAACTCTATACAAGTTCATTGGTGAATTGTTGAATTTCACCAGAGTTGTCACTTTATTTCCATAAATGTCAAGTCACGTTAACATTTCACTATCACAAGTATGTCCTTTATCAAGCACGTGCGAATGGAGTACCAGATTTCCAACGCCCAGGACCACCAGCTGGATTATGTCATTGGTCTGTAAGTTATATACATGATATCGGCAGTCCGAGATTTTTTAGGGGCAAAGCAAAATTTTCATCTGGCAACACTGATTGTTAATATAGTATTGTCAAAGTCTGGTCTGTCTGAGCTGCATGCTGTTTTTCAAGGAGCTGACTTAAGCATGTTAGGAGTCATAGGGTCAACTTAGAAGAGGACAGTCTTATGAAAATCTATTTATTTATGCAGCTTTCCCTAACTTGTTGCGTCCCAGATCTCAGTTGCAGCCATTCCTTCGACAATTGTAAAAAAAATGACTAGGCTGAGTTTAAGCCGAAAAGATCGGCATACAAACGTAGAGACCGCCTTAGGTTAGGTTACACGGACGTCACTCTTCCTCTGTTTTCCAAAATTGAATTATATACTATAAACTATATATCCCTATCATCCTCAAAATAACTCCAAGTCCTTGTCCTTGTCCGGTCCTTTGTCCTTTTCAAGAACACTAAAACATACTTCTCACTTTCCCGCTGGGAAGTGACATTCATACTAGATACTAGCCGCCAATGCTACGAAAAAGTTGAAGATATTTTTTTTGTTTAATAATTAGGTTTCTTCCGCGAAAATGTTGTAGACACTTTTTGTGATCATTGCTTTGCGGGTATTTGAATCAAACAAAAACGTTAAAAAAGAAACAGTCAATATTCACACGAGACTACCAACTTATTTTGGTAATTCCCCAAGCTGTTGAATGGTTAGCAAGGTAAGAAGAACTAAAAATTACTTTCTAATTTGCTTTTAGCGTAAATAATACGGTGTTATGTACTTGTGATAGTGAAATGTTAACGTGACTTGACATTTATGGAAATAAAGTGACAACTCTGGTGAAATTCAACAATTCAGCAATGAACTTGTTTAGAGTTGCCTACTTCGATAGCTGTTTTAGAAATATATGCTTTCAACGAATTGTTGAATTTCGCTCAGCCTGAATATTAGGGAACCCGAACCCCAAATCCGTTCGTTTGTGTCCTTTATCAAGCACGTGCGAATGGAGTACCAGATTTTCAACGCTCAGCACCATTAGCTGGATTATGTGATTGGTCTGTAAGTTATATACATGATATCGGCAGTCCGAGATTTTTTAGGGGGAAAGCAAAATTTTCATCTGGCAACACTGATTGTTATTATAGTATTGTCAAAGTCTGGTCTGTCTGAGCTGCATGCTGTTTTTCAAGGAGCTGACTTAAGCATGTTAGGAGTCATAAGGTCAACTTAAAAGGGGACAGTCTTATGAAAATCTATTTATTTACGCGCTTTCCCTAACTTGTTGCGTCCCAGAAAATGACTAGTCCCAGATCTCAGTTGCAGCCATTTTTTTCGACAATTTAAGAAAAAGGGGTAGGCTGAGTTTAAGCCTAGTGTTGATGCAGGTGGAGGACCATTGAGCTTGGGCAACTGGAGCTTTGGCCGGTAGAGACCACATTAGGTTAGGTTACACGGACGGCCCTCATGGACGGGGCCACGCATAGGCCAATATGGCCCTTAGTTGTCCGGCTAATCTGTATGAACCTCGAGATATTTGATTAGGTTTTCATGTCCACAAGGAGAGGTTTTGGATGCGACTCTCACGAGTTAAAAAAATTATTTTTTCTTTAAATTTCATTTTTCATTCTTTATTCATTTTCATTCTTTTCATTTTTCCTTCTCTTTTCCAAAAATACAAAATTGAATTATTTTAAACTATACTATATACTATAAACTATATATCCCTATCATCCTCCTTGTTAACGGTCTACACTTGTCGTCGCCTTTCTCCTATTAGAATCCTTGTAAATGCGGTTCTTCTGCCGGGTAAAGGCGGTTCGGAGGTCCTTCACGAAGTCCTCGTGCCTCTACCCTTCCCTTTTTAGGATTCTGCAAAATACAGAGTTTTAAAAATTTGTTAGACGAAATTGCAAAATTAAAATCAACATACATACATAACGTTGTTTAAAGCAGAAAAGGAGGAGAACCCTTCCTTTTGCTTGCAGCCAGCGTAGTTCATTTTCATTATTAGCTCTGGGCTGATAATACGGCTGAGATTTTTGGTAAGCGAGTCCCCAATACACACTTTAAACATCGAAATCTGAAAAAATCAAAAAAGGCACGTTTTAAGTTAAATGAAAAAGGATGATATTTAAAGTAACCAATATACTTACATATTTTGGCTCGTTCCCCAGAATCACGGACTCCACCTCTTTCAATTCAGCGAGAGATTTTATGGGGAACTGAGTCCTAAGACTCGAGCTCCCCTCTCCGCTGACTTTCTTGAGCAGCGCCAAAATACGGTGCTGCGATTTAGCTATTTCACCAATGGCTGTCAGCGACTGTTTGTCAGCATCCATCTTCGCCAACAACTCCCCCTTCAGGGCCGACAACTCCCCATCCACGTCCACCTCCTTTTTGTTCTCCACCGGAGGTGGAGCAGGAGAGCAGGGGGGTCCTGCCAGGTGGAGGGTGAAAACTTCGGGTACGAATCCATTTTCCTCAAAAAGAAAAAAAAGGTGAAGTTGGCCAGATAGCCACATTTCGGACATGTCCTTTGCCGGACATCCTCAAGTGATTGAATAATAAGCTGGACGGTTTTCTAAATGTCCCTGAAGATCATAATATCTTGCATGGGATGACCCCTTTCGGAGCCGCATGTCATCACTTCCGTTTTAATAAACGCGAACGGACGTGTGGCGACTCCTGCCAACCGGGTGAGCAAAAAGCTCAGGAGCTCGGAGGGATTCTTCTGCTCGGCTGATCGGCCCGGGGTTCGGAAATCCGCCAGGTCGATGTCGGCAAGGAAAGCCTTATTGCCAAATCGGCATTTAAAAATGGCCTTCCAAAGGGAAGTCATCACAGAGCGTTGAGACGGATCGATGTGCCTGCTTAACAGCGGGCGGGAAAAGCTAAAAATATGGTTTTATTTCATTATTCAAACCAAAAAATTCATATTATAGCTCCCATAGGAACATTCGGAAAATATAATTTTTTAACTGTTCTTAATTTCGAATAAAATTTTAGAAAAATCGGACCTCTATATATATATATATATATATATATAATATATATGATATATATATTATAATAATATATACTACTACACTCAGAAAAAAACGCATTCTAAATTTAAGCGCGATTTGTACTTGATTTCGGATATATTTTTTGGGCTTGTTGTAAGAATGAATATACTGCTCGTTTTTCTTTCAAGAATAAATCATTCTTAAAACCCTAATGATCCGAAGAATTGCTTGATTCAAGAACATTATTGACTAAACGGGACCAAACAAGAACGATTTCTGCTAAACCTAAGTATAATATATTCTGAACAAAAAATTGTTTTTGGTAAACACGAACATTCTTAATGCGATCACTTAAAGTTCTTAATTTCAGAAAATTTGTTTTTAGTATTCTTAAAATAGGAATTAATTATCCTCATTAGTAGTATAAAAATGAAAAAAATTACAAACATATATAAACAAGTATAGTTTGGGCTTAAACTGTTGTTTTTTATACTGTATACAATTATGGCGCGCAAATCACGTTTTTCCGCGCCCAAACTTCTTGACTTCATTATTTCCCAGAAAAAAATGATTTGCGCGCTAAAATGGTTTCAGTATATTATCTATTAATCTATAAATAGTACTATCAGTTATTAAGTGCACAATGGTTTATACTATTGGTTTAAGGATATTTCATACTTGATTTGAGCATAACTTATACTTGAATTTCAAATAAATCGGATAATATTTGTAGAAATATAAATATACCTTCTCCAATTCAGGGCTGTTTCCATTAAATTTTGTATAATTCTCAAATATTTTTGTATAATTTATTCTCGGTTTAAGAATAATTCATACTTAATTTAGGAAGAATAAGTTTTGGATTCAAGTACATTTTATACTTAATTTCGCCCGAAAATGTTCTCAAAAAAAGAATGCCGGTTTAAGAATAAAACGTTCTTGAAATGAAAAAAACAAGCCCATTTCGTACCTGTCGCACTATCAAGCACGTTTGGGCTTGAAACAAGGTCGTATTAAAAGCTAATCTTTGGACAAAAAACGGTCAACACGCCGTAAAAGGCTGCTATATGAAAGCCTAAAAATATGCATTAGTGCATATTCTTCTCAATCTGTCACGGAACTCTGATAGAGATCAAAGACAGAACAAAGTCCAACACACACAAAGGGCTTGATCAGCTTTTCGAAGTTTACCGCTCTGGCGACGCTATAATTCCCAACCAGTTATAGCGCGGCTTGCATGGTAACCCACTTCGATCGTTGACCAAGACAGCGATTTCACTGCTGAAGATTGTAGTTGGCTACTACATGAAACATGCATGTACAGTGAAGCCTCTTCGCTCCTTTTTGTGTGTTGGCATAATGCCGACGTCTTGGACTTCTTGAAGTCTAAGCCGGCATGACCTCGAGTTAGCTAAAAACTTTTCTAGTCGTGGTGGCTATATATGGGGTCTCATATGTAATGGCAAGAGCTTCTGGAATTCGAGAATCTGAAAATATCCAATCTATCTGTGTTAGATGTTTTGTCGTGGGAGAATTATTGATTGTAAAGAGGTTAAATGCATTTAAATGTTTTTCCAGAATATCACTACCTGTGGATCTGCAAATATTAAAATCTCCTAATATTACTACTTTTGTATTATCTATTCTACGCATTTTTTCGACGTCAGCTTTAATTTCATTTCGAAATCTTGCAATAGGACTCCTATAAAAAATTATAAATGACGTGTCCAGATATTTAAATGCAATCGATTGATACGTCGACCTTGGGGTTGTAGACTTCTTTGTCTCAAACAGAAATACTACATTTTGCGAAATGTTTTGTTTAGCATAAATGAGTATTCCGTTTTTCCCATTACCATTCAAACGATTGCTATCCTTTCTTCTTATAATGTCGAAATCCCTTAAATCGTACTCTTCTTGTGGAAGAGTAGGTTTCAACAAAACATAAAAAGTTAGCAGAACAAATAATTTTGTCGTTGGCAATATCTTTGCGATGAGCGCGAAGAGATTCCACGTTGTGGTAATATAAAGAGATTTCCTCATTTTTATTGACCAAAAACTCATATTGCGCAGTCAAATCCTTTTCCCCTCTTAAACTTTGAAGTTCTTCTTGGACATGTGTTGCTCCAAAACTAGTTGGAATTAATTGGTTCTCCACATACTCATAAAATGTTTTTTTGGCTGCAACATTATACATTACGTGGGCGTAATACTGGCGTTGCTTATAGTTGAGAGACCGGGTAAGCGAGCTAAGGTTATCGTTAGATACCATTGGAGGAAGTCTTATGAGAGGAAGTTCCCCATCTTCTGTATTATTTGCAGCATTGTCATCTTGGAGTACATTTACGTTTTGTCCGACGTCGGGTACAGCCAAAGATCATCAAGATATTGAGAGGCTGGCCCCTCGGGAAGGGGTCCATTTTCTTCTCTATCAACATTTTGCAGATCTTGGAGAACTCTCTCTAGCTCCATGTCGTGAAACACATCGTACTGCTCTTGCGTTTAATAATTTCAAAATTATTTCTAAATGTGCTTTCATTGTCGTTTGCAATGAGTTCCGTATCTTACTTTCTAAATGGGGAAAAGAGCATTACGTGCTCTCTAAAATAATTAGATGGAGAAGAGTTTAAACTAAAGCGAACCCACCTAAGAATTAGGGCATGATTACGTCTTTTCACACTACCAGTCCCATCCATCATTTCGTAACTTTGTGCAGCAATGTTTTCTTCATCTGCTTCAAAGTCAATTTGTTCGGCATATTCTTCGTTTGGCCGTTCAGATCGTGCATTTAGCTTGGAGAATTTGAACCAAGCCGCAAATTCCGCAAGACATATTGACTCTAGTTGTTCATGTCTTTGCACGTATCTATCAAGTAAATTTCGCTCAAAAATATCTGTTGAGTTTCCGGGAGGCTGATCTAATTCCCTCTTAGATCGGACTATTTGGACCCTTTTATCTGGATGGCAAGTGTTAATAAAAATATTCCCTTACTAGCCTCAGACATGTGTAACCCTAAAATGTTGTAAGCTGCTTCTTGGGCAGATATTTCTGTAGCGTTAATAAACTTGCTCTCAAATGCTGCAAACATGGAAACATTTCCATGGCTCATTTCTGTCGTTGCTTCTCGAAGCAGATGCGACACGCCACGGTTGGATTTATTCATGTAGTTAATTTTATAGCTACAACAGGCGTAAGCATCTAGGATTAATTGAATATCCATGTTTGCTTTATGCAAGCCTAAAATATTTCTATTATAAGCATTTAACAACCTGTCAGAAAACTGGCGACGAATAAATACTTGGGGCTTTTTTAAGCTAGATCGAATGGCGAACTTGTACTCCTCATATGTAATTCCAAGATGGCTGAGAAAATATTCAAAATGGTTAAACATGGTTGATTCTTCTTCGGAAACAGTCTTTAAAAGCGCTTTAACTTTCTTAAATATTTCTTTATGTTCATCAACGTTGGTTTCTTCTTCATCAAAAAACACCAAAGATATAAGCTATAAGATATAGTTGTCCGATCCGGCTGGTTCCGACTTATATACTACCTGCAATAGAAAGACGACGTTTGGTAAAGTTTCATCTCGATAGCTTGAT